>CM052443.1:11797058-11821664 GCA_028533085.1 Varecia variegata | reverse complement strand
CCCTCCCCCCCATCCCCCAGCTTCTGGTAACCACCATGCTACTGTCTACTTCTGTGAGTTCAACTTTTTTAGATTCCACATATAACCAAGATCACGCAGTATTTTTCTTTCTGTGCCTGGCTTATCTCACTTAGCATAATATCCTCAGGTTCATCCATGTTGTCACAAATGATGGAATTTCCTTCTATTTTTTAAGGCTGGCTAGTAGCCCACATTTTTTAAATCCATTCATCCATAGTGGACACTTAGATTGATTCCTTATCTTGACGGTTGTGAATAATGCTGCAACAAACTTGGGAGTGCAGATATCTCTTCACCATACTGATTTCATTGCCTTTGGATATATACTCAGAAAAGGGATTGCTGGAACACATGGTAGTTCTATGTTTAGTTTTTTGATAACCCTCCATACTGTTTTCCATAATGGCTGTGATACTTTACATTCCCAACAATGGAGTACAAGTGTTCCCTTTTCTTTACATCCTCGCCAACACTTACCTTTCGTCTTTTTGAGAATAGCCATTCTTACAGGTCTGAGATGATATCACATCATGGTTTTAGTTTGCATTTTCCTAATGATTAGTGATGTTGAGCATTTTGTCATGCATGTGTTGAATACATGAATAAATAAGATGGCTAAGCTAGCATTTCAGACTGCTAATGAGGGTGGAGACTAACAAGGTGTCAACAGTGGAGAAGGAAAGGAAGGAATACATCTGAGCCACATTTATAGAGCAAAAATTAAACTTTATTGGAACACAGCCACACATACTCATTTACATAAAATCTGTGGCTGCTTTTGTGTTATAGAAGACAGAGTTGAGTAGTTGGGACAGAGCATTAAACATTTACTATTTGTCCCTTTACAAAAAATGTTTGTCGATTCTTTTTTAAGAGAATGTGTTCAGAATATAAGTCATTTGTAAACTATTAAAAAAGTTTCTGAATGACTTTGGTTATTTGCAAAATAGATTTCCTTTTTTTTTTCTTTGATTTTACCATTGCTCCAACACACACAAACACATGTGTTGCAGAGACAGTCACTCCCGAAGAACATTTCATCCTGTTATTGCATTAATTTTGAGGGGATTTAAGTGCATCCCTCTCACCTTTTCCTTAAAGGTCAGAACTTATTTTTAAAAAATTTTAATCTTAAGGTTTTCTTTAGACTTTGTTGAGAACAAGACAAAATTAATAAAAGGGAAATCGTCTCAGTCCCCTGTGTGTAAAAACTATTTTTATAGCCCCTGTCTTGCTGAAAGACACGAATCTGTGTATTTTATGGCTGCTGACAAAATATACAAATTCTGAGTTGGAGATTGAGAGTAACTCTCATAGTTCATTCTCTGATCCATTCAACAAGCATTAAGAAATGCCTTCTGAGTGCTGCGCCCTACAGATGCAGAGATGCATAAAATGTGTTCTTTGCTATTCAGCTATGAAAAGGAATGGAATAATGTCTTTTGCAGCAACTTGGATGGAACTGGAGGACATTATTCTAAGTGAAGTAACTCAGGGACAGAAAAATAAATGCTGCATGTTCTCACTTATAAGTGGGAGCTCAACTATAGGCACACAAGGGCACACAAAGTGGTATAATGGACATTGGAGACTTAAAAGGGCGAGGGATGAAAAATTGCTTATGGGGTACAATGTACACTATTCCGGTGATGGTACACCAAAATCAAGATTCCACTTCTATGCAATGTATACATGTCACAGAATTCAACTTGTAACCCCTAAATCTATTAACATAAAAATATAAATCTTTCTAAAATGTATATATATTAAAATATTACATTTTACACTGTAAATACGTACAATTATTTGTCAATTAAAAATCAAATTTAAAAATCAAGCTAGGAGATTAATTAATGACACAAATGAGTGGTTTTAAAAATTTTTTTTATTTTATTAAAATTTTTTTTTTATTTCAGCATATTATGGGGGTATAAATATTTAGGTTACGTATATTGCCCTTACCCCACTGAGTCAGAGCTTCAAGCATGTCCACCCCTAGGATGGTGTGCAGTGCACCCATTAGGTGTGTATATACCCATTCCCTCCTCTTCCCTCCCATCTGCCTGTCACCTGATGAATGTTATTACTATATGTGCACTTAAGTGTTCATTGGTTAAAACCAATTTGATGGTGAGTATATATGGTGCTTGTTTTTCCATTCTTGTGATACTTCACTTAATATAATGGGCTCAGCTCTATCCAGGATAATACAAGAGGTGCTATATCACCATTGTTTTTTGTGGCTGAGTAAAACTCCATGGTATACATATACCACATTTTATTAATCCACTCATGTATTGATGGGCACTTGGGTTGTTTCCACATCTTTGCAATTGTGAATTGTGCTGCTAGAAACATTCTAGTGCAGATGTCTTTTTTATAGAATGTTTTTTTTCCTTTGGGTAGATGTTTTTATCAAAAAGTCCTAAAACAATAAATGTTGGCATGGATGCGGAGAGATAGGAACACTCATACACTGCTGGTGGGACTGCAAACTAGTGCAACCTCTGTGGAAAGTAATATGGAGATACCTAAAAGAGCTAAAAGTAGAACTACCATTTGATTTTCCCATTTTTTATGACATAATACACGTCCATTGAGAAAAATTACAAAAAATAAAAGTAGAAAGATGTGTTGCTGTATAGCAGGGGATGCTACAAGGATGGTTAGGTATGGTGCATATGCCACAAAATATTTTTCAAATAAGTGAGTCAATAAATGGGAGCATAGGTCCTGGCTGACTCATGGTTTAGTAAGCTCCTGATGGATTTATGATATTTGAGGGCAAGTTAACATTTAGCATTCCTTCTAATAGCTATCCTTTTTATAAGCAGTCTTCTTGAAAACTGTCACTATACATAGACCTACCCATAAAGCATATAAATAGCTTGTGGATGAGTAAAGGAATATTTTATACCCCATACAATTTTATAGACAATAGTTTTCTGAGAGAGTGAAGTTAAAATGGGTGGTATGGGAACAAAGTACCACTTTGTTTTATCCCTACATTTTCAAGAACTGCTATATAGTTGCTGAAAGACTCTTACAATGTCTCAAGACACTTATCATTTAGTGTACTGTGTAAATGAAACTTGGCACAAGCCATAATCAGGAAACTTGAATGTCAGCACTGGCTCCCAGCAGGAGGTGGGACATGCTTCTCGGTACCAGATGGACGCCCAGGACACAGGGGAGTAGCAGCAGGAAAGGATGGAAACCTGGAACAATCAGATACTGGCAGGGGTTCCCAGGGAGAGAATTAACTATTGGAGATCAAGTTGAAATAAGAGCATGGCAATTCTTACCACTCCCAAGCAGGCATTAAGTGTCTAAGGAGACATCTACTGGTACTACTTAAGAAGGGCAGAGTGGAGAAGGCAGGATGCCAATCAAAATAAATCCCTTTTAGGAATTTCTAATCAGAAATTAGATCAGAGAGAACAGAAACAAGAATAACCCCTTAATGAAAGATAGTAGATGGAATGTGTTAATGATGAAAATGAAAAGTCTAATACCTGAACTTTCCATGTTTTCAGAAATCTCCGTAGGGCCATATCATAAAAAAAGAGTCCTGAGATTAAGGTCTCAACACCAGATGGTCAGTTTAAGCAACATTAGTGTGGAAGGAAATGCTGAGACTTGCTAGAACCATAGAATAAGGAGTGATTTTGTTATAAGAGCAGGCAAACCTAGGCTTGGAAGAATTAGAGCAGCAATCCTTACTTCTAACACCATTACAAACCTGAATGATCTGGCAGGTTTGTTAAAATGCAGATTTTCTAGAAGCTCTTTTGTCAGTAAGAAGGTCTACTACAGCCCTCTAGTGATTTGTTCTTTGACACGAGGCTATAACTTAATTTGAAGACCTTTTACTGACTGGAGAGGCTGGAGGTGAGAAATAGTTTACTTTTTCACCTAATAAAACTTTTGATTTTCTATATTCTCTCTTACTCTGCTTGCAAAGCATCTAATTCTTTTCTAAGTTTGTCTCTTTCTTGTAGAAACATTTTCAAACGCACGTAAAAGCACCAGTTCACATTTTCTTTTTTTTTTTTAATTTTTTTCTTTAAATTTCAGAATATTATGGTTGTACAAACTCACTTTCAACATTTTGCCTGGAAACACTCCAGCTCATGTCCACAAATTAATTTTCTGTCTTCGAGTTATCACTGTTGACACTTTTGCCATTTTTTGACTACGACATAACACAGGTTGCCATTTATCTAGCCCCCCATAACAGTTTTATCATAATTCTTCCAGCCTCCTGTGAAGTTTCTTTGCCATTTGTTGCCATGTACCTAAATCAATACTACATATTTTAGCTTTTTATTTTACTGTAGCATTTTACATACATAAAGTCATGTACTTCTTACAAAAATTCTATAAGATGGGTATATGAGGATACTCCTTTGATACAGGAGTGTGGTATTAATAGACACTCATAGATTTTACTGGAACAAACAAGCAAATGTTTTTTTCTGATTAATCCCCAAACTTGAATATTCAATTCATATTTCAACTTATTTAAATAATTTTTTTGAAATTTGATATCTGCTTCACTGGATTGAAAAATATTTGTTTTATTTGTTTTTGATCTTATTTGTTTTATTTGTTTTATTTCCTTACCCAACCCATTTTTTTCTTACTTGGCAGCTTTCCCCTAGTGAAGGTAGGCTCTATTGTTTTCTTTTCTTTTTTTTTTTTTTGAGACAGAGTCTCACTCTGTTGCCCGGGCTAGAGTGAGTGCCGTGGCATCAGCCTAGCTCACAGCAACCTCAAACTCCTGGGGTTAGGCGATCCTTCTGCCTCAGCCTCCCAAGTAGCTGGGACCACAGGCATGCACCACCATGCCCGGCTAATTTTTTCCATATATATTTTTAGCTGTCCATATAATTTCTTTCTATTTTTAGTAGAGACGGGGTCTCGCTCTTGCTCAGGCTGGTCTCGAACTCCTGAGCTCAAATGATCCACCCGCCTCGGCCTCCCAGAGTGCTAGGATTACAGGCGTGAGCCACCGCGCCCGGCCTCTATTGTTTTCTTGAGACATAAAGAATTGAAAATGTTATAGAAAAATAGTACACAAAAATAGAGGATAAAAACAATAGTCTAAAGACTGACAGAAATTACTACAACAATCAAATTATGATTACAGATTTAATGAAGATCCCAAAATGGGACCGAGAAGATTTATAATCATGTTTTTTACAGACTAGAAAAATACTCCAAAACAAATTTGTTTTCGGTCTTAGTATTTTGCTGATGTTTTAATTTCCCTATTATACTGCAAACACCCTCTTTCTTCATGATGTAAGATAATTAATGGAGTAAAATAACTGTTTGGATTTTATTTTTGGCTATGAATTTCCCTAACCATTTGTAAATAGCAAGCAGTCTACCTGGTTTTGTCCAGCATCAGATGACTGAAAAGAGATAGAATATACAGTTCTGTTTTTGATAACATTCCAATCAAATTAAAGGGGAAGATAAGACTGTTAATGCTAAATAACTACAGAATAATGGAGGTATGAATTGGTTTTCCTCAGATTAAAAAAGGAGTTATAGTATGGATAAGAAAGGAAAGAGGAATTGAAGTCTTCAAGTATTCAAATCCCATCATATTGATGGGATTTGAGCATATTGATGGATTTGACATGAACAGGCAGAGGCAGGTGAACATGCCGAGCACAAACCAGTGACAGTAATGTCTTGGCATGTAAATTGGGACACTAAGCACTATACAGCAGGACATTTGAGACAGGAACCAAGTCTGGATTAATACCATAAATTGGTACTTAGCACTGGTACCTATAGTAGCATCTGAATAGGTACTGTATGGGTTGAATGATTGAAATAATACACTATGGGGAGAAAAGAGTCAACTTTTGTTGAATTTTTACTGCCAGGCCAAACAAGTTAGATTTGATGTCATACATCATGGGAATCCTTTGGGAATTTTTTTGGTTCAAAGTTACTAGGAGCTAAAACTTTTCTCAACTTCCAGGTTAGAAACATAGAATAATCATGTTTGCATCCTGATTTTTAACAAGTAATCAATTTTTACTTTTTCCTACTTCGAAGAAATGTTTCAATTCTTCCCTCTTCTCTGTTTTCTCACTGCCAGTGCTACAAATTAGACTAATACCCATTCACAGCTGTACTACTATTGAAGGTTCCTGGTGATTCTTCAAATCTATGCTATATACCCTGCCTATGTTAAATATTGCTGGCAAAACTTTGCAATTGCTCAGCACTATACGAAGCCTCCATATTCTCATTAAGGTACATTTTAATCTTCATGCTTTTGAAGTCCATAGAGTCTGTTTCTTATTTTCTACTGGTTTTCTACATTCCCTGCAGAGCATTTTCCTTCAGTAATTATGTGCATTCTCAGTGACCCCAGCTCCTACCAAAGTTTATTCTAGACTAAGTTAATTAATTCATTGCAATTTCCTAGTCCAGAGGCTGTTCTTTTCTTTCAAACTTACCTCACATTTATTAATTTTTTTCAACTGATGCTCCTTCAGTCACAAGAAAAAAAAAAAAGGTTTTAGAATGCCTTTATCCCATTTCCCTAGCTCCCAGATCTAATTAATAAGCAAACTTAAGAAACATAAAGAATATAGTTCCTTTCCCTGTCTTTGTACACATCATACACATAAATAAATAAACAGTGAGTGGGTTAGCAGAGTTGGGCTCATTGCAGGAATTTAATACACTGTATATTGATTTATGATTAAGCAGAGAGGCAGAAAACAAATGACTTAGCCCCAGAGAGTTGAGGGAGGTGAGACTTGTACTCACTGTTAGGCATCGGAGTTAAAATTCTATAATAATGACTCCAGTCTACTGCATCAATAGGAAGTTCTGGTTGAATATTTATCATAGTCTACAAAGGTGATGACATGCAAGTATCTCCTTGCTCTTCCCTGATACCTGGAACAGTTTATCATCATTATCATTTGATATCACCTTTTCCTTTATGACTTTCATTGATTTAAATTTTATAACTCATATTATCTATCAAATTTTCTTCTTTTAGCTTCATTGAGGTATGATTGGTATACAAAACATTGCACACATTTAGTGTGGACATCTTTTGAGTTTGGACATATGCATACACCTGTGGTATCACTACCACAACCAAGATATGGACTATATCCAACACCTCCAAAAATTGTCTTGTGTTCTTTTTTCAAATTTTCTATCTTTATGTTTTTTTCTTGGTATTGAAGATCAGTTTAGTCTGAAAAACAAAATTTTTCAATGGAATAAAAAAAAAGTTCTGTATTTTTTTCCCCCCTCAGCATTTTGAGTCATTTTCATTGTTTGGGAAAGCAAACACCATAACAACCCAAGTGAATAAAATGCCTCCGTGCAATTTGCAGAATCAGCGACTAACCTCAGAGCCCTGACAGGTCATACTGAATCACTCTAGGATGAGTGATTCCCACCTCCGCTGATACCGCTGTCCATTAGTCCTCACAACTCTCTCGGTAAAGGTTTGCTTAACCCAGCACACTGTAAAACCAGCTCACCCCAGGGGCAGCCTAACCTGAAAACTTCCCTTCTGCAAATGAAACTAATGAAGTTTCAACTTAAGCTCTCAGCCTTTGTGCAGCTTCTTGACACCTGAGCTTTTAATTATACACAAGTGTGTTTTCAAAAGTCACCTGCTCATTCTTTTGGAGATCTCAGGCTTGGTGAATCACTGTTCAGTGAATGTTTATAAAAGTGAGCGGATGCTGGTCACCATCCCTCCCTTGGTGTCTCTGTGGAGTATGATGAAAACAGTCAGTAGCTGAGACCATGCACAACGTGTCCTGCTAGCTCCAAAGGCCACCTCTGCCTCCTTTTCTGCTGCTCAGTCTGACTTTAAGCAGCTGAGGGCCTGGAAGGTGGGCTAGGAAGCTGGACACATGAATGGGGAAAAGTGGATAAAAGCTTCCTCATGAATTTACATCAAAAAATAGGCACACTTATCTTGATCTTTTAAAAAATATATACAAAAGTATCTTTTCCATCCTTTTAAGACTTTCTTGGTCAAATAAGCAAACAAACAAACGCCCCTCCTCCAAAGCAACTTAAATCCCAATAATAGCTTCAGCAAAAAAATAAAAAAAAAAGTATAGCCTATTCATATAGTGAAATATTTTGCAGCCCTTGATAATCATTTTCAAAGAGTAATAATATTTGAAAATGTTTATGATGGCATCTTAGGTTAAAAAAGCACTATCTCAATTTTGTAAATACAAATATACATGTTAAATACTACTTTTGTAAAAAAAAAAATTTAATTTTATTTTTTAGAGATGGGGGTCTCACTATATTGCCGAGGCTGGATTCAAACTCTGGGGCTCAAGTGATCCTCTTACCTCAGCCTTCTGAGTAGCTGGGACTACAGGCAGATACCACTGTGACTAGATTTAAATCCTACATTTTGTTTGTGTGCATGTGTAGAAAGAATTATGGGAGAAAAGATACACAATGTTAACAATGGTTAATTCTGTGTGGTGGGATTGATTATAGGGGATTTTAATCTTTTGTATACAGTTCCTTTTTTAAAGAATACATATTTTTGAACAATTAGAAAGATAATAGTAAAATATTTAGCTTTTTCTCAGACTTTAGATGCTCCAGAGCTCTCCTGGCTGAGTAAAATTACCTGCCAAAAGGTAACAGAGCTTCTTAGCTAAGGTGACAGAGTTTCCCAACCACCTGGGAGCAGGTAACAATAATCAAAATTTAAATTGTTATTGACGCTCCACACGTGATTCTGTTAATCAGTTTTGGAAACCACTGCTTTATGTGTGTGACTTTAGACTTCTAATTGGAGGGGGCTGCCTTGTTTGTTTGAGCTGCTATAACAAAATACCATAATCTGGGTAGCTTATAAACAACAGAAATTTATTCCTCACAGTTCTGGAGGCTGAAAGCTGGAAAGTCCAAGATCAAGGAACCAGCAGATTTGATGTCTGATGAGGACTCACTTCCTGATTCATAGACACGAATATTCAGACCATAGCAGGGACCAGGTTCTGAGTTCATGTTTAATGGAAATGCTCAAAAGGGAGGTTGGAGGAAACAAAAGGTTTACTTGCCTAACAATTTCATCTAGAATTGCCTGGCTTGTTGAAAAATTTGAATAAATTGAACAAAACAATCTAATCTGATAAGGGGCTACTGTGAGGCAGGGAAACATTTTTTCTCCATTACAGTAACACAGTTTTGCTTCACACGATTAGTACATTAGATAAAGAGAGTAACTTAATTTATAGGAGTCCTTTGTGTCTTGACTGTGTTGAAGCTCACAGCTAGATGCTTTACTCAGTCTCTGCAGCTATCCTTAAGGAGATTTTTTTTATTTTGGTAGCATTATCTTCACTTATTCATTAGTGGCTCTTGTTTTTAAAAAATAATTTTAATGCTTCTCTTTTATATTTGTCTTTTACTGTCAGCTTCTTCAAAATTTCTTTGGAAGTAGGAGAGATATAAGAAACAAGCATACAAGCAGATACTCAATATTACTTGCTTTGTTTCTAATATAGAGGGCAATTTTAGTAATAATAGACTTCCATAAAAGTATAACAGGTGTAAAATGTACTATTTTAATGTTTTTACAACTAGGCTTTGAATATTCAATTTTTGCATTAAAAAGTTATCACCATTTTAATTTCTTTTGATCTTTAAATTTACTGCTATTTTATAATTTAAGGCATATGTAAATTAGTCTCTCAATTGCCAAGGACATTTTGAACATTAATTTGCATTTTTATTGGTTGAATAAAAACATAAATGAAATTAGTACCAAATTCTGCTAATGAGTTCTTGATCTAGAGAAATGAGATATGCTATAAGAAACACAAATCATTACTTTAGAGTTTAATATCAAGATGACAAAGTTTTAAAGAAAATTTTACAGCTTTTGCATTATTCATACATAGAGTTGACTCTTGAACAATGGGGAGTTAAACACATCAAACATCTTAAAATTCATGTCAACCCCAAAACTTCAGAGTCAACCCCAAAAACTTAACCACTAATAGTCTACTGTTGACTAGAAGCCTTACCAATAACACAAATAGTTGATTAACACAATTTTGAATATTATATGTATTATATACTGTATTCTAAATCATAACAAAGAGACAATATATTTACTATTCATAAATGAAAGTGGATCATCATAAAAGTCTTCTTTCTTGAGGGGGTGGAGGGGCAAGGGCAATATATGTAACCTAAACTTTTGTACCCCCATAATATGCTGAAATAAAAAAAGAAGTCTTCTTTCTCACTGTCTTCACATTAAGTAGGCTGAGGTAGAGGAGGAAGAAAAGGGGTTGGTCTTGCTATTGGTCTCAGAGGTGGCAAAGGCAGAAGAAAATCTGTATGTAAGTGGACCTGTGTCATTCAAACCCATATCGTTTAAGGGTAAACTGTACATATATTATTGTATGTTATTATGAACTCTATTTGCTGAAGGTTGTCACCTCTCCAAAGTATAATCAAAGAGTTATTAATTTAGACATTTAGGGAACAATGTACTTGAGTGGGGACTTTATTCTTTTTTGCCAATCATATCTACACACCCTCCATGTAAATAAAAGAATCATTGTGGTTGTGGAAGTTAAAATGATGATAGTAAGAAGGTCTTGCAGTCCATCTGGGCTGCTACAACACAATGCTGTAAAATGGGTGACTTATAAACAACAAACAGATATTTCTCACAGTTTTGGAAGCTGGTAAGACCAAGAGCAAGTCGCCAGCATGTTTGGTGTCTGGTGAGATACTGTTCCTGGTTCATACAAGGCACCTTCTTGCTGTGTCTGCACATGGTGAAAGAGACTAGCTAGTCCTCAGCATCTCTTTTGTCATGGCACTAATCCCAATCATAAGGGCTTCACCCTCATGACTATTCACCTCTTAAAGGCTCCACCTCCTAATACTATCACCTTGGTGATTAGATTTCAACATATGAATTTTTGGGGGGACACGAATATTCAAGCAATGGCAAAAGAGATTTTGTTTACTTGATGTAATGTGGACACCTTTTGCTTTCAGAAACACCCTTGAAAAAAAGGAGTTAGAATTTAAGGTGCAGTTGACCATGATGGGCATCAAGATCAAAATGAAAGATAGAAAACTTCTTGATGTCTACATTCATTGTCTTTTCTTTACATCCTTATTATTTCTTGGACCATTGAATTCTGATTTCTGTCTGTATTTGTTCCACTGAAACTTTTCTTACTAAGAGAAATCTAACAATCACTTCCCAGTATGTATCTTACTTGAACTCTCTGTGGCATTTGCAGTTGTTGACTACTTCTTGAAGTTATTTGTTTTTTCGTACTTTAATCCTTTTCCCTTGTTTACTTCCCAGTTTTATACAGTTTTATAGTCTTTCTAAGACTTCATCACAGGCCCCTATGTGACCATTTATCTTTGCAATGTAGTCAGCACCAGATTTGCATCTTTGGCCTCCCATGCTTCTTACTGTTTTCATTCTATGCCTTGGGGTGGATGTGTGTGGGGTTTATATGGCAACTCAGCCTTCAAACCTCCTTCTTGCTTGGGGAAATCCTAATTTATTTTTTATTTATTTATTTTTTTATTTATTATAGCTTATTATGGAGGTACAACCATTCTGGTCAAATATATTGCCCATGTCCCCCCCCAACCCTCCGAGTCTGAGCTTCAAGAGTGTCCATTCCCCAGACAGTGCACATCACACCCATCATGTAGATATACACCCATCCCCACCCCCTACCTCTGTCCGATTCCCAATTGGTGTCATTCCCAAATGTGCACCCAGGTGTTGATCAGGGAAACCAATTTTCTGGTGAGTACATGTGGTGCTTATTTTTCTACTCCTGGGATACTTCGCTTAATAGAATGGGTTCCAACTCTCTCCAGGAGAACCAAAGAGATGTCGTATCATCGTTATTTCTTATAGCTGAGTAATACTCCATGGTATACAGATACCACATTTTACTAATCCATTCATGAATTGATGGACATTTGGGTTGTTTCCACCTCTTAGCAATTGTGAATTGTGCTGCTATAAACATTCGGGTGCAAGTATTTTTATGAATGATAGTGGAAGACAGGGATGAAGAGGATACTCCCTCTGCCTACACACCAAAGGCCAGGGTGAGGACAAGTGACCTAGGTTTAGCAAACTTGATGCTTCATTTTGGGTCTTTGAGTAAGTGGTATAAGCTGGAGGAATAGTGATAGTTGATTTACGGTGCTGGAGGTGGTAAACAGGGGCAAGGGCAGTGTTCTCTTTTTGCATAAGTATCTGGTAATGCTAAGGGATCATTATGCTTCCCTGTTTCTTGGGCCTGTGTAATCCTCTAGCTTCCTGCCCATTTTCCAATTCTGGTTTTGCAACCTCTAGTCAAGTTGGTTAGTACTTGATAGATGCTCAATAAATTCCTTTTTCTGTTTAAAATAAACAGAGTTTCTTTTGTCTGCTCTCCAGAATTCTTACTGGAAAAGCACATACTTTTGTGGATGATATTATCCATACCCCTGGCTTAAATCCTTATGCTGATGAATTCTAACACCTAACTCCATACATTTCCAGTGAGTTCCAGACCACTATATCCAACTGCTGACTGACTATTTCTATCTAGATGCCCATAGACATCACAAGCTCAACTTGTTAAAAAGTGAACTATAATATTTATCCTGTCTGCCACATTTTCTCTCCTCGTTCAAGCTAAACCTCAGTAAGACAATGGAAAACAAGCATAATACATATGAATAAATTATTTGGTAGAATATGATAGGGGGTATTAACAATAAAGCAGGGATAGGGAATTGGGAGAGTTGGGGGGTTGACATTTAACAAGAGTGGTAAATATAGGTCTTACTGAAAAGTTAACATTTAAACAAAGACTTGGAGGTAGTGAGGGAGTTAGTGAAGCAGATACTTGAGGGAGAAACATTCCAGGGTTTGAGGATAACCAGTGCAAAACCTGAGGCATGCTTGATGCATTTGAGGAATGGCAAGGATGCCAGTGTGGCTGGCACTCCATAGAGTGAAAGGGGGAATATTAGGAGATGAGGTCAGGACCCTGAGTGAGCAAGGGAACAATTGAAGGATTCTGGGGAGAGAAAGGACATGATCTTACTTAGAATTTAAATAGGTTCTATTTGGCTTCACTCAACTTGAGTTCTGGGAATGACTTTTGACTGCTCCTTGTCCCCATAATTCCCATTTCCAACCAACTGCTAAGCCTTCCAGTCCTGTCTTCTCAACATTGCTTGTGTCTGTCCATCCTCTGCACTCCTACTCATGCTAACTTAATTTACACCCAGGCTTCTCTCTCCTACATTAGCACAACTGATAGACAGGGAGATGTCTTTTTTTTTTTTTGCTCCTGTAGTCAGCCCTTTTACTTGAATGTACTTTATGATGTTTCTGTTTCAATATAAGTTTTATAATTTATGTTGTTTGGAATTATCTTGTGCTTTCAAAAGCATAAAAAGAAATGAAGAATGGTAGTAACTGCACACTTCCATTGTGTGAAATCCCTGTGAGGTGATGAGGCAACCCACAGACACTTAGAACACACTGAGAGAGATCTCAGATTCCTGATTTACTTCTTGCACATTGACACAATAACAATAACAAATGATCTATTTCTTCTACTCCTTTTGTTCTGATTTTCTGTAGAAAAGTTATATCTTCTTGTGTCATGGGGTTTTTAAACTTTAGAGTAACTAATACTATAAAGTTCTAGTTTATCTTGCAGCACCTGTAAGGGAAGCAAAAAAATTTGTTTTCCAATGTAATTCCTTAGTTCATAAGACTTGTAAGAAGAATGGAATGGCAGTCCTGTATTTAAAACTGTGGCATTTGTAATATTATATTATTATATTTTACAATACAATACAACATTACAATTTGTAATGTATTACAATTTTAATTCAGTATTATAATTTATAATGTTGCATTGTTATGTTTGTAATACAATGTATTTTAATATTGTATTATTGTATTTGCAATGCAATATTTTGGTAATATTATATTAAGAAAACATTATAAATGCCATTAATTTGCTTTTATTATTTCATTAGGAATTCTGGCTTATATTTCCTCCTTACCTCCTCAAATTTGTAGTTTCTCTTTTTGTAGCTGAACTAGCCTAGCTTCATGGTTTTAAGAAAACTGTTCAGCATAGTTTTGACAACCTCTTGTTTTTGAATCTTTCAGTTTTATACACAACATAATATTAACTGGAATAAAGACGATCTGCAGTAGATAACTCATCAAGCAAGTGCTGTTTTTCCAAAGATTCCATTAGTGCTTTGGAAACCTGTATTTATGTTCTCTCCCACTCTTGGTATCTTCGTCTCTCCTCTCTCTCTCTCTTTTTCCCTTCATATCTGTATTTCTAGTTTGCTCTTTCCCTATTTCTTTCTTTCTTTCTCTCTCTCCCTCTCTCCTTGGTCCCTCTCTTTTCCCCTCTCTGTCCTGCTATCTCAAGTCTGCTCCTTATTGAATCCTTCTGCACCACTCCAAGGGGATTTTTGTTGTATGTGCTGTTCTCTTTTCCTGGAATGCCCTTGTTTTTCAAGATTAAAGTACTTGTCCTTTAAGAATAAGATCAAATGAAAACAATTATTCCTCTGTGAAGAATTCTTAGACTTATCTGAGGAGAGCTACCCACCCCCTCCCTTTTGCCAGATTTCTGAAGCATTTCTCTATTCCTATCTTCTCATACCATATTAAAAGCTGGTTCAATCAGAGAGTCTGTCTTTTTCTGAAGCATCACCACATATTATGGCTCAATGAATGTTGGTTGAGTAAACGAATAGTTAAAAAAAATGGTATTAATGGTTGACCATCCAAATTTGATCATAGTTAATAGCTATGACAAAATTTGATTTCCAAGATTGTTTTTTTCTGTCATTTAACTTGTTTTAGATATCTTACCAACTTCTGTGTTGTCATGGAATGCAAAGTAATTTTGATTAGTTGTTTTACAGAAGCATATTAAAGATAACAGGAAACAATGATGTTCTCTTTTCTAAATTACAGACCTATCAGTCTTCTATATATCCTCTCACATCTGTAGTCTGGCTTTATTTTCAATAAATGGTAGGTCTGGGACTCCCCATCTAATATCCTAAATGAGGAACAAGCTGATTTGGTCATGGATATTTTGCTATTACAGTTTTGATTTGCTGTGTTTCACTTAATTGAGAAAAACCTAGTTTAAGATTAATTAGTCTTTGATTCCTTAAACATTATTGAAATAAATTTAAAGTTTATCTTTAATTCCTTAGACTTTATTGATCTTTGATTCCTTGAGGCAAGTTTAAGATTAATTTTTGAGTGTACTGATCTTTGTTTCCTTAGATAAGAACCTCCTATGTGCCAATCTTGATAATACTGATTTGTATTCCAGGACTTAAGTGCTCCAAAGAAGGTTTTAGTGCAACACTACCATGACAACCAGAGTGAAAAGGGACAGAGCTGTGCAGATGAAATTCTAGAACAAAGTGTTATAAACAGGGTTGTGTCCCAGATCTCCTTAATTATAGATTTTATTTTCATAACTCAGTGCAGTTTTTAGAAGAATTGAACGATGGCTTCCTGCCATAGCAAATATTTATTTCCACAAAGCACACATTGTAAGTATCGGAAAAGATTCAAAGCAGCATGTTTAGGACTGTTTTACACGTTCTCCATCAGTCAATTATTTTCATTTACACAAGACAACAAATCAAATTATTTGGTTTTATAGCAACATAGGAACTTTGCCACTTTAATGTCTTATAGCTAATGTATTGTGTGTGGATTTCTTCCTAATCGATAGCACTGAAAGATAAAAGACCAACTTTAGACTCTGTTTTAGTTACCTACTTCTGCACAAACGTACCTAATGGCTTAGTGGCTTAAAACAGCAACTATTTAACCATTTCTCAAGACTGCATGTTAGCTAGACTTTACTGTGAAGTTCTTCTCCACATAATGTTCCCTGGCACTGGAACTATCTGATGGCTCTTCTGGGCTGGAGTCTCCAAAGTAGATCACTCACATGACTGCTAGTTGGTGTTGGCTGTTTACTGGAGCACCTTGCTTCTCCTCTGTGTGCCTGTTTTTTATGGCTTGGTCTTGACATAACATGGTGGCTAGATTCCAACAGGATGTAAGTGAAAAATGCCCTCTTCTTAAGACAAGGACCTCTTTCAGAAGGTCATTTCCATCGCATTCTATTGGTCAACATAGCCTTCTTCCAGGGAAGTCCTCTTTCTAGGGAAGGTGAAATCAACCTCTCAGTGTGGAATGGTATGTATGTACAGGGAAGGCAGGATTTGATGTTGGCAGGATTTAATGTTATAAAATTATGTTATATATTATAATGTTATAAAATTATAAGTTTCATATTACCTACTATTTAGTTCCATTCAAAACGTAGTTGGTATTGTTGCTACTTAAGGATGCTGTTGGGTTAGACTGACCATATTCATACAGTGGGAAGTAGTAAATGAGGATCTCTGAAACTCCTGAAAGTATATGTGCAATTTTTCACAATTGTGATTATTTTGGAAGGATGAGAAAGAAGCAGTCAATTGCCTAGGCTGAGAAGTCTTGCATAATTTTTCTACAAATCTAGGCTGTGCAACTTACTAGTTGTGTCATTTGGATGAATTATTTAGCCTCTCTAAGCCTCAGTTTCTTTATTTATGAAATGGGCATAATAATATATGTCTTTCCTTGGTTGTTGTGAGGCATAAGTGAGACAATACATGTAAATATCTTAGCACAGGGCTTGACATAGGAATGGTCTAATAAATATTTGATTATCATTATTAATATCATTCTCAGTAGGCCAGTGAGTACCAAAGGAGTAATGCCATGATTCTGGGTTTTCTGAGCTCAAACCATATCTTAAATTAGATCATCAGAAATCTATGTTCTTGGACTGAATTACTTAAATATCTAATTGAAGTACTTTTTTTTTTTTTTTAAGCCACAGGCACATTTATTATCTTCTGGAACGCCAAGGCTTAAAAAAGCCTGTCCCTAGGCTTTGCCCTGTGGGACACATACTTTGCCTATCCATAGTAGGGAAATTAAGCAATGTGCTTCTGGTTATAAATAATTATTGTCATGTAACTTATCTTATTTTCCTTCATTCTTTGGTTTCCAGGCAATTCAAAACAAATTTTGTGCCACCAAATGGTAACTATCTTAAGACTCCCTTTTAGTCCTTTCGTCTTCATTATTCTTCCTCATAACATGGCTCTTATATTTTTGTTTTGCATATTTTAAATAATTATATATTGAAATACACAAATTATATTTTAAAATGCTTTACTTCTTACATAAATAACAGAATCACATAATTAAAATATTCAAAAGTAGAAAATGAATATACAATGAGAATTCTCTCCTTCCCATGTCTGCCCCCATGTATGGGGTTCTCAGCCCTCCATTTCTTGTTGATCTTGCCAGAGATTTTGGCTTGTTTTTGAGACAGGGTCTCACTCTGTTGCCCAGGCTCATGTAATTTGAACATTAGAATACTAAAATCAGAGACAGTAAGAGTCAAGGATTTTTATTTAAGTGAAATAAAAACAATGCTTCATGCTTATATTCCACAATATCTTCTAATTAATTGTAAATGAACTTGGAGGATGATGTGTGGTTTTATGAATAAATTGACCCTTTTTTTATTTTCCCCAAATTTTTACTTAATTGTAGCTAATAGGTATTTTATCATTTACTATCTATAGTAAACCATTCCCTGTAATTATTCAAAATATGATTTCCCTTTTTATGCCCATACAATGGACAGATGAAAGTGATTTTTCTTAAAAGAAGGCTTAGAATGTACAAAAATGTACCTTCATTGCTCACTGCTCTGAAAGGAAGCATTTTCTTCATTCATGGCACAGAATTAGAATTCAAGAAGGAAAATATGAGACGATTTAGAAGTAAAAGAAGCACATCGATTCTCTCAACTTTCAGCTTTTTATTAGCACTCTCATAATTGCTGCTAAAAAAGCAATTTGGCTCCTAGAAGTGCTGTGAGCTAATGCCCTTGTTAGCTGAAAGGCATGGCAATGGAGTCAGATAGTGACTGCAAATTAGTCTAGGCAGGTTTCCGCTAGCAATCTGGGCTGTATTCAAGTCTGATTTAAGAGACTCGCAGCATCTCAGATTGCCTATTCATTCACAGGGGAAGTCTGGCTTCAACGGGCAGCCGTGTTGACATGCTTGGAAGAGACATCCGAAGTGCATGGGCTTTTCCCTTCCAGGTGCCGAATGAGTGCAAAATTGCAGGCTGTGCTTGGACCACAAAAATGTCAGTTCTCACAGCAACCTCTTGCATCTGCTGGGTTCAGCTTCTATATAAAACCTCAAAGTGTGTGATTGAAATCCTACTTGAGGAAGAGAAATGTCAGACAAAGGTTACGTGGAGAGAGCAAATTTGAAGAGTTGTAGCAGATTTCCTCCCAGTTCAGGGGTGTTGACTTCACAGATGGGGTTCCAGTTCTCCTGCTCTTCCCCTTATACTGTGTTTATGTTGGAGGCTTCTTAGTCACTTTCTCTTAGTCAAGAAACATTTCCTTCAACAAATATTTTATGTGCAATGGATATTTCCTAAATGCCTAGCATTGAGATGGTTGCTGTCATAGGATGGCAAAGAAATATTAGGTGCAGCATCAAATCTCAAGCACCTTGTATGCTTATTGAAGAGATAAGACAACTAAAACGTATGACCAGGCAGGTTGTATAAAATATTTAAATGAAGTTGGGATGGATGGAGTATACCACAGGAATTTAAACAAAGAGATACGTATTAGATGATTTTTAAGGGATGAGGTTACTGGACTAGACTTTGGAGTTTATAGTATGGATGGGATTTGAGCATGCAGGAGGGTGAGTACACAGGGCAGCTGGGTCAGCACCGCATGCTTTCCCTGTTCCTACTTCCCCACAGTCCAGCCCACTGATCTTGCCTCCAGCCAGCTCAGCTCTGGCCCAGTTTCTGAGCCATCCTGAGCAGGGCATTTCTGAGCTTTTACCTGCTGCAAAGCTCTGAGGTCTTTTTGGTTGCTGCTCAGGTCCAGAATCTGCTATCCTGGTGATGATTAGAGTGTTGTCTGATTTCCAGGTTCACAAGTGTTGTGGGTTAAGTTATGTCCCTCCCCTGCCTTCCCTCTAAATATGTTGAAGCCCTAAGTCCTGGTACCAGTGAGTGTGATCTTCTGTGGAAATAAGGGTCTTTGCAGGTGTGATCAAGTTAAGATGAGGCCATACTGGATGAGGGTGGGCCCTAAATCCAATGACTGTTTCCTTATAAGAAATAGGGAAATTGGGAAACTTGGACATGAAGACATACAGAGAGAAAAACACCAGATAGAGACACAGAGTCACACAGGCGAGAAGGCCATATGAAGATGGAGGCAGAAATTGGAGTCATGAAGCTACAAGCGAAGGATTGCCCTATACTCCTGCAGAGAAATAAATGGAGGTAGAATGAGCCTGGCAGGATTTGTGAACTCATGGTTCAAGAACACAGCTTTTGCATGTCCATATTCACATTTGTTTATCTTACCACAGCTGTAAGTCTCTTTTTCATGCTTCCTTGTGGTTCTTAATCTCTGAGTCATGGATGTAATTGAAAATCTGTTAAAGACCATAGACTCCTTCCTAGAAAAATGCTCAGACATGTTTACATACAACTTCAGGGCCTTGCCATGCTCCCTGAAGCTTGCTCATGTTCCCGTGGACACTGGGTTAAGAACCTCTGAATCTCACCCCCATCCATTGCAGCCGCTCAAGTCACAGATGCGTCCGGCCTCTGCCCTGAAGGCTTTGTCTTTCTTGTTAAGTTCAGACCACATTAATTCTTCTTCCTCACACACTCTTACCTCTCATGTTTTGTAGAACTTATGACTTACACCATGCATTATCAATTATATGCTTGCTTTAGTTCTCTCCTTGAGGATGGCGACTCTCTGTGATAACTCTTTGTATTCCTACAGTTTCCAGAAAAAATGTCCTTATCCAGGATAGGGTCACCCTAAATATTTGCTGATGCAAAGTTCCTTTCACACTAGATTTTCCTACAATAAATTAGTTGTGTAATTCTTGAGGTTTTATATATGATTTTAGGTTAAAGCCCAAAGATTTTACAGATTTATAATTCAGATATTCATGTAGCAGGGTAGTACAAACAGTAACTTTGCAAGCAAATGCACCAAGTTTAACCCTAGCTTTGCCACTTACTAGTTTCATGAGCTGAAATTTTTCTTAATTCTTCCTAATTTCCTTTCAGGGATATTCAGGGATATCAGGGATATTCAGGGATATCCAGGGATATTCAGGGATAATTCAGGGATAATAATACATACAGGGATAATAATACATACATATTTTTTAGGGTGGTTGTGAAGATTAGATGGCTATTTAAGGAGCACACATAGACTCATCTCTTATGAGATACTCACAGTATCTCTTATGAAGGCAGCTCTGAAAGACAATAGCTATTGTAATTCTTTATAAAATACTTTGAATTTCATTTTTGCATTATACATTTGCACCCTCCTACCAGTAAAGGAGGAAGAATCACATTTGTTTTTGTATTCCCAAGATCACATAATGTGGATAATGTTTATTTCCAAAAACTAAGCATATTTTCCTGGGCAGTCTTTTGTCATTTTAGTTATAAAATCTTCAGACGATTTCTTAGTATTCATATTTTTTGATTGAAAAGAAATTGTTTTTTCCCTATCACCTGGCAAGAAGTGAACATACAACACAAGGAAATAAGAAATGGAAATTCAAAAGCTGACTAAAAGGTATGCTTTGTTAGCTTATCACTAAATATTTGTCACACATTTTTTATTTTTGTTTCACAAATTAACAAAAAAGGGAAAAATTAATTTGAATTGAGTACTGCATATGGAAGTTAAGATACCAAGAACTCCCATGGAGATATTGAATATTATTCTTTGTTGCTGTTGTTTTCATGGCTGAACACATTTTTTTTCTCAGTAACAATTTGGTCCCATTATATAAACTAAACTTGGGAGAACCCATAGAGAGAAAGTTTCTTTTCTTTTTTTAAATATTGAGCCACAAATGCTGCTCAGCCTATGTGCCTTTCACTTTCCACTTGAGCATTTCTTTGATGAAGACGAGTCAACATTGGTTTCTTCTCGAAGTGTTGACTCTGTGCTGGCCCAAATACGAGGACACAAGGATTCAAATAAGGACCAGTGACTTCACCCATGAGTCTATGTGTGCTCTTCATTGCCAGTGTCAAATCTAACCTTTGAAGCTACCATTATTTTTTAATGTTAAAATTAGGAAAGGAACTGAATGTAAATGAATAAACTTCAAATTCACTCATTTACATTTGTCTTCTGTTCTCAATCATAAGAAACATTAATCATTTAAATAAAATAAATGGGGGCCAATTTTGATTTTCCAGGTAGAGTTTGTGGGGCCAAATCAGGGTGACTGTGTCAATTTTTCCTTAAGTCCCTGTGAGTTATTTTTACTTGTCAGTTTGACTGGGCCCAGACATTTGGTTAAACATTATTCTGGGTGTGTCTGGATGAAGTTAAGATTTGAATCTAGTAGACTGAGTAAAATGGATTGCCCTCCCTAATGAGGGTGGACCTCATTCAATAAATGGAAGACCTGAATAGAACAAAAAGGCTGAGTCAGAGGGAACTCCTCTTGCCTGACAACCTTAAGCTGAGACATTGGTCTTTTTATGCCTTTGAACTCAAATTGAAACATTGCCTCTTCTAGGGCATCTAGTCTGCTGGCTTTTGGACTGGAACTTACACCATCAGCTCTCCTGATTCCCAGGCCTTCAGACTTGGACCAGAGCCATCAGCTCTCATGGTCTCCAGCTTACAACTGCAGACTACAACAGCTCTCAGCCTCCATAATCATGCGAGCCAACTTTACATAATAAATCTCTTTCTCTCTCTATATAGTTGGCCCTTCATATCCACAGGTTCAAACACGGATCCATGGATTCAACCAACTGTGGATTGAACATTCTTCTCATCAGCACATGGAACATTCTTTAGGGTGGACCATATGTTAGGCCACAAAACAAGTCTCAACAAATTAAAAAATGTGAAAATCACATCAAGTATCTCTTCAGACCACAGTTGAATAAAACTAGAAATCAATAACAAGAAGAAAATTGGAAACTATACAAATAAATTAAAATCAAACAACATGCTCCTTAATGATCATTGGGTCAAGGAAGAAATTAAGGAAGAAATAAATTTTTTGACACAAATGAAAATTGAAACACAACATACAAAGCCTATGGGATATAGCAAAAGCAGTGGGAAGTGGGAAGTTTATAGCAATAAACACCTACATAAAAATGCAGAAATATTTCAAATAAACAATCTAGTAATACATCTCAAGGAACTAGAGAAGCAAGAACAAACCAAACCCAAAATTAATAGAAGGAAAGAAATAATAAAGATCAGAGAAGAACAAAAGAGAGGCTAAAAAAATACAAAGGATCAACAAAATGAAAAGTTGAGTTTTTAAAAAGATAAGCAAAGTCAATAAACTGCTAACTAGACTAACCAAGAAAAAAAGAGAGAAGTCCCAGAGAAACAAAATCAGGAACAGAAAGGAAGCATTGCAACTAATACCACAGAAATACAAAGATCATCAGAGACGATTATGAACAACTATACACTAACAGACTGGAAAACCTAGAGGAAATGGATAAATGTCTGGAAAAATACCACATACCAAAATTGAGTGAGGAAGAAATAGAAAATCTGAACAGACTAAAAAGGAGCAATGAGATTGAATCAGTCACCCAAAAAAGAAAAGTCCGGGACTGGATGGCTTCATTGCCAAATTCTATCAAACTTACAGAGAAGAACTAACACCAATTCTCCTCAAACTATTTCAAAAAATTGATGAGGAGGGAATTCTTCCTAACTCATTCTATGTGACCAGCATTACCCTGATACAAAAACCAGACAAAAATGCAACAAAAAAGAAATCTACAGTTCAATATTTCTGATGAACATAGATGCAAAAATTCTCAACAAAATACTAGCAAACAGAATCCAACAGCACATCAAAAAGATAATATACCATGATCAAGTGAGTTTTATCCCAGGGATGCAAGGGTAGCTCAAAATACACAAATCAATAAATGTGATACATCACATCAATAGAATGAAGAAGAAAAACCATATGATTGTCTCTATAGACACAGGAAAGTCCTTTGATAAAATTCAATATCCCTTCATGATAAAACTCTCAACAAACTAGGCATAGACGGAACATATCTTAATATAAAAAAAGGCAATCTAGGACAAATCCACAGTTAACATCATAATGAATGGGGAAAAGCTGAGAGTCTTTCCTTTAAGAACTGGAACAAGACAAGAATGGCCACTTTCACCACTCCTATTCAACATAGTACTGGAAGTCCTGGCCAGAGCAATCAGGCAAGAGAAAGAAATAAAAGGCATCCACATTGGACAAGAGGAAGTCAAACTGTCCCTCTTTGAAGAGGATACTATCTTATATCTAGAAAAACCTAAGGACTCCATCAAAAAAGTCTTAGACCTAACTAATAAAATACGAGATAGTTGCAGAATAAAAAATCAACATACAGAAATCAGCATTTTTATACACCAATAGTGAACTAGCTGAGAAAGAGATAAAAAATACAATCCCATTTACAATAGCTATAAATAAAATAAAATACCTAGGAATAAATTTAACCAAGGGGGTGAAAGACCTCTACAAGGAAATAGAAGAGAACACAAACAAATGGAAAGATATGCCATAGTTGTGGATCAAAAGAATTAATATAGTTAAAATGTTCATACTGCCCAAAGCAAGCTACAGATTTGATGCAATCCCTATCATAATACCAATGTCATTTTTCACAGAAATAGAAACAACAATCCTTATGGAACCATAAAAGAGCCCCAATAACCAAAGCAATCCTGAGCAACCGCCCCCTCCCCCAAACTGGAGACGTCACACTACTTGATTTCAAAATATAACAAAAGGCTGTAGTAACCAAAAGAGCATGATGCTGGTATAAAAATATACACATAGACCAATGGAACAGAATAGAGAACCCAGAAATATATTTATGGCAAACCAATTTTCGACAAAGGCACCAATAACACACCCTCTTCAATAAATGGTGCTAGGGAAATTGGATATGCATATGCAGAAGAATGAATCTGGACCCCTAACTATCACTGTATACAAAAATCAAATCAAGATGAATTAAATACTTACATATAAGACCCCAAAACATAAAATTACTTGAAGAAAACAGGGGAAACACTCAAGACATTGGTCTAGCCAAAGATTTTATGGCTAAAGCCTCAAAAGCACAGGCAAGAAAAACAAAAATAGACAAAGGGGACTATTAATATATTAAATTAAAAAGCTTCTGTGCTGTGAAGATGTGGAGAAAAGAGAACTCTTACACACTGTTGGTGAGAATGTAAATTAGTACAGCCACTAAGAAAAACAGTATGCAGATTTCTTGAAGAACTAAAAATAGAACTACCAAATAATCCAGCAAT
>CM052443.1:11758136-11788179 GCA_028533085.1 Varecia variegata | reverse complement strand
CCACGTGTCTCCTTTCTATCCATCTGACAGAAGACTTTAACTTTTGTTTTTTAACTGTAATTTCTTTTGTATCTTTTTAATTTCCTTTCTTCCTTTCTTTCTTCTTTTCTCTCTCCTCCTCTCTTTTGATGGGGTCTTGCTCTGTCACCCAGGCTGGAATACAGTGGTGTGATCACAGTCAATGTAATCTTGAACTTCTGGCCTCAATCATCCTCCCGCCTCAGCCTCCCAAGTAGCTGGGACTACAGGCATCATGTCTGGCCAATTTTTAAATTTTTTGTAGGTAATTTTTTGGGAGTCTTGCTGTAATATTTTGCCGGGGTTGGTCTCGAACTCCTTGCCTCAAGAGATTCTCCCACCTCAGCCTCCCAAAGCACTGGGATTACAGGCATGAGCCACTGCACTTGGCCATACTTTCTGAATTTCTTAACAACCAGCCTATTTATTTTTCCTCACCATTCCTGCCTTCCATAACTAGATAAATCAAAAGATCATCTCCCTGTTCATCTTATTCTTTACAATTTACTTGGCATATAAGATGGCATATCATTCCTTTCTTGTTTCTTTAAGGATTAGGGTTATTTTTTTTTTTATCACTTCTTTTGGGAACTTAAAACATTATGCTATATGTATCTCTCCCTACGTCTAGGGTTATTCTTTTTTTTTAGCAACTTTTTTATCCCTCCTCTTCTTCACATTTCCTAACTCTGGTGGTGAGTTCAGAATTCTCACATCTTCTCTTTTATAATACAAAGCAGGTCATACAATAGCTTTGTGGTGAAGACCACGGATCCAGCACCAGAAAGACCAGATTTTGAGTCCTCACTCTTTGGCCGTTGGAAAGTTATTTGACCTCACCACTCTTAGTTTCCCCATCTGTAAAAGAGGCGCAATCATATGTATTGTAGAGTAGTTGTATAGCTTAAATCAGAGCCTGTTTATGGAGTGTTTGACACAGGGCCTGCCAGGTAGTAGGTACCGAAGGACTGAGGTATTAGGGTCTTGTGAAAGATTCCTTCCTTGCTTCAAATATCATCACCTGTGTTAATAATTTCCAGAACTATCCTCATATGTCATCAGCCTTGATGTCTCACTCCCTGTCACTGTCATTTCTGACACCTACAGCAATCTGCATACAGAAAACTAAAAATCAACGTATTCCAAACTGGTTGGATTAAGGATGATTTCAGAGGTAAAAAAAGGACAGCCTTTTGGTTATGAGACAAAATACAAGCAACCTTTAACAACAACCTTCCCCTCACTTTCTCCTCAAGAGTTCCCAAACCTCAGTGAGGAGAAAAGGGAGAATCCCTACCCATGTGTGGTGGGGGGGGGCACAAGTTTTAGAGTTTGTCACTAACCCAGGCAGGGCAGAGTGTACTGATTGTGAAGAGATGGTGGAGTTAGTTGTTCTAGAAGCCAATGATTCCCTGGGGATGCTTATTGAATCCTTTCTTTTCCAGTTGGAGGAAGACAACATTTCCATGTTCTTAGCATGTGGAACAGTAGTGGTAATGACCATAGAAGTGCCTCCATTTTATTGGCTAACTGATTTATAGTTCTGTTTTTAATTGACAGTGGTCAGGCATTTATGGACTTAGGCAGCTCAAAAATAAGCAACCCACACATCCTTTAAAGTGATACTATGGCTATTTTTAATTTTCAAACATAGACTTGGCACCTAGACACAAACCACTGCATTGGTTTGTGCTGCAATCAAGTTGCAATGTCAACTTTATATTTAAGGCATGTAAACTTCCACTAATTTAGTGGACAGTCTGATGACCAAAGAAAAACTATCTCATTATAAAGTAGTATTTGCTTAAAAATCTCAACTCCCAAAAGGACATTGTTCCAGTAATTTCCCCTAAGATACTGTATCATTCATGGTTCTCTAGAGAAACAGAACCATTAGGGTATTATCTTCTACATAACCAAAATATTTATGTCCTATTTATTTCAGAGATTTATTTCAAAGAATTGGCTTATGAGATTATGGGGGCTGGAAAGTATAAAATTTGTAGGGAAGGCTAGTAGGCTAAAAATTCAGATAGGAACTTATATTTCACTTTTGAAGTAAAATGTCTTCCTTCTCAGCGGGAACTTTAGTTTTGTTTTTAGGGCCTTCTAACTGCTTGGATGAGGCCCATTCACATTATTGAGAGTAATCTTTACTTAAAGTCAAATGATTGTAGATAACCACATCTACAAAATACCTTCATAGTAACACATTAGTGTTTGATTGAACCACTGGGTACTATAGTCTAGCCAAGCTGACACATAAAACTGACCATAGCAAATTTTATTCAGGTACCAACTCTACTTTCCAATTTTTACATTTCAAAGATTTGAAAATTTCTTATTTGAAACTCCATGTTAAATAATTCATTGAATGCTCTTGCTTTTCCCCCAGATTTCTCTAGATTTATTCACTCTAACAGACATGCTCTAAGTGACTACTGTATACTAGGCACTGGCAAAGCATAAGGATGCACATACAGGATGACACTATGTCTGTCCCCCAGGTGTGCTCTACCATCTTCATTATGTAGGTGCTCAGGACCTAATGTTGGAATTATTGCAATAAAACCATTCAATTTGATGTTACTTCTCCCTAACCCTCTTCCTTGTGTTGTTTGGGGGATTAATTGCATGATTTAATAGGCTATCAAAAACTGGTATTAGTTCATAAAAGATTAATCTGAATTCTGTTTTTTTTTTTTTTTGCTTGACTGAGATTTATCCTTTTGAGGGAGTAAACTTGCTACATACATGTACATATTCACACATTTACTTAACTGTTTAAATTCATATTAATATTTGTTTCATTTATTCATACTGGAATAAACAAAATTTGTATTGTTATACATGAGAATATTATTGAAACAAAAAGTAAATTTGCTTGAACCAAGCTAATAAAAAACAAATTTTCATTTACATGTTGCCATCTTAGCTTTCTTTCAGCTCTTAAAGATCTACCAGTCATTCATAAACCCAAAACACCTACACATGAATTAATTTCTTTTATTGATACATAATGTTTGTACATATTTATGTTGTACATGTGATATTTTGTTCCATGTATAGGACATGTAATGACCAAGCTAAGGTATTTAGGGCATCCATCACCTCAAGTATTTATCATTTCTATGTGTTGGGAACATTTCAAGTGCTCTCTACTGGCTATTTTGAAATATACAATACATTGTTAACTATCATCACACTATACAACACCTCATCTATAAATCTTTCTTGATATATCTCCAAGACTTGGTTGTTTTCCACTACCATTTCCTCAGTGCAACCATCAGTGTCTTCCTAAGGATCTAATTTTCAAGGGGAAGAGCGAGGAACAGCAGGGCTATTATGAGCTGCAAAGGTAATTTGCTCATTTAACTATCGCTAACGGCAGGAGGAAAAGCCAAGCCAAAATGGTCTGTGCTTTTGCATAGCAACGTTGCAATTAGAACAGGGGCCTGGTACCCCATTTTAAAAAGTGGGAGAAAATAAAACAGAGTAAAAAGACAAGTGAAGGAAAAGCAGAAAATGAGCCTCATCTTTAAGACAATTATAAGAATAGAATAGGTATTGACTCAGGAAGATGCTATTCATTTCATTCTTTTCCCTTTAAAGATTTTTCTGCTGTTATAAAATAATGTAACAATTAATTTCTGTCCTCTCCTTTATATCTGGCTTTTTGGTAATATGGAATGTCTTAGTAAAGGGAAAATGACAATATACAAATAAATTCTTATATGGCAAGTCTCTGGTTCTAGGTGCTGTTCTTTTCCATCTATTTCTTTTTCATTAATCTGATACATAGCAATGGCATACCTTGAATGTTTGCAAGTGCCCGTAGAGAATCTAATGTTTATTAGTGTAAAGCTCCTTTACATATTATATGGTTTGCAAACATTTGTTATTTCTATGTTCTAGTGGATAACAAAACATTAACTTCTTCTGTGAGTAGTCACAATACATTCTTTACAATGAATAATTCTGGGCAATGCATTCTTTTTCTAGGCATTGTCCATGTGGCAGCTACAGATTATGTATTATTATTTTATTCATGGTGACCTTAACTGAGACAGAACATTTCACAATTTATTTGTGTCCTGAACCAAGCTACAGTGTTTAAATTTCTTAACCATTCATCATTTCAAACATCCATCAGAGCTAAATGTTATTAAAATAAAAATTAATGCCTGGAGGAAAAAAGGGTATAAGAGCAGTAGGTACAAGGCAGGCTTTGGCTCTCTCCTGGCAAGTTTATATGTATTTTTAAAAACTTTAAAATTTTGATTCCAGTTTTCCTCAGCTTTTAGAATCTTTGAGCTAAGAATATATTTTTCAAAAATGTATTCATCTCTACAAAATTAAACTACAGAAAAGCTATCTGGAGGTCATTATAATGGAGTTGCAGTAGGTACAAATCTACAAGCTGAGTTGGAAAAGACAACACATGTTAAAATGTTGTTTAAATAAACTTGATTTGAACCTCAATGCATAGGTTCCTTTTCTTGGGATTTCCTTTCTCAGGGTTACCCTAAGCTCTTGGACTTAGGAAGGGCTGCACCTTCAGGGAGGGATCTCAGGGCCCTACTGATCACTGATGAGTCACCCCATTTCCCTGCCTGTTGGGTTGAGTTTTGTGGCCTGCTTGTTTTGGAACATACGTCCATATTTGGCGTGTTGAGGAATCTGGGTGCCCAGCACTGATTCTCAATAGGTGCCCCACAGACCCACACCACTGAGGGGTTAGCATACAAGAGGGACAGGAGTGGAGACAGAGCATGCACCCAGGCTGCTCCCCTGACTCACAGACTTCTGTTCCCTTAGGAGCCTCAGACTAGGATTCCTTTGGATCCCCTGGAAAATCTCTTCATTCTCACAATGCTTCAGAAGGGCCCTTCCTCTCTCTCCAAAAACAGGACTTAGTCTTTTAGAAAGACTTTTAAAAGGACGACTTAGCATTAAAAAAATCTGTGCATTCCAAAATCCTGGAGGCAAGAAATTAAAACCCTAAGCTACCTTGAAATGAGTGGGGATGTGAGGGAAACATAGTTAATTATTATTAATTACCATTTCAATATTAACATTTCTGTTAATCAATATGTCAACAAATCCTGCCAAAAGATTTTTTATCTGTGTGTTAAAAGTACAGGGCTAATTTTGTGATTTTTTTTCAACAGTGCTAATGTCTCTTCTAATTTCAGTTTTTTCTTTTCCTTAAAATGGCTTGCTGAGTGATCCCGAACTGGTGCTAAAACAAGAGAGAATGTCTTTTAGTGCATTAACCAGATGCTTCTATGCAAATTAAGAATCAAGGGAAAGTGGGCACTATAAATGCAAATAAATCAATACACTTGCCATACAGACATCATAAGGTTTACCGGGTAAGGAGTATAAAATCCTTGAACTATAAACCCAAGAGAAGAAGATAAAATGTTATGATGCTCATAATGTTGAGGAGAGGAGTGTTGTGATAAGGTAACACATGTGACAGCTCAGTATAGGGGAGAGATTTACAATCCAGTCTGTATTTTAATGTTTGGTTCATGACTTGAAATATTCATGTTTTTGTATCTTGCTTATTTTCCATTCCTTTTATTAATTCAAAACCTATGTTAATAAGTGTATCTTTATGTACTTTTCAATGATATGAGGCATTTTCCATCTATTTTATCTCGCATTTTTTGCTTTTAAGGGAGATAGAGAACGAACACTTAGTTAATAATTGCTTTATATTGGGTGGCTTGCTAGTAACTTCAAATAAATTATTTAATCCTCCCAATGACCACACGAAGAAGGGATGAATATTCCTACATTACAGAAATGGCAGCCAAGCCTCAAGTAGGAATAGTAGCTTATTGAGCTCATATGGATTTGTTCTCTACACTGTATTGATGTTCAAAATGTAACATTTTGACTTAGTTGTGTACTGAAATTTTACAGGTTTTCAATCCTGCTGACTCATTTGCAGGGTGAAAAATTGCTAAGTTTAAGAGTATATTAAGTACTTAACTTAGATATTCCATAATTGACTTTAGAGTAGTTTATTGATTTATAATCCTAGAACTAGACCGATGTTTCCAATACATACCTGCTGTAAATATAAAAAATATCAGTTGTGTCATTTCCTAAAAATACAGACATTTGGGAAAGACCTACTGGATCAGCATCTCCAGGTGATTCTTATAGTTGTCATGATCGCACTAGTTTGTACATGCCATCTTGGGCCGGGCCAAGGGGTGTCAGGCAGGGGCCATGGTTATAAATCCTGTCACCCGAGCACTCCTCCACAGATCCCTATCCAGCTGCACTAGGCTGGTAAAGAGCCTCACAGATTCTCTCTTAACACATCGAGTCTGCCAAATTTTGAGTAGGATTCATGGAACCACAAACCTAGAACCTCTATGTTATACAGAAAAGAGAAATTCCAGGTAATCCCTATGCTTGCCATGCTACCTTCCTTTCGAGTTCCCTTTATCATTGTCTTGATGCTCGTAATCGTATCTTTTTTTTTTTTTTTTCTAGTAACACAGGACAGGCATTAAGTGAACACTAACAATGTGCTTGTTGGATGCTATTAAGAATCCTGGAGTATTTGGCAAAAATATAGACTTGGAGAAACCCCCATTAATTCACAACCACTATAGAAAATTGTTTTCTTACTTGGCCTTCTACAAAGATTTAGTCAATCCTTGGTGGGAAAGAGGATATAAAAGAGTGGGAAAATAAGAAGAGAAAGGATGGTAGGACCTCCCCTGAAATCTGAAGTAGCCTAAGGGTGGCCCTGATCTGAAATAAAAAGTAGCTTTTGTCCCAATATCCATGAGGTGACTTCATCCAAAATAACATAGCTGAAATAATCCTCCTGCTTCCTATGTCACCCCCAAGAGGCTTGAAGTTGACAGTATTTAGAGTATCCACTCTTTTCCCATAAGAAAATTGGGAATCTTGAAGTTTCTCCCAATCCATAGTCATCAGTCACCCAAGTGAATGTGGAGCCTCCTCAGAAGCTGGGTAGCACTGTGGGTGTTACTGACACACAAAACAGCCTGAGGCAACAGGCCAAGTAAGGAAAGATGATGCTCGCGGCCTACTTTGGCTTTCTTAGGTCACTTTTAGCCACTCCTCTCTCTTAGGCCACTTGTACCACCAAAAGTAACTCAGGACCACTTTTCCAGAGAACATATATTTTAATAACTGAACATACTTTCTTTCTACAGAAAGTTCTGTGGTGGTTTCTGTTTTATAAATGCTGCTGCACTGGGTCAAGCATATTTAAAGCCATAAAATGTAGCTTCTAGTGACATATTGCTAAGTGATAATAAATCAGGTGAATATTAATAAAATGGTACGCACAGTATGATTACAAACTAAACCTTCCTACACACACAAATACACACATGCCCATAAATTTATTTATTCTTGTATAGTTTTATTTAGACAAAAGCCAAAAGGACATGCATCAAACTTTAGCAGTGGCTATCTCTAATGCTTTTAATGTTCATTATAAATTCTTTTCCTGAATTCTGCACATTTTTTATATTTTTGTAACCAGAGAAACAACACTGTGTTCAAAAGTGACTTCAGTGAGCAAGAACATAGTGCTGGGAATAAATCAAAGCTGCAATTACTCTTGCTTTTTGAATGCAGAAACTGGAGATTGAGCCAGGATCATCATTAGAACACGATAGAGAACAGGGTATTCTAACTCCGGGGCACGCCAGATCACTCGTGCAATAAACAAGAACCAATTCTTCAGGCTTAATAAAGCAAGCAGGAGCTGCGAGGCGTATGACATGAGCTGTCTTTAGGAAATAAGATTGACTTGGTTGAACCAGGGAAGTTGGGAATATAGAAAATCCTTGCTCTACAGTTGCCTTTTTCCTTATCTTTAGAGAACTCCAACACTTGGTGTGAGATGGTAAAAACTGGAAAAATTCAAAGGAGTGCGAGAAACTGAACTTGAGGTTGCAGCTCTTGGAACGGGGAGTGTGAGGGAATTGGGACAGTTCTGAGATCCGCAAATCACTGGCACAAGCAAGTGTGCCACCACAGACAAAAGCCAAGCAAAAGTGATGAGAAGGGTGAAGAAGACTATAACAAGGGGAGCTGGTGTTTTTGCTTTCACTTTGGTTCAATCTTCTTTTTTTTTAATTTCAGAATATTACGATGGTACAAATGTTTTGGTGACATACATGGATTGCTTTTGTATTGCTCGAGTCAAAATTATAAGTGTGTCCATCATCCAGATAGTGTACATTGTACCCGTTAGGCATGATTTCACCCATTCCCACCTCTCCTCTCCCACCTGCATGATTTCTGTTGAGTTTTACTTCCATCTGTGCATATGAGTGCTGATCAGTTAGTTCCAATTTAATAGTGAGTATACGTGGTGTTTGTTTTTCCATTCTTGCAATACTTCACTTAGGAGAATGGTCTCCGGTTATATCCAGATTGTTGTAAAAGGTATTAATTCACTTTTTTATGGCTGAGTAGTACTCCATGGTATACATATACCACATTATATTAACCCACTCATGAACCGATGGGCACTTGGGTTGATTCCACATCTTTGTGATTGTGAATTGTGCTGCAATAAACATTCTAGTGCAAGTGTCTTTTCAATCCAGGAATGCCCGTTGTGTGTTAACTTCTCACAAGAATCATTCACCTTTCATTTGAATTTTTCTAAGAGTATTGTTTACTAGTGTTTGATATAGCCTATTTTGTTAACTAGCCCTTCGTTAGACACTATTGCTCTTGTGAAAATCCTGCTCGTTGGTTCTAATTCCCAGGTAAATTCTATCTTCTTCAAGACAACTTTTTATGTACTTGTAGATAACTCTTTTGGCTCACCCAACACTCAATCTCAACTTTCTTCTCTCTAGCTTGTATCTACTGTCAAGGCTGTAAGAGTTAAACTTTTGCTTTCCCACCTCTCTTGCAATTAGGAGTGTCCTTTGACACAGCTTTTGCCCATGAGATACATGTGGAAATTTATGAAAATTAGCCTCCTCCCCTTCTTCTTCTCATGAAGATTTGGCTGGGACCTGAGCAGCTGTCTGAAAACCACAGGGAAAGGCTAGACATTAAGATATTGGCCATGATAACCTTGAGCTACTGAACCAACACAGACAACTGCCTACTTCCAACTTCTTGATATGAGAAAAAATAAACCTTTCTTTGTTAAACCTCTATATGGAGATTTTCTGTTACTTGTAAGCAAACACAATGGTAACTGATGGAGTTTTATGTTTCATGTCCCAACATTTCCTTATGAACTGTGGATACTATTATACCAAATACTGCCCCTCTTCCATGACAAGTCTTAGGGCTTTTCTGCTCCTGGAAAACACATCCTTTTCTCTGTACTTGAAGGCTCTTCCCTCCTGGCCAGAGTCTACTTATCCTTCACATTTTTTCTTTGATGCAGATCCCCAGTCAGAAATATTTTCTTATTTCTTACAATGAACTCCCACCACCTTTCTGAAGTGCCTCTCATGTTATTTTTCCAATTCTCCCATGAAGCCTAGTTATTTGCGTATTTCTCTTATTCCTTATTCATTCCCCCTATGGGACTGAAGCTGCTTTAATGCTGACTATACCATCTTTCTCTGTATTCCCCTGTATTTTAATACAGGTTGAGCGTACCTAATCTGAAAATCCAAAATCTAAAATCCTCCAAAATCTGAAATGTTTTGAGTGCCAACATGACACCACTATTGTAAAATTCCACATCTGACCTCATGTAATGAGCTGCAGTCAAAATACAGTCAAAACTTTGTTTCATGCACAAAATTCTTTAAAATATTGTGTGAAATTACTTTCAGGCTATGCATGTAAAATGTTTATGAAACAAATGAATTTTGTGTTTGGACTTGGGTCCCATTCCTAAGATATCTTATTATGTATATGCAAATATTCTAAAATGTGAAAAAATCTGGAACCCAAAACACTCCTGGTCCCAAGAATTTTGGATAAGGGATGTTCAACCTTTTGTGGCCTCACTAATAGAAAGCCCTGTTTGTTTTATTGCAATTCAACAAATATTTATTTCCTCATTTGCTTTCAATTGTTTACATTTCAGTTAAGTTTATAGTGGAATTTTAAGAAAGAGTTTGGTTTAACAGGAAAGGCAACATTAGCTTACTTAAGTGACTATCTTTTGGATGTTGACCTCTGAGGAAAGGAGGCTATTGATCTCAATACTATTTTATACACCTGAGTTGCCAGTATCTAGTGTCAACCAATTAGAAAAATGAACAAAGGTCCGGGGTTTTAACAAAGCTTTGGAGGAAAAGCCTTGTTGATGAAATCATATTAATCTATGCTCAAGACCTATTTAAATTTTAGAACATAAAGCATGGAGAAGGAAACATATCAGGGTCATTGGATTGCAGGTACTGTTTTCTGTCTTGGACGTGGACACTTTACCTAGGCCAATAGCTTTTCTTCTTACGTGGGAGCCCATGGCTTGAACACAGGAAAGTCTATTACTGAGAAGAAACTGAGGGGAATTGAGAGGCTTGACATTGGGCTGTTTAGTTTAGTTGTTTTTTCCTTCTGTTTTTGAAAGGGAAATGAATTTTCTTTATTATGGAGCTGTAGTGAGTTCTCACAATGGCCTAAATAGTCTTTTGATTATGTTTTCTTTCTTTCTTTTTTTATTATGGTAAGAACACTTAACATGAGAGCTATCCTCTTAACGAAGTTCAAAGTGTACAATACAGTATTGTTGACTGGAGGTGAAATGTTGTACAGCAGAGCTCTAGAACTTATTCATGTTGCTTAGCTGACACCTTTTGCCTGTGAGCTAGTAACTCCCCATTTCCCTTTTCCTCCCCAGCCCCTGGCAACCACCATTCTACTTTTTAATTCTATGAGTTTGACTATTTTAGATACCTCATAAAAGTGGAACCATGCCATTTTTGCTTTTCTGTGACTGGCTTATTTCACTTAGTGTTTAGTTTTGAAATTATAACATTTCACAGGAAAATGAAAATTTTGTTTGTTTAAAATAGCACTTAAGAGCCACTCACTGCAATGGCAATTTTATTTTGTTTTGTTTGTGAGTTTCTTTCTTGCTTGCTTGCTTTACATTTTATATCCTATGTTCTTTTTTTGATAAATTGTGGAATGAGTAGAACCTCTTATTTAGGAAGTTCCTACTGGGTGAATGACATTGTGCTCGATTCTTCGCAAGCATCATCTCACTGAATTAATTGTCACAGCCACACTGTGACTATGTTATCTCCAATTACAGATGAAGAAACCAAGATTAGATAGCTTAGTCCATGTGGGCTGTTATAGCAAAATACCTTAGACCGAGTATTTATAAATAGTCAGGTGCTAGCAGATTTAGTGTCTGGTAAGGGTTCATTTTCAACTATCCATAGAAAGCATCTTGTTGCTGTGTCCTCACAGGGTGGATGAGGCAAAATAGTTACCTTCAGCCTCTCTTATTAAGGGCATTGATCCCATTCACAAGGGCAGAGCCCTCATGACTTTATCACTTCTCAAAAGGTTCTACTTCTTAACACCACCTACAAAGGTGGTTAGGCTTCAACATGAATTTTGGAGGGACACATTCAGACTACAGTAATAACCCAACACATAATGAAATTGGTAAGTGGGAGAATAAGATTTGAATACTGATTGCTCTATCTTCTTTTTAAAGTTCATGATCTTTTTTCTCTAAAAGAGAAATGATAAGTGCTCATTGAGTTACTGGGTGAGAAACTTGGTACCTATTTTCTCGTAAATGTAGATTTTCAGAATATCTTTTTTTTTATTTGACATTTTACCTTGAACAGTACTTTAGTGAGTATTTAAATTTAGACTAAATACTTGATTGTACCCAGGTTTTATTTCCTGATTTCAACAGTGTTATTTAATTTGATTCTTTTCTTCTGGGAATAAGACAGATAATTTCAAGGGCAAATCTTCAATATCATCTGAATTTGATTAAAATGAGTACTCTTTAAATCAGGCTATTTTTATTGAGCTATCATAATTAATATTGGGACAAAAGAAAGCCTACTTAAGGAGAAGCAGGGAAAGATGGGAAAATAAGCAAACTGACATTGATATGAGGGGAGAGGTAGCTTCCTCTGAGTTTGGATATGTGCTCACTAAAGTTGAATATTAAGGCAGAGCTGATTAGAAAATTTTGCTAATAAATTTTATAGTGAGATTTCTTGTGTGTCTTATGGGCATATGCATACGACTCTATGATGCATACGACTCTTGTTACTCTGTGGATCTTAAACACATTTTAATATTTTTAACTCAAACTTTTCAAGAGTTTTCTTTAAAAAATAAAAGCAACTAGTATAGGTGCAGAATGTGATATATGAAAAAAAATCAAGCAAATATCGTACTCAAAACCAAAACATAGAATCAACCAATATAGAAGAACTTCATTTTGCTGTCTAATTATTTTGAAAATGCTTTAAATTAAGCTGTGCAAGAGTTAACAAAAGTAAAAATGGATTTTATTGTTTATTTTTCTGCTGTTAAAGAAACTGACAACTGCTATTTTCAAGTTTGACCTACTTATACCTGTCTAAACACGAAACACAAATAAGTCATCATCCATAAAAATACAGTTGTGTCATGTCTTTATTAGTATCAGGTGCTTTTTTTCTTTTTTATTTTCTTCAATTGTCTAATCAGATGTATAAACACAACCTATTTGAGTCAGTTGGGAACTATTACATAGAAACATCACCATGTGTCTTCATGGTTTATGTATCTTTAATCTCTGTAATTTAAGACAATAATGAACATAGATGAGATCGTTGCTTTGGCCTAGAGGAATTCATCTAATAGAAATGGCCATTGGAACTGCATCTGCATAAAATTAGTGTCAGACTTGGGAGACTTGACTGTTAGAAATATAACCATTGAGAGTTTAAAATACAAACTGTCTGGTTTACTATAAAAATATTTGTAAATATAAACTGTATATAAATAAGTGAGGAAAATTCCAGATGCTCAAGTGGCTAACTAGACTTTCAGAGTCCTGTGAAGACTGAGCATTTATAGGTAAACCATAAGTTTCTAAGTAAAATGGTTATTATGTGTAACATACACACCAATATATATTTTATTATGTATATATGTGATATATATTCTTTATCAGCTAATATTTTGAGTGCCAACATATGTGTACAGATAGTAGGTATATGTAATATGTATATATATAAATTTACAAATTATAAACATGCACTGATGTACTAAGTAGTCTTGTAAAACATACATAAACATAGACATTTAAAAAGTGTAGTGTTAAAATTTAAAATACCCTGGCAATATATCTATGCAGAACTTTTGTACCCCCATAATAAGCTGAAATAAAAAAAAAAACAAAAAAAAAACCCTAGTATTTAGCTTCTTTTTTCTTCATTTATGCTATAAAAACTACTTTTCTCCAACTGAAATCTTATTCATGGTGTTCTGGTGGTTTACTTCTTAAATGTTTTGCTTATTGTGATGGCTGCCTACCACCATGGGCTGTTGTCTGAAGGCTGAATATGCACGTAGTGTGAGACTTATCACTGGCTACACTGGGTGCAAATTCATACTTTAGTTTTCTTGATAATGTCAGAATTTGAGGATCTTGTCTTCCCTCATTAGATGATGATTATTTTATCCTTGAATGGGGGTGATAAAGAGCTTATTTGCTCAGTAGGAAAAATATCAGCTCTGACATTGTCTTGATTACATGTACTTACACTGCAAATATCATTGACCACCTGTGGTTTCTTTGTGGGCAGATTTTTAAGCTGTGTCCATTTTGTGAGGACAAATATTGTTTGTACAATTTGAAGTAAAATAGTTGAAATAATATATTCTATAAATACATTTAATAAAAATCCCCTTTGTAATATTTGAATGACAAATAAGGAGTAAAGACTTCATCTTTGGGGCCCCCTTCTGGCAGAACTTCCACTCCTCCCACAGATTTCTCCTGTGTCCTCCTTGACACTTGACTATATGGTATACATCAATTCAATCCATATAGTAAATGTTAGTAAGGCTTAAACTCAGTCTTAATTTTTGATACGTCTACAACTAAAGCACTAATTTTCCCTATGCCACAATGGATCATCTTGGCCAATCATGGGGGTCAACACATGCTTGACACTTTGGAGGTCCCCGACGTATAATGACAAGTGAATTAGCTCTCTATAAAAAGATAGGGTTTTGGGCTGCCTCTGTGCATCTTTAATTTATAAAGTTTTTTCTAAATAGAGGCATACACACATTTGTGACCTAGGGAGTCTTGTCTGGAGGAAGCAAAGCAATTGAACGGACATACTGACCATTGCTCAGAGGAATGCTCCATAAAAATACGGAGGCAGGCAAGAACAGATGGCAACTGTTGGCTTGATTCATACTTGGATACTCTGTGCTCTTCTATTTTGTAGCATTTCACCACTCTACTTAGTTAAATTCCCTCTTCTGTTTAAATCCCCTCAAATATTTATCTTCACCTTTGTACTTATTAGATTCCAAAGGCATATGAAATCTTGAAGTTTAAAGGCATCTATTAATAGTATACATCTAATCTAACTCCTATCAAAGGCATAAATCCTCTCCACAAATGACTTGGAGATGGATGTCCAGTTTCTGGGCTTCCACTTACAGTATATGTTGCTTATTTGCTCAGTAAGTCAGGTATAATGGCTCCCATTTTGACTCCTAATCTTCTTAGGGTCAAACATTCCCTACTTGTCCATTGGGACATATATGACAAAAAATTGCCAATACAATATTGACTTCCTTCTAGTATTCTATGGTTTAATTTGCCATTTTTTCTAAAATGCAAGGTATATGTAAAATATATACAGAAATATACAGAATATACAGAAAATACAGATAATATACAGATAAAATACAGATAAATATACAGAAAATATACAGAAATATAAACAGAAAACAACCACCAAAAATACTCCAAGTGTTTTGTTGAAAAATAAAGTGCTTCTGTTAGGTCCTTTGATTTGGCCCTTGTATCACTATTAATGGAGACTAAAAGTACAGTCACTTTTTTGCAGCAGATAGAACTTATTGATTATTCATAAGGCATTAGGTCACTAAACATGCTTATTTGAAGAATTTTCATAAGCATTCCTGCTAAGGGGCGTCCCCCTTTATCTATTTGAGGATCTGATTTTTGGGAAAAAATGGAATCCTGGAACCTTTTCATTTGTTGGTTTGTTTCTAACTGCCACTTCAGTTTATCAGTATGTTTTTGAATTTTTATTCTGGTCATTTGATGTATTGGCCTTATTTAGTTTTCTATCAAATTAGTTTTGTATCATGTTTATATCTTTCCCCCATGATTTCACTGTAAGCTTTCTTATAGTAAGCACCACTAAATTATGCATTGTTTTATTTTCCAAGGCACATAGTGTAATATTTTATAATATTAGATTCTTAATTTGTTTAGATTTGGCTGTCAAAGTGATACAAAGTTATGTGGAAGCAGGATTATCCTTTTTAAATTTGAAATGAGGTAAGGCTGGCTGGGTGTGTACTGCTAATGAAGGAGGAGGAAAGTGTTAAAGGAGATAGAACAATGGCAGAAATTGTTGTTAAGGCAGCACAGAAATGTGAAGAATTAGAGCCCAAAGCTGTAAAGAAAAGTTCAATCAGAGCAGCTGGTTTCAGTGGCCTAGCATGTTCTGACATCTTGGTTGGCAAGAACTTTTCTACGTAGTCTTTATATGGAGAACAGTTGACTATTAGAGTCACTGGCCTTCTGTGCTTCTGACTGCTTTTCCTTCCTGTAATACCTCTAACCCTAAGACTAGCCTGTGCACATATTACTTATGCCCATAATTGCCATAAGAAGGACTTATTCTCCAACCCCAGCCCCGACACATACACACAACTCATACACCCCTCTTCCTTGACATCTGTTAAGACACTCCATGGGCCTGGTGATAAAATGGGCTTTGTTAGCTGTTTGTACCGTAGAGTGAATTAAATTATTTGATCTTTTCCTGGAATAGGCTTTAATAGATGAATCTCTAAATTTCCATGGCAGTACCCTAGAGAGGGTGTGTATTATGGGTATTTGAGGCCTCTCTAAAGCAAATTGTGGTGTTAATCATTCTTCCTGGGGCCATCCTGCCTATGAGAAACTTTGAGACTGGTTACAAGCTCTGGGCAATTGCTTCCTGCCTTTGTTTCGAAATGAGCCTGGATGCTTTAAAAAAAGAAATATTGGGCAAACCTCATCAGAAACAGGGGCATAGACCTTTCCCAAATGTTTCTTTTTTTCGTTTTTTTGAGACAGAGTCTTACTCTGTCACTCTGGCTAGAGTGCAGTGGCATCATCATAGCTCACTATAACCTCAAACTCCTGGGCTTCCGCCATCCTCCTGCCTCAGCCTTCAGAGTAGCTGAGACCACAGGCGCACGCCACCACACCCGGCTAATTTTTCTATTTTTAGTAGAGACAGAGTCTTGCTCTTGCTCAGGCTGGTCTTGGACTCCTGGCCTCAAGCAATCCTCCCGCCTCAGTCTCCCAAAATGCTAGGATTACAGGCGTGAGCCACTGCACCCAGCTCCAAATGTTTGAAACGAACTAATGTGATAGAAAAAGTAACACTGTTTTATAGACATGGCTTTCAGAAAGATAAATGTAGCTTTGAGTCTGCCTGTCTGTCATGCCAGGATGCACTGGCTGGCACCAAAATTGTGGAGGTTGAGGGCCAAACAGTCTGACCTTAGAATTTCTGTAGAAAGGTCAGATCTAAATAATGTAAAGCAGAAGAAATCAAGGACTTAGTCTACCAGATCACCACATAAGGCAACTGGGATGTTCTTGGTAATCCATCTTTTTGTCATTGCTAGATATTGAGAGAGAGCATTGGTCTGCTCCTGCTAGGAAGTCTGCCAACTGCCATAAAATCTCAAAAATACGCCAATCTTCTGCTTTGAGATAATTTTAATATTCAGGATTTGATCAATTAGGGCCATTCCTTAATTCTCTCGTCATTAATTCAACATTTGTAAAATGTTTACTGTATGCCAGGCATGCTGGGTACAGTTCAAACAAAAGCTGAGGTCACATGGTGGGACCCATCCATCTTCAAGGCTTAGCTTAAGTCCCCACACCATTTGATAACCATGGGTCCCCTCTCTGAATTACATGGTTCTCATGCTCTTACCGTGTGCCAGCTGTTGTTCCAACGCTATGCAGATTACTTCATCTAATCCAATGAGGTGGATAACTATCATCATTATTGCCATTATCTGATGCTATTTTGGCCCAGAAATATTACCTCACCTGTCCAAGTTCATGTGGCTATTGTGTGGCAGAGCCAGGAACACACTGAGTCCTATAGATCCCATGCTTCTTGCCATTATGCTTCTACAGGTGTTCACAGGGGTTTGTTGAAAAAAAAAATCATCACCAGGGGTATGTTTTCTTCTAAAATGTATTAAAGAATTTGTATGAAAATTCCAAACTCATTGGTATGATTGTTGTTCGGCAAAACAATAATCCATCTGCCTCTAAGAAATGGCATGGTTTAGCCCAAATTCCAGTGAGTGTTTAGGACAATCAGCATGTAAAGCACGCATGAGTGATGTTAGGTCTGAAGTTGAAAATTGGTGCAGAGGCTTCATTGACTGTGTAAACTTTGAGATGATATATTCCTATATTTTATAATACTTGACAATGTTAAGTATATTACCTTATAAGTTAGCATATTTGTTTTATTAATTTTTTTTCCCTGTCTACTCTCATGAACTCCTTTTGGTGTCAACATACTAAAATTTTGACCATGTACTGCAGTCAAGTTAGTTCAGGAATCTCTTGTCTGTAACATATATTCTCACACATGATTATTCATCAATCAACAATTGTGTATTGCGAATCTAACGTGTATTCATAGCTACACTAGATGCTCAGGAGGGCAAAAGATTTCCTATTTCGCCAGGAGCAGCAAATATTGTTCTCCACCTGTCTTTTGCCCATATAGTTTTTCTCCCTTTTAGTGTGCAAGAATAGTCACTCCTACTGATTTATATTCTCTAGCAATAAAGAGCACAGTATTGGGGATATGGTGAACATACAATAAATATATTAATTCTAATAAGGAGCTAAAACAAACAGAAATTGATCCATTTGCTTTTTAAAATTGCCAACCATTTGTTCAGCGTGACTATGAAAATGAATTTTCAGCCACACTGAAGTATTTTAATTAAGGCTGTGTTCTCACTCCAGCCAGGTTGAGAGTTCTTCCTGAATTGACTGAATCCAGTTAATCATGTGTAGCCACAGTTGGGGACATTTTAATTTAGAATTATTTTCTAGAATTCTGAATGCTGTCTCACCAAGATTTTTATCCCAACTCCTTAATTGCTTTTTACTGCTATTGTGTCTTCTTCCCCGATATGATATTGATTTTAAAAATACTTGCAGTTTGCTTTTTGCCTTTGCAGTTCTGATGAATTTCATCCAATGTTTTTCACTCTTTCTTGTCAAACGATATATTATGACTTAGTGAATCCACTTTAAAGTCTTAGTGTGTCACCTGCAATGACAAAAGATAATAGTAGGAAGAGTGAACATTTGAGGGACAGAGAAGAGAGAGAACAGAGCTGGTTTCTGAAGTTGTTCCATGCTGGTTATGTCATTGGAATGGGCTTCCCGTTCTTTAACTCAACATCCTAACACAGAGACGGGCAAAACAGAGTTTTTACAATAAAATAGCTGATTTAAACGAGGCAGCTTTGTAAGTTGATTTGTTAAGGGTGCCTGTTGAACTTAAAGGATAAGAGAGATCAGCAGCAAACAAAGGGAATTTGGTATGATGGTTCCCTGTCTTATCTGGGTGTTAGTCAAGATTATTTTGGTTCTAAGCAACCAATACTGACTCTGGCTACAAAAGCATGAACAGAAAAACAAAAATATTTACCAGAAGGATGCTGGTTAGTACATACACTCAAAGGGAGAACAAGTCAAGCCTCAAAAGGGGCGAGACCATCCAGGACCAGTGTGGCAGGCCCAACACCATCAAGGCCTACCGTGTCTCCTTTCTGGGTATCTTCAGATGAGCATTGGTTCTTTTAGGCAAGTTTTTCCAGGTGATAGTGGGTGGGAAGGGTCAGGTGCAGGCTCACTAGCTTACAATGCTGATTCCAAGAGGAAAGGACTCTCTTTCCCCAGCCGAGATTCAAAGACTCTTGGGAAAGAGGCTCTGGCTCAGCTGTGGTCATGAGTGCCTTCTTCACAGAGAAATCATAGAGAGTTGTAACTAAAAGCACAGGTTCTGGCTCTGGACCACCTGCTTACTACCTCTGTGGTCTTGGGAATGTTACTTAACTACTTTGCACCTCGATTTTCTTATCTGTAAAATGGGGATAATCATAAGCTTTTAAAATGAGGTAAGTATCACCTGTAGACCTGAGCAAGAGAGGTTCCTATTTGGGTCTCACACTGAAGAGGGATGTTATGGGCTGAATTTTGTCCCTGTCAAATTCATATGATAAGCCCTACCTCCTTGTACTTCAAAATGTGACTGTATTTGGAGACAGGTTCTTCAAAGAGGTGATTGAGTTAAAATGAGGCTGTTAGGGTGGGCCCTCATCCAACTTGACTGGTATCCTTTTAAGAAGAGGAACTTTGGACCCCTAAAGAGACACCACATATGTGTATGCACAGAGGAAAGACCCATGTTAGGACCAAGGGAGAAGACGGCTGTTGTTTAAGCTACTCAGCCTATGGTGTTTTGTGATGGCAACTCTTGCAGGCTGATACAAGGCCTGTGCATATACCACACTCTGAAACACTTTGGGGTTTTCTTTTCCTTTACAGTCTCATATGAAAGCTTTCTGAACGATCAGTAACCAACTAGGCCATTGGGAATCCTGGGAGAAGACCCCACCGGGGAGGAGAGCAGAACACTGTGTGTGGGAGAGAGGGGCCACACATAGGTCCTGTCCTGAGAAGCCAGCGTGGCTGTTTTGATTCAGCCTTGGATGCTTCAAACGAGGTGGCTAAACAGACTGGGCAGCCCAGACAACAGCACTGCCTCCTCCCACCCTTCTGCTGGGGTGATAGGGTTTTGGGAGGCTCTTAGAAAGGACTGAAAATCCTGAATGAGAAATCTGAGATATGAGAGAGGTGAGCTTGTACACTTCTGTTCCCTAGAAGTTAGACCCTAACTTGGGTTTGGGTGAGTCCTTCCACCTTGGACATAGGCTTTATTTGTAACATTAAAATTAGATATAAAAATGTGGCTTCTCTTTTTATTACTGCCTGGAACCCCAAAAATGTTAGAGGTGGCTCTCAATGAATTAATACATGTTAAAACAGTGGTTAGCCCATAATGGCATTTGAGACTTTTTATTATTCTTTTATTATCATGATATCTGGACCCATTCCTGTGGCAGGGGTAGAGGCCTGTGATGGCCACATCTTTAATCATCCATCCTTCTCTGCAGTGCCAGAGTAGACTATGACAATTAGCAACTCTCATCCGACCTATATGGATTACAGAATACTTTTCTGTAGGAATGTGAAAACTCTTATTAGAAAAATACTGGAATATTAATTCTAGAAAATGGCATTATTCCCTAAAATAAGGAGTTTGTCTATTTTTCTCTTTGATATATGGAAATGGGTTTCCATTTATTTTATTCCTATTTTATACATAATTCTTAATAACAAGCACCCTAAGATCATATGCAACCTCAAAATTTGTTGTATTATAAATGTGCTTGAAACAAAAATGTTAAGATGTTGGGGAAGATGGATAATTTATCCCATTTACTGTAATCTCATTCCCTCATTTTCATAGAACAATGTGTTTTTAACTGGAGAAAAAATGTTTCATAGTCTAGATTCATGTCCTTGAAGTATTTTTACTGCCTTAAACTTCTGGAGAAGAAAATCAAAAGGGGAACAACTTTATAGAAAGAACAATGCTATTCTTCCTGAAAAAAAAAAAAGTAGGAACATGGAAAAATTTTATGTCATTAACATTCACCTCTGTTCCTGAATTGCAAAGCATGAATATACTCCAGCCACATCACTGTTGGGTTGGGTGCTGTGGGGAGCTGGATGTCATGTAAGTTTGGTCTGTAGCTGTATAAAACATTAAAAATACATAATAAGCTATACATTGGATTTGGTAATTCATGAGAAGCATTTTATTTTATGTCAAAAGAATGTATTACCCTTTTATTATCACCTGTGTCAAAATTGCCCTGCAAAAGATCTTTCATACTTTAATGTGATATATTATTTTTTAAGAGCATGTTTTGAAACTGATTCAACTGCAAGCAATATAGTTTTAAATTGGTCACCTGTATAAACCAGTAATGCTCAGTGGTATTTGGTTCAATTTCTCTCCAGAATGTGATGTTTGGTCTTTCATCTTAATCATAATAACAAAAGGCTAGAAGAGCATTCCAGAGGTTGAGGCTCTTTGGACTCATGTAATCGAAAATGGGTGTATCCATACAAATTGTAGCCTTGTTGATCCGTGGATTTTTGTAGTTGTTAAAAGTGGAATTTTAAGACTTTGGTTTAGTCTATTACTAAGTTTTAGGAAGGGCTTGTGGGGAGAAGCCAAAAGTAATATTAACAATAATATCATAACATAAAATTTGTTGTTATATTGTGTTATAATAGTAGTAATAAAGACTATAATATCCTTCCATTAAAAAATACTTATTGTGGGTTCACTATTTGTCGGTCATTGTATGAGGTGATAATTAAAACCAGGCTTGGTCTCTGCCTTCCTAGTGTTGATAGCCTTAGGAATTAAGCAGCATTAATTTAAGTTTAAAACAGCACGTGTGACACCTGATACCAAGGAGGGGTTCACACCCATATTCGTACTTATACTGTGCACATTGGACTTAGTAGGGTGGTCCCAGAATGATTTCCTGAGAAAGTGATGCTGGAGCTGAGTTCTGAAGGGGGAGAAGGACTTCACTAAGCAAAGGGGAAAGCAAAGAGCTTTCAAGGCATTGAGAACAGCATGGAGCTAAGAACACTGAAAGTAGGTCAAAAGACTGAGGCGGAGATAATAGAAGGAATCGTGGTGTTATCTGAGGCTGGTAATTCATTTCAAAAAATTGGTAGAGTGTTACAGTTTGGGAGAGAAAAGTTTCCATACGAAGTGATGAAATGTGCTGCTGCACATTCTGCAGATTCTAATAGCACCACTAAGTACATAAAGGAGTGATATATTTGATGTGCTGTTTTTAGAATGGCTCCCTCTCTGCTGAACATATTACGTTGTTTGCACTGATGTCTGCCTCATCTGGATGATCCATTGAGCCAAATGATTAATGATTTTGGTACAGCAGTATGTGGCTCATGTTTTTTCTCCATGTAATGATATATTTAATATTATGTCCATTGAAAGCTATAGAATGTTGGAGATGGAGGGTTTATAGGGATGCCTTAGGAGATCAATCTTTTCTTCTTCAGGTAGAGAAACTGAGGTTGAGAGAAAGGAGACATTTTCCATGGTTTCATAGTGACTCAGTTACATAGCCTATACTAAAATAGTAATTGCTTAATTATTTTAACAGTCTATGGCTTTTTTCCATAACATACAAGTTATGATTACAATGTTACCTATTAATATTTTACAATGCTCAGTATCCCCAGAAGAGTTCCTGTTTGTTCACTTATGCACAGCCTCCGAAAGCACACCACATGTGTGAAAACAGTTTAACACATTTTGGCTTGGATAATGATACCTACGACTAGCTGTTACAATATTAACAACATTGCATATTGTGATGGCAGAGATCCAAATAGACAAGAGATTTTGGATATAGCTTGCTGCAACACAGAACAAATACTTTATACAAATGGAAATCCTTTAAAACCAGCCTTGAAAGCAGCATGAATTGGTTCCTTGCTGTGGGTAGTTTCTTATTGCGGATAGGAAAATTTGATGAAGAGGTGGGATACAGAAAATTAATCCTCTCAATCAAAATATAGCTTACAGATAATTCAACTTTGATTCTTTAAGATCACATATATTTGTCTTGCATTCACACATACATCCATTCCCAGCAACACACAAAATTGTTTTTATCATACATCTTTCAAATTGGTGACATAATGAAGCCTTTGGGAAGCTGTGCTTGAGCTGAAAAATCCATTAATTGCATTTCATAAATCTATTTTGCTGTTTAAATAGAAGATCCTCAATATTGTGCATAGTAAGACGGTATAGGGATTTCAAGTGTAGTTTCATTATTTTTAGAAGGTTATGGGTTACTTGATTATTTCGGTTCTATTTTATTTTTTTGGTAGAGACAAGGGAGATTTCTTCAAATAGTAAAATTAGACTTGATGGGAGAAGCCACTGGAAGATTTAACTGGCATGAGAATCATTTCCACAAATGAAGCACTTGTGTGCTTTTGTATTTTATTTAATGATGAGGATTATTTTTCTATGCTCTTCATTGTAGTGGTTTGGTGAGATTATTTTTCTAATGCATTGCTGCTCTGAGCTGGATTTGAGAGGCCCCATTGTGTGAGCTTTTCTTTTGTTTTCAGTCTCTCCGAGGACTCTGCAGATCACAGTGCTACAGTGGGGTTTTGAAATGATCCATTAAACTCAAAGACCAGTAACTAATTTAAAGCAGGGTTCTGTGTTGCCCAGTACACACTAAGAAACTTCCTTTATTTCCCACTCTGTATGCCCCTAACAGTTTTATATATATTTATCTTTCCTATTATGTGATAAGCAATTTGAGGACAGAAACTGTCTCATATATTTTCTTCCCCATAGTATCAACCTATTAAGTTAATTTCAAAGAAATGTATAATCCCAAATCCAAAAGTTGACCTAAAAATAAACTTATAAAGCAAATCATCATATAATTGAGAGCCTCCTTAGCATATGCACATATACAAACACACATGGCATCACACAATATGATCAGTCTGGATGCTATATAAATATACAAATACAAGTGTATATGTATGTTTTATTTTTACAGATAAAAAGTATTATATTATAATACCTACATTCATATATTCATGTCGGCAAAGATATAAAGCAAAACATTTAGTTAGTGCTTAGTAGTTTGCTCTACTCAAAATATTATTATGATTTTTTACTTTATTACCACTCATATTCCTAATTTTCTTGGATTCCTTTAGGAAATGCATTTATTCTTTAATCTGAAGCAAGATGAAGTGTATAGTCTTTAGTATACCCATGGAAAAGAAACCTGTCTTTTCTAATATATAGTCTGAAACATGCCATAAACATAGACAAGAGAACTCGTATTATATGCATAAGTTTCTGCTCATTAGCTAGGTGTTCTCTGCAGGATAGTGTGGGATTTGGAATAAAGAATGGAATTTATACACTGATTTGGCTACTTTCTGGCTGTTTGACAATACACAAGTTACTTGAGCTCTCTAATCTTCAATTTTTTAAATCCCCAAGGTGGGATTTAATGCTTACTCTATACCCAGCCATGCTGCTTTACTTTCCTTTTGCCATCCTAAATGGTTGAAAACAAATGATCTGCTCATATGAATAAGCCTACTCTATTCTCTTGATTTAGCATAAGTTGTTTTTTTAAATATCTCATCAGAATTTCCTTTTTAATATATATATGGTCAATGATATCTGGTTAGTTTGAACTCAAACATGTAGGCTGTACAATATTGGCACTGAAATATTGATCTGTGAGAATTTTACTACATTTTAATATAGGATATATTAAAAAGTTTAATAAATCAATTGAATATATCATAATCACATTCATTTACATCTGTAAATTTCCCGAAAAAGTTGTACAAACGCATTCTGTGTGCTCATCACAGACTGGCAAAGCCCATTATGTTTGAAGAATTGCCTTCATGAACAGAATGAATTATTTTTTAATTTATGCTAAATTAATCTTTGCAAATTAGGATTCTTTGTATCAAAAGCTTTGTGAAGCGTGAACATTGATTTACTTCATCAGCTTGGAGAAAGAAATGCCTCAGAAAATGAAAGCTTCCACAGAAATATATTTTCTAGGTAATTAAACCTCTGTAACATTTGCATTTCTGTAATTATGAGGGAGGTTAAGAATCTTTTAAAAAAATACTATGACACATTTAATACATGCAGAAAACGTTTGAACTGGGATACTGTGAATATCTTTATTCATACCATACAATCTAAGAAACACAACATTACCAATTAGCTGAAGCTCCCAGTGTTCTCTTTCCATTACCCCAAATTTGAAGTTTATCATGCCACATATTCTTTTAAAGATCTAATTATACTACATAAGTTTGCATTCCTAAGTGATATATGCAGCCTAGATTCTCATGTTTATAAACTTTATATAAATAATGATATTGTATTACTCTTTTATGCTTCTTTTTCTCCTGCTCGATATCAGTTTAGTGAGATCCATCTATGTTACCTGTATGTCTAGTTCATGTATTTTCACAGCTATTACAAGTATAATAATCAGGAAAGTACACATCAAAACCACAATGAGATATCATGTCAGGATGGCTAGTTAAGAAAAAAAAAAGGATAACAAGCGTTGGTAATAATGTGGGAAAATTTGAACACTTGCACACTGTTGGTGAGCGTTGAGCATCTTTTGAATGTCTATTGGTCATTTGTATGTCTTCTTTAGAGAAATGTCTATTCAAGTCCTTTACCCTTTTAAAAATCTAGTTATTTGGTTTTTTGCTATTTAGAAGTTCCTTATATATTTTTGATATTGACCTCTTATCAAATATATGGTCTGTAAATATTTTCTTCCATTCATTCTGTAGGGTGTCTTTTCCTTCTGTTGATGGTTTCCTTTGTTGTGTAGAACTTTTTTGTTTGATGCGGTCCCACTTGTCTATTTTGGTTTCTATTATTAACCCTTGATAATTAACATAAATGAAAAGACATCCTGAGAAGGTGGAAACCAAGAAGATTTTCTCTGTGCCTTCACCTTTCCTCTGAGACCACTGAATGTTTGTTGTGGCTTTTGACATCATTAAGTACAGAGTTCCAGGAACATAGATTTGCTTGGAATTTTAGGGGGATGGAGCTAAGATGTGATAGTCTTTAAAAGAATTAAAAGAATTTTTTTTTGAGAAATCGGGTCCCACTCTGTGGGCTGGCCTCGAACTAACTGGGCTCAAGTGATCCTCCCATCTCAGCCTCCCAAGTAGCCAGGACTATGGGCATGCACCACTGCACCTAGCTAAGGTGTGGTAGTCTTAAGTGGACTACTGACACTTTGAATTCATTAAAAGTGAAGTTTATGGGAGACTCAATATTGAACGAGTATAATTGTGACCTGTAGAAATCCATTTCATTGAGAGATAGTTCAGGCCATAGCTGCTCAAAGAACTCCCAGTACACATGGGCTACAAAAATCCTCTCTGTGTAGATTGAACAGAATATGAAATTGAGGAAGATGTTCATTTCTTGGACTTTTAACTCACAAAGACAAGATAATTTCATTTCAGACTTTGCATCCTTTGAATTTAGACACTTTGGGATTTTCATTTTCAAACAGATTTAATCTTTAGATTTTATTATTTCCCTGGGAATTCGATAGGATGGGATTTGTACCAAAACTTGGGGCATTTTTAGTTTGTTGTACTTTTACCACATGGGGTATCTATATTATCATTTAATCTCATTGTAGAAATTCTGATGAGTATTGGACAATTTGGCTAGAAATAATTTGGGATAAGAACTAGAACAGAAATGGAATGCCCAGTCTTGGGAAAGTTCATTCTGAATTGATTTAATTAATATTCACTTCAGAGCACTGTGGGAGTAAAATCTACCCAGTTAACTAGGAGTGCAAGGCGGATCCACAGTGGAGCTGGGGTTGGCTTTTTTTTTTTTCATAGCTTATCTCACTCTCTCACACTCACCAAGTACATATTTTGATTATTAATGTATTTACTATTTGTCTTTTTTAAAGTAGAAAGTAAACTCAGTGAAGGCTGGGGGTGTTGTCTGTTTTGTTTGCCACTCCACTTCTAGTGCATAAAATGTGCTCAATAAAAATATGTCAATTAAGTGAATAAACCACTCTGGGTATGGTCCTAGGAAAATGAAAGGAGTCAAGTCACTGAGAAGAGAGTAAAGTAAACTTAGATGTCAAATCTAGGTCACACTACAGTGAGGAATGATGCTCTATCCAATTTATTCCAATATGAGTTGACTTATCCTAAAACTATAACTTGTAGATGACCTAATAATCTAATACTTTATTAATTTGTAAATAACCCAAACATTATTTCAACACTTTATGATAATGTGGTACATAAAAGCACTGAGTGACTCTGAAGTTTTTAATGAATATTTTAAGGGATAAAAGAAAATTATTAGAAATACTTTGGGGCTAAATGCAGTTTCAGGTATCCTAATTCCTTAAAAATTGGCAATCCACGTAGGGTTCATATTATAAATCTTAGCTAGTCAGAAAATTCACTTTGCCAGAACACTTTATTCATGCATTCAAAAATGTTTACCAAGTGCTTACTAAATGCCAACCTCTTAGGTCAGGCTTTGGCAATACAAGGTAGATGGACTTGGTCCTTGCCTGTGAATAATGAAGTTGGCTGTATTTTACTTCTTATCTCATCCTCTGTGTTGGAGACTGGTACTCAAGTGTGCCTGTCAGACAGACTCTTACATTTGAGATAAGTTAAATGTGTTAAAGTTAATTCTCTTTCTCAAGAGCATCACTTGCTAGTAGAGAACAGTCAATTAAAAAATGACTATGTCTGAAAACATGCCATCTGCACTTTTACATGTGGCCTCTGCAACTCTGGTTTTTCATATTTTATATTCACTTACTCCATATATTCAATATCATTTCCTCAAAATAAAAAAAAAAAAAAGAAAAAAGTGGCAGTATGTCCTTGCTGGCCCCAATTAGTATAGGTCACATTGCTTAGAATGTGAAACCGACATGCTGATGAGAAAATTTCTCTGGCAAGTTTCTTGCCAATTTTGGGTTTTTCGTACCTTCATAATTCCTTTCATTTTCTTTGTTAAGTCAATTCAAGTTGACGTCTTCCTTACTTCTTTATAATTTGCCTCTGGAGATATTGATTTCACCTTTAATACAATACAACTGAAAAACTATGGCTGACATTATTGCTTTGGCTAAAGGCAGTACTTTAAAATGTATGGCTTATTCTTCTATGTGTAACTCACAAAGCATCTCAAACACTTTACAAATTTGGAATATAAATAAATATTTGTTAGCTATCAACAGATTAATTCCTCCAGACTATGAATGTGCATGTTTCCCAATCTCTGCTTATCTCCCAGACTTATTACATTGCTTGAATTGACAGATAGACATTACCAAAGACAGGATTGATTTCTTAAAAGATACAGTTAATTCAATTCAAACTCATAATTCAAATGATCTGATTAGGTGTGAATTTTTTTGGCGGGGGGACCCTCTAAACCTGGGATCACCATAGACACAAGAGAGGCATTGTGGCATATTAGCAAGAGCACTGGATTAGGCATTGGGAGATAAAACAAATAAGTGGTTTTGTAGACTTGAACTGATACCTTAGTCTCTGAAGCTAGTGTCCTCTTTTGAAAAATGTAGATGTCTCTTGTCCAGCCATTCTTATAAGAATTTTGAGAAAATATAATGGGAAAGACCTTTGAACAATATAAGAACCATAGCTATGCAAATGTTTGAAACATTGTTAAAAGTGATATTTGTGTGAATACCAGATATATGAGGGCTGTCCAGAAAGTATCCAGCCATGTAACCATTCTTATTGTATTAACAATGGCTGGATATTCCTGGACAGCACTCATATGTTACTATTATTATCCTACTTATTGTTTTTACATTACCTTTAGGCAAAATATTAACGTTAGAAAAGTCTTAGAAAACCTGTGGATTAATGAACAGGCAAGATTGATTACAATCATATGTTTTTATTAAACAAGAGCAGTTAAACATTTTAAAATATACTTCTAGATTGAGCCTATAAATGGTTCTTGATAATGATGGATTATGATGTAAATAAATTTATGGAATTAAAGTATGCCATCTCATTACTGACTGAAAATTAGGAACTGAAAAGAATTATTTGTTTATGTTTTCATTTTTCAAGTAGAAATGTCTCTTTCTGGTCATGCATCTGTGAAGATTTAGTACATTTGTTTTGTTCTAATTTATGCAAGAAGTCCCTAGCTTATAAATGGATTATGCTCCAAACGTACATTTTAAGTAAGTTTTTTGAAACAGAGAAAATCCTTTTATTCTCCTAATTAAAAGGAGAAAAAAAACCTCTGCATGCTCTGTGATTTTCCACTTTCTTGCCTTTGCTCAAACTTTCCCACTTGCCTAGAACAAGTTTGAATTCTACTTGTTCCTCAAGGCCCAAGACTGTGAGTCCTTTGAGAGCAGAGAAAATACCATGTTTATTTGGGAGAACTGAAGTATCCTCAAGTTTTCAGTGCTTTGGGTCATCCTTTCCTTTAACGTGCAAACATAGTGTTATAGCCAAAGCCCTACTCAGCACTACCGAGGGAGCTGGCCTCGGCCCAATTAGTGCTGAGGGTCCCGGAGCAGGGCCTGGTCCTGGTTGTTGCCTGTTCTTGTATGGTCTGCTGCTCCACGTGGCTCTGTAGGTATTACCTAAGCACTGGACCAGGGCCGCAGGTACTAGGAGAGGCTGTGGGGAATTAGCAGATGTTAGTCACTCTAACACTTTGTAAAAGAGGAATATTGAAAATTGGGTGGGCCGGGCGTGGTGGCTCACGCCTGTAATCCTAGCACTTTGGGAGGCCGAGGCGGGTGGATTGTTTGAGCTCAGGGGTTCGAGACCAGCCTGAGCAAGAGCGAGACCCCGTCTCTACTAAAAATAGAAAGAAATGATTTGGACAGCTAAAAAAATATATATATATATAAAAAATTAGCCGGGCATGGTGGCGCATGCCTGTAGTCCCAGCTACTTGGGAGGCTGAGGCAGGAGGATCGCTTGAGCCCAGGAGTTTGAGGTTGCTGTGAGCTAGGC
>CM052443.1:11727559-11758036 GCA_028533085.1 Varecia variegata | reverse complement strand
AACTCTGTCTCAAAAAAAAAAAAAAAAAAAAGAAAATTGGGTGTAGATAACATGCTCCCACAGGCCATCAGCTATGGCACATGTAGTGTCCACTACAATCTCTTCATGTCAGCCTTTGAGCTTTTGCATCCCTGAGACTCACTCTTTTTTCCCCTGTGAGAATCATCCTTGACCCTGCCCTTGGTTCTCAAAGCCCAAGCCCCACTTTGAGGTCCCTTCTTCTGGTTCATTAGTAAAACAAATAAACAAACAAGAAAAAAAATCAGTTGACATAATCTCTCCTAAATCTGTTGCCATCTCTGTTCCCACCAATTTACACAAAAAAGAAAAACATTACTATATAGAATAATTAGCATGTCTATCTGAAGCTTTGGATTATTTACCAGTATTTAAGACTGTCTCAAAACTGTGCATAAAAAAGGTGACTAATAGCTGCAAAACTCAAAGTACTCACTAGAGTGGTCCCTTGAGAACAAATGAGAAATTTGCTTTTCCACCCTTAGAAATCGCAGGAAATAAACTGCTTCCTGTCCACTTAAAAATAGTAGTTTCATCTGTTTTCAGTAATCAAGAGTTCAGAATGCCTTGCTCTATTTTATCTCCAGTATATGCACTGAATTCATGTTTGTTGATGAAAAACTGAATAAACAAAAAATAAATGGTGTTCAAGCCTAAACTAATTGTTTTTGTTGAATGTAGCTTCACTCTAACGACACTTTATAAACATCTTTCTATTGTGTTTTATTGTTTTCTAATTTGTATTATGGTTATTTGTGTCCATTTTATGTTCCCTACAACAGTACAAGTGAACTGAGAAGAGTAAACACGTATTTTTATCCTTGTATATTTCATACAAATCCCATAACTTTTCACATATTGTATAACATATGCTTCAATGAGTAAGTATCCAGGTAGACTTATTTGTTTGTTTGTCCAACCATCCATCTATCCATTCATCTGTCCATCTGTCCATCCATGCATTTCTTAATTTAGAGTAGCATTCTGGCATATTACATAAGGATGCAAGTTCTGGAGCCTCAGAATTTCCATACATAAAATGCAAAATGTAAAATGAAAATAATAAATGTACCAATACTATAAGGTTGTTGTTAGAACTGAATGAATGGATACATGCAAAGAACTTAGCACAGTGCTGGGCCCATAGTGAGCATGTAGTAAATGTTACCTATGTTTGTTTTTATTATTATTAATCCAAGAAAAAAATTAAAAGTGACCATTTGTCAGGATCTATTAGGTGTTGAGGACAGAAAAGAATATTTGTCCTAAAGGGGTACACAATCTAGTGGGAGAGATAGCCAAGGGAAGAGAAATACAGTGAGGGGGAAGAGTCCTGCTGCTCATGTACAAAAATTATGGGAGCACAGGGGGTGGGCAAAATACCCAAACTGGAAAAGGTAAGGCTGGGGTCAGAAATGTTTCCTGGAATGGTGATTCCTGAGCTCTATAATCAAATTAAAGCTAACATGTAGTTAGCTATAACAATCAGTGGATCTTGGGAGGGAAGCTCTGGCTTTCTGTGCATATGGGCACGTGATACATAAAGAATAAAAGGTAAAGAAAGATAGTCCACAAATACACCATATTAAACACATGCAAATTAAATACATTTTCTTTTCTTCAATCAGCCTTTCTTCTTATTTTCTTTAGCTTGAATTATGTCATTGTGATCACTACATTTGTTGTCTAACCATATCCATCTATACAACTTGCTGTCATCCTCAATTCATTTCTTTTCCTCATCTCTTTTGATTAATCTATCAAGAAATTCTGCTGACTGTGCTACTTAGAAGTCTCTTGAATATATGTTTCCTCCATATCCACCATGCCACTGGCCCTGGAATAGGTTCTAACAACCCAAACTGTTGCGATAGGTTTATTACACGGGTCTCCACAATTTCAGTCTCTTCTCTGACTCATATCATCTTTTATAAAGGGACGGATGGCAAATAACTCTGCAGCCATACAGTCTTTGTCACAGCTATTCGATTCTGCCATTGTAACTCTAAGGCAGCCATAGATAATATATAAACAAATGGGCATGCCTGTGTTCAAATAAAACTTTACTATGGATTTTGAATATAAATTTCATATATTTTTCATGTTACATAAAATATTATTCTTCTTTCCATTTTTTAAGCCCCTTTAAAAGTATATAAACCATTCTTAGCTCACAGGTTGCAGAAGAACAGGTGGCAGGTGAGATTTGACCCACAGACTGTATTTTTAAGTCTCTTGCTTTATACTGTCATGAATGACCTTTCCAACAACTGCAGAAAGAATCAAGTTCAAATTGCTCAGCAGAGGATACTAGCCCTTTCATTGAGTAATTATCTACAACCTATATTGCTATTCTCATCTCTAACCTTTTCCCCTACATTTGATGCCCCCTATGCTTTAGTCATACTAGATTGTCATTTGTGATTCTAAAAATACCGCAAGGATGTTAACACCTTTATGCTCTTCCTCAGGTTACACTGTCAGGAAAACTCCTCCCCTCCATAATTTGTCTAATTAGCAAACTTGTGTAAAACACACATCTTCATTATTGTTTTCTCTGAATTTCCAACTCAGCAGAATACATTACTATTTTATTTGTATTCCCATGGTACTTTATACATATATTTTTCCATAGAAATTACCATTACAGTATCATACAGAATAATTTCATGGCTCTAAAAATCCTTTGTGCTCCACTTATTCATCTCTTTCTTTTTCTCTGTCTCCCAACCCCAATCCCTGGCATGACTTATCTTTTTACTATCTCCATAGTATTGTCTTGTCTAAAATGTCATATAGTTGGAAGCACATAGTATGCAGCATTTTCAGATTGGCTTCTTCCTCTTAGCAATACATATTTAAGCTTCCTCCATGTCTTTTCATGGCTTGATAGCTCTTTTCTTTTTAGCACTGAATAATATATTTTTTTTGTTAATAGCAACAGGGTCTCGCTCTTTTGCATTTCCCTGATGATTAGAGATGTTGAGCATTTTTTCATATGTTTGTTGGCCATTAGTCTATCCTCTTTTGAAGAGTTTCTGTTCATGTCCTTTGCCCATTTTTTGATAGGGTTGTTTGATTTTTTCTTGCTGATTTTCCTGAGTTCTATATAGATTCTAGTTATCAGCCCTTTATTGGATGTGTAACATGTGAATATTTTCTCCCATTCTGTAGGCTGTCTGTTTGCTCTTGTGGTAGTTTCCTTGGCTGTGCAGAAGATTTTTAATTTGATCAGGTCCCATTTATTTATTTTTGTTTTTGCTGTGATTGCCTTTGGGGTCTTCCTCATAAGTTCTTAACTGCCTTAGTTTCACCATTTGTAAGAGTGTCTGAGAGTATAGCATGATGGGAAAGATGAAAAGTAAATAAGCACAATTCAAAGTAATTTGTGATATAATAGAGGTATGGATTAGGTGCAGGAAGAGTACAATGGAGGACATCTCTAACGCTGCCTAAATTTGATAGACTAGGTCAGGAAATGATTCAAAGAAGAGGTGATGGTTTAGAACAGTATTGAAAGATGTGTGAAAATTTACCATTATAAAGGAGCACATAAATGTGGTAATGGAGAATAATTCTGTATAAAAAAGAATAAATAATAAGTCTTAGAAGTGGAAAGTCAGTAGTCTCTGAAGAGCTTCAAGTACCATACCAAACAGTTTGAACTTTATCTTATTCGTAAGACACTGAAAAGTTTAAGCAATATGTTTTTGGAAAGGTCACTTTAGCCATGGAGTAAATAACAGATTGGAATAACATAAGTTCCAAAGCTGTGTAATTGCCAGGAAGTGTGATGGAATATTCTAATCCTCAAATCAGGTTTCAACTAGAGTGGCCAGAGTAAGAACGGAAGTGAAGGGCATTTTGTTATTCCAGAAACATTCAGAAGCTAAAATGGCTAGGACCGAACAAGGCAAGACAAAAATAAGGAAGACTCTTGAATAATTCTGAGATTTCTGGTTTAGGCAACTGAATGGGTAGAAGTGTCAACAATTATAAATGAAAATTAGATCAAAGAGTACAAATTTGACACAAGAATTGGATGATAATAAGCTTGGTTTTGATGAGTTGAAGTGCAGGTGGAAAATCGAGGATATGATATTGGGGCAGAGAATATAATTCAAGCTTGAATTTAAAAAAAATATAGGTAGCTGGTGAAGGCAGGTATTTAGACAAAATTGTCCACAGAAAGTGGGAAGAGCAGAGGGTCAAAGATGAAACTCTGTGGAAAACTAACACTTAGTTTTTCTAGTAAAACTCTTTTTTCCCCTAACATGTGGAATAGATCTATTACATAACAGAGGTGGAAAAGAAAAACAGATTCCAGATTTCTCATATAACAGGTTGGCACTATCTTAATGAGAATAATTTTTATTTTATCATCAGCTCTTATTAGCATTTTATATCCCAGTTGGTATAAAATATATTTTTGGGATAGTCTATGTATCATAGGAGTTCACTCAGTTATATTAAATGTGAATAATTTGAATTTAGGTGGCTACATTTCTTTCTTTCTTTCTTTTTTTTTTTTTTTTTTTTTTTTTTTACCAGTGGAGAAAATAGCAATGCTTGATTAAAATAACCAAATTGATAGACTCATCCACCCTTCAACCAGTAGCCTAAAAATAAACCGAGACAAACTTTCCATAAAAACGAATTAGCAAATCTAACACTAATACCAATTAAAATGAAGACATGAGATGGCAAGTTTTTAGCATATTTCACATTTTGCAGAATTTTTAATCTTAATTTCGAATATATATACAAATATTCACTATTTATCAAGTGACTCTAGGTTGCCCAAAACTCTACTGGATGGTATACAATACTAGCTAATGGTTTGTTATGTCTCCTCTACTCAGCCTTTAGGCTGTCCTTTTAATGTATTTGTCGCACATTGGGGCTTGGGATGATGTTTGTAGCTGTGGAACAGTTTTTCAAATTATAGTGCTAAATGATCTGTGTAGGAGCCAATCTCCCATTTGGATGAAGTGTCAATACATTACTGTGTAAAATTAAGGGAGATTGTTTTATATATTTGGTCTTGAGGAGTCATCCTAGTGTATGTTTGGAAGGGTTGTTTTTTTTTTTTCCAAGTACACCTTTTTTTTTTTAAATTTTTTTTTAGCAGAAGCGTGACTGATTTTATTGATTCACTAATCAAGGCAAACTCAATTCTCTGGGAAAATAAAATAACACTCCCACATTACCTATCTTCTCTCCTTTTTATTTATACTGCTCCCACCTCCTTTCCAACTCATCACACCACAGCTTTAGTGTTGCAGTAACTTCCCAGCTGACTTTCCTCTCCCCTTTGCACCTTGGTGGGGTTTGATTATGTGAGTAGTTACACCAATTGCTCATGGCCACAGCTGTTTTGGGTGTTCAAGTGAGAATGTTAGAAATTAATCCTGTAGCTAAATTTCAGTGGATCAACTGGAATTACTGTCTATAAGTCTCAGAATGTAAAATTAAAAAAAAAACAACAAAACAAGACAAAGAAAAAAAGAAAACTTTTTGAGTAAATTCCCTGACAACAGTCCTGTCAATGAGATGTTGAAATTTTTTTTAAAAAACTAATCAGTTATCAGCTCTACAGATGTGGTTCATGGGCTTTGGTAGACATGTATCCATGTCTTCTTTTAAAAACAAAATAAAGCTAGTCCCCTCTGGCCACTGTTAACTTCCACTGAAAGGATATAAAAGTGCTAGCAACTACAGATGCCTTTTTAATGTGCACTGACTGAAATCCCAAAGAATAGTAAGCACTCATTTTATGAGGCTTTTATTGAGGCCATGTGTCCCCCCGAATGTACAGTTTATGTTATGAACAAGAGGTTTCGCCTGATTTTGATTCATTGCAAACTTACAGCATGAAAAAAAAAAGATACCACTGGAAAATGCATTCAGGAAGCCAGCTGAGAATAATATACCTTTATTTATGGTTTCTTTTTAAATTACTGTTCAATATATGGAAACATATTGTTCATGTTAAGGAAGAGTAGATTGGCAAAGGGAATAGAGTAAAAGACATTTATATGTTTTATATTTTATAATGGTAGGCAATCTTTGTTTTAAATCATGTGAATTCATGGATCAAATTGCTTTTAAACATACATGTCAACTTAGTACTGTTTCCTACAAAAAGAGAGTGCTTTAACATGTTGCCATTTCAGAAATATATGGGGGCTTTCTTGTTTCTAATTTTTTAAATAATAAATGTGCATTAAAATGAACATCATCCACTGTAGCAAATCTTTGAGTTTTGAATGTAGGTTGCTAAGTCACTTGAAACAAAATCTTTTTAATTAAATATATGTAATATTTGAAAATCATGCTGCAATCCAAATATGGGGAGCTAGAGAACTTTCATAATGTGGAAGCCATCCACTAAGTCAATTTCTTATTTTTATGTTGTGTTATAGAAAAGTTATTCAATTTTCTACACAATGAAATGGATTGACTGTTTGACCTTTCAGGCATTAACTGTGTCACTGAAGGTGCGCAGGTGTATAGAATGCCTACCAGAATTCCATCTCTTGTGATTTGGACACACTTGCTTTTTTGTTCTTGGACAGATTGTAGTTTCCACTGCTGATAGGGAGTCAGGATCTTTGTAAACACTAGATCTTAACATTGCTAACTGCATTCCTCAGGAACACATTATTTTATGCATTTTTTTTGCTATCTCTAGTACTCAAAAATTCAAGGCTCAGTTTTTATGGAAAATGTTCTAGAATTTTTTATCTTTAAGAGTATATCTTAAGCCATCATTTTAAAGAGATAACTGTCTACTTGAATGTACCAAATCTCTGACCTTTTCAAGTTTTCTGTCTTCTGAATAGGATTATCATCATGTATTTTTTAACTTTTATTTTTTGGCAGAGAATTCTGGTCCCTGCCATTATTTGATTTTTGTAAACGTTTTATTATTCCAAGCATACTGCTTATGTATTTTACATTGTTTTTCTCTGTAAATAATGATTTTTGTATTACTGTGTAACAAATAATTTGTTCATACATACATACTTCCAGTTTTGTAATGATTTTTATTTCTCTTCATCAAAATTAAATAATCCAATAAACACTTATTACATGAAAGAGTAGAAATGAGAATTTTAAATAAAGAGATAAAAAAGAATTGACATCTTCATATTTGTGGTATGGGGCACAAGGGAAGAAGTCACATGAATAACTTTGACATGATGAATGATCTCTGCTAATGAGTACATAATGGTGGATTAGTTCAGTTCCGTCTAGATCAGTACCCATAAATGAGATTAACTGCCAATATAGGGATTATCCAAAAGAATGGATTAGAGAGTGGATGGAAGATGGTTAATAGAATACAAGAGGGCTGGGAGCTAAGTAAGAGGAAAATCAAATAATGAAAATCCAAGGAGCAAACCCTGGCTCAGCCTGAAGAAGATCATTTGGTAACAGAAACTGGAGATAGCTATTTGCTATGTGTAATGAGGAAAGTTTTGGTGAACAGTTTGCTAGTAGATGCATGTAATTTTTAAGGACCCCTGAAAAACTTCCTAAGGGCATGCTTAAAGTACTTTTATGAGCCCTGACCTCTGTTTGATTAAGGTAGATGTTGATTCAAGGGAAGGTAGTTTTTAAACTAGAAGATATTCAAGCATGATTATTGACCAAGAGAAATGATTTTGGTAAGAACTAGGACTCACTTTTTAGCTCTAGTTTAAAAATTTTAAAAGAAAAAAGTCTTCTCCCAGTAGTGTCCTCTGAGTTTAATTGAGTTGAAAAGGATGCATTAACAGATCTCAGGGAGAGTCCTAGGGTTTAGAAAATTTGAATGAGTTGCTTCAGGGCTCCACTGCTGGGAGATAAAATCATCCACAGTTCACTGGCGATTTGCTCTGCCAATTATTTATACACAACTTAGAGGGCAATTATGTCTCAGAATTGACCTTCATTGTTAGTTGTAACAGATAAGCTAGGACTAACTTTTATATTTTATTATGTGGATTTTTTTAAACAAAGGAGACTGCTGAAAGCATTCTACAATTATTTTCTGAACAAGTTCTTTTCTGTTTTCTTTGCTATAAATGCTGCCTTGATCTATTTCCAGTCTTTGTTGTTTAGCTTTTTGTGATTTTTCTCCAACCTAGAGTTAGAGAAACAAGAACCAAAATTGTTTAAAGCCTGTAAAGAAAATGCATCTTGGATCTTGTCAATCTGGCATGGGCCAAGTGCTCTTTTTAGATGCTGTACTAAGTGGAATAGTGATCTTCCAAAATTTGTGTCCTTCCTAGAACCTCAAATATGAATTTATTTGGAAATAGGATTGTTGCTAATGAAATTAGTTAAGATGAGATTGTACAAGAGGAGGGAGCACTCCTAATCTAATATGACCAGGGTGCCTATAAGAAGAGGAAGAAAGACACAGAGAGAGACATGCTGTGTGACAAATGGATGCAGAATTTAGAGTGATGTGTCTATAAGCCAAGGAATGCCAAGGATCTCCAGAAATACTGGAAATTAGGAGAGAGGCATGGAATTTATTCTTTCCTACATCCTTCAAAGGGAATATGGCCCTTTGGCTACTGCCTCCTGGACCTGGGGGGAGTGAACATCCACAGCCCTGATACCCATGGTCACTGTCTAGATAGCCTTGCCTAGCTGCCACTGCCACTGCTATAGAAAGACCTGGGCAGAGCAATTTCCCACACCACTGGCTTCCATGGGAAGTGACTCTAATGGCCTCCCACCTGCGCTTTTCACAGGGGTCTGGGGGACCAACCCACCACTCTGCATGACTATCCCACAGCACTGGTTTGGACTGAGGCAACAACACCAGAATGGAATGACATAGGAGAACAGCTGCTTTATAGGTTCTCACTGCATCTGCCCTTCTCCTGCCAGGTCAGTCTTCCAGAGTAGGACACAAGTGTGGCACCCAGGGACTTCTTTTTCTTTTTACTAAGTAGGAGAGTTCCCAGTTAAAGAGAACAGGCACACTACAAACTTAGTCATCCTGGGATAAGAGGGGAGGTTTCAGATGAGAAGGAGCCAGCATAAGAACTCTGGCAACATGAAAAATAGACACCCCCAAGGGATCACAATAGGTTTCCAGCAATGGACTCCAATCAAAAGGAAATTCATGAAATGCCAGATATGGAATTCAGATTATGGATGGAAATCCATAATAAGAGATGAATGGCAAATAAGATGAATGGGATTGATGAAAAGGTGAAAATTAACACAAAGATTACAAAAAAACATTTCAGGACAGGAATGAAAAATTCTCCAAAGAGATAGACAACATAAAAAAGATAGAACTTAAAGAAATGAAAGAGTCATTTAAGGAATTTCAAAATACAGCAGAAATCTTTAACAACAGGTTAGATTAACAGGAGAAAGAATTTCAGAGCTTGGAGACAAGGCTTTTGAATTAACCCAGTCAATCAAAAACACTGAAAAAAGAATAAAGAAGAATGTACAATCACTCAGAGAAACATGGGACTATGTAAAGCAGGCCAATATTAGAATCACAGCTATCCCAGAGGGAGAAGAATAAAAAACAAAAAGTGTGGAAAACCTATGTGAGGGAATAACTGAGGAAAGCTTACCTGTTATCACCAGAGATTCAGACATTCATATACAAGATGGTCATTAACACTGGAAGGATTTATAGAAAGTAAGAAATCACCAAGACACATAGTCATCAAGTTGGTCAAAGTTAAAATGAAGGAGAAAATCCTGCAAGCTGTAAGATGAGAGCAACAACTAACATACAAAGGAAAACTCATCGGACTAGCAGCTGACTTCTCAGCAGAGACCTTCCTTACAAGCCAGAAGGGATTGGGGCCCTATTTTTAGTATTCTTAAACAGAACAACTACCAGGCCAAGAATTTTGTATCCTACAAAACTAAGTTTCATAAATGGAGAAATAAAGTCTTTCCCTGATAAGCAAACACTAAGATAATTTTTCACTACTAGATCTGCCCTACAGGAAATGCTCAAAAGTGCACTGTACATGGAACAGAACAGTAGATACCTACCAGTATATAAACACCTGAAAGTTAAGGCTCAAAGCACTTATAAAACAGTAGCACAAGCGGGAAAACAAAACAAGGTGTCAGTCAGCATAATGAACAGAATAGGATCCCATAAATCAATACTAACACTGAATGTAAATGGTCTTAAAATCCCCTTAAAAGATATAGACAGACTGAATGGCTGAAAAAAATAACAAATATATGTTGTCTATAAGAAATAATGTCATTTGCAGCAACTTAGATGAAATTGAAGAAGATTAGCTTAAGTGAGGTATCTTAAGAACAGAAAAACAAACACCACATGTTCTCACTAATAAATGGGAGCTAAACGATGGATAGACACAAACACAAAGAGGTGTAAAGGACATTGGAAATCAAGAAGGGGAGAGGGTGCAAGAGGGTTGAGGGATAAAAATTTCCCTATGGGGTACAATAAACACTATTCTGGTGACAGGCACACTAAAAACTCTGACTTCAGCATCATACATTCACCCATGTAACAAAAACACTGGTACCCCTTAGTATTTTGAAATTTAAAAAATGTATTCCTGAGTTAACCCTCAGAATAGAAAAATATGACATTGGCTCATTCAAATGTAGCTAATTCTCTCATACATTCTCTCATAAATGAAACAGAAGAGCAATTGAAGATTTGATATGAGATCAGAGCCACTGACATTTACTTCAGAAAGAAATTGGTTTCTTTATGAAATGTCCAAGCTTTACTCTTTTCTCTGATTTCTTATCAGAATTGTTTTGTTCCTCTATACAAATATTCAGTAAGATCAATGCAGGGATATTGTGTTCTTCATCCCTATTTGGAAATATAATAGCAGTACAGAGTGTGTGTTCATAGAGAACAAATACTAATAAGCCTTCTGAGAAGCAGAATAATTTAGACAAGTGCCAGCTTGAGGGTTGTAAAACGTGGAGTCCTGTTTTCTTACATTAAATGCATGTTGTGCAACCTGTCCCTGACACTTCTTTTGTCATTGCTGAGAAACCCAAAGACCACCTCCTAAATTAACCATTACCATGATAGAAAATTTGTTCCCTTATTAATTGTCCCAAAGAGGAAGTTTGATGTCAAAATATCCACCACATTTCTAGGGCTCTGTACTTGATAACATTGGCTGCAGGAAAAGAGACTGAAAATAAGCAGGACTGAGAAGTTACAGCCTCAAAGAGCCTTGTTTCTGGGTGATAATCTAAAAAATTAGAGAAGGAGATGTGGCTGTGAAGTGTAAAGGGAAAAAAGGAATAATTAAGGATCTTATAGAAATAAATGAGTAATGTGATATGCCAACTATTAATATTTTCCCTCCTACTACAACCACCACCATCCATTAAAGAAAGTGAACCTCATTAAACTGGCCTGAAAGAATCCTCTTAAATTTGGAATACTGTCCTCAAAATGCTTAAAAATAGTAAATATAAAACAAAACACAACAAAAAACTCATCAATTCCATCAAAACTACTATAAGACGAAACCTAAAAATGTGAATCAAAATATTTCAACTGATGAAAATTCTTCCACAACACCAACCAGGTAACAGAAGAAAAATGTAACAAAACACTACAAACTGAATGAAATGTTCTGATATAAGCTTTTGGAGATGGGAAACATATTTTAAATCAGTCATTCAAAGACTAAGATTATAAAATCAAAAAGAAAGAAAATGAAAATTGTTTGAACAAAGGAAATAAATAAATGAAAAAGACAGTATCAGAAATGAAGGCAAAACACAAAGTAATTAAAAAGTGCTCACTCTATAATATATTCAAGAAATAATTAGTGAGGGACACTAAACAAGAGGAATAAACTAACCGAGAGAATGAGCATAATATAAGGAATGGAGTAAAAAAGTGTCAGAGAGAGAGTCTTTGAAATGGAAGAAGGCAAATAAGATCCAATACATGTGTGATTAGAATCCCTGGAAGTAAAGAATGCTGGCAAGGAAGTGGAGAAAGAGGAACCCTTGTACGCTGTCGATGGGAATGTAAATGAGAACAACCATTACGGAGAAAAGTATGGAGGCTTCCCCCAAAGTAAAACAGAACTATCATATGATCCAGCAATCCCACTGTTGGGTATTTATCCAAAAAGACAACAAAAGAATCAGCACTTGCATGTTTATTGCAGCGCTATTTACAATAGCAAATATGTGGAATCAATGTAAGTACTTCTCAATGGATGAATGGATAAAGAAAATGTGGTATATAAACACAATGGAATCCTATTTGGCCATAAAAAGAATGGAATCATGTCATTTGCAGTAACATGGATGGAACTGGAGGTTATTATGTTAAGTAAAATAAGCCAGGCACTAAAAAACAAATAGTGCATGTTCTCAGTCATGTGAGAGCTAAAAAAGTTGATTTCATGTAGGTAGAGAGTAGAATAATAGATGCCAGAGGCTGGGAAGGGGTTGTGGTGGTGGGGTCATAAGGAGAGATTCGTTAATGGGTACAAACATGCAGTCAAATAGAAGGAATGAGTTCTAATGTTCAATAGCAGAGTAGGGTAACTATAGTTAACAACACTATATTGTATATTTCAAAATAGCTAGAAAAGAGGATTTGAAATGTTCCCAACACATAGAAATGATAAATACTCGGGGTGATGGATTCCCTAAATACCCTGATTTAATCATTACACATTCTAGGCATATAACAAAATATCATACGTAACCCATAAATATGTGCAAATATTATGTATCAATAAACAATAGAATTCGGTTTTCTGCAGTTAGGTATAGTGTTCCATACATGATGACAAGGTCAAGTTTGTTTAATGAATGAATGAATGATTGGCTGGAATTAGGATTAGGGTTGAAATTTACAGTTTACTAATATTTTCCACCAACACCCCCTAAAACCTATTTTTTAACATTTAAATATTTCACCTGGAATTTTCTATTCTTTATTGTTTAAAGCAAATTATTTACAGATTGATCTACAGCAATTTCTACAAACTGAACAAATAGCAGAACTTACACTTAAATATATATATATTTCTACTTTAGCTGCTTTAATCTAAGAACCTCATAAAGTGTTATTTACATTTTAAATTCTCCACAAGACACAACTTGCCAGATAAAGAAATTCCCTAGCATATCCCTGCCTCGTTCCTTTCTGCCTTCATTCTTTTCTTCCTTCTTTTATTATCCAAAAGTAGATCACCTGGGTACCCTTCAATACTTTTCTGCTATAAATAGCATTCTGCAGAGGAGTTGAGTATTTATAATCCATGGCTAGAATGATGCCCCTTCATTCCTATGTGAGGAGTCATTCCTCTTTTCTTCCTCCCTCCATCTCTCCCTCCATTCCTTTCTTTCCCACCTTCCTCTTCCAAATTTCTCTCCCTGCTTCCTCAATCTTGCTTCTTCTAAGTTTTAGCCTTTTTACTTTGTTCTTTATATCTATCCTTTACTGAGTAGTTTCGGAACTAGTGAAGCAGAATGAGTAGATATTGGTAGCATTTAAGTAAGGATATTAAAGAAATTGGAAAAGCTCTGCTAAGAGAGTTCTCTGTGGCTTATTATTCCCTTTGTAAATTCCTAGGTTCATATTTTTATTTCAATAAAAATCCAGATAGTGAAATATCAAAAAAAATTCATAACTGAATTTTCTACATAGGCAAAAAAAAAAAAAATGCTGGAGTCTTCGGGTCATAGGTGGTTTTTCCTTACACTCTGTGACATGAATATCCAATTCTTTACTTCCAAGGTTTATCACATTCTCCCTTCATTTCTCCCTCCCTCCCTTCCTTCCTTCCGTCCTTCCTTCCTTGGGTGTAGCCTATTGGCTATTCCCTCAAGGATAGCATATAGATTGGAGAGTCCAAGTGTCTACTGTGGAAGAACTGATTCTTGCTCTAGTGTTCTGTGCACTCACGGTCACTTTTAAAATGGTTCAATAAATATGTTCACTTAAAAGATAATAGAATAGTGACACAACAGGTTTTTACTAAAACAAAAGGATATCTTGCTACCTGTTTTGTTAGTTTTATGAAAAATAATGTTTGAGTGATTAAAGGAATGAATAGTCTGGAGTGTGCATAGAGCTTGCCACTTTGAAGGCTGACTTGATTGATGATTTTATTTGCAAATGCAGGTTTCCAGAACCAGAAAAATTAGCTATGAAATTACATGCATTACATCATCTAAGGTTTCTCACCTTAACACTTCCACAAAGTGTACATGGATCTACCTTCATAAACTAAATAAATACCTCATGAATTTGTGATTATTGGCAAAAATCAAGTTGTAATTTTGAATTTGGATTCCGTAAGAAAAATAGGAGGCACAATTAATATCATTCTTTTTGTAATGCTATTTGGCTTTATAAGATAAACTTGATGATTTCTATGGCTGCTAACTTTGAAGTTTTTATCATTTTGATTTCTTTGTAGTGAGTATGACTGATTACTTTTATTATCATTATCAGGACATATTTACATCTTGTACCCATCAAGACCAAACTCCAAGTACATTTATTTACATAGGATGATGAATGACAACATTAGCATCAATGATAATATCTTGTTATTCAGTGGCTGCAATAAATAGATGGAGATTTCCATGTATTCTTTTAGAATAAGTAAACTTCTATTAGAATATGACTTTAAAAAGTATGTACTAGGCCGGACGAGGTAGCTCACGCCTGTAATACTAGCACTCTGGGAGGCCGAAGCCGGCGGATCGTTTGAGCTCAGGAGTTGGAGACTAGACTGAGCAAGAGCGAGACCCCATCTCTACTAAAAAAATATAAAGAAATTAGCTGGACAACTAAAAAAAATATATAGAAAAAATTAGCTGGGCATGGTGGCGCATGCCTCTAGTCCCAGCTACTCGGGAGGCTGAGGCAGGAGGATTGCTTGAGTTCAGGAGTTTGAGGTTGCTGAGAGCCAGGATGATGCCCCAGCACTCTAGCCTGGGCAACAGAGTGAGACTCTGTCTCAAAAACAAACAAAAAAAAACAACAAAAAAAAACATATACTAATAACAGAGTGTCCAGTTCTTAAAGTCTTCTTGAGGAACACAGGCCTAAGAATTTGAGGTCTCCATTCTCTTCAGGACTTAAAGGAAAATTAACTATTTCTTGAAAAATAAATGTAATGTCATTTTTACAGGAAATAAAACCTGCTGTCAGTCAGGATTTTTTTTACTGTATTTATTAGACTGTAAGTTAGACAATTCAATATCATGTTTTCTTAAGACCATAAGAGAAAAGAAAGCTGAGATAACATCATGACTTCAATGATTTTACTATATTAGAAAAGTAGATGTGCCTAAATAAAGTACAGGTTCTTCAAAACCACTGTCTTAGAAAGCTTAAACCATATAAATTTTATCTACAGAGGTAGAAGGTTAACATGTTGGTCAGAGGAAACCTAATAGCCATCTGAATCTTTTTTTACTCACCAGGCCCTTTTTAGCCACCATCTTGTCTGGGGAAACTTCCAACCCCCAGTGTTTGTTGATTATTGTTTTACAATATGTATCTTCTACTATACATGTATCTTAAATATAGCATCTGGGATTTTTAACTCTTGAATTACCCAAATGATTATCAAGGTACATTGGAAAATGCTCTAACACTGCTGTTTAGATAGATACACCTTATATCTTTAGGCACTGGTTGGAAACTACGGGGTTAACAGCATGTTATAAATGAAGCTGACATATTGATTTCTATTGTTTACTTAGGTTGGTTATACATTCTAAACCTAACATTTATTATTTAACTACAATGTGGGAAATTTGTATCACTATCCATTCTTTACTGTGTATGTGTTTGTGTGTTTTCCTTTTATTGATGTTTTTATTATATAAGATATGCATGCTGGCCATGTTTACATGCAATAATTATGCTGCATGTATAATTCCAGAACTTATTTTTATGTAGCAATATACCAATAAAGAATTCAGTATATATCCTTATAAATATGCATCCACAATTAATATTTCCTCATAGTCTAATGTGTGTAGAATATTGCAATTTTAACCATCTTTTACTATTTTGATGCTTAGCCTGTAATGATTTTCTATTAAATATTTGAGCATATCTAAGTATCTACAATCCTTGAAACACTGCAAGTTTGAAGCCTGAGGCTAGGGAGAAAAGAGGAATCTGTGATTTTAAGGTTCTGGATTATTTAAGTGAGAAATCTGATATGTTCACTAACGTAGGATATAAAAGATGAGAAGTGGGTTCACATAGGAATCTCAAGATGTTAATTTTGGCCATAAATGATTGACGTTCATTTCCTAGGCTCCTTGCTTCATTTCATTTCTCACTAATACTATTTGTGTACATTATGTGTGTGAATAAGATGGTCCAATCTTACTTACGGACGGTGTAGATGACTTGCCCAAAAGAGAGACTAAAAAAGCTGAAGAGGAACCAGGTAAGAGTACTGCTTATGGGACCTAAGTGAGGGAAAAGCCACCAATAAGGAGAATGTGATAAAAGGTAACAAATAGTGTAGAAAAGCTGAGGAAGATACAGACTGAAATGTGTCGAAAATATAGAAGTCACTGATGAGTTTGTCAAATGGCTTATAGAGTAAGCAGGAAGCAGAGAAATGAAGATAGCAACTATAGGCTGTTCTTTCCAGAAGTTTCTCCATGAAAAGAATCATATCTTACTATGCCAGAGGATTAAGGGAGAATTTTTGCACAGTAGAAAATGCAACTAGTTGCTCTTATGTGGGAGCCAGCTATGACTTGTCATGTCTTAAGACTGTGGTAAGACTTGTCATGGCAAAGAACAGGAGGACAAGCATGGGAGTTATGTCGAATCACATTCAATTAATATGCCTGGAGTAATTCCAAAAACCTTTCAGAGAAAGCAGGTACTAGGTGCTTAGAGACTGATAAAAGAGACAAAGTTCACCAGCAGGAAAGATACATTTGCTTGCATTAAGAAAACCAGAGTATTCTCCAGGCATCATCTTTTCATAATTAAGAAGCAATTTCTAAAATTTTAAATACAGCCACAAATTAAGAGAAATTATTAAAAATAAATATTTCTCAGAATGCCTTTTTTTAAAAAAAAAGAAAATCAGAGTAAGCTGTAGTAAACCATGAAGGGGGAAAAAACAAACCAACCCTAAAATAGTGCTTTATCAGACGGCTTTAAAATACCACCCAAGATCAAGTGGGCTAATGTCATTTCATAGCCAAATCTGTTAGAACTTTTTTGCTGCTTTTCTGTATCTTGCCTCCTCTGATCCTGTGGATAGTAGAAAATGCAATAGCAAGTGGAGAAGGAGAGAGTAAAAGTGCAAGGTTAAAGAGAAAAGGAAACTCAACCAACTCATATATAGTTACCACTAATGGCCAGAGAGATGCTAAAACTTAAATTAATTTTGACTATTGCACTAAAATGGGCATATAAATTATTAAACTGAACTCTTGTGGATAGAAGCAAATGTATCACTTTTTATTACTTAAGAATAATGAGAAAAGTCATGTACTTTGCCCTATTTCATCCAAGCATCAGGAAAAGTCTACACACATGAAATTAATTTTAAGGTACTGTGGCAGATAAAAATAAAATTACTTTTTAAGTTATTCCACAATCATGCTTATGTGACTAAATCATTACATGTATCATCAATAGCAATTAAAGAACATGGACATGTCCTTCTTTTGTATCAACTAAAAACATCTGAGTTTATCTGAAACGGAAAAGAATTATATAGATCCTTATACATTTCAGGCAACAAATATATTTTGTTTACTTTTTTCCAACAAAAATTTCAAGTTAAAATGCATACTAGTTTCATTTAAAATGGCAAAAATTTTCATTTATAATAAACATATATTGCACTTTTTACTGATAATTTTATTTTGCATTACAGATAGGTCTCTTACAAAATTATTTATTGAAAAAATTTTTATAATAGTATCTGTAGAAACTGAAGGATACGTTAATTTAATATCTCATTTGTAAAGAACCATCACAGCTACATACTTATGTTTGCAGTGCTTTTTTCTTTCAAATTTCCATTTCTGACTGTACAACTAGAATATGTTCTAATTAGAAGTGATATTTGTAAAATGAACTTTATGAGAATATAAAAATTTTAAATGGCACTGAAGGACCTATTACTGTATTTTCAGTCTTGCATATCTCATGGGTTTTTTTTTTTTTTTTGGTCCATGTTGTATATCTTTTAATTTACTTGTAATTGTTTTTTTTTTTTAAAAACTCAATGTTTATTGTCATTTTTGGAGCGTTTCCATATGTGCCATGCCACTTGTTTTCATTTTGTTCATGTTTTGGGAGCTCTGTACAAATATTCTTTTGCCTTGAAGTAGAATAAGTGAATTAATGATTCTTTTCCAACATACTAAGATGATTTCTTTTTCTTTTCTGAACTATTACTTGAGGGCTGGAATAGCATGTATTTATTTAGTGGCCTAAAGGAAGGGTGTGAAGAGTTAAGAGAGTTTAGAAGCAAAGTCTCCCACCTCTTTGGGTCCATCTGGAAGCCATGCTGTCTTACTATATTTTCTCAAATTGTGGGTACCAGCATTCACATTTCTTTGGAGGGAGTGTGTTCCGTTTCAGCGATAGACATGCCCCTTGTGGAGCATCTATTACCGAAGCTACTGCTTCCTTCAGAGAGAGAATCCCCACTGTTCCCTTTCTGTCTTCCTCACCCCCTCCCTCGTCACCGTTTATAATTTTCCTCAGGCTGAAGGAAAAACGGACGAACAAAGTACCCACTGTGCGTCTCTCCAGCTTTGGGGATAGGATTGGGTATTTTCAGGACTGCCATCTCCTCAGAACAGCATATGAGGGACGTCTGGAGCCGGGGTCGGGAGCTGACAGTTCCACCTGTCCCTCTGTTCCGCCCTGGACTCTTCCATGTGTTTGGCAGGTGGCCACGCTGTGAGGTTTGCTGTGCGTGCTCACCCCTTCCTCTTGGTTGGTTTTGCTTTGCTCTGCTTGTGTTTGTCAACGTGGCTAAGGCTGGGGACCACATTGCCAAGAACCACCTTTCTGTGTCCGCTTAGAGTTGACCAGAAGAGAGGAATTTGTGTGAGACGTAGAAGCAAGGGTGAGGCGGACGCCGCAGACTCCTCAGAGGCTCTCGTCTGGGCCGACAGAGGTCACACAGAGGTCAGAGGTAGCAGTTTCCGCCAGCCTTTCCGAGAGCAGCCCCTTTGTCATTTTACTTTGGTGGCTTCTCAATTTTCCTGGCAAGCTACGACTTCCCCACTGCCACTTCCGGCCGGCTGGTGAGTCACTTTATTTCCGATCCTCTCGCTCCCTACTTCCGCCAGCTCCTCCCATATTTTTCTAACTCATATTCCTCTAATAACCTCTTTATTCACGTAAAACTTCTAGGGGTCTATTTTGCTGACTAAACCCTGATGAATACATTGTTGATGATTTCCTCCCTTCTCCCCCACCCCGTTCTTGTTTGCGGGTGTGTGTGTGTGTGTTTGTGTGTGTGTAATTTGTTAGGTATTTAGGAATAGCACGTTTTTATAATTTTTCTTTATTATCTCAAAATTATTCTTGGATTTTTTAGCTGTGAATCTGTTCTTTTAATTTATTTTTTTCCCAGAAGGTGGTGACTCCTTTCAGTTAGCAAACATAGTTCCTTCTTTACCTCAGGTAAGTTTTTCTATTATGATCCTTAGTATTGCTTTAGTTATAGATTCTATTTATTCACTAACCTCTTAAACAGCCTCAATCACCTTTTCTCTCAGCATTTTCAGTTTTGCCCTTACTTGAATTCTGACACAACTTAAGTGCCTGTTTACCACAGCGCCGATTTCACTTTCAAAACATTAACACCTATCTTTATTGCCTTCTTTTAATTATAATATTTATTCTTCCCTCTGTTAAATTTTCATATCTCTTCCTATGCTTTTCCACCTTAGGTTTTTGTCTAATTGTGGCATTCTGCTCCCATTTTGTTGGGTCTTTTTTTTTTTTTTTTAAATGCTGTTCGGGATATCAAATGATGTCTTGGCATTTTCTCCTGTACTCGGTAAATCACTTTCAACGCATACTTTTCCTTGAATTCTCTCAGAAGCGGTTCCTTTTCCTTTGTTCTATATTTCATGATTGGGAAGACAAGCTGGGTGACTGTTTTTGCATTATTCTCTGTTAATTTATGTCATTGGCGAATCTGAAGATTAAATATGAAGCTTGTGCACAGGTTGATATGCATGATTCCCTTTCTAATTCCTACCAAGTACACAGAAATATTTTTCTAGGATCTACTCTATGTAATATAATTGTTAAAAGCAGGGTTTTGGAGTCAGGCTCTAGGGATTTGAACCCCAGGTTTGTTGTTAACTTTGCTTAGTATAATAGTACTTACATCAAAGGGCTACTGTGAGGAGTAAAGAAATTAATTCATATAAAATACTTGGTATCTGAAACACAGTGAATCAATGTTAGCTATTACTTGCCTCCTGTTCCTTATAAATAATGTAATTATTTCCTCCCACCACTATATGATTCTTTGATACTGAAATCCAGATCAAAGCCACAACTCCCAGCATTCACTTTTTTCCTGCATTTATTTTTATCTAGAAATTTTTATGTACTGGTTGTAATAAAATGTTTGTCTTCTACTTCCTGCACTCTTATTTTCTGAGAGCTGTTTTTGGGTACATATAAAAAGATAGAAATTATTTTATTTTTTGGAGGAGGTTATATACTGGCTAGCATCTCTCAAATCTATAGCTGTGAGTAGAAAAAATGATTTTTAATTTTCCAGTCGGTATAGAACACAAAATTTTAGCCAGGAGCTAGACTTTGGTTGAGGAATCGTATGACTTTCTATCATTTTAAAAAGTGTAATTTCATTCTCATTCTCATAATTCCAAATTTGATATGTCACAAGCTTGAGCCTAGTTATGCTCTTCGCAATCCATTTTTGGTACAAGGTGTTCTATCAGTTTTGGTTGCTGATGCTTGTGAGTTTTTATCTTGTTTTGAGTCTTCTTGAATCTTTCGTTTGGAATTTAGGAGGGGCTGCTTTGGGGTGCCCCTGGTTAGATGTCATTTATTATCAGCAGCCTGGGCCGCCAATCTGGTAAGAATTTCAAGAGGTGAAATGAATAGTTGAAATTCCACTGGTATGTAATAAAACAAAAAAGTGTTATAATACATTTATCTCAGAACTTACTATATTTGATATTATGGTGTTATATAGATTGCTTCAAATGAAGTCTTCTTTTTTCCTCATAGTATGTATTTCATAGAAAATGTAATGATTAATATTTAGATGCTAGTACTTAATAAATGACTATTGTTGGCCTAAAGTAAGCCATTATATAGTATAATATTACAACCATTCTCTTTCTTCCCATATTGTCCCCAAACCTAGTCGTGGTAGCTACCTATCTCCTAATCAGTGATGGTTTGTTCAGTCACTATTTTTTGTTTGTTTTAAATAACCAAATAACACCTGTACATTCCTACTAAATTGTTCAATAAATATTAACTTATAAATGGATGAGTTCATTAATAAAACACAAATATATAAACAATGATAATTAGGTTTTTTTACTTTACCTACTAATTTATTTGTAGTAAAAACATTTAAAATATACTCTTAGCAACTTAAAAGTTTACATTTTTGTTAACTTTAGTCACCATCTTGTACAGTAGATCTCTTGCATTTATTCCTCCTGCCTCACTGAAATTTCGTATCCTTTGATCAACATCTCCCAAATTCTTTTCCCCTGCTAACTACCATTCTACCCTCTACTTCTATGAGTTCAACTTTTTAAGATTCTACATATAAATGAGAACATGTGGTTTTTGTCTTTCTGTGCTTGGCTTATTTTACTTAGCATAGTGTTCTCCAGGCTTATTCATGTTGTCACAAATGACAGAATTTCCTTGTTTTTTAAGGCTGAATAGTATTCCATTTGTGTATATATACCACATTTTCCGTGTTCATTCATCTGTTGATGAATACTTAATTTGATTCCATATTTTGGGTATTGTGAATAATGTTGCAATGAAGAGTGGAATGTGGATATCTTTTTGACATACTGATTTCATTTCCTTTAGTTATATACCTAGTAGTGGGAGTGCTAGATCATATGGTATTTCTATTTTTAGTTTTTTGAAGAGCATGCATACTGTTTTCCATAATGGCTGTTTACATTCCCTTGAACAGTGTACAAGGGTTCATTTTTCTCCACATTCTCACTAACAGTTGTTATCTTGTCTTTTTGGGTAAAGTAGCCATTAAATAATGATAATTAGGTTTTAAAACTTACCCATTATATGCAAAATTTTAAGCCAACTATTATATATTTTATGTCATTGTGGGGTAGTTCTTCATATCTAATCAATACTTATTTATGAGATGAATTAAAATTATCTTCCTAAGAGCTCAACTTAGTATATTTTAAGTAATTTAAAATATTTACTAATAACTCAAGATTTAGATCCCTGAATTGAAGAGGAAAATCTAAACTAGAAAATAAGTCAATAAGGTGATAAATACAGAGAAAAGAAAGAAAGAAATTAGTGTTGATTAATTAATGATCCTCTCTGTATAACATACACTAAAACACACAGGGTAATTTAGGGAAATTTCCTTTGAAAGTCTGCAACCAGAAATATCAATTTCTAAGACAAATCTGTCAAAAAATGAACTCTTATGTTTAAATTGAAATAGGCAAGAATTTTTTTCTTTTTACTTTCAAATTGCTGTAGATTTTTTACAGTGATAAAAAATATGTACTTTTCCAATTAAGAGTAAAAACTATTAAATGAATGCAACTTTGGTCATTTATAAATATGTGCTTTATTACAAATCTATTTCCTTTATATTTATATAAAATTTATCTATTTTATTATACATTTATTTATAAATCTTTAAAGTTGTATCTTATGACAATATAAATAAGAGGATGAAGTTTGGAAAAAGATGGTAAATTATAAAAAAGGGAGGGAAGAAAGGTAAAGTGGGAGACAGGCAGAGAAGAATAAATCATGAAAAAAGAGCAGAGATAAGAAGGACAAGAAAAGACTGTTTCCCAGAAGGAAAGATGAGAGAAAAAAGCCGTTATGTACCAATCTGACCTCCTTTCTCCAACTTTTGTTGTTTCCCCTCTGATTGATCAGTATTTCTTTGGGCCAATTTGCAGATCTTAGGGATTTGGTCATTTTTCTTTGCTGAATGCCTGTTGAACAGGCCCCAGGGTAGCCTCACAACTTCAGGGCAACAACAGGCGAGGTTTCCCCAGTGTCAGAGGTTTCTAGATGGGGGACTTGAGGTCTAATCATATTATCTGTCAGATGTTCTCTGTCTTTCTTACCCACGTTGTCTGATTTGAAGTAAATCGAAACTTTAGCTAACTGTAAATCAACACCCGTGTCTCTTTCTTCAGAGTATTTTGTTTCTTACCTCTTCATTGCTATTAGGTCTTCCCAAATCTGCCACCTCAGGGATTCTTCAAAGTGGCTTGGTACTCAATACCCAGATACTCAATTAACATTCTCTATCTCTGAAATGCCCAGAATGTCTGTAGCTTGGATGCCTTTTAGAGAGTCTGCTTAAAGAGACAATCCATTTTCTAATATTCATTTAGAATGTCTCAGAGATACTGTAATAGTTTTTAAGCATTCATACCTGTGCACTGTTCACAACAACATGTAATTGCCATCAAAAATTTGTAATTTATTTGGCAAACTATGATATAGATTCACAAAACAGTATAAAAATAGCATGTCAGTATAAGAAAAAGATTAGCCAAGTGCTACAAAAAATCACATGAGAAATATATTTCTTAAAGTGGAATTCTTGTTTTGATTTTTGAAACTGTGGCAAAGGTGCTAATATTGTTGTCTTGTTAGCCTTGGGACAACTGAGTAGTGTCTACATCATATCCTCATTCAATTCATCTGTATAGTTTCTGAAAAATCTGGTGAATTGTGGTAGTTTGTGGTGGAGTCCAATAAACTTAACCAATAGTAATTCTAATTCCTGCTGTGCTGGATGTGGTACTGCAAACTTAATAAAGATTTCTTTCTGTCTTGAATATTTATGTGGCATGTCATAAAATGGAAAGAGAAAGCCAGCATTAATATCTGATATTTAATTTAGCTTTCTGATTTGTTTGTTGAGTACCTGTGCTGGAATCCGGGGTAAATATGGGATGGTTCATGCCACTAAGGAGCTCACAGCGAAGTGGTGGGGAAACAGAAATGAACAAGTAATTATGTCAAACTTACATGCTCTATTTTTACAAACAGAAGGTAAAATGTTTTTTTCCCCTGTCAAAACTCAACTATAACACTCACCAGCTGTGTGATCTTTGGAAGCTATAACCATTCTCTAAATTGCAGGTTTCTTTTTTTTTTTTTTTTGAGACAGAGTCTCACTCTGTTTCCTGGGCTAGAGTGCCATGGTGTCAGCCTAGCTCAAAGCAACCTCAAACTCCTGGGCTCAAGCCATCCTCCTGCCTCAGTCTTCTGAGTAGCTGGGACTACAGGCATGCACCACCATGCCTAGCTAATTTTTTCTATATATTTTTAGTTGTCCACCTAATTTCTTTCTATTTTTTTAGTAGAGAGGAGGTCTCGCTCTTGCTCAGGCTGGTCTTGAACTCCTGAGCTCAAACGATCTTCCTGCCTTGGCCTCCCAGAGTGCTAGGATTGCAGGCATGAGCCACCACACCCGGCCAAAATTGCAGTTTTTTATCTGTTAAGTAGCTATAATAATATTGCTTAACATATAGAATCATTGGAAAGATAAATGAGATAAAGTATATAACGTGTACATTACATAACAGTTGCATCATTTGTTGAATGTTTATTATTAGCTTAAAAGTTACGGGACTCCATGGAAGAGTTTTAAAGCAAGGGCATGATGCAATCTTATTTTAGTTGTAAAGCAGTCATTGGATGAGCAGTGAGGTATGGGGTTGTTGTTAAGGGATTGCAGAGTTTGAATGTAGGGAGAGAAGATGAGGTGGCTTTTCTAGGGTGAGAAATGAGGAACCAAAGTCATGACTATACAGATGGTTGGGGGAAGATAAAGGGATTTTAAGGAGGTCGAGGCTAGAGATTTAGCAGTTAATTCAATAAGGAGAGTCCTTGAGTGAGAAGGAGTGGAAACTATCTTCCATGTATTTGACTTGGTTGACTGAATTAAGCGTTGGAATCACTCACTACTGTGGGGGATATATCAGAATGTTCAGGAAAGAGCAAAACATAATGACACATTTTGAGTTGAGGGGGGGAGACCCAGGAGATATTTAAAAAGAAATATTCAGTGTACAGTTGAAAGTTGTACTAGTGCATTTTCTGTTGCTTGTAACAGAATATTTGAAATTAAGTAATTTATGAAGAAAAGGAATTTATTTCTTACAGTGAGATCTGTTTTGGACTTCTGACATCCCAAACTGTAAGGTGATATTTGTGTTGCTTTAAGGCACTATTTGTGGTAATGTGTTGCAGTAACCACAGAAAACTAATACATACCCATTTGGCTAAGAGTTGCATCATAGACCCATGTCAAGGGGAATGAGATTTCCTGGATAGGCTGAGGCTATCATGAAACATAGGGTCCCCTGATTCCTGAAAAAATCTTAGGGGTGGGAGGGAAAGGCTGTTGAACAGGAAATAAACTTTGTCAGATGCAGGCAAGGATGGAAATGTATCCATTAAATTTGACAATTTGGAGGTCAGTAGTGATTTAGAGAGAGGAAATTCAGCAGGCAGTAAAAATTGGTGACTGAAAAAATAAAATATTTTAAAGTAACTGAGGCACTATGGAAATCTATCTACCTATCCTCTCTCTTTCTTGTCTCTTTCTATTTATATAGAAATAAAACTGTTTTTATTTGTTTTATTTCAGTATGAGTGATAATTAAACTATTTTTGTGTAGAAAAGGACAGAGCCAGATGGGAACAAGAGTGAGAGAGGTAGAAGAACAAAGAGAGAGGATGATTGAGGATTAAACACTCCCTTAAGAGATTTTATTAGATCAAATATCTTCACATTTTTACTTAAAAGCATATGCTCCTATAAAAAATCTGTAAAAATGCAAGTCATCATCTCAGAGTATGAATAACAATCTCCTTACATGTTTGTTTTACAAATTTTTATTTTGCTGTAATGGTTATTCATAAAACCTAGGTATTTACATTCCATGATTCATTTGTTTATAACTCTACTTGTGCATAGCATCAATAGAGTGAAAGCTATGATTAAAAAGTTTCAAATTGTAGTATCCACTAGAACTTCTAAATACAGCTTGGAACTTCTTAAAAAAAAACCGTCCTGAGATCTCTTACCATGGAATATCTTGTATTTGAAATCTCCTTTAATAAGATATTTTGGTACTGCAGAGATTCAAACTCTTGGGTTTACTTCAAGAGGGACTCTCTATTGATGACTATCTCCCTGGGGTGGCAATAGAAGGATAATTGGACTGAGCAACCTGCATCATTGCAATTTTGTATCTATGATTCTATAAATTCTGCTCTTTAGCACCATTGTAAACTAGTTCCTTGAATTTAACTTTTCTTTTGGAATGCAGGAAGCAGATTTTCCCTGGGGCGTTTTTCTGTGTTCATTTATAAAACGGCCACAGGGTGAGGGCTGAGAAGCAGATGCCCATATAAACAAGCTAAAGATTCTTGCTGTGCTGGATAAAAATTCCCTGCTATTTATTAGAATGGAAGAAAGCAAATAATCAAATAATCAGGAGAAGAAGAAAGTTTGTTATTGATTGCTCAGCAACCCTCCTATATTTCTTTTTGTCATCAGCTCTTTTCCCTAATCTCCAAAATCTCCTTTCAAAATAATCTTTCTTTCTTGTCAAAAATCCTTTTCTACTAGTCAGGATCTCTCTCAGCAGCTGACTTACTCTCGTACTTTATGGAGATTATAGAGTACAAGAAAAGGGAATTTCTTAATTTTCCTTCTAGACTTAAGAACTTGACTCTCGCCATCCATTCTTTCTCCTTCCTCTCATGCCACAATTCAAGAGGCATCTTTTCTCCACTCCAAAAGTAATGCTGCTATCTGTTCTCTGGATCCCATATTCTGATGTCTCCCATTAAAAAAAAATCAACAACAAACCCAGAAACAACAAAGCATCATTATTATCATCAACAACATCAACAGTAACTCTCTCTGGTTCTCATAGCTCCCTCTGTCTGATTTTCTTTCCGTCCCCTCCCCACTTTGTCTTCCTTTTCACGTTGCATTTCCTGGGAAGTTTCTACATTAAGTACCTCCATTGCTCTCTCACTCCTGACTCCTTGTAATCTGGCTTGTATCCTGCCCAGTCCATGTCACTGCGATACTGTTAAATTCTGTAGGTAATGTCATTCCTTTTCTTACTTGTCCTCTCTCCTAAGAACACTGTGTTTCTTCTGCCATTTCTTCAATGTTGATATTACTTAGCATTTTGCCCAAGTCCCTCCTCTTTTCATACTTGAATGTCCCTCCCTGGAAGTTCTCCAACCCCATATATAAGCTTCGTTGAGCACATATATGCTGATGACATGCTGACAGGATTAATGATATGATTGAATAATGATATGCAGATGCCATGCCGATAATGTTGGTCATCCCCTCTTTAACAACAAATTTCTGTATCAATCTTGTTACGTCCAAAGCTGAAATCATCCCCACCTTCTCCTCTTCAGCCATTAAGCCCAAGTTTATTGCCCAGGAAAGGAACATCACGAACTGCCTAGAACATGGAAATAATTGCTTGGTTTGGAGTTGAAAAGTAGAGTTTTAAATGTCCACAGTGAGACAATGATCTTGAAAGCCTGGATTTCATGAGAGAAAAAAGTATTTTTTCAGACTTCTCTCAGTCGAGTTTCATGTATCAACCTAAAGTCTAAAGGATTAAGCATAGAGAAAACGATTGAGTGAGTAGAATGAGGATACAATATAAGCGAAGTTTTTGCTACCCAGGAAAAGGAAAGCCCTTTCTATCCTGGAAAGAACCTGGAAGATAACTAGAACAAGCAAGGGGCACTAAGTCTTATGGGCATATCCTAATTCCTAGTTAAGTATCAAAATTTTTAGGGAAGAAAAGATAAATATTGAGATAGGTTGGGAGAAATATGAGAATATAGGTATTGGTGATCTCTAGGTGTTATCCTCCTAGAGAAGTCCCACATTTCATGAGGCTTCATGTTCAATATGGTATCCAGTGTGGTCTGGAAGTTCAAAAATAGTTGGGGGTGACTCCTGGAATGATTGGCATGAGAATAATCACATAGGTTCCCACTTACTCAGCTTGGTTCAGGAATGAATCTAAAAGTTTCTAGGTTCCAATGAGAGTGTAAACTATGAAAGAACCATGAATGTGAATGGCCTTGGAGCTGGGAAGAGGGGGCTTTCAAACAGTTGTCTGAACCAGAGGAACATGACTGCTAGACAGTATGGAAATAGCTTTGTAAGAAACTGCCAAACTGTCTTCTAAAGTGGCTGTACCATTTTGCATTCCCACCAGCAATAAATGAGACTTCTGTTGCTCTGCTTCCTTGTCAGCAGTTGATATTGTCAGGTTTTTGGATTTTAGCTGTTCTAATAGGCATATAGTGGTTTTAATTTTGAGTTCCCCAATGATGTTATTCATCTTTTCATATGCTTTTTGCTATCTATATCTTCTTTGGTGAGGTTTCTAATTGGTTGTTTTCTTATTGTTGATTGTTAAGATTTTTTGCAATGTTTTAGATATAAATATTTTATCAGATATGTGCTTTGCAAATATTTTCTCCCACATATTTTGGCACTCTGTTCTTAGGTGTATGCACATTTAATACTGTTATGTCTTCTTGGAGAATTGATTCCTTTGTCATTGTGTAGTGCCCTCTCTTTATTCTTGATAATTTTTCTTATAATGTTGTCTGTTTTGCATGAAATTTATGTAGCTACTGCAGCTTTCTTTTGATTAGTGTAACCATGGTATATATTTCTCCATTCCTTTACTTTTAACCTATGTGAGTCTTTCTATTTTGAAGTCCTTATATGTAGAGACCTATATAATTGGGTGTTATTTTTTTATCCCCTCTGACAATCTTTTTCTTCTAATTCATGTATTCAGATCATTCCATTTAAAGTGATTATTGATATATTTAGATTAATATCAACCATGTTTGTAATTTTTTCTATATATTGCCAGAGGCTTTTTCTTCTACCTTCTTTGGATTTAGTTGAACATTTTTTTATGATTTCATTTTATCTCCTCTTTTAGCACATCAATTATATTCTTTTAAAATACTTTAGTTGTTTGCCTAAAGTTGTAAGCTAGAGTGGTAATATATAATATAATTTTTGGTTATGTAAGAGTGGGTGGAAGGGAGGCTTAGCATCACTAGCTCCATTTTGCTTCTGACCCCTGCAGTAATATCTTTTAGGTTAAAATCTTATGCTTAGCTTTGCAAGTATGCTGGAAAAAAGACAATAACCATCCTTTTCCCAAAACTAACTCCCAGGGAGGTAAGGAAAGCATGCACACAGTAACAATGCTATATTAAAGATTTGTAGGAACACTGTGATCTGACCTCCATCCTCCAAAGTTAACTGACCAAGAACAAAGCATTTTTCCAACCTCCTCAAACCCTCCTTGGCCAGATGCCTGCAGTGGTCCTTGAATATCTCTCGCAACCCCCCTCCTCTTCTGCTTCCCCTCAACATAAAAAGGAGCCTCAAGTTCACACTATCTTAAGATGGTTCTTTGGGACATTAGTCTGCCTACTTCTCAGTTTGCTGGCTCTCTGAATAAAAGTCACTTTCCTTGCCCCAACACCTTGTGTCTCGACTTATTGGCTGTCTTGTGGCAAGTGGTATGAACTTGGACTTGGTTACAATTACTCAGCATTTGCCTTCAAATAACACAAATTCATTTCTTCTGTAGTGCAGGTACCTTATAACAGAGAATTTCTAATACTTCCCTCCCATTTTTTGTGAGATTTTTGTCATTCAGTTCATTTACCCATGTGCATAATCATCAATCAACCAATACATTGTTACTATTATTATTTTAAACAACAGCTATTTTAGAGCAATTAAAATAAGAAAAATAAAATATTTTATCATTTTTTCTTTTCTCATACTGTTTTTTTCTTTATGTAGATTCACGTCTCTGAACTGTATCATTTTCTTTCTTTCTAAAGAAAGTCTTTTAACATTTCTTGCAGTGTAGATCTGTTGGTGATAAATTCCCTTAGTTTTTGATTGTTTGAGAAAGTTTTGCCCATCTTGTTGGCTGCTGTATCTCAGTAGCTAGAATAATGACCGATACATATTAGGATTCAGATATTTATTGAAAGAAAGAAAAAAGAGACAGAGGCATAGAGATATATATGTAATATATATGATACATAAAAATGTGTGTGTATTTGTGTGTGTATGTGAGAGAGAGAAAGAGAGAAACATGCTAGTGATACAGGGGTAT
>CM052443.1:11708030-11727059 GCA_028533085.1 Varecia variegata | reverse complement strand
GAATTGGATGTTACTAGCTTGTAGTTGGTAGGGCACAAGATGACCTTGGCTGAGATACTCAAAGAGAGTGTGTGGAATAGGGAGAAAAGATCTAATCTAAGGAACACAAAGATTTAAGGGGATAAAGTGTAGAGGATTTGATATTAAAGAGGAAAGGAATGGTAAATAAAGAGTGAACAATGTTATAGAGGATCCAGTGAACTGAGGATGGCAATAGAGTCATTGATTGGTTTCAGTAGAGAGTAGCCTATGTCCCATGGAGCTCCCTCCTTCATCTCACAGAACTACCTTCACTCAGTTGGGTTTTTGTAGTCCACTCCTAAGCATATATTGAAGAATCTCAGAAGAGAGAGCTTCACAAAATCTGCTGGGAGCATTGCTAAAGTTATTGAACATTCTCTTTATGAAAGGCAACATGAGAAAGAATTTTAGAGTAAGCACACAAAAGACATTAGCTTACCACCAGGAACTGATATTTTTTTCCCCTCCTGACTCAGGGGTATAATGAGAGATTTTATTTTCTGTTACCATAACCTTATTTTATCTTTCTGTAATGGTAAAGTAAGGATAATATAAAGCTTATACATGCTAATGTTGTTGGAAGTATACATAAGGTATTCATGCAAAGCACTTAGCATAGTATTTGGCACATGGATAAGAAATCAATAAATATTGACTATCATGTTTTTCAGATACATGATTATTTTATATTTTCCGTTATATGTTTGGAAATTCTCTTTAGAACAAGGTAGGGATTGAAGAAAACACTTGTTACTGACAGAGGAGTTTTGATATTTATAGGCAAGATATGGAGAGATTGATCCTACGCAGTTAGTTATCCCACGCCGCATTATTGCCATGTCTAAGATCTGCTGCACTACATGTAGGATGAAGTAGTGTTGCTTCCTTGATTTTATAAGTGCCAGGTTCAAATTTACAATAAGACTTTGGGTGTGAACTCTATTTTGTATATAGTAAGATTGCAAAAGATTTCTTAGTATGTCATAAACTGTAAATAGTTTTCTCATCACAAGTGACAGAATTTACTTTAATCCATCTCTTCTCGTACCTCATCTACTTTGTGAGCAAAAACATGTAAGATTACACAGTGGAATCTCCACAAAATGTTAACATGCCCATTAAATGGTAGTGACCTCATTTAATGCATAGACAACAAAGATATATTTGTTTCAGTTTCTCACACATATTTTTTCTTGGGTTTAGATATTCACATAAGTGATTCACTTTACGTGAAAATGTAACTGGCGAAGAATTCCTGGTTCCCATGATACTGAGTCATGAATCTTTTAAGTGGCTAAAGTAAAATTTCTCCCTGGGATCTTGTTTTGTATAATTTAGCTTTCATTGCCTTTTATTTTGGTTGTTTCTATCTTCCCACCTGCATTTTTGCTGTAAAGAAATATAAATATAAATATATATATAAATAAATTGTGGTTAAAAATGACATAACATGAGATCTAGCCTCTTAAATTTTTAAGTGAAAAATACATTAATGTTAACTCCAAGCACAGTGTTGTATGGCAGATCTCTAGAAGTTTTTCATCTTGCTTAACTGAAACTTTATACATATTGATTTATCATTCTCCATTCTCTCCCCAGACCTGGGAAACCCCCATTCTACTTTCTGTTTCTATGAGTTTGACTATTTTAGATACCTCATATATGTGGAATCATGTAGTATTTGGCTTGTTTCACTGAGCATAATATCCTGAAGTTTCATTTGTGTTGCTGTATATGACAAAATTTTCTTCTTTTTTAAGGCTGAATAATATTCCATTAGATATATATTTCACAGTTTATTTATTCATTCATCCATTGATAAACATTTAGCTTGCTTCCACTTCGTGGCTATTGTAAATAATGCTGCAATGAACATTTGAGTGAAAATATATCTTAAAGATCCTGATTTCAATTGTTTTGGATAAATTTCTAGAAATGGGATTGTTAGATCATATGGTAGCTATATTTTTAATTTTTAGGAGCCTTTAGACTGTTTTCCATAGCAGTTGCACCATTTAATATTTTTAGCAATAGGACACAAAAGTTTCAATTTCCCCATGTCTTTGTCAACAGTCATTATTTTTTTATTTTTATAATGGCTATCCTAACAGGTATAAAGTGATATTGTAGTTTTGATTTGCATTTCCCTGATGCTTAATAATGTTAAGCATATGTTAGTGTACATGTTGGCCATATTTATGTCTTTGTAGAATGTCTATTCAAGTCCTTTGCCCATTTTTTTTTTTTTTTGAGACAGAGTCTCACTCTGTTGCCCGGGCTAGAGTGAGTGCCGTGGCGTCAGCCTAGCTCACAGCAACCTCAAACTCCTGGGCTCAAGTGATCCTTCTGCCTCAGCCTCCTGAGTAGCTGGGACTACAGGCATGCGCCACCATGCCTGGCTAATTTTTTCTGTATATATTTTTAGTTGGCCAGATAATTTGTTTCTATTTTTTAGTAGAGACAGGGTCTTGCTCTTGCTCAGGCTGCCTTTGCCCATTTTTAAATCAGGTTATTTGGGTTAGTTTTGCTGAGTTGTAAGAGGTCTTTATATATTATGCATATTAACCCCTTATCAAATATGTGGTTTGCAAATATTTTTTCCCATTCCATAGCTTGCCTTTTTACTTGTGAATGTTTCTTTTGTTGTGTAGAACATTTTTAGTTTGGCATAATCTCACTTGTCTATTTTTGGTTTTGTCAACTGTGTTTTTGGTGTCACATTAAAAAAAAAATCATTGTCAAGAGCAGTGTCATGAAGATTTTCCCCTATTTTTTTCTTCTAAGAGTTTTACCATTTTAGGCATTATATATGTCTTTAATACATTTTCATTTAATTTTTTTGCTTTATGTAATTTCATTCTTTTCATTCTGCACATGGATATCCAGTTTTACCAACACCATTTATTGAAGAGACTGTCTTTTCACCATGTGCATTCTTGATACTCTTGTGAAAGATCAGTTGATTGTATATGCTTGGGTTTATTTCTGGGCTTTCTATTCTGTTTAATTGGTCTATATGTCTGTCTTTATGCCAGAACCATACTATTTTGAGTACTGTAGCTTTATAGTATATTTTAAATATTTAAATTAAGGATGCTCATTTTCACCATTTCTATTCAACATAGTACTGGAAGTCCTAGCCAGACCAAACAGCAAGAAAAATAAATAAAAGTCATCCACATTGGAAAAAAGAAATAAAATGATCTCTATTTGCAGATGACATGATCTTATGGGTAAAAAAGGAAAAAAAGCTTAAGTGAAACAACTCAGACACAGAAAGACAAATACCACATGTTCTCACTTATAAGTGGGAGCTAAATAGTGTGCACACGTGGGCATAGAATATGGAATGATAGGTAACAGAGACTCAGAAGGTTGAGGGGTATATGGGGGTTGGATGATGAGAAATTACTTAGTGGGTACAATGTACATTATTCAGGTGATGGATACGCTAAAATCCCTGACTTCACCACTACACAATATATCCATGCAACAAAATTACACTTGTACCCTACAAATTTATCCAAAAAATAAAATCCACCAAAAAACTGTTAGAACTAATAAATGAATTCAGTAAAATGCAGGATACAAAATCAGCATACAAAAATCAGTTCTGTTTCTATACACTAACAATGAACAATCCAAATTGTAATTAAAAAACCATCCCATTTACAACAACATCAAAAAATATAAAAAAATTGTGAAGCAAAAACCAAATAGATTCAGTATTCAATGGGGACAAAAGGATTGAACTTTTAAAGAGGAAGTATATTTCTTCTACAGTATGGGAAAAATGCCTTTTTTTCACTAGTGCATTTGTCCTAAGCAGTTATAGCTCAGTGAAATAGCTGCTATGGTAGAGGCAGCAGACTACAGGAGAACAAAGGAGCACATCTGATCCAGCCTGGCCGTGGATAGGATTTAAGCCCCTGTGTGTACCTGAACTAAGTCTTTATGGAGGTGTGGGAATCAACTGGATGAAGAAAGAAGGGAGTGATGTAGCTGACAAAAAAAAAAAAATTTCCAGTGAAGAAAGAGATCTGGAAAAGACTATAAAAATTTCAGTATGCCAGATGGGAAGCATTTTTGTGGGAGGGGGAAGAGAGCTATGGCTTTGGAGGGAGGTAGGATTAGATGATAAAGAACTATGTGTATCTTGACAAGAATTTCAGTGTCCCTTAAGAAGAAGGGTATCCATTTAAGAATTTTAAATAAAGAAGAGATCTAGTCAGATTTACTTTTAAGAAAGGTCAACTTGTCAGAAACAAATGATGGACTTGAAGATGTGCATTTGAGGCTTTGGCAGGAATGTGTTAGGAAGTCATTGCTAGAAGACAAGGGAGAGACGTAGAGTGCTTAAATGAAAAAAGAGGTAGTAGAGGTGGAAGGGAGGGGATAACTTCCAAAAATAATGTAAGACTTAGTGACCAATTCAACTGGGGTGATAAACAAGGGAGAATTTTTAGATGAAGTGCAGGTTTGCGATTTGGGTGCGCTGGTGGACAGCGATGTTATACATTGTGTCCTGCTTGTTTACTCCAGTCCTTAGCAGAAGTCTGATTCACTGATAAACTATTGGTACCTGAAGTTTCATCCACATGGATACATGTCCTAATGTAACTCCATCCTGTAGTCTTTGTCATCTTTTCAAATCCTATGCTGTGGCTCTGGAAATCCTAGTGTGGGAACAGGTAATTTTCCTGTACCTTAAATGTCTTAACCTTTTCACCTTAACTAAATTTGACTGTTCTCTGAAGTCACCGCATCCCTTTCAGACATTACGTGGATGATTTTTTTATACATTGCATTATCTGGGGCCAGAAGACTGGATAGCTATCCTTTTTATCCTTTCAAGTCCCTCACCATCCTTCATCATCAGTTCCAGGCCATTACTATTTAACCTCATTTCAGAAATCCTTGTTCTCTTATCTAGAGGTCATGCTATCCAGACATATCTTGATGTCCACCTTTTTACCATGTCATCCTATGACTATTTGAATATTGATTCATTCATTAAAGACCTTGGATGCTGGTTCACTGTCCCCTTCTTCAACCCATTTTCTGTCAGCATCTATGAGGATACCCATTCTACATTTTGTCCTTCCAGTGTCTTAACCTCAACTCCCATGAATTTCCTTCTGTGTTATATTAGCCATCAATTCTCATGGTTTTTCTTTAACAAAAATATTCTACATCCCAATCACAAATGCAAACTCTTTTTCTGTCCAACCTTAAACTCCTGCCCTTCCAGCTCACCTGCTCAGGGTCCCAAACCCGCAAAGTTAGTCAACTCCATCGACCTACAATTCACTGGTCCCACACCTTTTTTTCACTATAGGTCCCTTTACTTTTTCACATTTTTAGTACTGCTCAGCATGTTGATCCACAATTATAATCCTTCCTTCGAAAATACCTTCAACTTGCTTCACCTTTCCCATCCCCTGATATTTTCTTTGCAAAACCCCAACCCTAGATGAACTCAGTGACATGGCTTCTTTACAGTGAGAAAAAAACCGTGCAGTAGGACTCACTGTTTTAATTTCAAGTTTCTGATATGAAGTATCAATTGGGCTGTCAGCCTTGTCAGTTAATCCAGGATTCTGTCTCTTTTAAGTTAAGTTTTCCCCTTTTACAAGCTGAATGTGGCAGACACTGTTGTCTGTTCTTAACCTCCTTCCTACATTATTTTTTTGCACTACAATATTCAAAACTTATGGCCTTAACTCTTACACTGATGAAAAAATAATAAACCATCCCACAAAATATCCTCTGTTTTCCTATACATCTTTGAAATTACTCATATTTTCATTTATTTTTAATTTTTTTTTATCTCCTAATACAGCTGAGGATGTGACCCTCTTCTTTTCAAAGGGCGATCTCTTGATATGTGTTCTTCAGCCCATCTGCCCTCAGGTCTTTTGCTTCTGTAAGCCCCTTTTCTCCTATATCATCAATTCACATGCTGTACCCAATTATTTTCATCAGCATGCAAACACACTCTAAAATTTCCCATGCTCAAGCAAAAGAAGTATCCACAAATACACCTTTCTTGACCCTTCCTCTATCTACATGCATGGATGCTTTTTTCTGCCATTTTTCATGGCATAATTTTTCAATAGAGTTGTTTACATATATAATCTCACTTCCCCATCCATCATAGTTTGGACCTTGCTCAATGACTCCATAGAAACCTGCTCTAATTAAGATAATAAATAACTTTCTTTTTATAAATAACTTTTATATTTTTTTATAATACATGATCTCTTTGACAGCCTCATCTTTTTTTGGCCTCTTAGCAACATTGGACATTATTAACAGTCTCTCCTTGAAACTTTGTCCTCTCCTGTCTTCTCTGACTCCCACCTGCCTGGATTTCTTCTCTTACTTCTTGCCCCACCTGCAAAGGTTGCAGATATAGCCTCTTATACCAGAGCTTGAATTGTTGAGCCTGATTCTCTTTTCTTTGCTATCTACACTCTCTCCTGAAGGCACTTCTTTTTTTCGAAAGATTTTAAATGTTATCTATGTGATGGTGACTTCCAAATTTATACTGCCAGCCCAAATATTTCTGTGTTAGTTTCCTAGGGCTGCCAGAACAAATGATGGCAAACTTGGTGGCTTAAGATAACAGCAATGTATTCTCTCACAGTCTGGAGGCTGGAAGTCCTAAATCAAGGTTTCAGCAGGGCCATGTTCCTGCCAGCTTTTGGTGGCTCCAGGCATTTCTTGGCTTGTGGCTGCATCACTCTAATCTCTGCCTCCTTCTTCACACGACCTTCTCTTCTTTCTTTAATATGCACGTTGGTTATTGGGTTTAGAGCCCACCCAGGTAAGCTAGAATCATCTCATCTGGAGATCCTTGACTTAATTACATATGCAAAGCCCCTTATTCCAAATAAGCTCAAGTTTATAGGTTTTAGGGGTTTGGATGTAGAGAGATCTTTTTGTGAGGCCACCATTCAACAAACTATAGTTTCTTTTTAGTTCCAGTTTTGTACATGCTACTTTGTCTTTTATACTTGTGTGTTCTCCTAAGCATCTTAAATTTACTTGCTTCAAAATACAAATTTTGATTTCTCAACAGCCCCTCCATATATGACTCCACTGTCCTCTAAATATTGCTCAGGCCAGAAACCTGAGCGTGATTCTGCAGGTGAGCTCAGGCACCTAGCAGCTTGGAGGCAGTGATCACAGCACCCCCCCACTCGGCACTAAGGCCGGCCCACCTGTCTTTCATTTTTATATGTGCTCACGCCCTCACAAATCATTGCTAACTTGGAAATCCTTTTTCCATTCCAATATCAGGCTTGGTCCCTCTTGCTTTAGAACCTTGATCTTCTGTGTTCAGGACAGGATCTGAGGACATAATATTTGAGTTAAGACACATTAGGTGAGAAAAGCCCGGCAATGGGAAGTTGTGGGAACACAGAGTCCCAGCAGCAGTCCTTGTGGTGAAAGCTTGTTCTGTAACTTGCAGAGGTGCTCTCTCGGGCACTCTTGCATGCTCTGTTTTCTTAAATCTAGGTTTGAGGACTTCCTTGATTCAATCCTTTCAGAGAATAAAAAGTGTTTTAGTCTTCAGGGAGAATAAGTTCTTGGTAGTTGTTAGTCATAGAGACATTAAAAAGGAATGATGGAGAGGTCAAGAAGAGTAAGGAAACCACATTAAACAAGGACAACATTGGGAGACAAATAAAGGGTAAGGGAAGCAGAGCAAGAGAGAGACAAGCACAGTGGAGAAATGACCACTGTGGTGAGATGAGCCCACATTACGGAATGTGGTAGATTCAGGCTGACAGTTTCTTTCTTCTCCCAAATGATTGTTAAAAAAATTTTAAAATGACAGTTGAGTTCCCTACTGATATGGAAAGAAATAGGATTCTTTGTAATTTCTAACCCAATGGTGTTTCATTCTTTCCATTTGAAAAATGCAATAAAAGAAAGTAATTGTTTTTGCTGTGTGCCTGTAAAGTTTTCTAGCTTGCTGAGATAATTCTCATTTTCATTCTTCCCTTCAGATGAAAGCAGTATCTTGAATCTGAGTTGTTCTTATTCAGATCTTCAATTGATAAAAAAAGAAGGTAATAATCTCAAGACTACATAATCAGAAGTAAATGACCAAAAATTAAATAAAGCTTATTAAAACTATCAGCTGTGTAAAAAGAGAGCTTAAGAAAATTAGCTTTTGCTTCTATGGCTTTTCAACCAATAATTTTCATCAGCATGTACTACTGCTCTTCTTAAAATCTATAGTTTCTTATATCCAAAGTCAGTAAAATAATTCAGGTAAACTAAAGGTAAATTTAGGACTATAGGTTGAGCTATAAACTCTTGGTTGAATGATCTAGAAGGAAAAAACATCTAGTTAATTACTTTTTGATTATTCATAGAATCTTGGGATTGTAAGGTTAGAAGCACCGCGAGAGTCTCTACCAATTACTATTTCCTTTATAAAGTCTTAAGCTGCATCTGAGATGAGGCAATTATCCTCACTCACTATAACAAAATACTTATCTGGTCAACGTGCTCTCTTCTCAACTCTCCCTGCAATTTTGATCATGAATTCTACCTGGAAAACATTCTTAGCATTCATTTTACACATTAAATCCACACGGGTACCCGAATTGATATCTCTGTCCTGTTTTGAGTAGGATTGAAACTAATGACAACAAGGACAGCAAATAATGGTGAATCATAAATTATGTTACAAATAAAGAATAATCAATCTTTTTAAGTTATTAATTAGGAGTAGAACATGATGATTAACTACGACTCCAGGTTTTTAGAGTAGTCAAATTCTGGAGTCATAAACAAGAACAGAAACTGTTGGAAGGATTCAGAACATGCCACTACAAAATACACTGCTTTGGCATATTGGTCATTTTGAACTGAAGGTATTTGAAAAGTGTCAGATGCAGAAAGTGATCTCTGATCTCCCAATTTCTACCTAAAAGAACGTCATAAAATTTCCAATCAGAAAGATGCTTTCCCTGTACCAGGAAGAGAAGAACATTCTTACCATGGGAGACTGGGAGTCATTCCAAAATTGACCTGTACAAACAAACTTACTAATATAATAATATCTTCCAATAGTTTTACCCATATATTTCTAATCATTGTTCCGCAATTTACTGCTCTTAACCCAGCCCCTTTGTCTTGTCACATCTGTGCAATTTATCTTTCTTCGTGTTAAAAGGGTACATGGGCATACCTCCTTTTATTATGCTTCACTTTATTGCACTTCACAAACATTGTGTTTTTTACAAATCAAAGGTCTGTGGCAACCCTGTGTTGAGCTAGTCTAGGGAGCCATTTTTCTAACAGCATGTGCTCACTTTGTGTCTCTGTGTCACATTTTGATAATCATTGTAATATTTCAAACTTTTTTGTCATTATTATATGTTATGGAGATCTGTGATCAGTGATCTTTGATGTTACTAATGTAATTGTTTTGGGGTGCCACAAACTGAACCCACAAGAGACATCAAACTTAATCAATAAATGTTGTATATGTTCTGACTGCTTCATTGACTGTTCCCCTGTCTCTCTCCCTCCCCTTAGGCCTCCCTATTTTTTGAGATACAGCAATGTTGAAATTGAAATTAGCCTAATTCATAACCCTACAATGCCCTCTAAGTGTTTAAATGCAAAGAAGAGTCACACATCTCTCACTTTAAATCAAAAGCTAGGCAAGATTAAGCTTAGTGAGGAAGGCATGTCAAAAGCTGAGATGGGCCCAAAGCTAGGCCTCTTATGCCAGTTAGACAAGTTGTGAATGCAAAGGAAAAGTTCTTAAAGGAAATTAAAAGTACTACTCCAGTGAGCACACTAATGATAAGAAAGTGAAACCGTCTTATTACTGACATGGAGAAAGTTTTAGTGGTCTGGATAGAAGATCAAACCAGCCATAAGTTTCCCTTAAGCCAAAGAGTAATTTAGAGCAAGGCCCTCACTCTCTTTAATTCTATGAAGGCTGAGAGCGGTGAGGAAGCTGCAGAAGAAAAGCCAGAAATTAGCAGAGGTTGGTTCATGAGGTTTAAGGAATGAAGCCATCTCTGTAACATAAAAGTACAATTGCTGATGTAGAAGCTATACCATGTTATCCAGAAGATATAGCTAAGATAATTGATGAAGGTGGCTGGAGTAAACAACAGATTTTCAATGTACAAAACAGCCTTACATTGGAAGAAGATGCCATCTAGGACTTTCAGAGCTAAAGAGGAAAAGTCAATGTCTGGCTTCAAATCTTCAAAGGAAAGGCTAACCCCAAACAAAAATTATTAATAAATATCAGTAGGTAAGTGTTTGTGAATTGATCTCTTCTTTCATATATTAAAGGGACAAGTGATATTTCTTGACAGCATGAATGAATCTGTGGTAATTATAGAAAATTTCCCTATTTTCTAAAAGCTATTTTGTTAGAAAAATAAATGGAATTGTTTGCATTTTTCCTTCAACTCAATATTATTCTCCTTTAGTGAGATTTTATTTTTATCACTAAGTGCATTTTTTTTCTTTTAGAACACACAACTGAAATGATATTAGTCAATGATGATATATGCTTTTACTTTACATTTACAATTCGTAGACAAAGACCAACTTTTTCTTTTGGTATGGATCATTTTTCATGTCTGCTATAATTGTTTTAAGTATCTCTTGATGTTAAGCTTGTTTTAAAAGTATAATATTCCATTATTTACTCAATCATTTTTCTCTATCTTTACATCCCTAACTCTACTCATACATTTTGATATGACTTTAATTTGTGTAGCTTTAAAACTTCCTACATGAAAGAAAACATGTCCTGTTGTTTTTCACTTAGAAAGTACAACTCTGTTGTTGAGCACAAAGGTAAGATCCTTTGGCTGCTATGTTAATTATTTTCCATAGGATCTCATTGTACATAGGATTTCATTTTTAAAGTGACTTTAATTACGTTTCAGCATTTAAACTAAGGATTGCCTTATGTAAACTCATCTAGTAGGAAATTTACATATCAATACTTCTTATAAAAGCAAATAAGTTAAAAACTTATGTATTGAAAAGGTTTGCTCAGACCATTTGTACATGGTAGCTAGCAGAATTCCCTGTGTTTAAGGCCTAGAACATTTATTTCTTTTACTTAATAGCTATCATAAATAAAAATGTGTGGGACTGTCTCATTTCCAGTTAGAAACATAGAAAACATTTTCCCTGTTCATCTGACAGTATCAATATTATCACTTTTAACATTCTAAGAAAAAAAAAGAAACTTTGAAATAGTTAAAAGGGTTTAAGAGCTAAAAAAAAATAGGGGTATAAAATGGGGGAAAACTTATTAAGGGGAGAAGGAAGAGGCTAGGTAACTTTTTAAGTGTAATGCGAATTTATCAGTTATACATCCTGAAATCAAGATATAATATTCACATTGTGGGGCTTCATTATTATCCAGATACAGAATTTACTGACTTGAAATTTAGGGACAGAAATATATGCAGATGGGCAGAGGTGTCTGTTTGGCATTTAATATCCTTGTAGGATTGTTTTAAATTGGTATTTGAGCCATATGGTTGGTTCCTAATGATTTATGCCTGTAGAGAGAAGCAGTGATGTGGGTTATCCAAAAAATCCTTTATTTTTGTCTTATAATGGGCATTTTTTGTTTATAGTAATGTGGATAAGTCTGATTTTTCTGGAATTTTCAACTCTTCAAGCAAAATACTCTATTCACCTCAATTTGCAAAAATCGTTTTTGAAAAAAGGCTTATCCTTTCAACCTTAATCCTGTTTTCCAGCTCAAATATTGGAAATACTAGATTTATGTAATAGAACATCACATTTTACTTATTTTGATTCCAAGCCATCACTAAGTAATGCTTATCTTCCTTTAAGCTCCCTGTCTCTTAAATCCACATTTGCCTGGGTGTGTACAGACAAGAAAAACGTACTGATTTTGGCTTAGAAGGTTATTCCTTATAGTAGTAGCAATTTATAACCTGTACTATGCCTGGCTGTCATGAGTTTTCTTTCCCTATCTCCTTCGTCCGTAAAATAATAGCTAAAAACATTAACTTTTCTTCTGAAAGACTCTGCACAGGTAATTCTATGCATAAGTAGCCTCAAAAATTACTTTATGAAGATTGTATAACGAATGTCCTTATTTATCACTCCTTCAAAAAATGTGAGCCAAATGCCCATGGCCAGGTGCTGCTCGAGGCATAGGGATGCAGGAGTAGACAGCACCGAACCCAGCCCCAGCTCACCCTGAGCCTACACCTGGGCAAAGCACTCTCAAAACTGGATCTTTGATTGATATTGGGAATGAGAAGTGGCAGAGAAAATAAAGCATGGCAAGGCAATGAGTGACTAGATGGGACAATATTTTAGAAAATTTGATACTTTGGGCACCTTGAATGTAATGAGGGGATAAAACTCGTGAGTGTCTGGGGAAGATTATTTTTTTAAGAGGGAAGAATATGTGAGAATACCTGAGGGAAGAGCAATTTTGTTGTGTTGGAGAAACAGCACAGAGAAGGAAAAGATGAGACTCAGGGAGCCAGGAAATGACCCAGCATGAGCAGGGGCCCAACCCTGCAGGGTCTGACAGGACACGAGAGGATTTGGATTTTATTCGAAGTGGGATGGACCATCATTTAGGGTTTTAAGAGAGGGAATGATGTGATCTGATTGACACGAGGAGATTTTAAAATACTGGTCCGAGATCACACAGCAAATACATAACTCAGCTAGGATCCTCTTAACTATTGAACTCATACCATAAAATGTGGTAGTGAAGTAAACTTAAAGAGAAACATGTTCACTGACTTTTGGAGGAACCTCAAGTTTGAATTCAGGTTAGTCAAACCACTCATCTGTTGCTTGAGTTCATTCTCTATCATTTCTGCCAACTGCTTTTATAGCCTTTTTCTAAACATAAGACAGGGAGTTTTATGTCTCCTTAGATGGAATCCAAAACAATTCTGACCTGCTCTGAATGTGAGATGATTCTTTATGTTGACCTGTGTATTAGTTTGCTAGAATTGTCATCACAAGAACCATATACTGGGTGCCTTAAACAACAGAAATTGATGTTCTCATTATTCTAGAGGCTAGAAGTCCAAGATCAAGGTGTCATCAGAGTTGCTTCTTCTGTGGCTTCTCTCCTTGGCTCATAGATGACCGTCTTTTCCTCCTTGTGTCTATGGTCTTCCCTCTGTGTATGTCTGTATCCTAATCTCTTCTTATGAGGACATCAATCACATTGGATGAGGGCCAACCTTAATAATCTCATTTCATTTTAATTACCTCTTTAAAGACCTTAACTCCAAACAGTCATATTCTGAAGTACTGGGGAATAGGACTTCACATATGAATTTTAGTGGGGCATAATTCAGTGCATAACAACCTATAATCAGAGGGCAAGAACCGGTTTACGGGAATTGCACTGGAGGTCGCTGGTCCTAATACACCGCAAACATGTCTGTTATGTCCTATAACGGAGGGGCCGTCATGGCCATGAAGGGGAAAAACTGTGTGGCCATCGCTGCAGACAGCGCTTCGGGATCCAGGCCCAGATGGTGACCATGGACTTTCAGAAGATCTTTCCCATGCGTGACCGTTTGTACATCGGTCTGGCTGGACTCGCCACTGATGTCCAGACAGTCGCCCAGCGCCTCAGGTTCCGGCTCAACCTGTATGAGTTGAAGGAAGGTTGGCAGATCAAACCTTATACCCTGATGAGTATGGCAGCCAACCTCTTGTATGAGAAATGGTTTGGCCCCTACTATACTGAGCCAGTCATTGCTGGGTTGGACCCGAAGATCTTTAAGCCCTTCATTTGCTCTCTAGACCTCATCGGCTGCCCCATGGTGACTGATGACTTTGTGGTCAGTAGCACCTGCGCCGAGCAAATGTACGGGATGTGCGAGTCCCTCTGGGAGCCCAACACGGATCCAGAACACCTGTCTGAAACTATCTCCCAAGCCATGCTGAACGCTGTGGACCGGGATGCAGTGTCAGGCATGGGAGTCATTGTCCACATTATTGAGAAGGACAAAATCACCACCAGGACACTGAAGGCCCGAATGGACTAACCCTGTTCCCAGAGCCCACCTTTCTTTTCTTTTCTTTTCTTTTTTTGGGAAATAAAATAGCCTTTCTTTCAAAAAAAACAAACAAACCTATAATCAGTATTTCCATACCTACCCAATACTTGTCAACTTGTCATGCTTCTAATCAGGGAGCCACATGGAAAAAATGTGAACTGAGGTACAGCTTCCCCACTTTCAAAGTAACCTTCTGGTAGTATATTTGAGGAGGAGAGTGTGTCTCATGTCCACTCCTGTGTTCTTCATTTGGACACATTTCCTTTGTGGCCCTTTCTACTATTAATCCACTGCCCTCTTCACTTCACTGCTGGTTCCCACATAGAACTCCAAAGACATGCAGCAGAGCTCCTGACTTGGGTTCAGCTACACTTTCGTTTACTCCCCATGAAACCACCACACAAGGCCATATAGGTGCATTACCCCTTGTGGCAGAGGTAAGTATATTCCCAAAGAATTACCAAGTAGGAGATGAGAATGTAAACATGGTATGCATTGGATGGTATCTCAAGAGTTCAGAAGAAAATTTCACATTCAGAAATTGCAGTATGTGATTCTGGTCCTGAAGTCTGCTTCCCACCTCTGACAAATATCTACTTCCTTAAATCTCTATAAGGAGAAACTGTTACCTACTTCCTGAACTCTACATCCTGGAAAATCCTCACGGCTTGCTAACATGGCCTCCATGCTACATTTCACAAAGACTGGGTGTTTTAATATTGACTAAAGGAAGAGTGGAAGGGATTGTGAGAAGCTTTCATGTTCAGCCTCTTTTAATACCTCTCAGCATTATTAATGGCAGAGTACACTTCTTCCTGGCCATCTGGTAAGTAAAGTTTCAGCTAAACTTTTCTCAGGGACAGATCCAGTAGTCTAAATCCATATAAAGAGAAAAAAAATCCCTAAATACAACATAAGATGCACAGACTTATTTTTTATAAATTAAATTTCTGTATTATGATTTGGAACAGTGTCAGTAATTACAGTAACTTGTTTATTGTTACCCACTGTCCTAAGTATTTTTTGGTTTTTGGTTTCTTTTCTAGATATAGGTAAACTATGATTCTACTGAGTGCTAAGAAGAAATAGCTTGAATAGAATTTTACTTTCTCTTTTTTTGGTTCTATAAGTCAAACTTCCATTAAATTCATGTCATACGTCATGATATAAAGTAATGAATATTTGAGCATGTATATTATTTGCCAAACACTATACCAGGTTCTTTAATGTGTCACATAATTTAATAATGACATAAGCCAATAATTAGTGTTTATTATGCTCACTTTATAGCTATCAATATATCTCTAAAATATGACTGTTTGGAGAGAGGGTCTTTAAAGAGGTAAAGCCTAAAAATAGAGGCTTTGAGAGATAAAGAAATTTGCTTCAGGCCACATAGCATGTAAGTAAAAGGAATTGAATCTGGGATAATTATGTCAGATGTGATTATGTAACTGCAATGGGACAGTGCAAAATGGTATAAACCAGTTCCTAGAATTCTGCCATCCACAAGGCTAGGTAGGGCTGGGGCTAATGCTGGGGGCAACGGATTGAGGGGCAGGACCAGGAAGAGGTATCATCTAAATAGCGGGGCAAAAATATCCCATTGATGCTCAGTGTATGGACAGTGTTGTGTAGCAGGTGAGCAATAGAAAGCATCTGGTGTAAAGGCCTTTCTGATCTTCATCCATGGCAAATATGAGAACAGGGATGCTCAGATTGTCAGGCGGTTCTCCATAGACAGTCGGGAAATGTCAACATGGTTTGTGAGCAGTAACATCAGGCAGTAGATAGCTGGACTGCGGTTGCCCTAAAACCTGAAGGACTGAGACATGTGACAGATAAAATGTTGGGGAGCAAGGCAGAAACCCAGTCACCAGTGCTTAGAGCTGGGATGCAAAGCAAGAGTGGATCACCAGCCAGGGTGATTTGATGGAGCCTGTCTCAATTGCTTCCTGAGGTCCTGTTGCCTAAGGTTAGGCTTGTCCTCAGACCTGGGGTGAAGCTGATGCTATGAGGGCTTTGAAAGTGAGTGAAGGAGGACTGCAGAAGCAGGGAGCCAGGTCAAACAGGACAGGAGGCCATAAACGCTGAGTAAAGAGAAATTTAACACCGAGTAAAAATGCCTTTTTAATATCCTGAGATTTAGGAAGTTATCTGTTCAGAAGATGCAAAATGGCCAATAGTGAAACAAATTTAGTTTTTATTATTTCAAGGAAAATTTTAGCATCTAGTCAGTGGCCTTGGTTTGAGTTCTGGAGGACCAGGAAAAGATTAGAAGTGAGATTATTATCCCCTTTTCCAAGGTGACAATGTACCTAGCTCGCTTTCTGAATATAATTGGAACTTACACCTAATCACATACAAGCTGATGATGGGTTTCTTAAGCATTACAGAAGGAGGCAGATAAAAAAAAACTTTTGTGATTAAATCTGTATAAAAAAGAACAACAATAGCACTGCAGGCTATAGCTCTCTGCACCTGTTAGCAATTCAGAAAGAGCATCCAGAGGGCAGAGAAGGAAATATCACAATGAAATCACAGCTCAATAAAAGTTAGACAGCCTGAACACTGAAAAAAATCATTAAAACCCACATGCCAAGGGTGTTCAAAGCATATCCAATAAATGCCAAAACATTGTTACACCATCCACTTATACCAAACTGAATCATCACCTCCTTTTTTCCTGCTGACAATATGCTCTACGCTTAAATGAGTCATTTTTGGCATCACTCTTTGTTCAGCTGAACTGAGGAAAGCATTCTGAATTATTAATATTTCTATATATTTGTGTTCTAAAGTGTGTACTCAAATACACTTGCGAAGAATTCTACTCTTACTGCCAGAAGTGGCCTTTGCAAGTTCCATATTTAATTATAATTTACACATCACACAGATGGGATAGTGGGTTGCTTATGATGAATGTTTAAGTGCAGATGAGGCAAAGAGAATTAATTAATATATTTATGATGCCTAAAAAAAGAAATGACTCAGTACTCTAGGAAGAGATGTAATTAACTACCCCAACTAAGACATATTCTGTCCTGAAAGGCAGAAGTACTGGGGCGAGGTTACTTTATGTTGCCCTTCTGAAAGATATACAGCACCAATTCTTCCACCAGTGGTTTCTTTGTTCTTTGAAGGCCACACTAAAAACTTATAAACTATAAATTTGATAATGAAAATAATCTTCAAATTTCTAGAATCATGTTTGTCAAGGGAAGATATTTTAGGAAGTACCATGTTGATCAGCTTTATCTACTGTATTAATCAGGATTATCCAGAGAGGCAGAGCCAATAGGACAGATAGATAGATATACATACCCAAGGATGGATTTTTTAGAAGAATTGGCTCCCATGATTATGGAGGCTGAGATGTCCCATGACAGACTATCTGCAAGCTGGAGACCCTGGGATGCTGACAGCATGGATCAGTCAAAGTCCGAAGCCTTAGAATGAAGGAAGTCAATTATGTAATTCTCAGTTCAAGGCTGAAGGACTAAGAACTTGGGGATGCCACTAGTTAGTGTATGACCTGGAGTCTCAAAGCCAGAGAGCCAGGGGTCCTGGTGCCCAAGGGCAAAAGAAGAAAAGCGTGTCCCAGCTCCAGGAGGAGAGAAAATCCTTCCCTTTGCCTTTTTGTTCTATCTGGGTCCCCAGCCTATTGGAAGGTGCCTGCCTACATTGGGGATAAATCCACTTGGGCTCACATGCCAGTCTCCTCTGGAAACACCCTCACAGACACAGCCAAAATAATGCTTTACCAGCTCTCTAAGTATTCCTTAATCCAGTTAAGTTGACATCTATTAATAAAATGAACTAAACTTGCATCTACCTTTTCCTAGCTTTGTTAATCTGGGCCAGTTACTCAACTTTGCTAGTCCTGGTGTTCATCCTCTATAATATTTTAGGAGAAAATAATATTTATCTCAAGGATGTTACCAGGATTATATTATTAAACTCATTGAAAGTGCTTAACACTTTTGAGGTCATAGGAAGTGCTCATTAGATTTTAGTCACTTTCAAAGTATCAATATGATTTTCCTTACCATTTTGCATATTTGGAAAACATTAAGAAAATATAGCAATAGAGAATCAGGAGTCCTTAAAGATCAAGACCCTCCACAGTTTAGAACTTCACCTCTTCAAACTTTTACTCTTCCTCATTTTGACTCTACAGTTTGGCAAAGCCTGTTTATTGTTTTCTGAACCTGATGTGCATGTTGCCACATCCACCCCCATTCTACTCTGTTCCCTTTGCCACTCTTGGTCTCGCCTTCAAGACCTCACTCAAGCCATCTCTTACACTCTTGTCTCTCATTTTCTGGGATGTAAAAGTTCACACTTTGTCATTTGTTTGGAAATTTTAGATAGTAACAGAAAAACAAATTATTAAAAATTTTAAAAAGACAACGAGCTATCTGCTGAAGTAAGCTGTAAGCTTCACGCAGGCATATGCTTTGTATCTCTTGGTACGCATGACACCAAACATGAAAAACCCTACTCTGAATGGATGCTACTGCTGATGACTGTGCTTCTGCTTCTCTCAGTCTTCTCATATAATGCCTTTGATTACTTCACTTCTCTCATTTTCACTGGTCTTCTTGGCTGAGAAGTAGCAATATCTTGAGATTGAAAATCTGTTAATTGAATGGCAGAAAAATATTATACTAATTCAATGTCTGAGTATTATGAATCATAACATCAGCATTAAAACATTAAAAACAAATATGCACTTAGGTGATGATCAGGGAAACCAATTTTCTGGTGAGTACATGTGGTGCTTATTTTTCCATTCTTGGGATGTTTCACTTAATAGAATGGGTTCCAACTCTATCCAGGAGAACCAAAGAGGTGTCGTATCAGCATTATTTCTTATAGCTGAGTAATACTCCATGGTATACAAATACCACATTTTACTAAT
>CM052443.1:11658877-11707530 GCA_028533085.1 Varecia variegata | reverse complement strand
TATATATTTTTAGCTGTCCATATAATTTCTTTCTATTTTTAGTAGAGACGGGGTCTCGCTCTTGCTCAGGCTGGTCTCGAACTCCTGAGCTCAAACGATCCGCCTGCCTCGGCCTCCCAAGTGCTAGGATTACAGGCGTGAGCCACCGCGCCCGGCCCACTGAATGGCTTTTTAAAATGTTTCCTCCAGAGTCATCTATCTGCCTTGTTAACAATGGTTTTTGTCTTAGACATCTGCCTTTGATTTTATAAACTGACATGATTTCTTGTTCTGTTCTGAATGCATGCTGCTCTAGGCCTTCAATAAGCCCATCACACATTTTCACCATGTTGTCTACAGGCACTTTTTCTGCAATGTTAACAGCGTCATCTTCATCATCACTATTATCACGATTACCTTGATTCAAAACAATTTTGGCTATTTCACCATTGTTTGATAAATGACCAACTGAAGCGTCATTAGTGATGTTAAAAAGTTCTTTAATATCCAATTCTTCCAGCTTGCTGACAAGGTATATTTTTTGTATATGTAAGGTCAGATGTCATTTTTCTCACACTCCACCTTATTCATCATCATCACTGAACATAGTCATAGGCCAGAGGCTGTCCAGGCTTGCACAACTGTGTCTTTAGTCACTGTGTTCCACCTGTTGGCAACAGCGTATATGGCACCCTTTATGCTAAGCCTTTTTTTTTTTAAAAAAAAAAAAAACCTTCCACACTCACACCTTGTCTCTGTCCACTGCTGATAGCCTGCTGTTCAAGAAAGTATTTTTATATTTACTCTTCATTGATCTGAAGATACCCTGGTCACATGGCTGAATTAATGAAGTCAAATTTGAGGTAGAGTATATGGTATAAACATTATTTTTGATGAGAGTTTCAGCTGGAGGATGAGCAGAAAAATTGTCAAAGAATAACAAAATCTTGCTGTTGTCGTCCAGTCCAGCTTCCCTGCAGTGAGCACCAGCGACTGGTACAAAATCTTTGTGAAACCAGCTAGAAAAACTGTCTGGTGATCCATGCCTTTTGGTTGCTGCAATAATGAACTTGTAAGAAATTTGCTCTTTGAAAACAGCAAGGACACAAGCTTTTACTGATCACAGCAGGTTTACACTTATATGTGCCTGCTGCATTAGCGCATCCCAGCGCAATTTTTCTGCCCGTGGCATCCTTGATTCCTCCAGGGGCTGTCTGATCAGCTGTAGTCAGTATCTTTCTGGGGCAAAAATGCCAAAACAGTGATGTTTTTTCACCATTATAGACTTGTTATGGTGTCATATTTTCATCAGTGATGACCTTGGCAAATTTTTCCTTGAATTTCTTGACTGCTTCATGATCAGCAGATGCTTTATCACCACAAATATTTAAAAATTTAATTTCATGTCTTTTCTTAAATTAATGCAACCAGTCTGTTGCATATTCACCATTCCCTTCAATTTTCAGTTCATTTTGATAGATCTTTGATTGTTTCATGACCAGCATACCATTAAAGGCACGTGTTTACTGCAATGCCGATGGATTCACTCTTTCAATACACGATTTAGATCTTCATTTTTAGCTTTATGCAGTGTTTTTCTATTTTTCATTAACTTCTGTTCATCACTTTCTGCATAGAAGTTTGTTTATACTTCTGTTTCCTCAGGTTATATAGGGTGGTCATTTCAATACCATCTCTTCTGTAAGACATGTCACACTTACACCACTATCCAGCTTCTCCCACAGCTTGACTTTCTGTACTATAACATAAATACTTCCTCTTTTTCTTATCACTATTACCTAAAGGGTATCTGCAGGCCTTTTTGACATTTTCAACAATATCTTTACACCACACCACAGAACAGAGAATAAACAAAATACAAACAAACAAATACTCACGAGTAATGCACAGGTCTTGATCCCATTTGGGGCATTGTGGGGAACCTGCCACTGGGATGTCCAGCCTGCACATGTGCCATTTGATTACCCTTTGTGGACATGCTTTCGTGGGAGAATCTGGGTATGCACAGAAAAGATATCACAGATGATGGGGGCTGGGAGGGTCTTTTTTCTCTTGGGCATGCTAAATAAATTGTGTGTTGTGTGCTTGCATTTTGCCTGCAACCTGTTACATGAGGTCAGGTGTGGAATTTTCCACTGTGGCATTATGTCAGTGGTCCAAAATTTTTGGATTTTGGATTTTTAGGTTAGGGATTCTCAACCTGTACCTGTCTCCCACTATCTCCATACATACTCATAACTACCAAATTTATATGTATATCTCAAATTTGTATGTATATCCCAGATTTCTGTACATGATTTTTAAGTAGACTTCTCAAAAAGCCCACCAAACTAAAACAAATCAATCATGTCCTTGTCCATGTCCTTGTGTATTTTATTCAACAATATTTATGAATTTGTAGAAACCAGTTTTCTTCCTGTACTCCTCCATTATAAATCCAAAAAGTCGCAGCTATTTGTGTCAGGCTCTGTGTACCTGATATTTACTCAAAATCTTACAAATTTAATTTAATTTTGAAGTGAAAGTGCAAAGTGACTGAGGTTTTGAATTTCTGTTTTGGGAAGAGTGATGTAATGATAAAAACATAAGGAGAGTAAAAAAGAGTCAAATTTTGTGTCAATGAACTCTTCAGTTTTAGACAAGTTGAGTTTTAGGTGAAAGTAAGAAAGTGGAAAAGTTAGAGATGTGATATGATGTCTTAGAGAGGAAGATAAGAGGTAAGTAAGAGGTGAAAATGCATAGATTTTCCTTCTAATATTGATAGTATATGGCTACATAACTAATAGATAAAATAATATCCAGAGCATAATTTTCAACATTGTGTAAATCATCTCATGTAAACAAAATCACAAAAAGAATTACTGTAAAGCTTTCTAGCTTTCTACCTAAATGAAAGAACTCAGCAAAAATTTAAATTGTACATATTATTTTAAATGACTTCAGAATATTATGAAAATTGCATAAAATATGAATCTGTGGTTTTAAATGGAGCCATTTTAAAACCTCAGTATTGCAAATAAAACACATTTAAATTGAGGAGTTAAATTTATTGCAAATAAAATTTTAGTATGTGGTTATTTTTCCTCAGGTGGAATTGTGACCCAATTTATTGTTATAGTTTTATTTTTTAATTATATTCAGTGATGATTTGAATTTAACAGTGAAATTTTGCACATTTTAAAATCTTAGAAATCAAATCATAATAGTTTCATTTACAGCTGAGCCCCATACAAAAACTCATTGAACTGGGTGATTTGCTGAAATTTTCCACTTGGCTCTATATTTGTGGGGCCTCCAGGTGTCTCTTGACAGGAAAAACACTGTCAGTGATTGTAAACTGTAATCATTAATTTCATTAACCCAGGGCAAAATTCAACTATTCTATAATATCATAGATCAAAGCTCTTTTTTTTTTCAAGTGGCAGTATTAAATTATGCTAGGAATCCCTTGTTATATACAAATGTAGCTCTGCATGTGCTTACTCACTAAGTACATTGTAAAATGAATGCAGTATATCCATTTAATTTTCATGTAATATTGAATGCATACAAAGAATATATCTCAAAGTCTTGAAGCATAATATTAAATTGTCCCATAATATTAAATATATCTCAAAGCCATATATCTCAAAGTCTTGAAGCATAATATTAAATTGTCCACTAAACTTGTCATTTAACATAAGAATTAGAACATTACTAAAGCCACTAAAACAAACTATGTCATCCTATCCAACTCTACCTACTACTTTGCCTGAATATTTTTGGGATGTTCAAATTTCCTTTATATTTAAAATAATAAAAACAGGGATTTGTTTTTATTTGCTCCACTTATTAGAAATAAATGAAATATCAAAAACAGATTTGAATGGATTGCTGTCTCTCCATGCTAGGGAAGCAAGAATATCCAAGTCCCTATCACTGTTTAACTTCTTCTGGGATCTAAGCTCTGATAATCTTTTGAGTGTAATCTGATTGAATTGTAATGATAGCTACCTATTGTGATAAACGCTATATAAGATTCTTTAAATTAATTATCTAATTTTACGTTATTTAATATTTATCATTAATCATATGATGAGATAATTGATATTATTTTCATTTCATAGTTAGGCTGTAGATGCTTAGGAAATTTAGGTAACTTTCCCAGGGTTCTGCAGTTGATAAATAGTAGATCTGGAATTTGAACCCAATACTCATTTAGCCCAAACCCTATGCTTTTTCTGCTCTCAGGCACACAGCTTTAGTCTATATGTGCTGGACTAATATTAATAGTTAACTGCACATGAAGATGTGATTATAAATCACATCACATTATAAATTCATTATTTATGGCCCTTTTTTAAGGGTTTACATTTAATGTCAACAATCTCAGCTTAGATAATGATTTTTTATACTAACACTTAAATTCATGGCATAGAGTTTAATGAGCATCAATAAATTTCTGAAGAAATGGGTGAATTGGTTATTTCATGTTTGGCACAATATCTTCTAACTAGCCTTTTGCAATATTGAATGTAACACTGCAAATTTAAAACAATTAGCATTACCAGTGATAACAAATAATCCTTTTAGAATACAGGTATGCCTTTGTATCTATTATGTTCATATATTCCATTTATACAAAAAATTTAGTTAAATCAAAGAAAATTATTCCATATGATTTAAGAAAAGATATAACATTACGTTCAAGGCCTAGATATGCTTATTGATAACACTGAATGGCTGAAAATGGTAGATAAACTATTAATAGTAAATCTTCATTCATACATGATTTGTGCATTTACTTTGTATTTTTAAAAATAATAACAATTACAATTTTTGAGTGCCTATATGTATTGGACACTGTTTTGTGGTACTTACCCTTGATTTTATTTAATTTCATTTTATCCTTTTAAGATTCCCATTAGCAAGTATTATTATGCATATTTAATGATGAGAAAATTAACTTCAACAAAATCTTGCAGCTGGGGGTGTAACTAGAATCCAATGCTAGCTCTCTATGACTGGGAAAGCCACATTTATTTACAGAAGAAAATTCTTGAAATTTGGTACAGGGAAACCCGGATAGAGTGTCAAGAGCTGAGTTTCAGGCTTTGATGCTGCACTGACTATGCATGTGACCTCAGGCACTCCACGTCTGCATGGAAGATTGGAGAGATTATATCTAAGATCTGATCTCATTCAAAAATAACTTCTTTTACATTTACTCTTTCTTCACAAATTGGTAATTTGACAATTGTATTCTCATCAACAATCTTTCTGTTGTGTTTAACTTTTTAAAAAAATTTAAAATTTACTCATTATAGTAAATTTACATGATGCAAACATAATGAAGAAAATAAACATGTCCCTTAATATTGTTGCCCAGTAATAATAACTACTGATTGTTCATGACTTAATGGAAAGTACCATATAGAAAGTATGTAAGTGAACGGCTGGTACTTTCTTTAGATGATTGGTACTATACTAAATATTCTGTTTTGTATATGTCTTGTAACATAAACCAAAAGTCAGTATTTACTTATGTTATTAAATAATTCTTCAAAAGTTACTTTTAGTAACTTCAAAATATTTAGGCTGGGCAACAGAGACCTTCTTGAAGCAGGTGGGGAACACATGGAATATATATGGAGCTTTGAACATAGGGTCTAAGTATTAAGCTTGCTGCTAAGTGGGAAGAGATCATGCTACTTATGATTCTTCTTCATGCTACTTATGGCAATCGCTATGCAATTATAGGTTAACAACATGTTTTGAAAAAGACTCATTTCACCAATGAAAACTTATTTCTAATATACCTCATACTTATTAATTGAACCTCCTGGTGAAAATTTCAGTAGAGGTATCTGATAATGTTTACCAGCTGTGTCTGAAACGTATACTCCTGACCAGCGTAATTTGGATATTAACTAACCACCCTTAAAAGATCAAAGGACAGGCACATACATCACATATTTGTATGGAAATTTTAAAAGGTTAATTACTACTCTTTGGTATTTACCCAAAGTAGTTGAAAACTTATGTCCACACAAAAATCTGCACACGTGTGTTTATTGCAGCTTTATTCATAATTTTCAAAATTTGGAAGGAATCTTCAGTACATGAATGGATTAACTGTGGTGCATCCATACATTGGCATATCATTCAGTGCTAAAAGGTAATAAGCCATCAGGCCATGAAAAAGACATGGAGAAAATTAAATGCATATTTAATTTAAAGACATGAAAGAAGCCAGTCCGAAAAGGCTACATACTACAATGATTTCAACTTTATGACATTCTGGAAAAGGCAGACTGTGGAGATAGTAAACAGATCAACAGCTGCCAAGATTAGAGGAGAGGAAGGGATAAAAAGAGCACAGAGGAGTTCTAGGGCGGTGAAACTACTCTGTATGATACTAAAATGATGAATACATGTAATTATACATTTGTCCAAATCCATAGAATATGCAACACCAAAGTGAATTCTGAGATAAACTATGAACTTTGGATGATTATGATGTGTCAATGTAGGTTCATCAATTGTAACAAATGTACCATTTTGGTGGGGGATGTTGATAATGAGGGAGGCTGGGCATGTGTGGGGAAAACAGGTACATGAGAAATCTCTGTAGTTCCTGCTCAATCTTACTGTAAATTTAAAAATAATTGAAAAAATAAATACTATTTTTTTTCAAAAGGTTAATTACCACCTAGACAATACAGCAAAAGGTGATCTGCTATGTATCATAAAGTTATTATAAATTATCCCGTTATTTCCCATCTATGAACATTTTTACAGCAGAATAATGATGAAATGTTATGTCACTAATAAACATTGGGCTTCAAGACAGTCCTTTGTGACTCCTTTGAACCACATTCCATCCTAAACATTCTAATGAAGGAATTCCTGAGCCATGAGAAGGGTTGGGTTAGTATGTGTCAAACATCCCTGCTCATGAGTGCATATTTTATGACATTTTGTATTTATTTAGTTTTTCATTAGGCTGACATGGAAAGCTGATTCAAAGCCTGGTAAGCATTCTCTTCCTCCTTTATTTTTCTCTTTCTCTTGCATTCCTTTCTCTTTTCTTCTCAACCATGATGTTCAGGCACTCTCATCTTGTTGGCTGAAAGGTAGCAAGATGTCAATTTGTGGATTTGGTAGGAGAAAGGGATGTTTTGGGGCCTGTGGAGTAGGCCATGTGCTATAGGTCAGTTTTCTTGGAGGTACTTCACTGGTGTGGGGATGGGAAGGGCACAGACACAAAGTGGTATCTTGCTTCCCACTTACTATAGCCAATATGTGTTTATTCCTAATGGACACTTCATGTGGAAGAGTTCTTGTTTCTTGTAAGCTTTAGAAGTGGAACTGTCCTTAGCCATGCATAGCTCTGATGCCTAATACCATAATTGTAATGATCAATGCTTGATATGGTGGAAACAATGACTAATTATTCTGTGGTCCACAGTAAAACCAAGATCATCCAATAGGACAGGTCTTACCTTGTTACTTCATTAATACCATGATCATTACATTTACTGATCATGGATTTGCAGAAGAGTGGCTAGAGGTTGCCTTCATTCCTGTTTATAATGTAGCAGTATCACATTCCTATGTGTAACCAATTAAGCCCGACCCCGTTGCTTCCCCAGTGAGCCAATGTGGATCCTATTTTCCCGCCCTGAAGGCAGTCAGATAGGGCTGGGCAGCTGCTGTAGAGAAAACTCAGCCCCAACCTCTCGCCATTGCCCGTTGAATTAGATGCAGCATCAAGGATGCCCAAGCTGAGACTATCTGGAAAATCCCTATCAAAAATCAAGAATATTTTATTTACATTTTTATCAGATATATTTTAGTCTTCTCTATACATCCCAACTATGGCTAGGCACTGTGGGAATAAAAACCATGAGCATAAGACTCCCTATTCTCAAAGGGGCTTACATGCAAATAGGGGAGGCAGACAACACAGCAGGGGAAGTGAGACTGCAACATGGAGCGGAACAGGAATCTGAATACTGTGGCTGGATAACTTTTAAAGTCATGTCCCAACAGCATGTTGCTATTAGATGTAGGATGAAGGGAGCAGAAACATATACCCCTTTTCCCGTGATGAAAGTTCTCATACAGTTCTGTGAGTTTTTTTGTTCTTAATGTATTTAAAGTTGCCTGATTAGAACAACTACCTCCTCTGTCACTGCTCTAGCAGTCATGGTCACTACGGGTCTTCCTTTTGTGTACTTTAGGCTTCTTTCCCCCAAACCTCCAGCCCCACTTTCACTCTCCACTCCCCACGGTCCTGTTACTAAATATACTTGCTTTAGTCTATAGTTTTCAACCATAGCAACACTCCAATTTAATCCAATAACAAACAAATTAGAGGTGGTAGGGCTCCAAATTTCACTGGATATGAAATGGAGTTTAGAGGTGGCTTGGTTAAGGCCTGCTCCTCTGGGGCAATCTTTGATTTTACTAGAGTAAGAGGATGTACCTGGAATAGAGGAAGGTTTTAAGAACAGGAAAAAAGAGTAAGAGACAATCTCAGCAATTAAAGGAACTAAAGCCCAATATTGTGCCATGGACATATAGCCTGGTGGTACATGGCTGGTTCATGACTGGTGCATAGCTTAGCCCTGTAAGTCGCTCCAAGAGAAGGCATGAAGCTGAAGAAGGAGCCTTCTGAGCACCTGAGATGTCACTTGGAGGAGAAATAGAATAGACTGCAAGGACAGCCACCACCGAAGATGTGGTGTGCTTATAATTCTCTTTTTCATGTCTCTAGTCCTTGGGACTTCTCAGGATCATTATGTGAAAGAATACATAGAAATAGCAGCAATGACAAAAACACCATCTGTGTCCCTCTACTGCTTTGGGCTGTGACTGTTATATTAGTCTATATTGAAATTCTCACACTGATTTTTGCTTAAAATAGAGGAACTGCAGTGGAATTAAAATCAAGCTTCGGCACCACTTTTCATTTGTAAACTTTAACTGTCCCATTATACTTTAAGGTAATGCTGCTACAGGAATATTGAGTGTCTCTCAGGGCTTATAATCAATGTATAAAATATTTAGATTTGATTTAAGAAGTACCTTTGCATATGATCTCTGCCCACAAGCATTTAAACATACTATAAATCAAATCACAGGTTAGTTTACTGCTAATCCTCAGCCTAATAGATTCTTTCTCTCTTTATTTTGTAGTACACAGTGATTGGAAGATACAGTACAGATTTTATTGCTCAGTGGCAAAATCTGTGGGATTATTTTGGAGCAAAACAAGTATTTGGTCTCCAAGATGTGGCTGTGCATGGCTAGTTTATTTCATGATGTCCTCTGGGGTTCAGTAGTTCCTTCCTACTTAGAGTGTACTGGTAGCACAGGTGCCCTTATTTTAGATATTTACAAATATTGCCTGAAAACCCTTGTGCTATGGATTTGGTTTTTAAAGTTGAAATTCTTGATAATCAGCACTTGCACTCCAGTTAAAAAGATAAGCAGTAAATAAACATCAAGTCACTTTTATGTGAAATGTGGAAGAATTCAATATCACTCATATAATTCATTAGAGACAGGAAGCCAGATCACTCAATGCAATACCACCTCTTCTGGACATTTCGGCAGACACTGGGTCCCTGGTTACAAGGGCATAAATACCTCATTCTCTGTTTTATTAATGGTGTTTGGGGGTAGTTTGATAACAAGGAATTGAGCTTGACATGGCAACTTAGGTTTTCCAGAACACTTTAATCTTCATAACTGCTATTTTTTTCCCCCCAAACCGAAATGCCTGTGTAAAATATCTGTTTTCTTGGGAAGATGAAGCTTCTGGTTTTTGAGAAACACACGTAGTTTTCTGACTCAGAATATTACTTTTTTTTTTTAGTAGCTGTTTTTATGTAAAGAGGTGCTTCATTTCTCTATTTCTGCAGGAAGGATGAATAAACCATTAAATTACTTGAAATTTTAGTGACAATGTTAATTTTTAAGTGGTTACATATTTATTCTGTAAATATGTTCCCTTCAAATGCTAGAATCAAATCTCTATATTTCAGTGTTGTATAGTGTAATATAAGGAAGCATTTACTTTATTTAATGAGGATCTGATTTTTGTGTTACTAAATTAAGCAAAGTGTCAAACTCTATGAATAACAAGAAAGAGACATTGTCAAGCTTTTAATAAGGACTTTTTTCCTTTTTTGCAAACCCATAGTGCCTACAATATATAATATGGATTACAATTTTACAGCCAAAAAGTAGCATCACATTAAAAATAATACAAAGAATGTGCATTTTTCTTTTTAAAAATCATAAACTTAAATTTACACAATGGATATTCTCAACCCATGCCCTACACAGAAGAGAAAGCTGTTGCTGAAGTACACTGTTCATGTTGGATGAGAAAGAGAAAGTCTCATATGCATGTTTTTAGTATCTCCTCCGTCCCCATTTAATATCTGCTAGACAGGTCACAGACGCCTCCCAGGGGATAGCAACAGATGATCTCTTTGAAGGTTTTCCTCAGTTCTTGACTCCGGAGTGCATAGATCAGAGGATCGATGATTGAATTACACATGATCAGTATGAGATACAAGTTAAAGTGAGACATGAAGCACACACAGTATGGATTCTGGGGACAAGAGATGTAGAATATCAGGTGGAGGAAGAAAGGGGCCCAGCAGACAACAAAGACGCCAATCAGTATGGTCAAGGTAATCGCCCCCTTCATATTGGCACCTTGGCGGATGGTGCCAGTGCCTGGGAGGACAGCAATCCTCTTAATGTGAAGTCTGGCCATCAGGAACATGTGGACATAGAGAGAAGCCATGAGAGCCAGCATGGTGAAGAACATGGTGATGAGGCAGATGATAACAGCACTACTATCTGAGTAAATGATGAACAAAATGCCCGAAACCGTGCAAGCTGCCCAGATACAACTTATGATGATCCCGACCCGCTTAACCGTCATAATGTTATGGTACTGGAGAGCATAAAAGATAGTAAAATACCTGTCCACTGCAATTGAAAGCAGGCTGCAAATTGATGCAAGCAAGGAGCTACAGATCACTGAGTCAATGACATTATCAATATTCACTGTGAAACTCTGCGCATCTGTATCTGTACTGTTTAATAGGGTGATGACAATGGTTTCTGATCCATTTGAAACACTCACCAGCATATCAGCCACAGCCAGGCTACAGATGAAAAAGTACATGGGTGAATGCAGATTCTTGTTCTTGGCTATTGCCACAATCACTAGAATATTCTCCAGCAAACTAATGACACCCAGAGTCACAAACACCTCAGGAGAGACAAAAAGTTGCTCGTAGCACCCTCCATCAGAGTAGCCTTTTCCAAGGGACTCACTGGCATTGCTGTGCAGTCCGTAGCTGCTGCGGTTCCAGAAGTGGAGAGAAGTGTGCATCCCGTGGTGGTGGGTGGAGTTCATCATGCTGGCAAGGGGATTCATGTCCCCCCTGAATTGATTTAATCTTCTGGGTCGGGGAGCCTCAGTTATTTTCTCCAAGTCTTTATCTCTCCGAAAGTTCCGAGGCTAAAACTGACATGCCTGCTGTGAACAACTGTCACAAGCTCCAGAGTGTGCAGTGGAGTTTTTAGTCTCTTTTAGGTACGGTTCTGTTCAGCATCACCTTAAAATCTTAGGCTTCAGAATGTTCATTCTCAGTTGAAAGATTCTGCTGTTTGCTTTTTTGTTCTCACTTCCACTTTAACTTTAGTCTTATGCATCCAAGCAAGTCTTTTCAAAATAATTTTCCCAGTAGCTGCTGTGCCATTGGGAGACGGATCTGTGTGCACATGCTCACATCGGCTGCCTCGCAGAAGCGTCGGTTCCCACCCTAAGCACTGCTTTGAATGTTAGGAGCTGTGGGCTCTGGCTTGCTGATTTTTATGGAGTGGAGGAAAAAAAAATTTTCAGAGTGGCTCCTCCTCTACTTCTTTCTGACCAATCCAAGTGCAGTGGGAGTGTGTGAGACACCGACTATGTTTCAGAGAGACAAATTACAGGGCAACACTGATTCGGATGCAGAAGCTTGTGGAATCGGGAAGCAAGCAGGATGCAAAAAGACTAAAATTCCCTTTTCAAGTTTTTAAGCAAAACAATTTGATCCCTAGAGGACATTCTGTGATGTCACAACAAACTATCGTGAGGCAGCCAGGTTTATTCCCACTTAAAAAAAGAGACCTGTAGTGTGTGTGTGTGTGTGTGTGTGTGTGTGTCTGTGTATGGAAAATACACTATCCTATGTTCCTGACGTAGATACACTGCCTTTTGGCTAGGATACTGAATTTATTTACCCTCTTAATTTTTTTTGAATTAAAAATCTAGGTAGTAATGCTTCAGTTTAAAATACCTGAAACACAGGGAGGATATATAATAATACAGGTAGACATGCTATGGCTGGAAGAACTACATAGGTAGCTACAATTTATCAAGGAGTTCGAGAAGATGTTCATTTTTTTGTGCACTAATACCTGATATTTATCCATTGTAGAGTTTCTGTTACCATAGCTGGAAAAAATTTCTTTTTGTTCATAATATTTAAACCCACAAAGCATTAATGTAACTCTGAACTCAGGGGAAAAAATCAATAATTAGGCAACATTATTTTTTTTTAAGGCAACATTTTTTTAACCCCCCTAGTTGAAAGCTTTGTGAATTAAACCTACAAACACCTTGGCAACTTCTTTTAAATTAATATTATTTGAAAATATTATGGTGGTACAAATGTTTTTGGTTACATGGATAGATTTTGTTATGCTTGAGGCAGGGTTATTAGTTTGTCCATTACCCAGATGGTGTTCATTGTACCCATTAGGTAGATTTTTGTCCATACTCTCCTCCCCGCTCCCCCTGCTTGATTTCCACTGAGTTTTACTTCCTTCTGTGCACATGTGTGCTCATCAGTTAGTTCCAATTTAATAGCAAGTACATGTAGTGTTGGTTTTTCCATTGTTTAGACACTTCACTTAGGATAAATGGTCTCTGGTTCCATCCAAATTTTCACAAAGGGCATTAATTCATCCTTCTTCATGGCTGAGTAATATTCCATGGTCTACATACACCACATTTTGTTAATTCACTCTTGAACTGATGGGCACTTGGGTTGCTTTTACATCTTTGCAATTGTGAATTGTGCTGCAATAAACATTTGGGTGCAAGTGGCTTTTTGATAAAATGGCAATAATAACAAACAATAGCAACAACAAACCCTGGGTAAGAGAGAGAATCTGATTCTCAGAGTTGCTGCATTACATCATTTAAAATTTTCAGTTTTCAATAACAACAACAAAAATCACGCAAATAAATAACAAAGTATTTAGATGTTAATAGTTTTTCCATCACAAAAAAGGGAAAGATTTCAAAGTCAAATAATTTTGGAAGATACGAAGTGTCAGAGTTTAACATAAAAGGTTTCTGAAATTTCCTGTGTAAAAAATTGCTTAATCCACCTATTTCCTAAACTTATTGGAACATAGGCTCTTCTTTCTTCTTTACTTTTATTTTTCAAGTACCTATTATATTAAGTTCTTTTATTATGTTTGTTTTGAAATGTAAATTTGTTCCAAACTTGATTGATAAATCAGGGAACATTTTGAACATAAGGTAAATTTCACATTTGTTTTTTTGTACAACTTTGTTTAAAAGAAATAATAAGTAAATGTGGAAAACTGTACCCAGCTGAACCAAGACACATAGGAGCACACAAAACACACACATCTCAAACATTTACCAGCTTCCCCAGCTCACTGCATGTGTTATGAGGCACAATTATCCACATGTCAGATAATTGATAGCTAGAAATGTTTTTTCTACATTTTCTTCTAGAATTCTTATGGTTTCATGACTTACATTTAAGTCCTTTATCCATCTTGATTTAATTTTTGTGGATGGAAAGAGATAGGGATCCTGTATCATTCTCCTGCCTGTGACTACCCAATTTTCCCAGCACCATTTATTGAATAGGGCTTCTTTTCCCTACTGTGCATTATTGTCTCTTTTATCAAAGATCAGTTGGCTGTAGGTAGATGGTTTTATATCTGGGTTCTCTATTCTGTCCCATTTGTCTATGTCTGTTTTTGTGCCAATACCATGCTGTTTTGGTTATTATAGCCTTGTAGTATAGTTTGAAGTCTAGTTACGTGATACCTCCAGCTTTGTTCTTTTTGCTTAGGATTACTTTGGCTATATGGGCTCTGTTTTGGTTCCAAACAAAGCATAGAATTATTTTTTCTAGATCTGTGAAATATGCATTTACACACAGTAAAATTCACTTTGTGGTTGTATAGTTCAAAGATTCTTTCATCAATGTCTTATAGTTTTCAGCCTACAGATCCTACCCGTATTCTCTGTTACTTACACTTAAATATTCCTATTTTTGATACTATCGCATTTAAAACTGGTAGTTGTACCGTAGATTTGATGTTATTTCAACTGTACGTGTTGGTCTAATTTACCAGTGAACGCTCTGGGTCTGCAATTTTCTTTGTTAGAAAGAAGTTAAATATGAATTGATTGTATTTAATATGTGTTCAAAACACTATGCAGTTTATTTTTTTTCTTGAGTAAACTTTGATAGTTTCTATCTCTCAAGGAATTGGTCTATTTCATCTAAGATTTTACTGCTATCATTTTTATTCTGTCAAATGGAAGCTATGTACTTGATGTCAACTTATGTATACCCACAGAATTTTGAATTTAGATAGAAGTTTAAAGATTTTCTAGTCTAACTCCATTATATTACAAATAAGTTCCTAAAGGCAAAAGAAATTATGTTAGTTGTCTCAGTTCACACTTCAAATGAGTATCAGAGCTAGAATTAGAATACAGTTTCTGTATTTCTTTTGTTATACTGCATCTATGTTAGTGTAGATATTTGAACTACTGATACATGAAATCAATCAGCAACAATAGCCCAATCCTTCAAATTCTCAAGCCAGAGTCCAAATATCTCTGCACATCACAAATGAAAACCTCTTTAACTATGGAACAAGCTGGACAAACCTTTGAAGAGAAAAAACTTCCAGTCATAAGTGCCATTGGAGATATCAGCCTTTCTGCATAAACTCTTAGAATTTTTTTTTCCTGTAATCAGTGTGGTCACTGATTTTTTAGGTGTTTGTTTTGTTCACAGTATCTTTACTGATCAAAAATCTGACATAAAAATATAGGCATATAATTCCCATTAGATTATTATGTTCTCAGTAATACTAATCACAGTTAAAAATAACATATCACTAATTAGATCTGTCATAACAACTTTGTCTGTGTAAAAATTTTTAAATGTATGTCTCAATTCCCTCTCTCTAGAATTAGGGTCCTCATTACCATCATCATCATCACTTCAAAGGGTTACTGTGAGGATTAAATGAGTTAATACATATGAAACACTTTGACTTGTGCCTTATACACAGTAAATGCTGTAGAAGCATTGGCCATATTTATTTATATTTTTCTAAAGTAATATTTTTATGGCTCTGTAGTTTATCTTGAGATTGCACATTCTCCAAAAGATACAGCTTTTTTGGCCCTCCATGATTTTGGGAGCAGTTTTTAAAAATACTTTTGGTAATGAAATTGAATTACTTATAAGGTGTAGATACTGAAAACAATTCCTTTTTATGTGCGCACACTCTGTGATACTTCACGTATCATTAAACTTCTATTTTCAGCACAGCAATAGCTCAGGGTGGCACTATTTAATTGCTTCATGCTCAATAACATGTAGATTACAATTAGTCAGCAAGTGGGCTCATTTGCTTATGTATCAATAGAGAGTTTTAAACAAAAAGTCTGGAGATAAATCCTTCCTTGTAGAAACTTGATGTGGTCTTTGTCTCAATGGATCACTTCTATGGTTTGGTTATGATTTGTTTGGCCCCCCACCAAGACTAATGTTGAAATTCGATCCCCAGTGTTGGAGGTGGGGCCTGGTGGGAGGTGTTTGGATGTGGGAGTGGATCCCTCATAAATGGCTTGGTGCCATTCTCGAAGCAGTGAGTGAGTTCTCACTCTTAATTCCTTCAAGAGAGAACTGGTTGATGAAAAGAGTTGGGCACCTCCTCTTCTCTCTCTTTCTTCCTCTCTCACCATGTGACTTCTGCACACACTGGCTCCCCTCTGCCAGCTGCTGTAAGTGGAAGTAACCTGCCTTCCTCACCAGAAGCAGATGCTGGCACCATGCCTCATGTACAGCCTACAGAACAATGAGCCAAATAAACCTCTTTTCTTTCTAAATTACCCAGCTTCAGGTATTCCTTTACAGCAATTCAAAAACAGACTAAAGCAATCACTTTAGAAACATCAGTTTTTGCTATTTGATAGATTTTCCTTAAATTTGGGGTGTAGGAGAAGAATAGTAGGATATTTAAAATCTTTTCTTGCCTTGATGGGGAAAGGTAGATTATAGGAGAGTGTCTTGTTACATTAAGCCTCCACCAATAAATGTTCTAAAATCCTAATACACACTTTAAGTCATAGATTTCTGTGTGCAGCAGATATATTCTTAAAAGCTTTCTTATAAATCTAATCTTCAGAATTTTAGTTTGTTTTTAATTGAAAGTGTCTTCTGACATTTTCTGCTTCAACATTTCTGTTAATCAATAATCTGATATCACAGGTAAACCTCTACTTAGATAAATACATAACAAACAAATTTATAATGAAACTTAGTATTTATCCACTTCTGATTTTACAAATTTGGGTTTTTCTTGTATTCATCTCTGACAGTGTTTGTGCTATTTCACTGCTTCCAATTATACGAGGTAAAATAGAGTTGACACTTTTGTACAATGGTACATACTAGGTCCTTGGCTTTTCCTATGACTTGCAAAATAAGAGATTGTAAAATAACTAAGTTTTTAGCACTTTAATTGGTCTTATATTGTAGGAAAGAAAAGTAGTAATGCTATCTCACATCAGTTTTATAAAAAATGTCCATAAATGCCCATTGAATGTTTTGTGAAGTCAAATCCCATAAATGGTGAGTTTTGTCATTTCATATATGTGAGAAATTTGAGACTCCATAAGAGGTCTTGCAACACCTAACCAACACATCTGGAAATTTCTTTCATGAATTATTTTTATTCAGGTTGCATTTGATTTTGGCAAGGGCTCTTCAATTTATTTATTTAAATGTCAAAAGTAACTTTACGGATGTATAATGTTTCTTCTCTTGTTTGTGCTCAGTATGTGTCTGACTGTGTGTCTTTCACTGGAGTGAAAAGGTAGTATTGGTCCCATGCTCCTTCAACCAGGTGCTTGCCTGGGTGTAAGGAAACAAATGGTGACAGTTTGGTTTTGTGGCAAGATAAGAGATGTTGGAAATGACCATGTTTGTGTGTGTGAAGCAGCTGGAGACTGAAGGGGATTGGGTCCTTACTGCCTCCCAGAATTTTTTGAGGCAGATTGTTTGGTAGCAAGGAGAAAATAAATTTACCCAAGTAAGAGGGTTTATCAAGGATTGAACTTCTGTCAGATGGACCAATCATGACCTCTTCTATCTGTTACAAGTGCTTCCATAGTTTCTTTCTCTACATTATCTATTTTCATCTTCTCTTTGTCTATCTAGGTTTCTAATCTTACACCTCTACCTCCCATTATAACCTATTAATAATATCAGCCTGCCTTGGACTCTGCACATGGCCCCAACACTGCCTTATAGAAACTGCACTTTCAGTGCCCACTGCTAACTCTCAAGTTCTTTCCATGTTTCGTTTCAAATTCCTGAGAGGGTATTGGATGCCTCAGCATGTCATAGGCCACAAGCCAGCACATGGACTGGCCCTTGTTGTGTTGGGTGCTATCTCCATGTCAGTCAGCTGTGATGGGTATGGGGCAAAGTGATAGTAAGTTTCTGTAACCAGGAAGGGTATTGGCGGGGGTAGTCTCACTTAAAGGGGATGGTGATAGAGCAGGCACCATAGTTGGAGCCTAGTGCATATGTCCTGGCCACAGTCTGCCCTCTTTATTAATTGCACAGCTTGTCAAGGAGGTAAGGAAAGGGAATTTTGCCTCTCTTTGAGCTACAATTTTAAAGGAGAAGCAAGCTAACTTTGGGAATCCACTTTGCAATAACAACGATAACCTGAGTGCAAAACCTCAGGGCAAGTTAAATCTCAGCAAATTATTGTGCAGGTGGTTACATCATTGCCTTCTTCCTATGTGTGGTAAGGGGTTTGGTTCCATATAATTTAAAATAAAAGTCTTTATACCCACAAAGTAGATTACTACTAATATTCCTTTCTACCTTTTACACTCTTGGATTCTGTTTGGAAGAGTGAGCCAAAGTATTGCCACAGGTAATAGGAACACTTTAACTGCCAGCTCAGAGATGAAATAAGGCTGTAAATAGTGGTCTGTTTTAGAAACGCTGTTATATCATAAAGAAAACCTATTCAAAATGGGGATCTTTAAAAATCAAGAATTTGATAATGAGATATTCTACATCTTCTTTCACCCCAGGAAGTGATATACTTTTGTGATAATTATTTGAGGTTAGTACCTTTTATAACTCTTTTCAAATATCTATTAAATTGTTAGGACAGTTTGCACTTTGGCTGAAAATGTACATTACAAGAAATTTCTCATAGATAAAGCGTTTTCCCTGTAGACTCAATTACGGTGTCTTTTATTGGCATACCGTTTGTTTGGAAAGAGAGAAAATATGACCAATAATTATCTGGAAAGATAAACTAGGGCCCAAGATGTAGGCAGACTGGATTCTGAGGGAATATGCTGCAAACTTAATAGAAATATTTCAGATACAAAGTAGATTTGCCCTCCACCCACACACAGTATAGCTACCTTATAAACATTTTTAATAGATTCTACACTCCATCCCCAGACATCTTGCTATTTAAGGTATGCATGGCCCAGAAACTGATCTGGTTTCTGAAAAAGTAATGTTTGGACTTCTGAAGAGAACTTTCAGATACATAGTGTCCTAAAATTTTAGTACATTTTAAAACTATAACATCAGAAGTATAAATGCTACAAACAAAAAGTCATTTGAGAGCTTATTTAGATTTCTTTCATATTTATTTTAGCAAATTTTGAATAAAATATTTAATTCTTTTTCAATCAATTTTGCCATCTTCAAAGAGAAGAACTAAAACAAAAAATTAAAATTAAAAACCAAATACAGTTAAAAGGTATTTGCTTCCTCTGAAAATAGGTAAATTGTTCTTTGACCAATTGTATCTTCATTTATTAAATCTTGAGATTATTTTTAGAAAAAATGAGACTCTGAAATTAATTAGAATGATTAGTTAGCCCTATGTATTAGAACATATTTAGATTATCATTTATACTAATGATTTTCATTTGTATGAAATTTGAGACATAACACACTATTTCCTGATATTTTTAGTTAGGTCTAGGAAGGCCCAAATGAGTGAGTTTAGGCAAACATCTATACAACTTGGAGGCAAAAAAATTAAATCTTTTATAGGGAATCAAAGGGAGGAAATAAAATCTCATCCATTGCAACTATCTGTCTCTCCTTAAGCCAATCACTTAGTCATTGATTCATTTAATCACTTACTGTCTATTAAATGTCTATGATAGACCAGGTATTATGCTAAGTTGCCTTCAGGAGAAGCTTAAGTAAGTAAGTTATAGCTCTTTCTTTCAAGCTGTTCTTATACTAGTAAAGAAGAAAACAAGTAGACTTTAATAAAATAATATGGAAATTCAGAGAAAAAGACTTACACAGGTATTAAGAGACTACTGTGTATGAATATGTAACCCAGCCTAGAGGGATCACAAAGGACTTCCTTGGGAAACAACATGTGCACCACATCTTAACCTTTAAGCAGGAACTAATTATGTGGAAAAAAGAGGGATGAGAATTTCAGGTCCAGGGGACAACTTTAACAATGGTATAGAAGTAAGACATGGCAAGGAACATAAGGGGTATGAATCACATAAGGATTATTGGAATGTAAACGAGAGTCAGGAAGTGGTAGGAAAGAAGGAAAATAGGTTGGCAGAAATGTGATCATAAACGACTTTTCAGATTTCTGAAGATGGTTGACTTTATTCAATAAAGATACAATTTAAGGAGATGTTGGATGCTAGATAAGTAATAAGAACCTTGATATTGGACATTGGTAATAGAATTGTAGGTAGAAGGACACTTCATATAAGTATTAATATAATAAAATTTGCAACATGGTTATTTATTTATTTATTGAAGAGTAAGAGAGGAAGGAGTCAGAGTTGAATTAGGTTTCTGTTTAGAAGTACCAGATGGTTGGATGTGCCATGATCCTACAGGGCTAAGAGCCAATTTGAGAAAAGATGATTAATTCAGTTTTGATATTATAAGTTTGAGGTACCTATGGGTCATCCCCCAGAGGTGGAGAAGGCCAGAAGCCAGTTATTTATATGTCTATCTAGATGTGAAGTTTGAACTATAGATTTGGGAGTCAATAGATTGGTGATTTAACCCTATAGATTATATAAATTGAGAGAACTAGCATGCAGATAATAAAAACAGGTGATAACATATTCATTTAATTACTATAATGTTGTCTGTGTCAAGGATATTCTGATATGTAAACAAAGAGTTGCTGCTTATTTTGGAGACTTTAGGGCAACCAAGAAGCTTTGCCGGTCAGCATACAGAAAGCCAACATTATGATGATTTATGCTTCAACGTTCCTTGAGGTTCAAAACATATTAATAACATGCCTGGAGTATGTTGCATCATATATAATTTGACTTAAAAAAGACTTCAGGGTTGCACCTCAGCTTGAAAACTGAAAGGTGATCTCAAGTAATAAAAGTTTCCTACCAGCTTTTCCATTCACACATACCCCTTAGTCCAACATGTCCATTTCATAGTGGGCATGTATTGCATTCACTGCCTTGATGCCTTGACATTTCATCATTGTATGCACCATCATTTTGCTTATTTATATGATTATTAATGAATGAATTGAGAAAAAACTAAGTATTTCTGAACAAGTCAATTGTGTATGGAGTTATATATGAAAAGAATTTCATTGCATTGTTTTAGTTTTCAATATTTGTACAATTATATTTTAACAGGTGCTGGGCATTTAGCTTCTTTATTTAATACTTAAAGAATGCCTTTTCTCACCCTAAAAAGTACATGAGAGGAAAATAAACTGTTTTCTTTTCATTATTTATCTTACTCTCTTTTGGTTTACTAACAGCTCCTTTTGATATTGAACAAAAGACAAACTTTTTTTTTTTAGATTATAGACTCAAATTTAATCATTCTTTTCAAATGTGGTAAGTCCACGATCTTCCAAAGCAAACTCATCACTCTATTTACGGATTTTCTGTCTAGTTCAATCAGTGGAAAATAGTTTTACCGAGATGATTCTAACATTAAAAGGGACTCAGTCCCTTTAACAAGATTAATAACAGATTTTAGTTTTATGGCAATTAAATAAATATCCTTTGGGTTCAGCTGCTCCTCATGCTGCCCTGGTAAACAATGCCACTCAAAGTGAATTCTGTTGCCCTAGGATATGACTCTAGTTTGCCGTTACAGTTTTAGAACTTTGAAAACACATTATTCTGTAACTGGTTTTGCAGATATTCTTAGCTTTTATTTTAGGGAGGTTTCCATACACAAGATTATAACATTAAACAAGTTTTGCCTCTTTCAAAATGAGGAGTATGTTGAATGTTTATATAATCATTAATATTTAAACTCTGCACACTCACTGGATATAAAATCACCAAAGAATTTTTTTTAACCAAAACAACCATGGATATTCCCAAGGCATCATTTTATTGTAGCTCAATAGTCCTGGCCTTCCATTTCTCAAAAATTCCATAAAATTGTTGATGTTTATGTGTAATTGGAGAGAGCAAATTTCTTATGAAAATCAAAATCAAAGTGATTTTGTAATCAAACCAATACATTTGATTGCTGCTTAAGAGTCCAAGTAGCCTACTGCCCTTATGATTCTGGTCTGTTATATTATTCTTCATATCATAGTCTTTGCTTCTGCTTGAGTTCTAGTAATTTTAAATATAATGACTGCTTCTGGATTAGGCAACTAAAATTTAATATAGGTAATACTCTCTTTTTATGATCATTGATAGATTACAAGGTTTGGCATGTTTCACAAATGTCATTTTAATGTAGTTGAGAGGGGTAAAACCAATGCTTTTAATTCACCATTAGAGGACCACATCATATTTCATGATCATAGCTTGATTATTGCTGCAAGATTAAATGTAACATTTATCAAACATTGCAACTTTTTTCTGAAAGTCTATGTGTTTATTCATTTTATCAATCAAAAATTTCATTAAATACTTATATTAGTTTGCTAGGGCTATCAATACAAAGTATCACAGACTGAGTAACTTAAACAATAAGAATTCATTTTCTCTCAGTTCTAGAGTCTAGACATCTGAGATCAAGGTGTAAGCAGGATTGGTTTCTTCTGAGGTCTCCCTCCTTGGCTTATTGTTGGCTTGTCGTCTCCTGTGTATTTACATGCTCTTCCCTCCATAGGTGTCTATGTCCTCATTTCTTTTTCCTATAAGATACCAGTCATATTGGATTAGGGCTCACCCTAATGATACATTTTAACTTAATTACCTCTTTAAAAGTCCCATCTCCAAATGCAGGTGCATTGTCAGGACTTCAACATATGTGCTTTGAGGGTACAAAATTCAGCCCATAACAGTGCCTCCTCTGCATGCATCACTGGACTACAGGCTAAGAGTCAAATATTCACTTTTTCATTCAAACACATGTTTAGTAAGCCAGGGACTATTCTAGGTGCTGAGGATATAGTGGAGACGAAAACAGACCAATAATATTGGGGAGTGTATAGCAGCTGAATGAGTCAGTGATGCTCAAAGCTTGCTGCTTCATTTTACATTAAATTTCAAAGGTATATAAATCAATATGAAAAGATTATGTGAGAACTTATAAGCAAATCAATATTTGGTCCCAGGAAACTAGCCATCTCTGGCCTGCTAGAAACTCCTATATTTCTCATTGGTTTATGGCAGTAGAAACTCTCTCAAAATAAATTTGGAGTCAATGTAAAATAATTCTTAAAATAATTAAGTAGGATACCCTGATTTTTCTATTTTTGCAACTGCAAGGTGTCAGGTATTTGACAGAACTTGACAATTTAAACTGCAGCTTTATTTAAAAATTGCATTTCATTTAAATGAGTATTTTGTTACTAATGACAGGTTTAAAATACCTACTGAAAACTATTGCTACAGTCACAGAGCCAAAATTTCTGGTTTTGGGAGGATTTTTTGGTCTATAAACAAATAACTTATATATTTAATATTAAAATGCTAATGAAATGCATGTGAATTTCAAGCTAAAGATCACATGTTCATGTTTATGTCTGTCTTTCTATAATACCATCATAATTTTCTAGCATGAGCTCTCTGATATCTCTGATATTTGTTCATTGTTGATAAAATTGGTAAGTTTTATATTAATGAAAACAGCATTTAAAAATTCAGCCCTATTCAAGGGTTTTCTTTACTTCTCAGGGTTATACCTACTCATTGGTTTAGTCCTGGCTCTAAATTCTCTGCACTTATTCAGTTGTCATGCTGTGTTATTGGGGTACAAACAGCCTCCTTTTAACTCTTTTCTGGCCCGAGGCCTATGCTGACACATGCAGCTGGTATTTTGGTCACATCTGTTTGTCATCAGGAATGATGCTTGACACTCAGCCCAGTAGTTGAATGGGTTGCCTGTAGGCATTGTTAGACTCCAGAGAAGCCCTCTGACATTGCGTTGCTTGTGCAACTGCATCTTTGATGTTGCCTTACCTCCCCATTTTTGGACAACCTTCTGATAGACAAGTCTATTCTCATTTGCAGCTAAATTATTTGTCTAACAGATGACATATTTTTTTTTCTTCTTTATTTTCTCATTCCAGTGATTCCATTTCTCTTCCTCTTCACGGGTCTTCTGTTCATATAGCTGGGAGATGGCAAAGGATGGTTGGGTGAAGGGAAGGTGACTTACTAGTGAGCTCTAGGAGGGTTGTGGGGCCCCTACTCATTTGAAGTTTTCTTTAGAAAGTGCATTATTTAATCATTTTCTGTCCCTAGCATTTGGTCCAAGTTCTAGAGAAACAGGGCATGTTCCACTTAATCTTCTGTTACTTGGACATACTTCTATGTAATTGAGTTTCCTTTGAGATGTATAATTTGATATATTAAAAATGTATCAGAATTTGTGGACTTACATCAATTCTGGAATAATTATCTGTTAGTAGAAACATAGTGTTCTCCTGATCAGAGTGAGAGGATGAGATCAGAAAGAATAGTTGCAAAATCACTGAGAAAGGAGCATCTCTGTTAAATTTGAAAGACATTTTTTATTACCAAATAAATTTTAATGAAAAGTTTATTTAACCAATGAGAGTATGCAATTATCTTATTTTGGTCAGCATATTAGGCTGCCTTTTGATCAGAAAAATGGCATAGAAGAAGTTCTCCAGCGCTTGTTTTCCAGATACTGGTTTTAAGTCAGTAAAATTATAGTCTAATAACATTTGTCCTAAGAAATCTCATAGATCTTTACTGTTCAAAGGAATTTGTATCCTCAGTGTATTATGAGGATAGCAAAAATGATTTAGCTGCAAAAACAGAGTCTAAGAACTTACTGCAAATTGAAAGTAAATCTACTTTCTACCTACCACAGAAAGAGCTAGGAATGTTACTTGCTTAGCTATCTGATCTAAGCACTGGTTTACAAGAGAAATGAAAACATGTAACTGAAGAAACTGAACCCATTCATTTTCTTCTGACTTTTGATCTTATTTTTTGGAGAGGTACTAAAATTAAGGATTATCTCACTTATGGTATACACTTATGAATGAATAAGCCAATTAAAATGTTTGCTCATAAAATGCATTTAATTACTAACCGCTTAATAGAATGACATGAATACATAGAACTCAGCTTACTTTTTATCATTGCTTTTTGGAAATCATCTAATTATAGTAATAGGACTTGAATCACCAGTATCATTTGTTCTCTTCTAAATTTCCTGACCAGTTCATATACCTCTTTGGCTATAATTAGTTAAGATCACTTTAAGAGTCTCCCCAGTGACTCTCTTTTTTGTTGTTGTTAAAAACTTGTTTTGAGCAATGTACTCTCATTAGACTATGACAAAAATGGCTTCAGGAATTATGTTACTTATGGTTCTACCGTTAAAAATTCTATGACCTTGGACAAGGCACCATGTAACTGAGCCTTAGTTTCCCCATCAATAAATTGAGAAGACTAATAATATTTAACTTGGTCATTGTGAGGCTCAAAAATAATGCATGCATGTGATGGTCTATTTTCAGCCATAAAGCATTCTACAAGTGATTGCATTTCTTAGTATCTTGAAGGACATGGGGTGTGTTATCACCTGTCTTCAGAAGATCTACCTTAAAGCCATAACAAACCATAAGGCATTTCTAAACCAGATCTTGCAATTGTGTGGCATTTTGTGTGGTATTTGGTCTTTAGGCTGGGTCTTTCCATGGTTAAGCCAATGTACGCTTACATCTGCCTACAAGCTAATATGAAATAGATAGTTTCTCAGTAATGCGTTCAACATAGATCAATCTGAATGCTTAGGCCTCAAAGCCTTAGGTTTCAAATCCTTTTTACTTTTCATCTCAATAATTGTTTCATCTTACTATCTCCATCTGCATGACCTGATGAATAATGAAAGAAGATAAACGAAATTTTAGCCCTAAGAAAGCAGTCTGTTTATTTATAAAGTCTTACATATTTAACAGATTGAGTATGCTGTTTTACATTTTGACTGTACAATTGATTTTTTAAATAGTAAATTTTTATACTTGTGTCTACCAAAGGAAATATTTATCATGGGAGAAAACAAAAATAGCAAGAGAATAATCTTTTTTTTTTTGTTGCCCAGGCTACAGTGAGTGCCGTGGTGTCAGCCTAGCTCACAGCAACCTCAAATTCCTGGGCTCAAGCAATCCTCCTGCCTCAGCCTCCCGAGTAGCTGGGACTACAGGCATGTGCCACCATGCCCAGCTAATTTTTTCTATATATATTTTTAGTTGGCCAGATAATTTCTTTCTACTTTTAGTAGAGACGGGGTCTCGCTCTTGCTCAGGCTGGTCTCGAACTCCTGACCTCGAGGGATCCACCCGCCTCGGCCTCCCAGAGTGCTAGGATTACAGGCGTGAGCCACCGAAGAGAATAATCTTTATACAAAAAGTCAGAGGAAAGAAATAAAGATTTCCAAAACATATCAAGCTTTTCAGTATTTGGATTGGGAAGGAAATAGAATTAAGGTATAATCATTTTAATTTCATGGATTTCTCTTTTATTAAAATGCCATAATATTGAGAGTCATCAATCACTGACATAGGGTGTTAATTATAAATTTGTTTCATATGGCAGCATAATAAGTAAATAAACAAAACATCTGAAAATTTCCTCACTTTTGACTGCATGACATAAATTTTAGAACTTTCAAGTACAAGGACTTTTGGAATAAGCATTATTTAGAGCACACCCTTATGGGTTATCTGATTCTAATTCAATGGAGGATCTGCACTTTCATTGACTTTGCACTATTTTATGACTCTGAAAGTTGTAGATAAATGTCAATAATGCAAATAATTGTCATCTGTAAACAGACAAATAAATTTTGCCAGATGGAGGCTCAATTTTCTTCTCTTCCCTTATGGAAGAAGACAGTTTTGAGTCCATTTACGTGTTCACCTCAATATTCCTAATCTCTACAGGGATCTGTTTTTTTGGATTCTCCTTTGCAGTGGTACCAACATCTGGTTGGCTCCTTCATTAATAACGAGTTAATACAATTTTTAACAGGTGTTCATTTTATATTTGCATGAAAGCCATGATTTTACCTTCATTTGAAAATTTTTCTTTGATATAAGATATAAAAATAATTCAGTGCAAGGCATATAAAAAGTTACTTAGCATTCTTTATCTCACAGCCCTCTTTGGAATTTATTTTACAGAAAATTTAAAAAATCAATCAATTTTTTATTCAGTTTTATTGGTGTTTATATGGGTAACCCATGAATAGTGAGGATATAGTATATTTTTCATATGAAGAATGAAATTATTTTTCAGTACTTTCCTATATTAAGCCAAAATCTTGATGTGCTTTCTAATTATTGGTTCTAGTTCTATTTCTTATGGCCATACAGAACAAATAGAATCCCAGTGCTGCATAGGAGTATTTCAAAATAGTAATATTCACTGATAGCCTTTTTTCTTCACCCTGGAAAAATCTGAGTTCTTCATCTATTCCTCATTTAAAATGGATTAAAATTCCTTCATTATCTTAAACACTCTAATATGGTACTACTTCAAAATAGACCCTATACTAATTCTGTGAATAGTCACTGAAGATTGCATTAGCAAATTTAGCAAGAACATCACTATGTTTATTCATGTAGAGACAAAACCACAGTGTGTGCTGCTGCTCATCCATGTTTTCTGTACATTGCACTTCAGCAATTTTTTGAGGGTTTCTATGAACACTATTATTAAAGTTCATCCTATTAAGTTTAGCCCATTATCTTAGTCTCTGAAGAACATTTTAGATCATTACTCTGGTGTTCTTTGGTTCTCTTTTTTTTATTCATTCTTCCAACGTTTTTTTAATGGCTATTTTATGTCTGGCACTGCCCTAAATCACTGGGATAACAAAGACAAAAATGTTAGTGATCTCTTTTTTGTTTGTTTGGTTTTGAATCTAATGAGGGAGGCAGATATTTATATGAATGATTAGATCCTAGACTGTTAAATGCTCAGAGAAATGTTGCCATGTAAACATGGGAATGATTTTATTCTGCTCTTTAGGTGACAGAGATGGGTCACAAAGCTGCTAATCTGCACAAAGCTGGATGGCTTGTCAAATAGAAATTTAGCCTGACCTGAAGCGGTGTTGCACACCAGTAGTCCAGCTACCTGGGAGCCTGGGGCAGGAGGATTACTTGAGCCCCGGAGTTTGAGGTCAGCCTGGGCAACAGATCCTGTCTCTAAAAAACAAAAACAACCCCCCCCCAGAAATTTATTTTCTAACAGTTCTGGAGGCTAGAAGTACAAGATTGGAAAGATCAAGATGCTAGCATGGGGGCAAGGGGTTCTGGTAAAAGCTCTCTTGTGGCTTGCACAAGGCCACTGTCTCCTTTTGTGCTCATGTGGCTGTTCCTTGAAGCTTGCTTATGGAGAGAGAGAGAAATTGTTCTCTCCTCCTTTTCTTCTAAAGCTACCAATTATCATAATCCCACCCTTATGACCATATTTAGCTTTAATTACCTCCTAAAATCCGTGGATCCAAATGCAGTCACATTGGGGATTAGGGCTTCAATATAAAAATTTGCAGAGTTGGGAGGGCACAATTCAGTCTATAGCATTCACGCTATTACAGGATGAGAGTATGCACACATTTGATCATACTGTGCTCAGCTCCTTATCTCAACAGCAACCTAACATTTTTATGTCAAGATTTTAAATGACTTCTAATGTTTTCTATGAAACAGTAAATAGTAATTATTATATCTGCTCTTGGTCTATTGCAACCTGGTATAGCAAAATGGAGTTGTGTAGGATTAAGAAAACTCTACCAGAATCCTTGCTCTGCCACTTATAAACTATGTAACCTCCTCTAAGGTAGAAGATTAAATGAGTTAATATAAGATAATATATAAGTCAATATAAGTTAAGAGCATTAAACAATATGTGACACATAGTAAATGTTCTATAAGTGTTAACTTTGATTATCATTAATATTTCTCTTACTATCAATTTTTATAGGCAAACCTTTTCTATTTCTTCATCATCTCTCACTTGACATGAATAAGAACCTCTTCAGCATTCTAGTCACTAATTTCTGGAGGCTTTGTAGTTTGTCTTTGATGCTTTCCGAATACACTGTCCAATAATTAAACAGGCAATAGAATATTTCGTAATACAGTTAAAATTCAGAATTGCTCAACCACATACTAAGTCTAAATAATAATAGTTCATAGAATGAAAAGTTACTTATGTGATTTTTCCTGATTTCATTTACTTTACCTAGAAGAGAACTTATCATTGCAATAAAATAGAAATGGTGATTTTCAAATATTAAAATATTAATATTATATTTTAAAATTTTTGTATCAAATATTACTTGCTTTTTGTATTTAAAAATTTATTTTAATAGAGAAACTTAGGGTTTCACTTAGCTGTAAGTTTTAAGAAAATTCAATCAATTGATCATAAATAGTCATTAAACAATAGTATATGTTCTACTTAGCAATAATTCACTATTGTTGAAGTACATTATTTCTGAGGACTTAGTAGAATGGTAGTTCCATAATAGCATGGATTTGTCTACATTCTTTTTAAAAATTTTTTCATTTCAGCATATTACAGGAGTATAAATATTTAGGTTACATATATTGCCTTTGCCCCACCTGAGTCAGAGGTTCAAGTGTGCCCATGCCCCAGATGGTGTGCGCCGCACCCGTTAGATGTGAATATACGCATCCCCTCCTGCTGCCTCCCACCTGCCCGACACCCGATGAATGTTACTACTATATGTACACATAAGTGTTGATCAGTTAATACCAATTTGATGGTGGGTACATGTAGTCCTTATTGTTCCATTCTTGTGATACTTCACTTAGTAGAATGGGCTCCAGCTCTACCCAGGATAATACAAGAGGTACTAGATCACCATTGTTTTTTGTGGCTGAATAGAACTCCATGATATACATATACCAAAAGCAGAGACAAGAATAAGAATGGTATGTTTATGGGGCAAGGAGGAGAAAGTACAGAGATCCGTGTGGAAGGTGTTGGGACATCCAGGATGTGTTCAGATTATAGAGGATCTGGAAAAAAAAGGGCAAAGAACCACAGTGACAGGGTATTTGCCTATTTTGTTCACTCAACAATAGACACTCAATAAATACTTGTGAAATGAATGAATTCGAGGTCTGCTGTGTTTGGGTGTGGTGGTTGGAGGCAGTAATTTTACTTTGTTAGATGTGTAGTGAGAAAACTTTTTGCTGTAGAAATGCTGAACTTGAGATGACTCTTTAATAGCCCATTGAAAAAATCTAGTGGGTATGTGGAAAACGATGGCTGCCTCTTAGGTGGGAAGATATGAGTGAGGAGAGATTGACAGCATCAGTATGCAGAAGAAAGATGAATCCACAAGTGGACAAGAACTTCCTGGGATAAAAACGGGGTTGCCAGATTTACCAAATAAAATATAGGATGCCAAGTTAAATTTGAACTTTGGTTAAACAATGAAAAATTTCTTAGCTTAAGTATGTCCCATGCAATGTTTGGAAGCAGCAGATAAAAATATAAAGAAAGAAGGAAGAGCATATCATCTACATTTAAGAACTTATCCTGCAATTCATGAGGTACTGGATATGAAGGCTTTCCTTTATAAATTCCTAAAGGTTTTTTACACAGAGATAAGGAATGGAGGTTACAGAAGTATTGAGGCAATCGTTCTTTAAAAGGAAATTTTGAAATAAGGGGAAAAAAGTACAATTATTCTTTGTCATGTTTAGATGAAGGAGATTTATTAATATTTCAAGGTTTTTTAGAAGATAAAAATGCTTCAATGGCTTTTCTACTTTAGCAGGAGAAATTCCACTTTAGGGAAGATTTGGGCAAAGATAAGTCAGTAATTTAATATTGATAAACATTGCCTTTTGCTAAAACCCCTTGTCCTCTGCCTTGATCAAACATTGTAATCTTGTTTGAGCCATGTATCACATACCATGTATGAATAAAACAAGTAATATAAGGCCTTTCAGTTACCTAAAACATTTATGCTGACTGAATAGTTAATGAAGAAGAAATTTAACGGTATAACTTCAAAATCAGCTGTTAGTATTGAACATATACATAGAAATTACCATAATTTCCAGTTGCCTGGTACAAGTGTTTGATATGCATGTCACAATTTATTTTGTAAGGTTTTTGGGATTTATCCATAACTGAACAAGACACAATTTGGATTTAAAGAGGCTGTAATTTTTTTATAAAAGGATAAAGATTTTTCTCCTTTTATCTGAAGTGCTTTTTTATTATTTTAACTGTTTTTGTATAATTTTATATAGACATAATTTTACATAAATATACAACTGTACACAGCCAAGGAAACAATCAATAGAGCAAACAGACAACCTACAGAATGGGAGAAAATGTTTGCATTCTATATGTCCAATAAAGGGCTGATAGCCAGAATCTACAAAGAACTCAAGTGAATCAGCAAGAAAACATCAAACTACCCCATTAAAAAGTGGGCAAAAGACATGAACAGAAAATTTTCAAAAGGAGACTAATGGCCAATAAACATATGAAAACATGCTCAACATCTCAAATCATCATGGAAATGCAAATCAAAACCATAATGAGATATCACCTAACTCCAGTGAGAATGGCTTTTATTAAAAAGTCCCTAAACAACAGATGCTGGCATGGATGTGAAGATAAAGCAACACTTCCACACTGTTGTTGGGACTGCAAACTATTAATAATACAACCTCTATGAAGAGGAGTATGGAGATACCTCAAAGAACTAAAAGTAGACCTACCATTTCATCCAGCAACCCCACTACTGGGTATTTACCCAAAGGAAAAAAAGACATCCTATAAAAAAGACACCTGTACTTGAATGTTTGTTGCAGCACAATTCACAATCACAAAAATGTGGAATCAACCCAAATGATCATCAATATATGAGTGGATTAATAAAATGTGATATATGTATACCATGGAGTAATACTCAGCCATAAAAAATGATGAACTGATACCTTTTGTAATAGCCTGGATGGAGCTGGAGACCACTCTTCTAAGTGAAGTATCACAATAATGGAAAAACAAACATCACATGTCCTCACTATTAAACTGGAACAAATCAATCAACACTTATATGCACATATGAAAGTAAAACTCAAAGGAAATCAATCAGGTGGCGGGAGGAGTGAATGGGTAAATTCACAGCTAACAGGCACAACGCACAGTATCTGGGCACACTTATAACTTTGACTCAAACTGCACAAAAGCAACTCATATAACCAAGACTTTTGTACCCCCATAATATTCTGAAATAAAAAAATATACAACTCTTGGCTGGGCGTGGTGGCTCACGTCTGTAATCCTAGCACTCTGGGAGGCCGAGGCGGGTGGATTGTTTGAGCTCAGGGGTTCGAGACCAGCCTGAGCAAGAACAAGACCCCATCTCTACTAAAAATAGAAAGAAATTATATGGACAGGTAAAAATACATATAGAAAAAAAAATTAGCCGGGCGTGGTGGCACATGCCTGTAGTCCCAGCTACTCGGGAGGCTGAGGCAGTAGGATTGCTTGAGCCCAGGAGTTTGAGGTTGCTGTGAGCTAGGCTGATGCCACGGCATTCTAGACTGGGCAACAGAGTGAGACTCTGTCTCAAAACAAAACAAAACAAAACAAAAAATATATAACTCTAATTATAATAAACAGACCCCCAGTTTTGATGTTTGACACTAACTTTCAAGTCTCCAGAACTACCCTTTACCCTTTGCCTGACATCTGGGCAACCTGATGTGAAAGCCCAGCACCCTCCAATCCTTGTGGAAGCCCAGCACCCTCCAATCCTTGGCACTGGTTGAAATTTCAAATCAGGCAAGTTTTACCTGAGTGGCACTCCTACCTAGGTTCCAAGCCCAGCCACGACAAAAATCCAAGCTACCCCCCACACCCCTTGTTTCATTCCAAAGGGAACATGAGCCCTTCTTGGGGAATCATTTTGCTGTTTGTTGTGTAAATAATAAACTTTGTAGGATAAGCATTGGTGCCTGGGTGTCATTAGTCCTGACATCTGTAAATACTTGGGGAGGGCATGTGTGGCCCAGCCTCTAACAGGGGATGCTAAGCACTGGAATAAAACTGTGACCATACACATCCATCCTTTTTCTTTGTATAATCATTTTGTGTTGTTTTGTCCCTTCCTCTCATTTCCCCCTTTCGTATATCAGCAACCCTTCATAAGGTACCCACTACCTTCTAACACCACAGATTAATTTTGATTGCTTTAAAATTAAAATTATTTGTATATATATGTACATATATGTGTGTATATATATGCACACACAGTATGCATTCTTGTGGATTTTGCTGAATATTTTGTTTGTGAGCCTGCCTTACTAGTATTGTCGTCTTTAGAATAGCGCACTTTCCTTGCTCTGTAGTATTTCAATGAATATGCCACAATTTATTTGGCTGGTTTTTGGTTATTTAGAATAGGGCTTCTACCAATATCTTTTTCTTCCCCTTTTGGTACACATTTCTGTTGACTATTACCTAGGAGTGGAATTACTGGATCACTGGGTATGTGTATGGGCTTTGATAGTTAGTGTCAAAAAGTTCTTCAAGCAGGCTACACCTATTTATTTCTAGTGTGAGGTCTTAAAATTTATTACGTGTACTCATAAACAGAATCAACCTTTCTCTTATGTTTAAGGAACTAATGAATATTTCCCATGCATTTCAGAATCTTGAATTATTTAAGTATTGATAAGATTCAAAGTTGAGGTTTTTTATGTAGAGAATTCTTATAATTTTATGTTGTCTCAGTGCCCATATTAAATACAAGTTTAACTTTCTTATACCAGAAACAGGGCACAGTCACCGTTGACAGTTTCCAGCTCTACATCACACCCAAATAGCTCAAGCTGGTGGCCAGAGATAAGAACTTAGAGGCATCTCTCCCGCCTAGCACACTAGGCTCCAATGTTCCCTCTACTTCCTTTCAAAGGACTATTCAGGAATTTGCCAGCAGACTTAAAAGAGACCCAAACCCTGTTTCTTTATATATACTGCTGGTTGCCATGCACACTCTCTCAGCCTGACTTTGTTCCTGCCTCTTATGACTTGGTGATAGAGACTGCCCTCCGGACTCATCACTCCCTCCTTGCCCAAGATCTGTAGTTAAAAATCTTTGAACTTGTTTCCTATTGTGATGGTGTAACAAATTTGTGCCTTTCATCTAAAGAATCAGGAGCTCCCCCAGGCCAGGTTTTTCTTGGGATGCAGGAGAGAACACAAGGTCAGGATGCCAGCACCAGAGCGATGGACAGGCGGGAATAAAGTGGACAGGAGTCAGAGAAGAGCCACAAAGGCATCTGCCAGGATAGACAAGTTTCCCGTGTCAGGGCATCCTGGTTGTAGGTCAGACAAGTAGGCATTAGGCTGTCCACCAGGTAAAACAGGTATCCTGTGAAAGGCACACTGTAAACATTTGTATCTAGCTCCCATTGGGGTAGGTTGCTAGCAGCTCTGGTACTGGAATCCCTGGCGGCTCTCAGAGCACCTTGCTATACAGATAAAAAAATATGAAGTAATAGAACATGCTTTGAGTTACTCACACTTTCTCAACTGCATTATAATTATTTCTGTATAGCATAATTTTTATAGAAGAATTCTAACCTTGCCTTAAGTCTACAAAATGGAATCCTGGTGAAAAATTGGGAAGGGGTTTGATAATTCAGCTAATCCTCATATCTCTCAGAAGATGTATTTCTTAGATTATCTTGGTCCTTTAGTCAGACTCTCTGCTTGTATAATATTAGAAATAATTTAGAGTAGAAAATGGTCTTCTAGAAAAAACATCTAATTTAGTCCAGGTACTTCATTTTCATCTCCTATTAGTTATGATGATCATTTGTATATGAAATTTTGAGATGGAGTGTACAGCTCTTAAAGTGGCATTGCCTACATTGGGCTGTTTATTCTTCTTGTGAAGTTTTCAATGATGATGATAAAGTTATGATGTTGATAAAAATGTACCCTCTATTATCACATATATTTTTTGAATAAACCTAATCTATGCTAAAATGAGCATAAGGAATCAATGGAGAATGGACTCACAATTCAATCAAATGTGTTGAGAAAATTGGCTGTGAGGGAATTGTTCAATTTTTCCTTTTTTGGTCTTTGTTAATACCCTATTTCGAAATCAATTCAAAATAAATTGAGTAAAACAGAAGAGGAAGAAAAAAGAAGGAAAATAAGCCTCTGAAAGATGAATCTTTATCTTATTTTGAGATAGGATAGTATTGCCAAGTCATTTTCTTTATGCCTTTTTCAATTGCATTTATATTAAGTATTTATATGTTTGATTTTTTTTAACCAAATAGAAAATTCATAAAATTGAAAGACCTAAAATTTTGATACAGATATGGCAGAAAATGATGTAGTCTTACACACACACACATATATATATCATACATATAAATTGTCGGACTTGAGGAATAAAAGTGGCACAATAAAATCTTCTCACCCCACTTCATTAAAAGGACTCTTAGTAAGCTGCTATTTTTTAATAATCATTTTAATTTCAAGTAGAAACAAGGACATTTTGGACACGTTCCAATGTTATCACCACACTTTATTAAATTGAGCAGCCGAATTTGATTAAGCACAATTAATTGTCTTATAAAATTAATTCCTTAATAAAGAAAACACATTGTCTGTCTCAGGACACCAAAGATAAAGATAACATCTTCGAAATGGTAAACAACATTTTTGGGTTTTCTGTAGTGTTGAAACTGAGAGAATAAAATGGAAAGATTTATACTTGAAAGTAGAGTTTCAGTTTTATTGACTTTGATTCCTCTGAGATGCCCCAAGAGAGATAGTAATACCTGGTAACCATGGCAATGCACTGTGGAGGACCCCCCAGAGCCCTAATAGAGCCAAACTGCAGGATGCTAGGAATAGCTAAAGCACCAGCTTAAACACAGGACATGTATGAGGATAACTCCTAGAGACTTAAAAAAATACGTTAGCAGAATTCTACTTTCCACAAAAGAAATATACAAAGAACCCATGAGACTTGTTATTGCTCTTATGTTATCTGCCCATCTGTACCCCCAGCATGTCTTAGGGAAACTGTGCTACCTAAAAAAGGGAAACCACTCTGTCAGTGCACTTCCTACTTCCTACCAGTCTCTTTGTCTCTCTCTCTCCACCTAATGAATGTACTACCTACGTGTGTATTACTTAGGGTAACATTAGTATCTCTTTAACACATCCATGTACCAAACTTTTAATGGCTTGAATTTGATAGAAGTTCATTTTTTTGCTTATCCTGAGCAGCTGCTTATGTGTCTCTTTACAAAGGGGTTAGGAAGGTGTTCATCCAGGGACAAGCCTTCCCCACCATCAACCGGTTCTTCCTAATGTCACTGTGGTCGTCCCCTCCTGCTCAACTGAAAAAAAACCAGCACAGATGATCTCTCATGGAAGGCTCTGGAACCAGAACATGTACATAATTTCTACAAATATCCTATCAGAGCTCAATTATAATGATGTTGGTATTTTAATAGGGATTGCATTGACTCTGTAGATCACTTTGGGAAGTATAGACATTTTAACAATGTTGATTCTGTTGATCCATGAGCATGGTATGTTTTTCCATCTGTTTATGTTCTCTGCTATTTCCTTTCTCAATGTTTCATGGTTCTCTCTGTAGAAGTCTTTCACCTCCTTAGTTAAAATAAAGTAGGAGAAAACATGAAACATCCAGCTGTGGTCCCAAAGGAGGTCAAAGATATCAACAAGAACAAGGCTGCTGTTCAGGTCAACAGCACCAGCAATGGAATAAAAGACATCACTGCACACCTGGAGTGGAAAGGGTAAAAAGTGGGTGGAGCTTCTTGTGCTTTAGATATGAGGAGTTGAAATTCCTGATAAATAGGTATTACAAAATCTTTAAAATATGTGCAGTAAGAAAAGCTGGTGCCTAGAGCAGTCTTTAGATTGGTCTACGGGTTTAACTGGAAAATGAGCTTTTCTTTTAAAATTTTTGGTCTGAAAAGATTTTGATGTATTTTGAATGAAGTCATAAGAGTAGATATTACATTTCAGTGAACTATATCATAATTTAGTTTTCCTTTCATTTTGATGGTACCTCATAATTTTTCCTTTGGAAAAAAAATCTTGACTCATTTAAGAAAATTTATCACAGTTTTATTTTTCCAATTTTCATTTGAAGCAATCATTTTTTTAAAAAATATGGCCATTATTTTCTGAGTACCTTGTCAAAAAAGTCTTTTTATTTGAATTATTACATTTTTGTATGTTAAAATTGCTTTAATATTTCTTTTACTTCAGACAATTTTAATGTTATTTTACTGGACTTTGATTTTTAAGCTTGAGGAATTTAGCTCAATTTTACTGGACTTTGATTTTTAAGCTTGAGGAATTTAGCTTAATGTATTATTGTTAATATAATGTTCTGAATCATTAGTGAATAAATTGGCTTATCAAATATTTATTTTTGAATTAGGTAAAGAATACTATAATTTTTAAATTGTACTACCCTTTTTATTAATACATAATAGTTGTATAGTTGAATGGGATACATGTGATATTTTGATATATGCATACAATATGGAATGATCAATTCAAGGTAATTAGGATATCCATCACATCAAACATTTATCATTTCTTTGTGTTGGGAACATTCCAAATCTTCTCTTCTAGCTATTTTGAAATATATAATAAATTATTGTTAACCATAATCACTCTACTGTGCTACCAAGCATTAAAACTTACTCCTTCTATCTCACTGTATTTTTTACCCATTAATGAACCTCTCTTCATCCCCCTCTCCTCCCTATCCTTCTCCGCCTCTGATGATCACTATTCTACTCTATACCTCCATGAGACCAACTTTTTCTTTTTTTTTTTTTTGAGACAGAGTCTCACTCTGTTGCCCGGGCTAGAGTGAGTGCCGTGGCGTCAGCGTAGCTCACAGCAACCTCAAACTCCTGGGCTCAAGAGATCCTTCTGCCTCAGTCTCCCGAGTAGCTGGGACTACAGGCATGCGCCACCATGCCTGGCTAATTTTTTCTATATATATTTTTAGTTGGCCAGATAATTTGTTTCTATTTTTTAGTGGAGACGGGGTCTCACTCTTGCTCAGGCTGGTCTCGAACTCCTGACCTTGAGCGATCCACCCACCTTGGCCTCCCAGAGTGCTAGGATTACAGGCGTGAGCCACCGCGCCCGGCCTGAGACCAACTTTTTTATTAATAGCTCTCACATATGAATGAGAACATGTGATATTTGTCTTTCTGTGCCTGGTTTATTTCACTTAACAATGTCCTCCGGTCTCATTCATATTGCTGCAAATGACAGGATTTCACTCATTTTTATGGCTGAATAATATTCTATTGTATATATATATACTACATTTTCTTTATCCATTCATCTGTTGATGGACACTTAGGTTGATTCTGTATCTTTGCAGTTATGAATAGTATGGCAATAAACATGGGGGCTATGAGTGTGCCCATCACCCAGATAGTGTTCATTGTACCCATTGGGTAGGTTTTTAATCTACAAAGTTATACAATCTCAATAAAATCAATAATTATTTTAAAGTGCTTAAGCTGATTTTAAGATATATCTTGAAAAGACCAAGAATAGCCAATTATACCTAAGGAGGAATACATAGGTAGCAGACTAGTCCAACCAGATATTTATGGCTTAATTAATAAAGTTTTGCAAAATAAGATAATGTGGCATTGGCATAGTTATAGACAAATGGGCCAACTGAACAAAATAGCAAATCTAGAAACCAACGAAGACATTTAAACAAAGCTGTTATATGACAGAAGTATTACTAGAGATCACTGGGGGAAGGCAAGACCTTTCAGTCAGTTGCGCTGGGACAATTGCTTATTCATGAATTAAAGAATAAAAATTTTGATAGCTGCTTTACAACAAAGTTCAAATATGTATATTTAAAAATATAAATATATAATAAATATATAAGTATATATATTAAACTTCATTGCAACAGGCAAAATTTTACACAATTCTTAGAATAAAAATTATAGATTATTTTTTATGGCTTTGAAGAAGAAAAGGATTTTTTAAATCTAGAAAGAAAGATCACTAATATCAAGAGGAAAATATCAATAATAGCTAAATTTAGTGGAATTAAGAGCCAAATATTGGGATGGTGTTACTAAAGACATAACACTAGCTAATTGACAAAAATTAGCATTTCAACTACACAAAAAGTACACAAAATACTTCAGAGAGCACGTTGTCAATATCCTTTCAAGTTGAAGGTAAAAATAGATTTCTAGTAATGAGTTCCACTTTCAGATACACATCATGACTAATATACATAAAAGGCCTCATAGTGGTAGATTTTATAATAGAAACAAAAAAATCACTCTGAAACACTAAATACGGGAATATGGACTAATACACAATAGTGTGTTCCTTCAATGGAATAGTATATATCAATTAACTGAAATAAATGAGGACTACATGTATCAGCATAAATAAATCTCAAAAACCTAAGGTTGAATGACAAAGGATAAATCTCAGAAAACCTACTGGTGAATGAAAAAGAATTGCAGAAGGATAAGTACAGTGTGGTACTATTCATGATGTACAAAACAATTCAATCTATTTTTTTAGCAATGCATATATGTTCACGGGAATGGTAAGTGCCCAAATCAGAATCAAAGTTCTCTGTGGGGAGAGAGTGGGATGGCATCGGGCGAAGGATATGTGTGGCAATAGTACAGTCACATTTGCAGTACTTTTGTTAATTAGGCTGGGCTGGGGGAACACGTTCTTTATGTCATCCTCTATACATTTGCATCTGTGAAATATCACTAACAAAAATTGAAAAAGTGCTCAGATTATCTCATTAATGAGAGTATGTTTTTATACCGAGAAAACTCAAGAGACCGGCATAAAACTATTATAATTAGGTAAAGCTGGTAGGAATTAGATAAGCTTTATACAATTCTAGCAATAAATTACTAGAAACAGAAAATTTCTGTGTAATTTAAAAGTTTTTGTCTATTTTTTCACTCTCAATGGCAACAAAACTAGAAAAGTTTAAGAAGACATTTAACAGAAAAAACTCAAAGTCTTTATGAAGAAAGATACTAAATTAAGCGGATGGATATAAAATATTATCTGAACAAATCTAAGAGCATCTCATGTTCTTTAATGGAAGGTGTTATTTTCATGAAAATAACAATACTTTGAAATTAATATATGAAATAATGTAATTTAAATTGAAACCCCAATGAATTTTTATTGGAAAAATTATCTTTCATTTCATAATGAGTCATAAATGCTTTAAAATGTGCAAGAAAAGTATGGAAAAAAACATTGGCGGGTGAATTCCATTTTAGATGTCAGATCACATTATAAAACCACAGTAATTAGGTCTTTCTGGTTTTGGTCTTTGGATAGACAAACTGAGTATAGGAAAAAATAAAGAACATTCAGAAATTAATTTCAGTGTGGATAGAAATTTAGTATATGCAAGAATGATGTTTCAATTTAGAATATTTTATCTATGAAATGATGCTGATACAGTTGGCTAGCCTTCTGGAAGAATAAAAGTTCATACCTGGTTATACCATATATAAAGATAAATTCTAGATGAATTAATGCTTTAATTATTAAAAAATATAAAATGTGAGAGTTAAAGATACCCTCTATCAGTGAAAGACTTGTTCTCTCTCCAAACTGGAAATCCAGAAGCTATTAGATATATATATCTAATGTTTTAATGTGTTCAATAGATTTGCTGGAAGAGTGTGTCACAGAAAATGTGAAGTGTTTAATGTAGGATAGCTTTAATACATTTAAATACATTCACCATGCATTTATTGAGAGCCTATTATATGCTAATCACTGTGCCAAGTTTTGGAGGTATACATATGCACAAGAAATTCATAGTCTGTGGAAGAAAACACTGTGTTAATAGTTGCATAACAATATAATAAATATCATGATAAAGGAATATAATAGGTTAGGGATCCACAAATTATTTCCTTTGGGCTTGTGTGCCTGCTGTCTGTTTTTATGCAGCCCATGAGCCCAGAGATAAGAATAGTTTTCATGTTTTAATTGTTTTAAAAATATCCAAAGGAAGAATAATAGTTCCTGACAAGTGAAAATCATATGAAACTAACATTTCAATGTTTATAAATAAAATTTTATTGGTACACAGTTTTTCCCATTCTTTGTGTGTTATCTATGGCTTTTTTCATGCCACAACTGTGACAGAAATGTTATGGTGTTTATTAAAAAATAGGGGTGCTTTTTTTGTTCTGACATTTCAGTCCAATAATAGGTAATTCATTCAGAATGGATGATCTAAATGTATGAAAAGACTCATTCAGAAAAGGAATAACTTACACTCACTTTCTTCCTGGACTGACTTTTTCTACATAAAATGTCTATTGTTTCCTTCTCTATTCCACAAAAATAGCTTTATTTGTATGAAACTTTTTTCTTATTTTCCTTTTTCTTTTATTTTGCAGTAGAACAAAGGAGAATGTGGAGATTTTTCCCTTGGCTTTGCTTGGACAATGGAAACATTTTTTTGTATGCATAAAATGAGTGACAGGAAGATAACATTTTGATACCTCTCAGATACTGCTGGGTGATATTAACTGTAATATCAAATTACTTCTTGGCTTGCCCTGGGTTGGAATATCACTTTCAGACCACTAACACTAATGATATAAAGATGATTACAGAAGTTACAATTGTATATTACATCCATCACACATTTCTTCAAAGTCCATTGAAGCTCTATTCTTTATTGTCCTGAGACATTTTCGTCGGTATTCCCAGATTGGAGGGCAAAGAAATTATATGGTTTTTTCTTCTTTATAATGTCAGACTGTAATACTCACACTTATCTGCTATTTTGAAACTCAAAGTAGACATTCTAAAATACCTATCTTTGGTACTTTTCCTACCTTTTTGATATGATAGGTCAACTGTATTCCATTTTTATATTTAGACAAAATATTCTCTTAAATAGTAGTGTACAATTATGATCTGTAGCATAGAACTATTTTCTTGGTCTATGTGAGTTATATTAGCATAATTCTATTATGGAAATTTTTCATACTAAAAACTGAAAAAAGTTTTCAAAGAATTTGAAATTATTAAAAAAATGAAAAGTACAGATCACAGACCTAGTATAATACTTTTGCAAGTATTTTATTCATTGTCATAAGCTTATTATCATTGCAATTCTGCTTAAAAGTCAGGAAAAGCTGGCACTAATTTTACCAGGCAGATCCATTTTCAGAGCACAAATATGATGCTGCTATAATTTGAAGGTGACTAGTATTTTCACTGTGAATGTGTCTGAAGTCACATTCTCCAGAATATCAGATACACATGACTAAGAAAATGTGTGGACTTTTCTCAGAAGCTCTCAGATCAGTAAAAAGAACCTTTTTATGATATTTAACTGAAAGACAGAAAAGTACATAATATTTTACTTCCTATTCCTTATCTATGAGTATATGGATACACATTATTTTCAGTTTCATTCAATAATTTTAAAAATTGATCAAAAATTTAATTTTTCTGACAGTACATAATTATGTAATATCTCCAAATTTATCCCAAAAGCAGGTAGAACACTTTCCAAAAATACCTTATTACTTAAGAGTATAGATTAATATAAATTTAATACAACCTATGATAAAAATCCTGAGTGAAATTAAGACTGCTAATGTTTAAAATATCAAAGATGAACACATTAAATGATGTACTACTTTACTCAGGATTCATTTTCTTTTATGTATATGAGGGTGCTTAGTTTAATCTATTTGTAGGTATAAATCAATTGTTTCAGCTTGCCTCAGTACTGTATTCCATTGATGGTTTATGGTTAGGATTTTGGGGCTTATGTTTGCCCTAAAATTATTAGAATAATTATTTAAAGATATGTAGTATACATATGGCTTAAGAAATTATTTTAGATCAAACTAAACTATAATTCTTGAACTGTATTTCTTCTTTCAACTGTACATATCTCATGTATGGAAGAGAGTACTGCTATCCTTCTCAATAACCCACACTGGCCTCCATCTCCTCTCTAATGCCAGTAAGTTTCACATTCCCCAGCAAAGCAAATTAAATCAATCTGACATTGAAGAAAAATGAATAACCCCATAGTGGGAAGCAGAAAACTTATATAATCAATTAGAATATTGAGGTCCTTGTCCTCCAGGTGCACCTTTTTAAAATAACTGATGAGTTCCAGAGAACTTTTGAACTACAAATAATTATTTGTAATAGTGTGTTGAAAGCCTATATGAACTACAAATATAAGCACACATAAATAACAGTGCATAATAAGTAATAATTTTAAAATCTGAAAATGATGCTGGGACCAAAAAAGAAAATTAACCTTTGGACCTGTACCAAGAAACCAAGAAGTGGCATGTACAAGTGTGTTTATTAGTAACTGAAGTGGGACATGGTTTTAAAAGTCTTTAGTGAAAATTTCTAAAAAGTTGCAAGATAAGGCCCTTTTAAAATTTTCCAACACTTTATACACCTAAGTAGGAATATTTGATATCCCTCTTTTTTTCTCATCTGTCTTTTAAAAATGTTTTTTATTCTTCATTTTCTTCCTTGCTTGGTCATAATACTGAATAAGATATGATTTAAATTATATTAATTTTATGTATTAAAAGTGTATACAAACATGTTACCAAAAGTTATCTTCTCTTTCATGGTATGTAAATTATACTTCAATAAAGCTGTTAAAATATTACTTTCAAAATCAATTACATGGAAGAGACTTGCATATGTTTAAAATTTTATGGTAATGATTCAGTTGAGAAAGAGTGTTGAATAGCCAGCAAAATGAACATTATATTTAATAAAAGGTTCCTAGAAGATGAGAGGGCATAGGATCCAGAAAACTTGCACAAGGATAGGATTTAATTTGGAGGAGAAGTCCCTGTTCAATATAACGAAAAATTAAGGATGGACTATATTAGGATTTATATAGTATTACAAGTGGGTTTGGGAAGTTAAGGAAGATCTCATCCTTTGTCTTCTCTGTCCTCTATAAAGTAGAAAAGGGTGGTGAGTTAAAATAGGTGTTGTAAATTAAGGTAGCATGCTTCGATTAGAAAAAAGTATTATACTAGAAACTGAACCAATTTTGAAGGTCTGTTGGGGGTAGGTGATTATGAATGTCTTCATGTACAACTATTTCACATATCGCTCAGCTTCTCAGTTGCACGTGTGGAAATTCCATCATCAATGGATGGAGTTTTGGTGTATGAAAATAATTAAAACAGACAAGGGCGCAAGGGATTTTGTTTTAAAAGTTTCAATAAATAATGAGTCACAGAACTTCACAGAGGGAAAAAAGTGAAAGGCTTATAAACTGAGAGAAAACAAAGAAATCAGTGGAATAGGGTCCCTGATGTTAAGGAACAGTCTGAGCATGTGGCTGAAGAAGCAAGCTAGGAGAGCAAATTGTGGTCAGAATCTAGGATGTCTGGACTAGCGATGTTGAAGGGGGAGCAATTTTGAGAAACAATTTGCTCAGGCTATGTTGTGAATATAGAGTGAAGAGGAAGAATAGAGAAGATCATTAAAAGTGAGAAAAATCAAGAATTGAGAAGTAGGGTGCTGTGTGAGCATTGATGTTGAGTCTCTTAAGGTAATGACGGAATTTGGAAAAAGCAGAAAATTTTTGGCCACCAGTCACTTCTTAAATGGATCAGGGATGTGACTATGAGGATGGAGGATAACAACAAAGAGTGGGTGATGGCAAAGACAAATGGAGCAGGATTTTTCTTTCTTTTTTTTTTTGCAAGGGGGTTTTGGAGAATTGTCTGTTTGATAAAAATTGCAGTGATATATCTGGCAATTCAAAGAAAAGAAAGAATTCAAATCTCATCTCCTGTCTTGAGGCACAGGTTTAGGACTTGACTAAATTTTAAGGGATACTGTGCTTTCAAAGTCAATTAAGACAAGCAAGTACAGGGAGTAATCTCAGAAAGACTGACAATGTTTGGGGAGTTTGCTGATAATGGGCTGTATTTGCCAAGGCACAGTAAAAAATCTTCCAAGAGAATGGTTGAGTCAGGAGGAAGAATATACAGAACTCATTGAGAATAAAGGTATGACTAAGGTCCATTGGCTAGGGGTTTATCATTTAGGTTTCAACGGGTGAAATCAGTGAGGCTACATGTAGTAGTCTAAGCAATCCCTTTAAGGGAAGTGGTCCTTAGCCCTGGACTAGGGGTAGGTAAGAGAGGCACTTTGGCTGCAAAATTTAAGGAGGCACTCACTCCCAGGGTCATGCACATACAGGATTGGCTCTTGAACTGCACTGAGAGAGTCCCTTCTTACATTTTCTGCTCTTGATTTCACTCTTGCTTCACCTTGGTGCCTTCAGAATAATCATCTCACTAGGACTGGGGCTGGGGTATTATTTGTCCCTGAGGTTGCGGTGTCTGCACAAGAATGCACGCTAAATTATGATCAGGTACAACCATTCGTGTATGTGTTTTATGTTTTGTGCTCTTGATTGATTTTATGCTAGTATTATACTTTTTTTGGCTTTTATAGACTCGTGGGGGTAATGCAAACAATTTTCTGTCATTACTCATAAAAAGTTTATAGCTAAACTGATTCTTACCAAAAATCTTTAAAATAGTTTTGTCAAGTTCCAAGAACAATACCCTTGAGGGTATTGATTGGAATCAGAACGAATTTATAAACAACTCTGCAGAAAATTTTTATCTTGCCAAGTTTTTCCAATAGACAAAATTATTTTGTTTTCCACTTATTTAGGTGGATGTTTTATGCCTTTGGTAGAGTTTGGTAATATGCTTTATATGAATCCTGAACATTTCTTTTTAAATTGATTTCTAGATATTTTAAATAATTTTTGCTTGTATGATGGAATAATTTTTCCATTATATTTGAACTTTTTTGTTAGTATATAGGCAAGTATTACTGATGCTTACTTGCATCATTTTCCATTAACAATCTTATCAATATTAATAATGATTCAATTGATTTTATTATATTAATATTTCCTATATAGACAATGACTAAAATATAAGAAAATAAAAATTTCTGTCATTTTCTTCCCAATATTTGTATCAACTACTTAATTTGATTTATTTTGTACCACTGCCAAAATGTCAGTAAAATGCTAAATATTCAATAGTAGTGGCAATAGAATTCATCCTTGTTTTTTTCTTGATTTTGTGTGACTTCTACTTACCTATGTGTCTCTGCATCTTAATTTCCTCATCTTTAAAGTGCAGATAATTATAGTACCTAATACATAAGATTATATGAGAATTAAATGGGATAGTTACATATAAATTGGTAAAATGTGTGTCTCAGCCTGTTTGGAGTCCAAGTAAGAGAGATGTTTCAAAGTACAAAACAAAGCTTGACAGTGATAGATCTTATGCTGGAAAAGATCAGAGCCTTGGAGAATAGATTCAGGGGACATATCATATTGTGGTAGACAGCCTCTATGGCCACTACCATGATCCTTGGTCAGTGGTGTTTGTGCCTTTTGTGATCCTATCACCTTGAGTGTGAGTGGGACCTGTGACTTGCTTCCCAGCAGTAGAATACAGCAAAGGTGACAGATGTTTATGATTACCTATGTGATAATGTTACTTAAAACTGCAACCTGTCTTGCTAGGAGACTGACTTCTCCATGGCTGGCTTTGCAGAAAGAACCTATCATATTGTGAGCTGCCATATAGATAAATCCATGTAGCAAAGAGCTTTGAAAGCCCACTAGGAACACTGTTAACAATCACATGAAATTGAGAGCAGATCCTTCCCCAGTTGAGCCTCTGATGAAACCAAAAACCTGTTCAACATTTTGACTACAGGCTTTGAAACCTTGGAGCAAAGGATCCAGCTAAGCTGTGCTCTGATTTCTTACCCACAGGAACTGAGATAATAAATGTGTACTCTTTTAAGCTGCTAATTTTATGATAATATTATGCAGTAATAGATGACAAAAAACACATAAAAACAGGAATCCTAGAGAGGAAAATAAAAGGGTAAGGGATAATGAAAATAAAATTATTACTAGAAAAATATTTCCCTGAACTAAAATTTTGAGCCAGCAGAGGAAAAGTATTCATTAAGTTTCAGGCACATTCTATCACAAATTTTGTGGTAAAATTGTGAAATACAAAGAAATAGCGGAAAAATATTTAAAACTTTCACGAAGGAACATTAAATTATTTAACAAAACAAAACGATTAAGACTGCCATCATATTTCTAATCTTCAAGATTGGAAAATGGTAGAAAAAAACTGAGTCCTGAGGCAAATGAACTGGAACTCTAGAGTCCTGTATCCAAACACTGTAGAGTGAGATAAAGACATCTGTAGATTGTACTACTTGGAGAGAGTTCAACTAAACCATTCAAGATGAAGAGCATACTTGAGAAAGGACCCTAACCAACATCACATGACTCAGAATAGTGACTAACACAAGCAGAAAAATGCAGAGGAGAGGAAAGGAAACATTTATGAGTAATGAATCTTACATATTTAGTTAATTTAACTCAAATGGATAATGGTATACTGCCTGAGAATGTCTAAGTGTTTCTTAAGGACTCTTGAAACAGAAGAACGCCTCATGAGGTTCATGTGCTGCTTCTACCCTGAATTTCCAGATGATTATTAGAAGTGTTTAAAAATGTGAAAAAAAATCCAAAAGTACAGGAATTCAGTTGTAAAATTTTGAGACATAAATTACAGTTCTATTTGATTTACAAAAAAGTAACAGTTGAAATTATAGAGAACTCTACTAAAAATATCCAAAAATTTATATGCTCCAACCTTCTACTCACCAAAGAAAATATCTTAGTATACCAAAACATACATTTGTGCTTATGTGGATTTATATATACAGATTGTTGAATATGAACATAGTAATTCAAGGCTCTAACATTACCACAGGTCACAAATATATAATGGTTTATATACACATGTGCACACATACATACAAATAATAAAGAAGATCTTATATCCCTAATGTATATTACACATGAAAACAAGGGAGCTTGATTTGAAATGTCTCCATTTGATAGGTTTTCTTTATATTATTTCATCTTTAGCAATAAATGATGAAATTGCCCTGGTAAACCAGTAGCTATTAGTAGCTACTAAAGGCTGCTTGGGGTTCCTAGCCTAGACTCTCTCTGAACAATCTAGTAGATCCCTAGTTGAACATTTACTTTTAAGAATAGATGTGACGAGATCACAATTGAATGATATGGATTTTTTGTTAACATTCAATGACAAAATCTTTTGTGATTACTGTCTGTGCTCTTGTTAAATTTTTACTAACATATGTTCTAGTGTCAATCATAATAAGTGAGACTAACTTACTATAGTTAATTATATTGTAGATTACCAATATTAGAGCTAGAAAGGATTTGGAAACTCTGTGGCCAAACATTCTCATTTTACAGATGAGAAAACTGAGGCAGAGGTAGTTATAATAGTAATCACATGCAGAAGTCCACGTAGGGACTAGAGACAGAGAAAAGGCTTACCATGACCTCCTAACTCTCAGTCCAGTGTTCTTTTCCACTACTCAAATTAGCATGTGATAATTCATGGAGAATTAGTGTGCAAAAATTGTCATAAAAAAGTAAAATCACAGGATGTCAAATGAACCCAGACCCAAAATCCTTTAAATAATTGCATAGAGTACCAAATCAAGTTGTGTCTTAGGCAGTCAGACCAAATGTTTCCCAAACTTCCTTTAAAAGATTGATCTGAAATGCTTATTA
>CM052443.1:11643032-11658377 GCA_028533085.1 Varecia variegata | reverse complement strand
AATATAGTAATTATCAAAGACATTTAGATTGATATCCTTCAAATGAACTATGCTTTCTCTTTAACAGATGTATGAGCTATGAGAACTCTTGAAACTACAGTATGTATAATATGTTTTTATTTCTCTCCTTTTTTCTTTATGCTCTCAGATATAAATTGAGATTAACTATAAGCAATGACATTTCTCTGTAGCTTTTTAAGTAGTACCCTTGCTTAAAAAATATAAATACTTCACCACGATGACTCAATCAGGGACTTTGCAATTTTAAACTCAATTATCTCCTTTGAAACCAAGATGTACTCTTTTTTGCCATGATATTCAGGTGAGGCTCTTACATAAAGGATTTCAATGTGTAATTATTTTGTGAGTACATTTAAAAATCATTCTGAACTTCAGAACTTGTCATCAATCCTTTTTAAAAACTGTATATTATATCTAACTTTTAAAATTAAAATAAATGGTTATTTGGATCAAATATTAAATTGGTCTGGTTATATTTGTTAAAATGAAATCACTCAGTACTTTTTTCATTAATTATCATTCCACAAAATCAACAGAACTCCAATCCTATAAGGGAAAGTCAAGATCAGCTTGGGGTTTAGGGATATTACTCAGGAGCATCCCTTCTTCTGAATATGTTTCTCTACAGTTTAATCAACCAGGCTATAAATTCTTGCCTCTTCAAGGATAATATTAAATCTTACTCCAGTCCTTCAGATTTGAGGTTTTTAGTTTGTCTTCACACTGTTTGACCCTGAGTGTTTAACAACAAAGTTAGATTTGTCTTGGAACTCTGATGTAGGTACCCTCTGATGTCTGAGTACCTGAGCCTCACACAGACATTAAATATCAGCTACTTGACCTTCACTCTACCGTGGCCAGTTCAGATAAATGAAATTTCTCAGAGATAATGCTATATATAGGCTCACTAAACTCACTAAAGACATGGGGAAATGACCAAATTAGTAAGGAAAGGCAGATGCCACATACTGCAGAATTGGTCTCTTAAGAACTTCAGATAATGATTGTAAAAAAATTCATATGTAAAATAATAGGAAGTGGCAACGGAATAAAAACGTCAGAAAAACGTGATACAAAAAAGAAAAGGGAAATAGGCATATCTGAAAAGAATTAAAGAGTATTTTTGGAAATAAAAGAAGTCTTTGAAATTAAAAATGCAATGGATGAGTTAACACACTACTTTAAAAGTTGAAGAAAAAAACAAGTGAACTGGAAAATATATCTATGAAGTCAAGTAGAATGCAGTATGTAAGGATACCTACTCTATAAAGACTGAGACAAAGGGAAATAGAGAGAGAAATGTGGAAATTTGAAAAAACAGTCAAAGGGAATGGAATATAGAATGAGTACATTTCTTTAGAGTTCCCAGAAGACTGGATGGAAAGAATGAGAAAGAGTTAATATTTGAAGAAAGAGTGATTAAAATTTGTATAGAATTGCTAAAAGACATAAATTCTGTTACTTGGATAAATTATATCATGTTAAGTATATAAAACATCATAAGATTAAAAAGCCAAAAAATTTAAAATAAATAAAAAGAATAAAGATTTTAAAAAATAAAGAAAAAAAGACAAATTCTTAGATTCAAAATTATAAGAAATTTCAAACAGAATTAATAAGGCAAGCCTACACAAATTATATTAAACATGCAAATAAATTGAAAGCAAATGGAAAGAAAGCAGTGATTACCAAAAACAAAAACAAAACCCCCCAAATTGAACCAAACCAAAAAAACCAAAACAACAGCAACGATTGGTTTGACAGCTGATAAGAAGAAATTACAGGCCAAAAAACTCCCTTTATCAATATATTTTGCCACAGAGGATATTAGCAAGAACAAATAAGATTCCTTTTAAAAAAGAGAAAGAAGAAGAATGTAAGAGGAAACTAAAGAATAAGAAATAGGATTCGTTAGTATATGTATTATATTTTTTTCTTAATTTCTTTCTTGAATTTCAAAACATTAAGGAGGTACAAATATTTTAGGTTAATGCTTGAGTCCTGGCTATAGGTGTGCCTGTCACTCAAATAGTGTTCATAGTATATTAAAAAGATAACAATAAGTTGACATTTAATACCCATAAATCAAATGTCTGATGATATCAAGTGTTGAGGATTACAATGAAGAACTAGAATTCTCACATACCATAGTGGCAGTGCAGATCCACAGAAACAGAGAGAGATATCTGGTAGAATTTGAGATCTTCACACATTTGTGGCTCATCCATTCTACTGAAAATATACTTCCAATTATTATTTTTAGAGCCCACAAATTAGGAGACTTTTGTTTTAGAAATGTTAAAATATTTTTTAAAGTACATCTTAGAATGGATGAAATACTCTGGAGAAGTTTTCACACATGCAGACAAAGCGATGTATACTGGAATGTTGACAGCAATGCTGTTGCTATTAGGGAAAATTTAGAAACAACCTAAATGTCCATTAGCAGCAGCCTGGGTTAAGTTAGGGAATGCTAATACAGTAGAGTGCCCTCTTCAGTGAAAATGAATGAACTAGAGGTACTAAATCACACCAACAAAATATTGAATGAAAAATAAATCAAGTATAGAAGGATATACGTGGTAAGATATTTTTATATATAATTTTAGTTTAAGGAAAGCAATATTGGGTCATTTATATATAATAATATGTAAAGATGCATTACCAAAATCAAGATACAGGTTCCTCTGATTACAAGTGAGGAAAATGCTACCAGAGATTAACTCCAAGGCCTTTGTTGTATTTGTAATGCTTTATCTTTCATGGTTTATGGTAGTACACAATTGTTATTTAACAATATTCTTTTTATATTTTGTATGTCTGAAATGTGTCTTAATATAGTGTTATTTAAATGCAATCTAATACAATCTTTTTTTTTAAACTAAGGAAAATATATTTTATTCTCTTTAATACAGGTGGTCCCTGACTTACAATGGTTTAACTTCCAATTTGTGGGCTTTACGGTGCTGCAAAAGCAATATGCGTTCAGTAGAAACCATACTTCTAGTTTTGAATTGTCATCTCTTCCCAGGCTAATAATATGCTGTTTGATACTGTTTCATGACGCTGGGCAGTGGCAGTGAGCCATAGCTTCCAATCAGCCATGTAATCATGAGGGTAAACAACTGATAATCTATGGTGTACTGTGTTGCTGGATGATTTTGTCAAACTGTAGGCTAATGGAAGTGTTCTGAGTGCATTCAAAGTAGGCTAGTTTAAGCTATGATGTTTGGTAGGTTAGGTATATTACATGCATTTTCAACTTACTATATTTGCAACTCTCAATGAGTTTATCAGGACATAACCCCATCATAAGTCAAAGAGCACCTGTACTTCAAACCAGTAATGTGGTGGCTGGTTGTGGGGGAGGTGGAAGGGCAAGGAGAAGGTTTGATGACACACAGTCCCAAAATATTATTCTGAAATGAATGTGACTCAGGTATGCTCTAAAGCTACAGAAATAGGTTCTCATTCTAAGCTGTAAATAGATTTCACTGGACTTTATATCACAAACAAGGTATTCTAATTTGTCATGCTATTTAGCAAGAGTGGTCAAAATTTGCCCATATAACTGTTAATTATTTGTGTTTAATTCAGAAATTGCTATGAATTTCTAAGTTAATAAAGACCCTGCTTAGCCTTGATCTCTTGACCTTTTATCTCAAGGCCTAATTATAATTATTATTGCATTAATAAGGAGCAACTTCTGTTATTCAAACATCATAGAGAAATACATACTTTATTTAAAATATGCCTATGATCAGGTTGATCAAAGGATTTTGTTACATTTAATTTCATAATCACTCAGACTTAATGAGAAGAGATCATTATAAAAGCAGATGTTGGTGAAAACCGGAGATTTTCCTTTAGTCCTAAATTAGTCCTAAATACAGAATATTACATATTTTCTATATGTGTTTTCTATCATTTTCTATTGTGTTTAGTCCTAAATTAATAAATACAGAATAATGCATAAAAATAAAAACAGAATAAATTTGTTCTAATAATGACTGTTATTCTGTAATTAAAAATTACATTTTATTCTCCTACACTAGTCATTATTTAGAAAAATAAAAGGTGAATATTCATGACTCTGACTGTTCTACCTGCAAGAAAAAAAATCTGTTAGAATTGTGTGACTTTGACCCAGTAAAGTGACTTAGCCTTGATTCCTGTTTGCCCTCTTTCTAAAGTGATCACTTGTAAAAATTGGTACTTTTTATTCATTAAGATTCAGAAGTTGCAGTTTATCTTCCCTTTCAAAATTAGTCTTCCATTTACTCTTCATAAGTTCCAAAAAAGACACAAACTTCTGAGATTGACTCTTACCCATGCAGCGGTCCCAGGATTGCACAACTAAGGAAGCCTGGGCAAAAACTGCTTCTCTCCTCTCATAAATCACTAAAATGTTTTAAATGGCAAGTGGATAAACAATGAAGCATCCTGATTTTCTCAACCAGACAAAGCCAGAGATGAGAATGGCTTAAATCTACAGTGCAGAACAACCCCTGGCAAATTCAACTTGTTGCTGTAATCCAATCCCTCCCGCATGTTTGCCGGGTTAATCTTCTTTCAACACCACTTCTGTTACGTCAGTTCTCTGGCAAAATACCACTTGCCTCTTAAATTGGAATTATTTGTATTTCAGTGTGAATTTTGAATATCAAAATATTGAGGTAAAATAGCATAAACATATTTCAAAATGCTGCAAAGCTCTGAATACCACTGGGTAATACCTTGGAACATAGTTGTAACTCTAACCCTGAGCCATGAATAAAGGTGAGGAAGATGCTGCCTTTAAGATCTAAAATATATCAGGCAATGGTAGACAATATCTCAGGCAAGAAGAAAGAGGGAAAATATTCTGGATTTAAGAGACCAAAAGACCTGATGAACAAAATAGAGTAACTTAGCAAATTTCCAGAAAATGATGATTGTATGGGAAGCAAAGCCTCTCTCTTCCCAAACCTATTGAACAACACCACCAAAATAAAATCAAAAGCAAAAGCAAAAAAAAATAAAAATTCTCTTTAATGTAATGCTCAACCACAATTACATAACAGCAATTAAAGCTCTTAAGGTTCTTGGGGAATAGGGGGTTCCGGCCATTGTAGGCTTTCTACAGTACTTCATCTTCTTAGGGCACTTTCTGTTTGCTCCTGTGGCCCTGGCCTTCGCTGACCCATTTCACCCTTTGGAAGAAAGGGAAGCCAATAGAAAAGAAATAGGGGGGCTTATTTCTCACTAGGACAATAGCTTCTGTGTTAATAATAGCAATAATAATGATAATAGCTAACATTTATGGAATGTATAAACCAGAATACAAACTCTGGCACTTACTTGGGTTCTAGTCCCTTAGGTAGGCTGTTTCTTTCACATTATATTTTCAGGTAGTGCAATATTTTGCTGTACTAACACCATTTGTAGTCTCCAGAGTCTGACTGTGGTGAGGCAAATTTTCCTTTTATAAAATAACATATAAGCAAGTTGATCATTTGCTGTCCTTTTCTCACCTCCCAAGTTCAGATAAAAAAGAAAAAACAAATAGATCTTCAAGGAGTCCATGATACTAATCAAGTACTTGTCAGCATTTCTGAATAACAATGCATTCTGCACAGTACTTCCACATTTGAGGTCAAAAAACCTATACTTTTAGTCTTGTGCATTTCACAAGCTGTGTGACTCAGGGTAAGTCATTTAATTTAGAACTTCACAGTAACTATCAGTGAGTCTTTAAGAATACATACATATATAGTGTTTGAAACAGAAGTTAATGTGTGTGTTTGGTTGTGCTTTGGGTACATGGTTTGCTGATGATTCTGAAATAGCTTGGTGGAAAAAGTGTAATACAGTTTTTAAAAATTGACTTTTTCTTCTGGGTTTCAAGATTTGTATTTTAGCTGTTCAGAAAAGGTCAAGGTTTCTAACTGAACACTCAACCAAATAAGCAGAAGGGATTTTGTTTTTAACAAAGTTGGTCTCTAGTATGTGAATCTTATCTTCAAAATTCCTTATAGGACATATACAGCCCAACAATTCTGCCTACAAATTCTTTCCTCTTAGAGAAGATGGTAAGAAACCAGCTTATAGAATGAGCAGACTGAGCAGACTGGATAAGGTACAAACAAAAACAACTTGATTCTTTCTCTCAATGTCTCCTCACACTTGATCCATGCCCTAGTTCTCTCCCTGACCCTGGGCAAAACCTCTGTCAGGCCTTATGGCTTTTTCAGTCACTTCTATATAGAAAGTTAACAGTCCTTAGACTTGTAGCAACAAACTAGAAACTCAATATATTTAATGATTATATCCTGTCCTCTACATTAATAAGTGAAAGCCCATGGCTTTGTTTCTTAAAGATAACATAGAACAGAGTCTTCAGACTCCGAAACCCAAATTCTTAGTTTCAAGTGTTGGCTTTGCCACTGTAACTTGTACAAACTCACACTATTACTTAACAGCTCTCTGCCTCAGTTTCCTCTCCTGTACAACAGGATGAAAATAATAGTATCTATATTAATAAATGTTAAACTTCTACAACAAAGCCAGAGGCATATTAAGCACTCAATTAATATTGGATACTATTGCTATTGGCTTCTTTCCTCATTCTCACCAAACTTGATAAAACATAGCTGGTAGGTGGTGGTGAGAGTGTCTTTTCTTTCTTCTTCCTCTGTCTCCTCTCCACATGCTATTAATAGCTGACTTTTCTCCACATTTTCTAGGTCAGGTTCAAGAGTGAGAGAATTAGAAGAGAAAGGCACAAACTTTTTGAATGATGGTTCATATATATATATGTATATATATATATATATTTGTGTTTATATGTGCATATGTATTCCATTTTTAGAAATGTATACTAAGAAAATACCCTGATAACTGCACTGAGATCCACATCTGAGGATGCCCACCATAAAGCTAGACGTAGGGACAGAAATCTTGACTGTCTTGGCTTCCAAGGAATCACCAACACCTAACAGTTCCTAGCATAATATAAGAATAAATGTTACAGTTCTTTGTTACATATTTTATCAAAGAACATTTTGTAACCCCTCAAATAATAAGAGTATTTAAATAATTATGGCAAACCTATTTAAATAAAATAGAAGATAGCAAATGTAAAAAATGCCTATTTAAATAGGCAAACCTATTTAAATAAAATAGAAGATAGCAAAATGTAAAAATGTATATATTTCTATATACTATCAGGGAAAGTGCACATTACATATAACTATATTACTCCAAGCTGGGCCCTTTACTATCTCTAGGAACTGACTAGCCCTGGGAGGGGCTTCTCTATCTCACAAATGCCAGAGCATCAAGAATACAGAAAATAATGCAGTTGGCTCACTGATAAATGTATGTCAAATAACAAACACTAAATCTAAGAAAACAGAACAATCTATTAATATATCTATATTTGTACCCAAAGCTATAATTATATCTACCTCCAAATATTAACAGTAACTATCAATGAGTGTGGGATTAAAGGTCTTTTTTTTTTAGTTCACTTCTATTCATTGAATTCTATTATTTGCTAGTAATCTGATTATCACATCTCATTTAATCCTTCCCATAACCATGTTTGCTAGATTCTATTATTTGTGTTTCGATGAGGAAAATAGGCTGAAAGAGGTGAAGTGACTTTCTCAAAGCCACACTCAGCCAGTTGAAAGTCAGAGCAGAGACTCTATCTGAGGTGACTCAGAGTCCAAAGAGATTATTTTGCTAACTAATAAGTTAAATTATGTTTTCTGCATTGCACACTTGATCATGAGTTAATTTCATAAATAAAAAGAGATATTTTGGGCATATAGTTGAAAAATTAGATATGTATACAAATAATATGTATACATTATATATATAAATCACATATAAACATATATAAAACAAATCTGTGAAAATATATATATATATGTGAATGTACATATATTAGGGGGGTGTATGTGTGTGTGCGTCAAACCAATAAATTAATGTCTTGAAGCCAAAGTTCTCAGCACAGCTGATGTAAAGGATATATATGCGTAGTAGAATAGGGTATAAGGATAATAGAATAGATTCTGTCCTCATTTTCCTTACTTCCTCTCTTGATATGAGTACCTATGTGTGTGTATATGAGCAAGTTTATTTTAACAGCTGTATATTTGTTTTGAAGTTATTTAAAGATACTTCTCAAGCCTATTTTATGGACAAGGGTTTTTTTGAATAATAGACGAGGGAACAGATCTCTGTTGGATCAGTGATAACCCGCTGCTTCTGAGAATAATCAGACAGGAGGCAGATAGAGCACTATTTAATGCAGCTGAGTTTCAAGTATCTTCTACATTAAAGAATCAAAGAAAGGGCATTTAATTATTGAAATAGCTTGCAGATGTAAAACAATGAAATATATATTTAGTTTCTGAGCAAATGAAAAGAAAGCTTTGAGCAAAACCCATCTTATGCAAAGTCATCGTGATGTAATATTCATGTTATTTAAAATGATATTGTCCCCCTTCCACTCAGAATGACATTTTACCACTGCTGAAAGCCAGAAGTACTTGATTTGAAATGACTACACTCAGAAAGGCAGAGGAAAGTAAATAATATGCTTTAGAAAACCGGAATTGACATATCAGCACATAGCTTGATGTTTGCTAAGAGAACAAACTTTTTTCTAGTTCTTAGAGTTTCTGAAGCTTCAAATTTGAGCTAACTTCAGGCTCAGTGATGGGGAATTCAGCAATGTCAGTAGGAAATACCCTCATTGACTCATGCAGGTATATTTTCCATTTGCGTTCAGGAAAACAGGAATCACAAATGCGGTGATCAGGGACACTGTTTTGTCACCTAGCAGATCATGTCTGACTTTCAGTCCCAATTTCCCCACTGCAATTTCTCAGCTGCATCTGGACTGTCTCTTGACTACCTTATCAAAAAAAGAAATTAATTTTTAAAAATTCTGAGTTCTCTTATTTAGGTTTCTACATGTTTGTTGACTCAAATATTATCACAAATGTTTCTATGTGTGAGAAAGCCCATTCCTGGTTAATAAGAGTAAGAATGATGGGTAATAATAATGTACCAGTGGGCAGTTATTGGTTCTGTAATGTCTTACGAGATAATATCATAGCACTTTGGAATAAATGCACTTAGTAAACAAAAATACTGAAAAGTTAAATACAACCATAGTTGTTTTATTTTGGTTAAGTACTGTGCTAGAAACTTAATATGCACGAGCTCCTTTAAGTCTAACAAAATCCCGTGTGGCATTTCTTATACACCTTTACGGATAAAGGAACTGAGACTTCAGAGGGTTAAGTACCTCCCAAGGAAAATTTAATAATTGACAAGTCAAAGTTTGAAATGCAGCAGTTCTGTGCAAGAGCACTGGATATAAAAGAACTTGGTGAATACTATTATAATAGACCACTTTCTAACTGTGTAATCCTAAGCAAATTATTTATATTATGTTACCCCAATTTCATCATTTGTAATATGGGGGGAATGATAGTATCTATTTCACATGGTTTCGTGAGAATTAAATGTGTTAATATGTGTAAAGTGCTTAGCACATGGCTGGGAAAGAAAGAGACCTTAATATATGGCAGCTCTTATTATCATTGTCTATAATCTACAGCAGCAGCTACAGCACCATTTTATCACACTCTCTCCAATTTTTAGAGAGTCTATATGTCTTTATAAAGTTAATAAAATAAAAATCTATGGTAAAACTGGCAATGTAAACAGTCAATGCATATTAATTGGGAGATAGTTGACTACTTTTTTCTCATTCTATCTAGCTGTAGAGAAAAGGGAAATTCAGAAACTGGAATATTTGTTGGACCTGAAACCTTCTATTCGGTTGCTAATCATATCACATTATCTTCTGTAGGAACCGATTCAGTGCATCCACAAGTCTTGAATTTAAAAATTTTAAGGATAAATGAGTACTAGAAGTACAGGCTAAGATGCAATCTGCGTGGGGCCAGTGGATTTGCTGATGTTTTGTGGATTCCTCCACAGATAACAGAAGAGGACAGAGCCTTTGACCTGTATTTTATTTTATCTTCTATCAAGAAACTTCTTCAGGTGTCAAGGAAGATTCCAGAAGATGGAGTTAAAAAAGACAAGGAAGACTTTGTTCAGGACTGTTGTAATAGAGAGGGGAGATTGAATTCAACTCTGCTGAAACAAAAGGCAAGAGGATTTTTAAAGGCTGGAGTGAGCTAATGGAAAAGTACTGGAGGAGGTTGGTGGATGTAAAGTCCCTCCGTGTTTGTTAACTATTGCTTATCAGCTTAGATTCCTACCTTCCCAGGGCCTGGGAGGTAGGAGCTCTATCTTTCTTGATGATTACATTTGAAAGAGATAGCTTCCAGGTATTTGAGAAAGACATTTCTGGGCTGTTAAACTGAGAGAAGATTTACATCTCAAAGGGGCAGAGGAAGAACTAACAATGGAAAGTTTTCTAAAGTAAGTGCTCTATTGAATTACACACTTTAAATGGGTGAAATGTATGACTTGTGAATTATGTCTTAATAAAGCTGTTTTTTAATAAAAAAGAAAAAAAGAAAAGGTAGGTTGGGACATAGAGTCAGAAAGACACCTGTTTAAAGTTTAATCAAGCTGAGAGGAACATGAAGGCCGACTTGGTCACAGGCAAAGAAGGGAAAACAAACACTGACAAGGAGAAATTGGAAATCAAAATGAGAGAAGGGCTGTAAGAAAGGACATTATTGCTCTAAATACAATTAAAAACCGTGCTCTGGATAAATTACATTAAGTGTTATTGACATATTTTGCATATGAGCTTTCCTAACTGTCAGTAGTTTCTAATGAGCTCTTGAGATTAAGAATTCAGAAAAAGCAAATTGGAAAATATGATTCATTAAGGTGATGATATCATTTACAAAACCAATATTGGCATTTTGAACTCAAAGTTAATACATTTACAGTTCTCAGAATTAACAATGTGCATAACCCAATTCATGATCTTCCCTTTCACACCCTATGGCTGACTCCCCGACCCAGGCTTTCCAAGCTCAGTACTTGGCAACTCCCACCCTTGAGACTCCACTCCTAGGACACCAACTTTGTGCCTCCCTTTCTGTCACATGTCATACCCAATCTATAAAAAATCCTTAAGGCTTACCTTTCATAAATATCCAGAATTTTACCACTTCTGCTCTCCTGCTAACCACCCTGAACCATGGTGCTGTCATCTCTTGCCTGCACCGTTGCAGTGTCCTCCTATCCGGCCTCTCTGCTTCTTCCTGCACTCTTTTCTCACACGACAGCCAACCCCGCCCTTTAAAAATGTATCAGATTGTTTTACTCTCCTGCTCAAAACACCTCAATGATTACTTTTTTCCTTCAGATCCATGGCCACATTTGTCAGAGTAGCTGATCAGACTCACCCTTTACTTCTCTGACTTCAGCCTCCACTACTCTACCTTTTGCTCACTCTCTGACATTCATAGGGATGCCAGGCTGGACCAGGGCCTTTCACTCACTGTTGCTTCTTACTCAGTGTTCCTCCTCTAAATATCTGCATGTCAGGCTCCCTCACTTCTTTCAGATTCCTGTTCAAATATCACACAGTGATGACCTTTTCCCCCTAGCAACCTCTTTTCATACCCTATTTATCTCCAATGTACCTACCATTGTTTGATAATGTACTATCTATCTATCTATCTATCTATCTATCTATCTATCCATCCATCCGTTCACTAATCCATCTATCCTCCAGTGAGGAAGGAATGTCCAGGGTGACGGAGTTTTTTGCTTTGTTCGTTTATGTATCCCCAACACCTATATATCGCAAATAATGAACAAATGAATGAATGGTAATTTAATGTTCTGCTTCATTTTCATAGCAACTTTCAAACCTCTCTTCATGTAAATTCATACTTGGTGGCCTGGAAATTGTCTCAGGGGTTGAGCATCACAGGACATTTTCCATCAGACTTGTGTATGTGTGAATGTGCCCTTTGTAATATTAATAAAACCCATACAAACTTAGGTTGGTTCAAGGACTATTTACATCTCGATCATTTTGCAGGGACATGAGAGTGGGGTAACAAAACCAGGATTGTTGTATGTATAGGCTTTGAGAATAGAAGCAGACTTTAGAGATGTAAAGCTCCATTTCTAATACTGCATTTGTTCTTTCTTCCTTTATTTTTGTGGATTGTAGCAAGAGATCTAGTGCTATTGCAGAAAGAAGTCCATAAGGCATCACTTGTTTTGAAGAGGAACTTCTATAATACCGTATCCTGGGTAAGAAATTTATTTGGGAAATTTGGCACTTGTCACATCAATGAACAGCCAGCCTGAGCATACAGCAGCCCTTTATCCAGTTCTGCTGAGGAAGCAGTCACTGGTGCATGGAAGCTAATGAAGAGGTGAGTTCTTAAAGAGCCATGAGATCTCATGGCTCTTTTTGCAGGCATGATTACTTGGAATTGGTGAAGGGGGAAGTACATACAAAGTTTTACTTTTACAACTAGAATTTAAATATTCCATAGTATTTGGTTTTGATGATCAAAGTATTTTTATTTTTCTTATTTTGAAATTCCTTTATGACCCCATATTTTATTTGTATCAACACTGAGTAACAATCAACTCATATAATCAGGAAGTGATTTTACAGCCTCTGATTTATTCAAAATTTTGTTTCTGTGATCTCTGTTTTTGTCATCTACTTCTCTTCCATTCATTGAACCTTTGCTTAAAATATACATCATGGGCTCTGCCAAAACAGAGAGAAGGTATAATTCAAAATAGCTTGCAGAGAGATTTACAAGAATGACCATCTATGGATTTATTTATTTTCATAGGTAACATAGGGTGTTTTAGTAAAATACAAAAAAGTTATTTCTTATTATTAATACCTTTCTTCCACAAAGTATTTGAGGCAGCATACACAAGGATGCACATATTAAAATACAACTAGGAATACAGAATCAGAGTGAGGGTAGAAAATACAGGTCTGGGAAAGAAACTCAAATATGCCAGCCCAACCATAAATGTCATACGGCTGTTGCAATGAACTTCTAGTTTATTTTTGAAGAAATAGAGACACTGCTATTTAAACAATTCTCATTATCAGAGAAGAGAACACCTACCAGTTCATCAGATGTTATAAATTATTTTGAAAGTACTCCGAGTTACTGGAAAAAAAAAAAAAAAACAACAAACCAAACCCAATTCTATAAAACCTTTGGCTGAATGTTAGATTAACAAGGTAACATGCACAGAGCAGGGCATTTTGGAATTAACTAGAGTCATTCAGCTGGAACATAAGCCAGGACAAATTATTCACACATATCCCTGATGTATTTTGGTATTATTGTTAATAAACATAATATAATAATAACATAACAATACTACCAACAAAAATGATAGACCTTTAATAGCACTTAAGGTTTGAACACATTGTTCTGAGCACTTCACTTTTAAAAATGTTTTAAATTCCTTCAATAAGTATTATTAGATTCCCCATTTTCCAGATAAGAAAACTGAAGCACAAAGAAATTGAGTATCTTGTAAGAGAGATTACTCAGTAAATGACAGAGATGGGACCTCAATTAATATTTATTATATCTATAACTTTACAGAGCTACCCTTCTGTAGATGTTTGACTTTAGAGAAAGGAGAATCAACTAGAATATGAAAATGCATATTATTATTCATATTATTTTTATGACTTTGTAAAACAAAATCTGAGGGAAGAAAGGCAAAGTCAATGTCTGTGGTTAAGCTGAGGCCACCAGGGAACTCAGCTGGCTAAAGTAACATCCCCAAAACTGAGATCCAGAGTAGAGGATCTATATTTGTTTGGATCAGTTAGATTTGTTTTATTTTCCAAACTGCCTAGGAAAGGGATTACATAGCATTAGTAGACACCAGTGTAGACAGAGCTATATGGATCAAAGAAAATGCCACTCAAACCACATGCCTCTCTATGAGAAAGCAGCATCTATTTCTCATCTATTAATATAAAGCAGTACATACTATGACTTTGTATCTTTATTGTAATCTTGCCCAGTCTTGTCCACAGATCAGCAGTAGGCTTGTTGCAATAGTGCTGAGACAGCTTTATGCAAATTAGAATCTGGATGAGCAAATGTGCTTGTCATTGGATTAGCTAGCTTCCAGGTGGCTCTTTAAAATTCAGCAAGATTCATAATAAAGAGCAATGAGCCTTTATTATATCAATAGGTGTGCCCCTCTTACAGAAATGAGGTTATGGGTCACTTCACGTCACTCTACCACTAAACAGATTATGTAAATTATACATAATGCTCACATTTACTTTTCAACTCTTATTTTTCCTATCTTTTAACACTCTTCTATTTAGAATACACATGTGTTTATGGAATATGATATCACTATTAAATACTCATGATTTTGTCTTGTTATCCTGTAATTTTAAAACAATGCTTAAAAAAGCAATTAATATCTGGTAAGAAATTTTGTAAATTGTATGTTTTTAGCACAATTAGCCTTGTTTTTTATTTAACAGAAACAAGATATTTAGTATGATTAATTAAAAAGTATAAAATTGATAAAGCTTGGGGGAAAAGAAGCAAACATGCCTCTGACAAATGTTGATGTTGCTGAAACTGAGCACAGAATTGAGCTCTTATCTTCCTGCAGCTAAGGCAAAAATGGAAATGTAATTACTTATAGAACTTATCTCCTTGTTTCCATAGCAATCCATGTATATCTCTAGCATTGAACTTATTGCATTGTTTTAAAATTAACTTTCTTAGAGTCTGTCTCCCATTAGATTGAGTTTCTTGAGGTTAGAGACTGCTTGTGCAACATAGTTTCTCAAAAAAACCCACATTTCCCCTATTCCCAAACTAAGAGTCATTGACCAGAAAGACAGAAATAATCCACATTTTTACAGACAATACAGATTTTCCACTTATTAAGTACAAAGGGAAATTTCTTGGTTGGGATCTTGCGAAGGGTCCATTGGGTGATACATCAGACTGTGCCTCAACAACAGTTGTATCGCAAATGCAGAAGTGAAATCCAAATGTCTGTTTCCATGGTGAAGTCTGATATAATTTGAGGCTGTAACAGTAATGCCCCTGTCAGGGTTGTGATCTTACAAGGAAAATACTTAGGTGCTGCACACATACAGGCTTCTGGAAATCTCGCTTAATTCAAAGCTGAATCACTACACCTAAAATCATGCGTTATGGATTTGCAATAGACCCTGCATTCCATAGACCCTGAGGACTCTAGAGAGCCCCAGAATCCACTAAGAAGTAAAGATGAGGTGGGAGCTTTTGATGCTCCAGATCGCAAATCATTATTCAACCAGAG
>CM052443.1:11600972-11642532 GCA_028533085.1 Varecia variegata | reverse complement strand
AAACAACCTGACTAATATCATCAGCTGAACATTGGAAGAATCACATTAAAACACACTAACGGAACTACAGAGCTATGATAACCAGTGGTCTGACAAATATCTAGAAGACAAACTGGGCAATAAATGTAAAGGTTCCTGGTGTACTTTGAGCAGAGGTCATGCTTATAAGACCCTATGTTCTACATCTTTCCAATGAACTAGAGTTTATAAATGCAAAGTTTCCTTTAGAGGAAAACTAGGACCAAAGTCACAAATTTAACTTTAATATGCAAAAGCAAGCCTTTTTGAAAAAATAATGTGTATAACTCAAAGTTTTGATTTTGGAAATATTTATGGTAGTTTTTGACCACCAAATCAACCTAATACAGTATGAAAAAGCTTTTAGTAAATAAATGGTGCTTCAGGAAATCATATATTTATGGATGACTTAGCTTTGAGCTATAATGAATGTGTTTGTTGCCAGATGATTTATACTTTTGTCTGGGGGAAAATACAAACTTTTAAGAATAAAGTACCATTGCAGCAATACATAAATCTGAAATCCTACAGTAACTTGGAGTAATATATAAACAAAGCCAACTTATATAAAAGTAGAGTTGAGAAGACACAGTTAAGGGGAAATTTATATTCATCATCACAAACTAAAATGTATGTGTGATAGTAAAATAGAGGTGTATGCAGCATCTACTACATCTGAGTCCTAATTGTACACATTTGACAACCAAGAAACTTGATTCTAACTTAAACAGGGTACAAGACAGGCTTTGTTGTTTTTATTGAGTTTCTTTGTCACCAATGCCTAAGAAGTAATCTGGAAAATTTCTGGATGGTTTTAGCTAGATTAGAACCCATATTCTTGATTATTTGGATAAACATTCTTTTTTTAAAACTCTATGCTAATACTTTATACATAAATCCCTGGTGAAACTACTGGTCATTGTTCTTAAGAGGAAGTCAGAACTGTGTTCCATTGATTTTTGAAAATGAGGGGCTGTCCTCTCTCCAATCCTCATACACAAATCTTGGCTATTAAAGTTTTTAAGTAAGCAACATCTCTTTTTGTTTGTTTTTTTCCACTATGTTTATATTTGCACTGACTGCAAAGCAAAGGAGAGTAAAATTGCTGGTTCCTTGGCACAAATCGGGACAATTGCACCAAACCGAACTGCTAAACTAGAAGACTTCAAGGCCATGCTCTCACAGTAAAATCAAACCAAACAACACGCACACATACACACAACAAAACAAAAACTAGTTTCGCTTAAGAATGTTTTTTGAAGAAGGAGAACAAAAATTTCACTTTATCAAATTTTGACATTTAAATACATATTTGAAAGAGTTATATAATGAAAGGGGAAGTATATATAAAGCATATCTGCTGGATACAAAAATACAGAGTGTCCTAAGAAGAGGCACTTATTCAAGTGTTTAAATTGTGAACTTAACTGAGTTGTTTTACATGCAACACTATTTTTACTAGAAGAATGACTGACAATCTAGGGTTATTTAGACTTTGGGATTTTTCAGACATTATATTTTAAATGAACAGAATGAGTCTGCCACTTGAAGGAAAATAACAATGATAGAATTCAAATTTTGAGCAAAAACTAAAATTTTGGAAAAGTTTTGAGCAGTATCAAAGAATAATATCCATAATTATCTAAAGGAGCTGTTAAATACTCCTAACATTCCTAACTACATATTCAAATGAAATCACTTTTTTTCATGTGTAACAGATTGAAGACATAGACATGGAATCCAGATATCTTTTTCAAAGCTAGATATGAAATACATTTTCAGAATTGTGAAGGAATGACATTCTAACTATTTGAAAAATGATTTTCAATAACATTAATAACATTATTTGTATAATATGTAAGGGGAGTCCAATTATTATTTTAAATGACAATAAATATTTCAAAAATTTCTGAATTTTAATTTCTATTACAGTAAATAGCTATAGGCACAACTCACATTAACAAAAGCTCTCATGGATCCTTAACAGTTTTTAAGCTTATAAAGGGTTAATGAGACAAAAACTTTTGAGAATTGTTGGTAATGGATTTTTTGAATTAGTACTGCTTATTACAACTGAATGCCAAACTTGAAACTTATATCCAATCTCAAAACCATGTATGGGGATCTATGTGAATATTTTCATGACACATATAATAAAAATGTCAAGTTCTCAGAGAAGATAAAAAAAATACAACAAGAAGGATCAGAAGCGGGGAAAGTGTAGCATACTTATTAAGAAAAGTGATTTAAAAACAGCTCTATTTAAATTAGGTGAGTGAATACACATTAAAATGATAATAAATGCTAAGCTTCCTATGCTACACTGTTTAAACACAGTTGACTGTATACCAGTGCAAGCTTTAGCAAATAAGAAGAGGCAATAAGGTATAAATTTCATTTGATTTTCCTTTTGCAAATGAAAATGTGTTCAGAACTGAAGTTGTCAACTTTTCATACCTTATATTAACACTGTTTGGTATTTTTTGCACTTTATTTGACAAATGCACAATAGTACAATTTATAACTCCAAATTCTCACATCAAAGAATTTTAGTTTAGAAGGCTGAAGCTAGATAAATTTCCACGTTTTTAGATACAGGGCTCAAAGTAATTTTTTATAATCAGACTTGAAAGATTTCAAAGGACAAAAAGAGCAAAAAAATGTATTGAATACTAATTTTTTGGTTTCCTCAGTTTTTTTCTTTCTTTTTCCCATATGTTCCCTAAAATTCAGTTTTACAGTGAAAATGCAGAAGACTATGGACACCATGGCTCAGCATTGCCCTCTTAAGTTATTATCTATTTCTTACAATTCTTGGAACAGAAAAACTATCCTTCTATGGCCATGAACTTCAGCCGGTAAGACCCTCAGTTGAGCAGCAACACAGAGTGCCCTCTGGTTATGGAACAGTCGACCTTGCTGCAGGTCACTCTTAAGAGCAATATGGTAGGTACCCTTTACACCTCACAGTGTAATTCTTCATATCGCAGGGCTGGCACATGGACTTGTCATTGAACATCACTTGTGGTTGCCCAGGCATAGCAGAGCCACTGTCAAAGCTGCAGGGTGTGCCCCATGCCAAGCCTGGTTTTCTGCCTGTATGCACTCACCTGCCTGCATACCACCCATATTACTCTTTCAGCCTGTCCTTTGGGGTTTCTTACTGCTACTATATAGTCTGCCACATATACATTTTCATTATTTCAGAACTAAATCTGACAATGAAGAGTTCTCCGCAGGTGTTATAAATGAAACAAACTTGGTGCCACAATGTGTCATACCCAGCTACGTCGGCATCAGTTGCACCATGACCTTTTCAATGCTCTCTTTACAACAAGCACAAGGATACTGACTTGTTCTGAGATTTGTAGATTTATCCTCCTTGCTCTCACTGCAGCCTAGCGCTTCTCTCACCAGCAAAATGAATTTCATTAGTGGCTTGTTCATCCACTTCACTGGGAAATGTAATATCTCCTCTCTAAGCTTCCCCCTTGTATTTTACACAGTCAGCTTCATTTGCTTCACTTCAGGGGAAGACATACATTATGGTGTCTTGCAGGGGCTTGATCATGAGTAGGCAGCTAGCTGTCTTCCCAGCTGCCTCTCCCAAGATCAGGGCCCTTCTGAGGCAGCCACAGCAGTTTCTCTGAAGGCACAGAAGTGATCTTTTAGCTGATAAAGATGATGTCCTGTAAAAAAAATAATTATTTAATAACAAAAATAGCCAATGAAATAGAAACAAAAAATTTAAATATATTTTTATGCATATTTATAATCTATATGAAAGATTCAGTAACTTATTCCTAGATGGATCTAGGAGAAATGTTTTAATTTTGAGAGTAAAAGTGGAACTGCCAGAAACAAAACAGACACACACACACACACACATACACACACACACAGACCCATAGGCACAAATAAACACAGACTGGTTGCAAAGGAAGAGATATCAGGCTTTCTCAGACTGTTAATTCACAAAACTAACATCCAAACACAAAGATGTAATAGAAAGTTATGAGACATATTGTGACCCAAAACATCTGTACCTCATCAAGTTAGGATTATTATATATTGCAGTAGAAAGATATTTTCAGTTACTCAGAGACTTAGATTGTATAGTAATTGTATCTTCACAAAAACAAACACAGCCACCACCAATGGAGCAAATACAACACTCATAGATTCTGTAAAGATAGTTATAGAGGAAATGCAAATATAGACATAAATACAGCGGTAGAACTAGATGTAGATAAAGATATATATATAACAGCTACCTGGGAGATGAAAAGCTTACTGTTAGCCAGCAGTTTGTTGGTACAGTAGAAGTCAGAAAGAATAGAAAATGAAAATGAATGAAATACCAAAGCAGCATAAAACAATAAAATAAGAAGAGTAAGACCAAATATATTCTTTTTAAAAATGAAAAAAGATAAAATATTCCTATTAAAAGACAAAGATTATTGGTGTCAACTAAAACATTCCAGATATTTACCAAGAAACATTCATCAAATAAAATGCTACAGAAGGTAAACATGAAACATCTTAGTAATGTAAGATATTATTAATAGGAGAAACTGGGCTTGGAGTATATGGGAACTCTCTGTACTATCCTCATAATTTTTGTATAAATCTAAAATTGGTCTAAAATTAAAAGTTTATTTGAAGAACCACCATTCTACCCTACATACTGCTTTGCAACTTGCTATTGTTTTACATAAAAATATGTTGTGGAATGTTTTCCCATGTTAACACATAGGTTTATACCATTGTAATACTTACAGAGTAATTATGTGATATAACGTGATTTATTAAACAACCCTTCCTTTGAATTTTATAATCTCTGAAGCAATGCTATGATGAAACACCTTGCACACCTACATTTTTATGCTCTGGCAGTTTGGAAGGATATTCATCAAGATGTCAAAAGCCGTTATTTATGTAAAGTGAAAGTACTCTTCATTTTTATATTTATAATTTTATGTAGTTTCTCTTTTTTTGCTTTTATATTATTATATTATATATATTATTTCTATGTCCAAAAGAACTGTGATAAATACTTTTCTTAGTCATATATAAGTACGATTTATTTTGTTTATGAAATGAAATATATTGAAAAAGTAAAATAGGCAAGTGCTTTGTTCCCACATAGCATTGTGTCAGATGTATTTTGAAAAGCTGTTAGAAGACGATCTAAACTTGATAATCACTGTGGGTTTTCTGATTTAACTCCTTGCGTTTCTGTGTAATGCAAGCAGGCAAATGATAAACAATTTCACAGAGGAGCTGGATAAGGTATTTCATATGATTGATTTAATAAATATTTTACTGAAAGCCCTCTTTTAAGTGCTAAGAACATTTATTAAATTTGATGACATATTAAGCCACATTTATAAAATCTTTAAAGCTGAAATCATAAAAGGTCAAATTTAATCATGTCAATAGCATACTCAATTGTTTAAATATCCTATTTATAATGCATAACTTTAAATACCGTTATCATTGTCAGAATAAACATAAAATAATGGACACTCTTGAAGCTCAGACTCGGGGGGTTGGGAGGGGCATGGGCAATATATTTAACCAGAACGGTTGTACCCCCATAATAAGCTATAATAAATAAATAAATAAATAAATAATATTCAATAAAAAATTAGAAGAGAGGAAAATAAAGAAATAACATTGAAAGAATTAATCATACCTATTAGTAAAACTCCTGTGCAATTAGTAAATAAAAATCCTGATCCTTGAAAATGCCATCATAATACACAATTTTCATAACCTATATAACATTTCAGAACTAGTTGAATATAAGCTATTCCTATAGGAAAATACATGAATTTGGAAAAAGCAGCAGGAAGAAACTGAGGTTTAAATTTGTTCAAATAAACCTCAAATAAGTGGCTTAAAGATATACCAGAATGCCTAATGAGCAGTAAACGAAAAAAATAAAAATGAAACACCTGTCCAGATGAACAAAATCTTCTGTTACTGCTATTTTGAATTATGACATACTGATATTTTCTAAAATTTAGTTTTTATAAATTTTCTGAACAACCACAGGTTTTCCAGTATAAGGTTACTAACTATCTCACAAGAACTCAGAAAACCCTGACCCATACAACTATGTTCTTTATTTATCCCTCTGGAATCCATAAATACCAAGTCCTTAGCAAACAGAACTCAGGTATCTAAGAGAAGGAAAAGCTATTTTCTTACATCAGCTACATACATATTTCTATTGTCTAGTAGAAAAAAATTTGTTCTTATAAAAGTCATTGGTAATTTGCCACTATTAATTCAGATATTTCTTTATCTAAAGTGGGAAAGCAGAAAATAATTGATTGCATTATCAAGAATGAGATCACAATCACCCACTTTTATATCAGATCAGATTACTGGAAGTCAGAAAACTGACTCACAGGAAGAAACACATCAATGACACAAACCTCTCTAGCAAAGGAAAACATCCATCTTGCCTTTCCAATATTCAGATATTGCCCTTTAAGGTGACTGAAGACTCTTGTCTTCAGTTAAAAAAAATAAGCAAACTTATTCTATGTGTGTGAGTGAGGTTTCCACTGTGTACTTCGGTTGAAGTGAGTTAAAGGCCACTTTGCGACTATCATAAAACTACCAATATAAATCATGCATCCAGAAATAAAGTGTGCATTTCAAATAATATTATCTGTCACATATTTATTACATTGTTTCAGAAATCAAGATGCTCAGCAGTGGGTGAAAATGTCAGCATACAGTCTGCAATAGATATGTTTTCAGACTAGATTATTACCCTCAATGCTGTGCACTATTAACTCATACCCACCATTTCTTGAAATTGTGTAAATGTCATCTATTTGTTACCTCGTAAATGTGATTTTGTGAGGTCTCATCACATGGTGTTCCCTGAAATTCAATCTTAGAGCTATCAGTCTCACCACATTACGGTGATAAAATAGTGTCTGCTACTTCTCCCCCTACTTCTTTATCCAAGCGCATTACCAAAGGGTGATATGCTCCATTTATGAATATATCCACTTCTATAAGCCATTAGCCATAGATAAGTGGTTGGATTCTTGCAGTAGTCCCATTTACTCACTTTGTGGATTCTGAGGTTCCTGCAAACATCAAACAGTTTCCCTTATAATCATAATTGTAAAGTTTATAGAAGCAAGGATGTTTTGTTATTAGTGACTTCACAGAATCATCAATTTCTTTAACCTTTTAGGGTGCTCGTACCTTAAGGGTAAACAATTTAGGCATTTTCAATGACTTAAATTTACAAACAGAATAAATGTCTGACTTCATATGAGTCAGAAACCTTGACCACCCGTTCTTACGTATATCACCATTTCTTTCCTATTACACCACTGCTGGAAAAGGACGGAGGAAATATGGTACCCTTTAAGCCTTGGGCATTTTAGTGCTTTAAAAAGAAGCCAACTGGGATTTTAATCCAAGCTCTACCCATGTGAATAGCTTCATCTTCTTTGAGCCTCATTTTTAATGTGAAAAAAATGGTACTTGCAGGGTTGTTTTGAAGGCTCAATGAAATTATATGGCATGTGAAAGATATGTCCCTCCAAGTAGTGATGAGAAATTAGACCAAACACATGTGCATCAATGACATTAGGGACAATGTATCCATCAGGTCCCTATAACAAGGAAATTTAGCCAGTCATCTCCCCTGTTCTACACTGGCTGATGTGTAAGTACCTAGCGTATTATAATTGCTATAATATTGTTAGAAAGAATAGAGATAGGAAATTGAGTTTCTTCTGTATGCCAGGCATTGTCTGAGGTCTTTTCTATGGAGTGAGTTTGGAATGAACTTCCATGGCTTTGATGTAGAGCAGCAGTGTTGACAGCTGATGTAATGTACTGTCAAGTCAATCTCAGCTGTTCCTGAGGAAGAGCTACGATTGACCCTCGGATTTGCGGGGGATCAGTTCCAAGACTCCCTGTGGATACCAACATCCACGAATGCTCAAGTCCCTTATGTAAAATGGTGTAATGTTTGCATATAACCAACAGCACATCCTCCCATATTCTTTAAATCATCTCTAGATTACTGATAATACCTAATATGTAAATGCTATGTAGGTTATATACTGTATTTTTAAATTGTGTTAATTTTATTGTTGTATTGCTTTTATTTTTATTTTATTTTTTCAAATTTTTTTTTTATCTGCAGTTGGTTGAATCTGTGGAATTTACAAATACAGAGGTCCAACAGCACTTTTTATTTCTTTATGGCCTTCAGCTTGCCTTCAGATGGTATGTGCCCAGGGAAGACCCTGAAAAAATTTATGGCAGGTGGCAAGATTTCAAGCTGTGTTCTCTCTCCTCTAGAAAACGTTGCAAATAGAGAAGACCAACGTGCGATGCAAACATGCATGACGATGTCTGGGTGTGTACAGCTACCTAGTAAAGCTAGACAGCACCTCAGTGACACTTCCATCTCCTAATACTTGGTAAGCATTTTCATTGGCCATTCATCTTTTTGCCCTTGATTATCACTTTATATCATAGGCATATATTCTAATACAATGATTATTATGCTGTTCCAATTAAAGTAGCTCTGACTCCGGTGGTGCAAAGGCAATATATGTAACCAAAGTATTTGTACCCCCATAATATTCTGAAATGAAATTAAAAAAATAAAGTAGAATGGTTTGAGGATGAAAATAAATATAAATCCTCATATATTTTACAGTTTAGTCATAGGGAGGTATACAAATTTGCATTTTTCCATATTGAATTGTGTCTCAGTTTCTAATAAAAAGGAGAGAATTCTAAAGTATAAGGTGGCACTGTCTGCATTATATGGTTAAAAATGAATGATTTCATTTTTACTATTGTTGGATATGTTTATTAGAAGGTGAAAGAATAAATATCACTGGCTCCAGCAAGACATAGGACTGAGCTGAAGTGAATCCTCTCCCATTACAAATAAGAAAATATTGAATAAAATACAAAAACACTTCAAATATATAGCTGAGTTATAAGGAAATAAAGCAAAACTTGGAGTGCTAGAAATGGAAAAGATGCTCAAAGCCAGAGCAGGAGACTACAGCTGATGATGCTTCAACCCCAGAAAGTAAAACAAGGAGGAAGCAACAGAGAAGTGACCCTTAGAAGCTCAGAGCAAAGGTTTGGACCCCCACGGAATCTTTGACCTATGAAGTCAGGGAACTGGATCCAAGAACTCTAAATAAAGCCATAAAACTAAGACCTTGAGGTACTGCCTATTTTGTAAAAATGAAACTGTAAATATATATTCCAATTAGCCTAGAGAAAGTGAAAGGAAGCTTGTATTTTGCCTGAGGTACAGACTATCATTGGGGACGGGGTGCCCTTTAAAGAGAAATTTCAAAAATTGTGATACATATAAGTGGCTTTAAAAGTCACACTATGTTTATGGTATAAGAAATTGAACTAAAAGAATAAACATAAAAATTGGTCCCTTACTGCTGAAAGCTATGAGGACTGGTAGTAGAAATGGAAAACTGTGCTGTAGGCATACTCCCCAAATTCAGGGCACATGAGATTTTCATATGGGGAAAAAAATTCCATAAAAGGTGAGGTCAATATAATAAGATTACAAACACATGACACAGTGAACCATATATATATGATGCATAAATATGAGGAATTTGTATTTCGTGTACTAGAGATAATGAAATCTTAAAAAGACTATAATATACAATCTTAAGAAGATTATCAGCTTAAAAAAAACCCTAAAATAAAATGTAGGTGCACTTAAGAAAGAACTTTAGTATTGCAGGATCCTAAAAGAGAAAGTCTCATTAAAAATAAGCTCATAATTCAGAATAACAACATAAGCCATCATGAATGAGTCATCATAAACTAAAAATGTCAGAATTTGAATTCTAAGAACTTTAGATAATGTATGTTCTTACAGATTAAAGATAAATATTTTTAAAACAATAAAAGGTGGAATATTAAAGCAATAAGATAAAATTTAAAAAGAAGACCAATGTAATGACCAGACCAAATATTAGATTTGAATTACCTGAAGAGAGTAGAAATAAATTTAACACAGCTCAATAAAATCACTAGCCTGTAGTGTCGAAATTTAAAATAAAAGTGAAGAGCATAGGATATAAAAGGAAGATCTAACCTATAACTAATTGGATATTCAAAAGACAAAAATATAGTGAATGAAGGGGACATATAAAAGAGATAATGGCTAGAAATATTTCAAAAACTGAAAAACAAGGTGATTACTTAATTGAAGGCATATATCCACTGAACCATGGGCAGGAGGAATAATATGTGTACTGAGCCATCAGCAGAAGGAATTATAAATAAATCCACACTTAGACAAACCATGATGCAACTGTAATGACCATAGGGAAACTCAATTCAACAATAATTGTTAGTGGCCAGGTGCAGTGGCTCACGCCTATAATCCTAGCACTCTGGGAGGCTGAAGTGGGAGGATCACTTGAGGTTAGGAGTTCAAGAACAGTCTGAGCAAGAGCGAAACCCTGTGTCTACCAAAAATAGAAAAAATTAGCCAGCATGGTGGTGTGCACCTGTAGTCCCAGCTACTTGGGAGGCTGAGGCAGGAGGATTGCGTGAGCCCAGGAGTTTGAGGTTGTGGTGAGCTATGATGATGCCACTGCACTCTACCCAGGGAGACAGAGTAAGACTCTATGTCCAAACAAACAAACAAAAACCAGAAACCATAATAATTGTTAGAGACTTCAATACTCCATTTTCAATAATAGATAAAAAAAATATTTGGCAGAAAATTAAAAAAAAAAAGAAATACAAGACATGAATGACACTATAAACCAATAAGACCTAATAGACATCTATAAAACACTCCATCCAACAACAGCAGAATACAGTATACATTCTTCTCAAGTGCATATGAGTTAGGAATATTCTCCAAGACAGGCCATATATTAGGTCATAAAACATTAATATGTTTTAAAATATTGAAATGTATGCCTTGTGACCACAATGAAATGAAATTAAAAATCAATAATAGGCTAGGCATGGTGGCTAATGCCTATAATCCCAGCATTTTGGGAGGCTGAGGCAGGAGAATTGCCTGAGGCCTGGAGTTCATGAACAGTCTGGACAACATGAGACCCCATCTCTACCAAAAACAATTTAAAAATTAGCTGAGTGTGGTGGCACACACTTGTAGTCCTAGCTACTTGGTAGGCTGAGGCGGAAGATCTCTTGAACTCTCAGGAGTTCAAGGCTGCAGTGAGTTATGATCGAGCCCCTGAGCTGGAGTCTGGATAAGAGAGTGCACAAAACCCAAGAGTTACTTTGTTTCTATTTGCTGTTGTTTCCTGGGAGTATACCTCCTTCAGAAACTCATGGTATGAATGTTCATGGAGTTAAGTGAGGCCCTGTGATTTGGGACAATGACCTCTTTCAAGTTCATTATGAATCTCAGGTTAAATATTTTACTCTGTTAAATGAAGTTCGATTAGTATTACAGCTTTCTTTTTTTTTTGATTTGTTATTTTTTATTGTTTTCTGTGCGTGAGTTATATGCAACATAATTTACATTTTTAGAATTAAATTGTCAATATTAACTGTAACAATGAGAACATCAACAAGTTAGATTTTCATGAACCAACTGCAGGGTTTCACTTCACGAGGCCCCGGGCTCAAAACTGGCCTGAGTTAAATACAACTCACACTCAAATGTGTTAAAGTGGTATAATATTATTTCAAGATATACTGTCAAAGATAAAGATGTATATTTAGATCCCTAGAGCAAACATTAAAAAATAAAGCAAACAGATAGAGCAAAAAAAAAAAAAAAAAAAAAAAGAAAAAAAACCAACAACAAAAAAAACCAGATAAGGTAAAATTAAAAATAATAAAAAAAATCTTGATTAGTCCAAACTGAGGCAGGGAAAAAAGCAATAGAGGAGCAAAAATAGGAAAAACAGAAAACAATTAACAAAATGGTAGACTTAAACAGACCCAGATTGGTAATTACATTAATGTTAATGGATTAAATACTCCAACTTTCAAGCATGGTTATTTTCAGAAATTTTAGGCAATTTTCTTCCTTTTTCGTATTTTATATTATATGTGAAGTAAAAGTATAAGCCATGATTTCACTAATTCTTTTGTTTGCAGTTTAATGAGAAAGGAACAACTTTGTGAAACCATTTAATCTTATTATATAAAGTTATTTTAAATTCACAAACAGAAGATGATTTCATGCCATGCCAAGGGATATAAATTGGAATTTTTGAAAAACAAATGATCAGAATATTTACAAGCGCATGAAAATAATTTTGCCATATGCGATCATTTTAAACAAGCCAAGGATGTTTTGAGCAGCCTTGCAAGGCTCTGTATCATCGACCATTCATAGAAGAGCTCTAAGGGATTTATAGGGATCATTACTGCTTTTTGTTTTGGCAGAGGAAGAAATAAATGCTTAGCATGTCCAAATAACATTTTCATATATTAGAGTAATTTAAAGGAGAAATCTAAACTAACACAATGAAGTCTTTTATTCTAAGTTGGGATTTTCATCAAATTGTTTCACTTTTAAACTCTTTTTTATCTCTAACTCCAAGTTTGTCCTAATACACTAATGTATTTTACTATCTTTCTCCTGCTCAAACACATTCAGTGGATCTCCCATTTTATTTAGCATTCAAGTCAAAGTTATCTACAGCCTGACCACAACTTTCATAGTGAAACTAATCTCCCATTAAGTGATTCCTGGCCTGCTTGTATCCCTAGATACTTTGTATGGTTTTGTCTTCCCAATTGCTATTCCCTAGGTTCCTGTACCATTTTTTTCCTCCTACTACATGATTAAGAATAACATTGGGCAAGAAATCTTTCAATTTTACAATTTTCAGAATGAAATTGATATTTGCCTTTCCAACATGTTATTAAGATCAAATGATGCAATATGTATGAAAGCTCTCGGGTAAAAACAAAGCACTCTTGAACTGTGAGTTATAATTATTGGCTATTATTTGAATGCTAGTGCAAATTCTCCTTGTCTGAATAGTTTTCCTTGTTCACTTTAGGTCATACTGATGACAAGAATAACTAATTCCTCTAGACCACTTACTACATGCCAGATACCATTCTAGCTACTTTTCATATTTTAATGCTTTTAGTCCTCACAAAAGTCCTTAGAGGTAGGTTGTATTATTATCTAGAATGCCTTATTCAGAATTGTAACATAGGTGTGATCAGGGAAAGATTCTATCTGAGGTTCAGTTTCCTGTGAAACAAGTTGTGAAACAGATATTTGAGTGTGGGAAGATCTAGGGGACAACTTCAGAGAAGAGGTGAAGGAAGAATTGGGCAGAAGGAGATTAACAGCAATATGGTCACAACAAAAACTTCTGTAAATGCTGAGGCAGACTCAGAGTTGCCCCAATTGAGGCAAAAGGGCTAGTACTTTATACTCCTGCACCTACTAGGCATTATATATGGGCTTCTTGCTCCCCTAATCTTAGGAAATAAGACCACCTTGCCAAAGTGACTCAGCTATAAGCCATTATATATAATTATATATATAATTAGCTGCAAACACTCCTGGAAGCTGGGGTAATGAGTGTCTCTGATGAGGTGGCATGACATTGGTTCCTCACCTATTGTCCTCACACTCAGATCCATATAAATTTATACCATCGAGAAATGGTTTCTCTAGGATGCTGGTTGGTCTCACTTCCTGGGAATCTTGCTAGAGTACTAACAGTGGAATATTCTGCAACTCCAAGTACTGCAATTGATCTCAGGCTGTCATTCATCAGCTCCCTCCATTCTGCACTCCTTTCGCTTACAGCAAGCATCTTTGTTTACCTGGTGCTATAGCCCAGATCCCCATACTTGAAGGCTCTGAAACCCTGGTCACAAAGCTATCGTTAGACTGTGTCTGCTGCACTCGTCCACTTATGGTCAAAATCAGGCAATAGCTAGGAAGAGATGACTCGTTGCATCACCGAGATGCTAAGCCTGTTCTTCCCTTCCTCCCTTGTGTAATAGCAAACTTACCTGCTTCTGATGGCCAGGGTCAGCTACTGTCAGGATGGTGACTCTTTTCTTGGCCTGTAGGTTTCATAGCACAAAGAGCCTGAAATAACCAGAAAGTGGTTGTAGTTTAATGGGTATCTTGTTGTGTGCCTTGGCTGATGCATTTTCTCTCTGGCAACTAGGAACTCTGAACCTGCAAAAACCAAGTTATGAGGGGAAGGAAGAAATTCCCCAGTGGTTCACTAGGAGTTGTGGCAACTGGGCCATTTCTACTACTACCTGTGTTTTCTGAACCTATATATTCTACTTATTGATGACATAGCACCATGGCTGATTTATGCTGGGCACACTTTCCTGAAGGGCAGCACCCTAGACTCACTGGGTGTACTCTCCTAGCTGCCCCTCAGCTGGACCCTCAACAGATCTTTCTATTGCTTTCTTAGGCGGGAAGCTCATGGGTGATATATGTATGTGATAAGGACGTAGATCCCATGGTCACACGTTACTGCTGCAACTCCTTTGCTGGCCTGAGGCAGTGTCATGTTGATTCCTATGTCAACAAAGAAAACATCTCTGAGAGTGGAGGCCATTGAGGCCCTGTGTTCAGAAAAGGTAAAGGCATGCCTGAAATACATGTCTTTCTCACTCAAACTAAATCATTTCTCTTTTGAGGTTGGAAGAGGTTCAAACTAATCTGTTTGTCACTAAGAGATTTAAAAATATATATCTCTTATAGTTCTGGCAATCAAGTAAGGGAGATAGTCATGAATATTAAAAATTACAAGATAATATGATTGGTCGACTAAGTTCACGTAGGGAAGAATTGATCACTTGGGCTTGAGAATTCCCAGAAGCGGAGATATATGAGATGGGAATTTTAATTGGTCAGTATAGTTCTGATGAAATGAACATTGACGTTAGGAAAATGAAGTTTCTTATCTTTCATACCAGATTTTGGAAATGTGTCAGTACTGGAGGTTCTGGAATGTAAACATATTTAATTCAGTGCCTGGCAAAACAAATGACACTTAATCCAAATTAGTCTCTAATCTCTTTGCTAGTGCTTGTGATAAATTCTGGTTAACAAATCCTTAGAATTGAGTAGGACATTAACAAAAGTAATGTCTAATCATTGTTCCCCAAATTGAAAATATTGCTTTCTTAATGTTGAAAATATGGCTTGTGGGAATTTGGTGATAAGAAGGGGCCAGGAAAGTCAAGCTCACGGAAATATAATTTTCTTTTTGATTCATTCAGGTTTCTATTCTGTGATTACATAATCATTTTATGTTAAATGTAGTTTTGAGCTTAAGTTTTTGTTTTCTAATATTTGGTCTGAACTTAGATTTTGAAGATCCTATAGTAATTGTAGGTGTTGAATATGATACATTATCAAGACTATTCACCTCACAAAATTATAATTATATCTTTGTAAAATCTAGTCAGTATATAAAATAGGTTTGAAAAAAAAGAGAAAAACCAAGAAGAAAAAAATAGATGTCACCTATTTTTTGCAGTTTCTTATTTTGAATGAGACATTCGATTTTTTTGTCTTATACAAAAAGTTGATTTATAATTTCCATAAGGATAATAAAGTGTTAAATGTATTTAAATAAAATATTTGATTAGAAAATATCCAAGGAAAAATGTGAGATTGCAAATAACACAAATAAATTGTGTAAGATTAGTTAAGTATATAATAATCTTTAGAATACATAAATTTAACTTTAAATGGCAACATTTGAATAGGTAAAGGAGAATGTAAGTTGCCATATTATTTTCAGTTATCGTACAATTCAACATGTATGAATTTAAATAAGAATACTTGAAAATGTAAAAATCAAAAAATGCTGTTTATAATATTTTGTATTATAATTAAACTTTATAAATAAAATATTATAATTTTTACATGTGGACTTTTCCTTAATGTAATTTTTAAAATGATACAAGTAGGTCATGCTTATTTTTTTAGTTTAACCAATATAGACGTATATAAAAATAGTTATCTCTCTATAATTCCTGGCATTTGCTGTCTGGTCTTTAAATAAGACAGTTTTTTTTCTATTTTCATTAAAATGAATTCCTTTTCTTTTGCCATTCTTTTATGTTTTCAAAGATATATCTTACTAGAAATATTTAACCTACAACTTTGTTTTATCTCTCATATGTCTAAATATTAACCAGAGTGATGCACATGATGTATTTTTAAAATAATTCCTTTTTAAAAGCCATGTAATATTCAGTGGTATGGAGCTACCATTAATTACTTAACACTTCCATCCTGATGGACAGTAGGATTGTTTCTCATTTCTTGCCACTAGAAATATTTGTAACAGACACCTTTATAGATTGTGCACAGTGGAGGGGTATTGTTTCCAGATATTTTTAACTACATATATTCCTTAGAGTGCAAAGAGAGAGAAAGAACAGACAAACCGAGTTTCAACTATTAAAACCAGTATAGACATGAGCAAAAACAATGTCTCACTTTGGGAATTAAAAAAAAAAATCTGTAGAATACAAATAACCATAGTAATTAATATACATTTTGAGTGCCTAGATCAGGTACTGTGCTATTTCCTAAAAACTCTGAAGATGGGTAATAATGTAAAAGAAAAATCTTTTTAATTGAGAATAGAAATTGTGGCATGCAAAGGAGTAACAGGAAAGGACACTAACTTTTACTACACACCTACTATTTACCAGTTGCTCTCACATACAGGAATGAATTTAGTCTTCATAATGACTTTGGAGATCATCTTCGGGAGGATGGCATAGTCCACATTTTGAAGATGAGATAACTGCTCTAGTAAAGTGTTTAAATATTACGCAGGCCATGAATAGTATAAGTGAGGTTAAAACTCATTTCTTTCTGACTCCTAAACCTTCCTCTTCCTAGGCTTCTGAGATACCACTTGTAAAAGCTAGTAAGACTATGTTTAAGATTTATAGTTTTACATTAACATGGGATGACCATGTATCTTGGTTGTCCAGGACAGTTCTGGTTTATGTCTGTCATAATTTTTAGTAGTGTCCTTTTTATTCTCAAAGTGTTTAAATGAAAAGCTATTTATTTGTGTTACCTAAGAAGGACCCTCCCAGGTAAATTACCAGAGTAAAAGACCACTTACCTGGTGAGAGAGGGAAGAGAGGTCACTAGATGTGATCACAGAGGGAAAGTAACGGGTGCTGAATATAGAAGATGTACAAATTCTGTTCTGTTCCACTTTACCAAGTGTGTGCCTTGCCTGGGCCTTTGGTTGGGAAGGGATTTTACAAAGACCTGAGATAAAGGAAAAAATTCTGATCTTGGTTCTGGGAATTCAGCCTGCATGTGCAGGGCTCCAAGAAGTCTAGAAAGAGGGTGATATATCCTCACAAATAACTGTAGTAGAGATGAAACACAGCCTGTGAGAGAAATAAAGGAAGGATGATTTGATTTCAGTGAAGCAAGAGAGAATTTGTAGGTCATAGGTGGCAAAAGACTTGGGAGACAATGGGAATTTGTGCTGAATATTAATGGTTTGGTAGGATTTTGACTTAAGGAGAAAGGTCAGAATTAAGAACATTCATTGTTTTCAAAGGGATCAAATAGATTTCAAACACCTGTTTCAAAAAAATGAGTGTTATGAACAAATTGACTCTTTCTGGATGTTGATAAAAAGGCATTTATCTTATTGTGGGAATCCTGGATCAATCATATCTAAATCATATTTCTTCTTCCTAAATTAGACCTCTTCAGGTCAATTCATGCCTTCCCCAGACCTGAAAAACATATACCACCTAACTCCTTCCTTATAAACGTGACTTTCTGATTTTATTAATCACTTTACTTTTTCACAGTTTTTATTATTTTTAATTTACAAATAAAATTGTACATATTCATTGTGTACAACATGAGGTTTTGAAGTATGTGTACATTGTGAAATGCCTAAATCAAGATAATTACATATGCATTACCTCACATACTTATCAGTTTTCACCTTGAAAAAGGGAACTCATAGAAGCAGAGAGTAGAATAGTGGTTATCAGGGGCTGGAGGGAGAGAGGGCGGATTGGACTATATTGGCCCAAGGGTAAGATAAGAGGAATAAATTCAACAGATCTATTGTAAACATGATGACTATCATTAATAAGAATGTATTTTATTATTGAAAGCTGCTAATAAAGTAGATTTTAAGTTTTCTCATGATAAAAAACAATAATTTTATTAATGATTTCACGATCCTGTTTAAAAAAATCCCTATATGAGTAATAGAGTAATCTTATTTCTCTACAATATATTGTAAGGGGAAAAAACCAGCAGTTTAAATATCAAATGGTGAAAAAAATGTGTTTTTTTTCCTAGGCTGGTAAACAAAATGTGAGAAACTGTTCCTGCTGAGTTAATTTCTTGAATTTCCTCATCCCTGGGCTGCCTACATCTGATTGTAAGTACAATAGTGCCCTCTATGGCTGTCTCATTCTCTGTGCAGAATTCCAGTGTTTGAAAAGAAGACAAACTGTTCTCGGATTTGTGATTTATAGCCTCAAAATAAAGTATGAATACCAAAAAAATTTACTCATATAATCTTGTAATCTAATATACATAGTTCTGAATATGTTCTACTTTTAAAATAACTACACCTTCTGGTCTTCTAAGAAGACAGATGTCAGAAATAGGATTCAGGAAAAATTTTAAGGCTTATTCATTATATTTAGGTAATATTTATGATATTTCCAAAGCTGCACTTGAATTACCAGAAATTTTGGAATTCCTTTTTTTAAAACATGTAATTTACTTTTAAAAATGTCATCTGTAAAGTTTGTGACTGCATGGAACCAATGGAACTAGATTTTCAGAAGCCTTCTTCTGATAATTAAAATCTTAGTACCTCTTTGGATATACAGATTTAAAAAAAAAAGAAGAAAGAAACAAAAGTCCAAGCTATCACTTACCTCTCTTTGAAGAGTTGATCTAATTAAATTCTCTGGAAGCGAAAGTATCAAATTTCTCCCATCAGAATCATAATGTACCATGATTCTTATAAATTTTTAAAGTATAAATCAAATCCTGAATACTTCTTCTGGCTATGAAAGGTTATCAAGAATTTTACTTATCCTACACCTATAAATTAACAAAAGTCGGGACACAATGTGTGAAACCACAGTATATGTTTAACAAAAAGAAACAGACTGTTACCACTGAGAAAAGGAAAATAATAATGTAAGTCCTGGAATTTCTTTGGTTTCCTGCTTAGAGGCAATCTGAATTGCAGGCATAGGATGAGGATACTTAAACACTGCCCAGAAGCTTCACCAAATAAAGGAGAAGGAAATCAGAGTTTGGGGAAGCAGAGGTTGCTGTAAATCTTGACAGAAAGTTCCAAAGAAGAGTGAGATGCCTGGAGAAAATCTCAGGAACTTTGCATAAGTTCCCTGGGAGAACGAGGCCACACATACATAACATAAAACTACACCAGGCCAGGCAAAGAACTCACAATAGAGTTGAGGAAACATTTGAACTCCAAGCACCTGAGGTGGAAAGTACTTTGTTATCACTCAGTCCTTTGTGACAGGAGGGATCAAACTTGGAATGAAGGCTACTCTAGACCTGCCCTAGCAAAGCTTTTAAAAACAGGCTTCAAAGGGATTAAACCAACCCAGAAGTAAATTAACTACCTGAAAAAACAAAGCTCAGCACTCTGGAAAAAAAATGTAATATTCACAACATCTTAGATATAATTATTACTAGACATCCCAGGAAACAGGAAAGTATGACCCAAAGCTGGGAAAAAAAATTGATCAGTAGAAATGGATCTAGAAATGAAAGATATACATATGTGTATATTAAAAGAGATTTCAACTATAAAAAAATGGATGTGATGAGCAGAAAAATGGAAGATATAAAAATAAATTAAATGAAACTTCTGAAGTCAAAAATGTGATATATAAAATAAAAAATTTTATTGAATAGAATAACAGCAAAATAGAAGCTGAGGAAAAAGGATTAGCGCATTTGAAGAAATAAATGGAGCACAGACAGGAATAAAAGACTAAAACATGATGAGTCTTGGTGAACTGTGCAACAATTTTAAGTGTTCTTAGGTGTTTTAACAAAAGTGTGATTGGATTTAAATAATGAGAGAAGATGGTGAAACATAAAATATTTGAAGAAATAAAGACAAAATTTTCCCAATTTGATTAAAACAATAAATCCACACAAGAAGCTCGATAAACTCATAGCGAGAAAACCCAAGCACACACACGTGAAGAAAACACAAGGCACAACCTAATCAATGTGCTGAAAGCAATGATAAAAAAAAAAATCTTTAAGATAATATAAGACCAGGTAATTGATTAACAGAGCATAAATCCTTGGGTACAGAAATGAGCACAGAAATAAATCCTCATATATATGGTCATAGTGCATAGAATTATTCATAATTGCCCAAAACTGAAAACAGGCCAAATATTCATAAGCTAGAAAATACATACATAAATTGTGTTGTATTGATACAATGAAGTACTACTCAGCAATAAAAAAGGAACTACAGATAAACATAACAATATGGATGAATCTCAAAAACATTATGCTGAATGAAAGAAGTCAGACACCAAAGCATACGTATTTCATGATTCCATTTATATGATAGTCTAGAAAATACAACTGTAATCAACGCTTATTGAAAACAGATTAGTTGTTTTCTGAGGCTGCATGTTGAGTATGATATGATATTTAATAATTACCTAGGAATGGACACAAAGGAACTAGAAATGTTCTGTATCTTGATTGTTGGTGATACACAGTATAAAATTTGTTAAACTTACGAAAAGTACACTTAGGATGGGTGCATTTCATGATGTAAATGATCGCTTTGTAAAGTTGATATTAAAATATAAACAAACAAACAAATAACAAAATCCAGACTCTTTTCCTGACATGGTATTTCAACCTAATGTTTAGTTTTAACTTCTGGGAGACCAAAGGTATTTAAATGTTTGATCTAATAGTTGTTTGAGTGTGAAAACAAAATTGAAATTATTCACTGTTGACTATACCTACTCAGTGATACGGTTGTAAGAAAGATTATGTTGCTCACCTGTAGTCATTGTGCTTTAGCATAAGATATTAGCAAAGTTTCTAAGTAAAAGCAAATGGCTGTTTACAGATACAGATCTATGAAGTGATGGTAAGCAATGTTTATGCTTTATATTCTAATCCAAGCGAAGCCTAAATTAAACACCAGCACTTTTAAAATATATAGAAATTAAAGGCTTATAAAAATCAAAATAGAATCCTTTCATAAAAACCAATAATTGATTCTGTTTTTTCTAAGATGATACGAAAATTATAGCTATTCTCCAAAATAACTATAATCTGTTACGTGGAAATTGAAAGTTTCAAAAGAAAGATTGATCCAGTATTTTCAGCTCTGTAGAGAGAATGAAATTACTTGAGTACTAGGGAAAATAATGAGAAGGTAGATTCTGGTTTAAGAGAAAATGATTTATGATTTGACATCAGTATTTCAGAGGAGAGGCTCTATTTTTGATGGAATAATTAAATGAGATTTGATCTCATGACAAAATGTGTTCCTAATTTATTTATATTAAAGGTAACTGCCTTAAAATTTTAAGTTGAAAAACTTTCTGAATGGATTTATGTGATCTAGTCAAACTATTCAAGTTTATTCTTTTATATTAGTCTCCTTTTTACAATTTTTTTTGGAGACCAAACTTCAAAAGGTAATAGATTATAAGGGTAATTATAATTACAGAATAACAATGTCAATTATATCTTTCAACTGGAAAACACTCTACTTCCTTTTCATTTGTTAAATTTTACAAAAGAACAAACTTGTATAGCTCAAACAATACTTGAATGAACAGTAATTGAATTTCATGCCCCATCAGCCAGTCAAATTTAAGAATATTCCCAATTATTGTCACAGAGCACAAAGCCTAGCTTTCATTATATTCAACACAGAACAATGTCCTTTGGAGCAGCTGACATTCTGAGCTCTGAGAGACTGAATAAGGACAAATACCTTTTAAAATAGTAAGGCTTCTGATGTTTCATCTAACAAAAACTGCTGGTAGGGTTAAACCCCACCCTAACATTCATCCTTCCCACATATGACACTAAAAGTCTAAAGGTAGTATTTGTATATTTTCAGCATTAGCAGTAATATGGAGGTAAAATAGTTATGCTTCAACTCAACTCTTGGAACTTCTGCTGGAGCAGGGAAGGGGCAAGTCAAGGTCAGAGGGCCACGAAGGCCCAGGAAGGGGAAGGTCTGACTGGGATTTATAGGCTGAGTCCATGTAGATAAAATGGAGCTGCGTAAAGATTATGCACCAGGAGGTATTGCAAATGCCCCAACTTTCCTTCCATATCCAGGCAAGTTTCTGTAACTGAATATGTACTCATAAGACAGCAGGCCTGGTGTGTCTTTAGGGTTGCAGATGGCTCCAACCCACATTCTAATTACCCCATCTCCAATTCAGTGCTCCAACAAACTATAGTCTACGGGATTTCCTCATAATTAAGACCTTCAACTATTTTTAGACCCACAATCTCCTTTGCTTGGGACAATTTTCCACCCTCTTTACAAGTTAACTTCAAAATCTACTTAAATGTTATCCTTACTTGTAAAAGCTTTCCCAACTCCTGCAAACAGAGTTGGTCATTCTCTCTCTGTGCTCCCATGCATACTACACATAGCTTTTACAGTGCTTTGAATATTTGTGATGTAAATTATTTTATTGTAGACCAATTTTCCTTACTAGAATGCATGCATACTTTTAGAGAAGGCTGGAAAATTTTTCATACTGGTTAGTGTGACTGAGCTGTTCATCTGACCCATAGCAGACAATGTTTATTTATTGCACTCACCTTTTAAAAAGTATTTTCACATATATGATTTAATTTGACCTGCACAATTCTTTGTGACTTTTGGAGTAAATATTAGTAAACCAATCTTACTAACAAGAAAGAGTGCTGTAAAAGGAAGTGTAACTTATACAAGATTACTGGTGGCTTGTTTATTAATTTTTAAAATTAAGCATTATAATGATAGGTTAGCCTCTCCTCAAATATACTCTTCCTTCACTCCCTTTTCAGAAATAGTCAGTAACCTAAAGTTGTTGTATAGTCTTCCCATTTGTGTATATTATTACTCAGTAAGTCTCGAGCATCAGTCTCAATCACCCCTGTATATTTTTGTTCTAATCCACATAGAGGTTTACCTTGTTTTGAGTATGGCTACATTTTAAAATGATTATTTAACATGGATGAACCTGGAAGACGTACATTATGCTAAGTGAAAAATAAGCTAGACGCAGAAAAACAAACATTGCATGATCTCACTTATGTGTGGCATCTGAAAAAGCAAAACTCAAAGAAACAGAGTGTAGAATGGTGGTCACCAGGGGCTAGTGGGAGGGGGAAATGGGGAGGTGTTGGTCACAAGGTAAGAAGTGTCAGTTATGCAAGTTGAGAAGTTCTGGGGCTCTAATGTACAGCAATGCGACTATATTAACCTATATTATATACTTGAAATTTTCCAAGAGGGTAGATCTTATTGTTCTTACCATCAAAAAAAAAAAAAAAAAAAGAGGAAGAAAATGGTATTTGTGAGCTGATGGGCATTATAATCAGCTTGATTGCAATGGCTATTTTACAGTGTATAACTGTATCAAATCACCAAATTGTACACCTTAAATATATATAATTTTTTCTTTTTTTGTAATTTCAGAGTATTACAGGGGGTACAAACATTTTGGTTACCTGAATTGCTTTTGTAATTTTTAATTGTCAGCTATACTTCAATGAAGTTGAAAAATTGGCTTCTTCTTGATTGGAGGCCCTAATTTCCTTTCTCTTATTTACCTTAAAAGACTTCTTTCCCTGCCCCTTGAGATGTAAATTTTTCTAAAGGCCTGTTGCCAGTTTCTCAACCCTGAAATGTCTTTCTCAACGACCTGGAAACCACACTTTGAAGTGTAATCATCAAAGACATTAGTGCCCATGTCTTTGCAGGAGGGTAGGAACCTAAATTAGGTGGGCCCCTTGCTCCAAGCTGTAAAGTAACTCTTGCCACAAAGGTATGAAGAAGATTGCTCTTCCTCTGAATCAAGCCCATGAGCACATGGAGAATGCCTATGGTCCCCCTGCTCCCAACTCCTGCTCTTACCAAGTGTCAAGCTCTTAGAGTTCAGCTCAGACTGATTTCTGGCCTCTCTCCGCTATTGCAATAGCCTTGAATAAAGCATTCCTTATCTGTTTAATTTGTTCAGTGAAATTTTTGCTTTGACATTATGCAACTTACTTCAAGACTGTCTGGACAGGAAATCTTATTTATCATTCTCATTAGAGGTAATTAGATGTTATTTATAAGATGTTTCACATGGACCTTTCCAAACAACAACAAAAAGATTTAAAATTTACTTTCTAGATTCTTAAAGATTTTGCCAAAAAAAAAAATCAGTCTTTGTAGTTTCAATTGCTCATATATGCAAATAGTTTTACAATTATGTAGCATTTGTTGTTGTTACCCTGGTGACTGCTTTTGGCTCTGATTGTCATTCTATATTCATATCCTCTCCTCTCAGAGTCTGGAATCTATTGCTACCATGCCTTATGGTATTTACCTTTGGTGTGTATTTTGTTTTTCTAAAATGCCTTTACCTAAATAAACATATTTCTTTTATGTGAAGACTTACTTTGTTTTGTAAAACATTTTCTCATGGCATCATTGATGCTCCCTAGCTCTTTGAATTCTTTTAGGATTTTAAAGGTACCTACTTTTGTTACCAACCATGAAGGGCCTCCCTTTGTTATGAATACTTCTATTTAAGAGAAACAGATTACTGGAGCCAGACAAGAGGCTGAACACTATTTATTTTGTCCATGCTGAAAAGTTAGAAGAAACAAATATTTGTAAGACCAACAAAGCCAATGAACAGGAAAAGAATATAATGTAAATGTTTTGAGGGTATTATTATTAATAATTGAATGCTAGCCTGAGGTTTATTTTTTATCAAGTCTATTCACATCAACCAGAAGTCAAAAATTTCAATAAAGCAAATTGTAGCTTTATTCACTCCTGGTTTCTTATTTGGATTTTAGTATGTTTAATTGTAATAACAAGTACCAAAATACTGCTATTCATTGATCTTTTCTATTATTATTGAAAGATGTTCCTTATCAGGTCTGATGAAAGGTATGATAAATTGGGACAGTATTTAAAGATAGAAACTAAAATATGATGACGTGAGGAAGTGATGAAGTAGAGGTGTACTTATAAAATAGAGGCATATTTTCAGTTACGTAACAAATTAAGCTCATTAATTTATAACCACATAATATATGTTACACTAGCTGTTCTGTTTCTTTCTATGCTGTAATTGCAGTCTCTAAAATAGAGAAGTAATATAACTATTCACCATCATATATGAGCATAGACAAAAAAGTAGTATTTGATTTGACATAAAATACTGTTTTTAGGGACTTATTTTAAATGTAATTATGAATATGAGCCCCTAGGAAGGATAAGCTTTTTTTCTACTCGTTCTGGTAACATTGAGATGTCTCAGATGAGAGTCTCTTAAATCTACTGATCAAACATGGGCTGCAGCAGAGGCTGTCTAAATGCTCCTCAATACTCTTATTGTTAAGTGATGTCCGTGTGACTGACTTCTGGCCAACGTGTGGGAGTGATGTATTTTACCTTCAGCACTGGCATAAGACCCCTATCTGTTCACTAATTCCTTCTCTTCCCTTTCTTAGCAACTGGGAGGCATACATGTTAAAGGTGGCAGCTACAGAAGTTGGAACGTGTTTAAATTTCTGGTTTATTTTGGAGGAAAATTGCCTAAAGGCTGCCCCAAATTCACTGGGTTTTAAATGACAATGAGAAATAAACCTCTAAACTAAACATTAAGCTACTGAAATTACTGGGGTATGTTGAAGTAGCTAAATTTATTACCCTGACTAAAAGGAAAGTCTTGACATACGTTTAAAGGTTCAGAAGCTCCTATAACAGGATGCTTTTTCTGTCCTATTCACTTCTCATTTCCATTTTTTGAAAAGAAATAAATACAAAACAAACAAACCACTGGCTTGCATGTTCTTTGATTTAACCACACCTGTCTTTGCCCTTTCCTCTATTCTAAGGAGAACTTAGTGAGAGAATTATGTCTGTTCTTCCAATTCTGTGACCCAACCCTGGCTCATTTCTGAAAGATGATGGAATGAGCTCTTTGTGGATAAACTCAATGTCATACCTGCGTAGGGTACTGTGTGGAGCCTGGTTTGTGGCCTTCACAGGAGCTGTTGGGTGTCAGTAGTTTTGCTCAGCCTCATCAGACGAGGCTTGCAGTACTTGCCAGGGCATCCAGCCTTCTCCCACTGAGGTTGAGCAGAGCCTCTGATCCCCACGGCTCTTTCAGAGGCTGCTATCTCAAGAGCACCATGCAGTTTGGATTTTTTTTCAGGGTAACATCCCTCTGTGTATCTGCCTTGGCACATTCTGGGGTCTTGCCAGAGAACTTGCATTACCCTTAGGGATCTGTTAGGTTGGAGCTTGAAAACACCAGGGCTGGGACCTGTTATCTATACCTGATCTCTTATGTCGGCGAGTTAGACTATTCACCTAAGAGCATGACCTCTGAAACCAGGCCAGCTGCAAATTCTACCTTTTGACAGGAGATTAAAAGACACTATATGATCTTAAAATACGAAGCAGACCTTTTATTATTATTTAGCTAAATATTGAATACTTCCCTATTTTTAAATAATTTTTAGAGAAAGGATTATGAGGCCTATGTAAAACTATCGAATATGCAGAGATAAGCCTCATAAAGTATATCTTGTTTCAAAAGGATACCTTCTGAGATTTCATACATTTTGGCCAACAGAATCCTTGGAGTAATAGAATCCTCCCAGTACAGATTGCTCCGTCTATCTATCTATCTATCTATCAATCATTTATCTATCTATCTATCTATCATCTATCTATCTATCTATCATCTATCTATCTATCATGTATCTATTTACCATATATTTTTCTTAAGCTCAGGACCTCATAGATTTGATGATTTATTGAAAAAGACTTCACATATTTCTTATTTTGGAGCATCCTAGTTTTCTCTGATGAAACAATTGATTATAGCCACTGATGAGTATGCCTTCTTTTTATTTGGAACCTGTGATGTTTCCTCCCATGATGCAATAGGGACCCCAGAGCAAGTTTTCTAAGCAAACACATAAGCAATAAAATAGAACTCAGTGTGCCCTGAATCCAGGGTCAAAGACTGTTTTCAAATCAACTGATCTCTGTAAGAAAAAACTCAGGAAAAAAAATTATTAGTACCCTTGTCCATAAGGGTGTACCTACATTTTTTTTTTTTGCAGTGTTCTTTCTTTTAACCAAAAGTACTCTTTCTATAATACATTATATTTATTTCTGTAGGATGGGGATTCTACACTCTGGTATTTTAAACTCCCATTAGCTACTGAAAAATTCACTTACTGCTTGGAGCCCAAATCTTGAAATAAACCATACCATGGTACCTCCTGAGAAAAAAACATAAAAGTTAAAAATACCCCCTCTAGCTGCTGACAGTAGCAGCTGCTCAAGAGTACAGATTAATAACCTCAGGCTGAAAGCACATAAATCTGCTACTACACTTATAAAAAGATGTAGTACCAGACCTCTGAGGTCTAGAAGAAGACATAAACACACTGAAACGACCAAGATTTGAAACACTAACGTGCAATTACTTGTGAGCTAATAAATATCAAGACTGAATTAAAAACATCCACTTCCAGATGAGTGGAGACTAAGGAGACATGCCAAATAAACACAAGGTATGATATACAGAGATATAGACAGATCCATAGATATATTTTTCTTATGTTAGATGTTGGTGAGGTCATTGACAAAATTCAAATAAGGCCTGCAGATTTGATCATAGTATTCCATCACTGTTAGTATCCTGATTTTGATAACTGTGTGGTGTTTATATAACACACACTGAATAATTTAGGGCTAAATGAGGATTATGTCTGAAACTCATTCTCCAGTGGTTCAGAAAAATAATAATATGAATAATATGTATTTTATATTATATACCTATATAGTATGCATGTAAGTATTATTAATATATGCTAAAGAATACTAATGCAAATACATTAAAATATTAGTGTACAGAGAATCAGGGTGAAGGGACTATGGGAAATCTTTGTGCTATTTTTTAACTTTTTTTTTTTTTAGGAAAACAAATCTATTTTTAAACTTTTTGTTAAGAAAGTTGCTTATTCTCTCTCCCGGAGGTTAATGCAATCACCTAATACGTCCTTTCACACAGGTGTGGTTAATTTACAGTATAAACCATATTTACTTATTGTCTTATGATTTTCTGTAAGATGTTGCTCTTGGGTTTAAGAATATAATACTTATCTTGAAGGACTAGAACTAAGGGTTAAATTATCCATGACTAAGAGAATTGTTTCTCTTAGTAGATTAGTAGATTGTAGAGTCAACCCAGAAGTGGAAGGCAGAAAAATGCTAGGAGAATTGTCTGGAAAAGAAAAGAATGAAAGAGTGGGGGAAGTCTTGCCTGCAGGGGCACCAAAGTAAATAAATTGAGAACTGAAGAGAGAGATCACAATTATAGCTGAGTTATACGTATCTATTTTAAATCTGCTTCATGTAGTTTAAAATGTTTGTCAGTTCCCTGTATCATAAATTAGTACTGAACTGTATTATTCAACTCTTTTAAAGAGTTATATCCTTTAAAGTAAAAAAGTAACTGGTGAATTTTAAAAAATATTTTTTAAAAACACAAGCCTTTGTTTTCCAAAAGAAGTACAGCTAATATTACTGTCATGTGTTTGAAAATTCACACCAATTACTCATTACTCCTACCATCTTCACCTGTGACTCACCACTGCTGTTGTACATTCAGAGTGTGATGGAAATTCAGAAGCTCTTCCTATCATGAATATGTAACCTCCATCAACCCACTGATTTGGCAACTTAAACCCTGCTCCGGTGGACCCATAATGGAAAGGACGAAATAAGTTACTTTGATGATTTAAATAATAGAATGAATTAAGTTGCACATGCTCACGCTCACTTGAGTCTTCCCATTCCCAAACGTTTCCCTCTCATATTTTCCACCTTCCTTCAAATCCCTTCCTCCTTGTCTTTTCTCTGACATCTTTCCTCAGCCTTCCAGAAATTCAAGCTTTTTTGCAATTTGACTGCAGATAGGAACATAATAAATTGATTTTTACAAATGTGACTGCTGATCAGAGCAAACTCAATTGCTACCTTTACTTGTATGCGACATTTCCCTTCATTGTTTACCTCTACTAATTCTTTTTTCTTAATAAATTTGAAAAGCTAAATGAATTAATTTGCATTACTTCTCAAATCAAATGCAATTTCTTTCATGTCTTTGCTTCTTTTTCTTTTTACAAAAAGTGACCTCACCACCCCACGCTCCACCTACAAAATAAGACTTGGTTCCACCATTCTTATGAAACGCTTTCTTTCTAATCTTATCTTCCATTTTTATTTGGGTTGTTTTCCCTACGATCATAATGTCATTATACTTATTATATTATTCAATATGCACAATAAAAAGTTATCAATTCCATCTCTGAAACACAAATATCTGTCAGATAAATATGGTACATTCAGGCTCAGCCCATTTTCCACTTTTCCCTCATAACATGTGGGCTTTCTTTTGCATTCTTCCCTTTATTTATAATAACTTTGTTCTCTCAGAAGCATAGGAAAATGCCTGTCATCGCTGGTTGGGATGGCGTTTTCTTTTCCCAGTTGATTAAATACAATGTTACCCAATTCTCATCACCTCTATGAAATGTCCAAGTGTAAGAACTATTATTTACTTTCTTTCTCTTGATATTTTATTATTTTTATTCTTCTTCTTCTTATTATTATTATTATTTTAGAGATGAGGTCTAGCTATGTTGTCCAGGATGAGGTGCAGTGACTAGCACTTTGCATCCTTGAACTCCTGGGCTCAAGCAATCCTCTCCAAGCCTCAGCCTCCCAAGTAGCTGGGACTACAGGCATGCACCACCCACTGGCGTATCTTAATTCTTTATGGTAAGACTTTATTCATTTATTTATTTTAAAAATATGATTTTTAGGGAGCAGCATATAAATAGCCTAGACTAGGACCTGCTCTCTATTCCTGATCTCTCTTCTTGAAGTATTCCATTATTAAAGATGATAATATCTGAGAAACAGCCCACCTGAAATTTCCATCTTTTAGTAAGGGATAAAAATTTTAGAATCAACCTTCCTACTTTTCATCTATAAGTCCTGTTGGCATATTGATAAGAATTAACAAAATATGCAGTCTATTGACATCTTTATGATATTGAGTTTTCTATTCATTAATTCATTGTATGTCACGTTTTTTTTTGTTTGTTTGAGACAAGGTCTTGCTCTGTTACCCAGACTGGAGTGCAGTGGCATCATCATGGCTTACTGCAGCCTTCAACTCCCAGGCTCAAGCAATCCTGTTGCCTCAGCCTCCTGAATAGCTGGGACTACAGGTGTGTGCCACCACACCTGGATAATTTTTTTAAATTTTTGTTGAGATGAGGTCTCTCTGATTGTGAAAGGCCTCCCATGCTGGACTAAGGAGATAAACAGGTCTTATCTCATTAAGATGGAGACTAGAGGGATGTGTGTTTTAGAAGGATCATTGGACCACCGATGTGGGAAAAAGTTGGAGGAGAGAGAGAAGCGAGTCAGGGAGTCCAGGAAGCCAATATGGGGTATAACTTTTCTCTTTTAAAGATAAGCATCTTCTAAAATAAAAATAAAAAATAAAATAGTTTTATCAAATTTTCTTACACCTTAACTAACTTACAGAGTACAATATTAGTATTTAACTCTATAGTGAGCAGGGAATGGCTATTGTTTCTATATTGAGACACAAAAAAAGGGTGTTTCATCATTAACTGTCATCTGAAGTCTATAGAATGTTTTTTCCTTGACACTGTTCTAGAACACTTTCTAGAATCTTCAGTTCTGTGGGGAATAAGAGAGAAAATAGCACTGAGGAATGAATGATATATACCAGCAACTTTAGAAGCAATAATAAGTCCTAAATAAACAGTAGTGAAATGAAAATCTTATGAAAAATAATTTTAGAGGCTATTAAATGAGTATATTTTGGAGTGGAGTTTAAACATAACGTACAAAGTTATATATTGGGTGAGGTTTGTGTATATCAATTTTCCTTTTATCTTTAATGCTTGATCAACTTCTAAATAAAAATTTGATACACATTGCTGCTCTTTCCAAGATTATTTCAATAGAATGAAAATTCTCTTAAACTATATATTGTGAAGTGAGCTCTACACAGTTAATAATATAACTCATAATAACCTTTCCATGAAATTAAAAAGATATTTTCCCCATGGAGTTCATTATCTATGAATATTAGGTCTTGCATTCTTGGTGGAGTAAAACATGTTATTCTATTCTAAGTTTGTTGCTTGACTTCTCAGAAATGATTAATAATTTTGTAGCCACACATACAAGATATCTAACCTTTAAGCAGGAAATTTGAAGAACTGGATTCTTTCTATGATTGTAAAAAAATGCAGCTGAAGCCATGGTGAAATCAAATGTGTGAAAACTGTAAGGAAACAGTAACTTTGAAAGAAAGTGATTGCTATTTTAGAGAGTTGGCTGAGTGTGAGGTAGGTCCTGTTCTCAAAGAACAGAGATGAGGCTTTTGTAAAACGTATTACCAAATTACACACTGAAAGAAGAAATTGCAGATGCAAAGAACTGACCGGACTTAGCAGACTGGAAATGTAGAGTGTCATGACAAAGTAAGTACGTTCTCTTTACCTATTGGGCACACTGTCCAGTGATACTGTTCATGAACAATATGCCTAAGTTAAGTTTTTTGGTGTTTTCTCCATATTTCACCTTAGCTTTTCCCAAAGTGCTTAAGAAAATTTCTATATCAATTTTCTACAAATGTTTAGTCACTGGAATAAAACTTAAAGTGTTGCTAAAAATGTAGGCAGAAATAATTTTAAAAGAAATGATATGAAATTTTAAAATTAAAATAATACTGTCTAGATATTTCAAGTAAATTAATTTTTATCCTTCAATTTTTATCACCTCTGACCATTTAGATCTCTTATGAGATTTATTACAAAATTATAAAAAAAGTAAAAAATATTCTGCAGTCCTGGGTTTTAGGCTGAAAGTAAATGATAATTTGCTTTTCATTGTAAATAAAAAAAACTCGGTATACTATTTTTTATTATAGATTAGGTTGGCCCATATTTACAACCAGGCTAAGTTTCAGAATTCTTTTGTATTCAAAGATTCTGGAGGGAATGAACAGGAACAAAAGTCAGGAAAAGGAAGAATAAAAGGGAAGAAAATTTTTACTGTTGTGCTAACATATTATATGCTTAGCACTGCTCTAACCCTTTAAATTAATTAATTAATTAATTAATTTATTTATTTTTTGCAATAGCTATACCAGAAAATATCATTATTGTAGGTTTACATGTGTGGAATCTAAGCCCTGGAGTTAAGTAACTTTTTAGGGCCATCTGTTAATTTCAAAAGATGGGTTCAAGATTTGGGTCCAGATTAGTGTGGACCCAATCACGTTTGCATTGTGGTCACAAGTTTGGGGAGAGGGGAAATTCACTTTGGGGTTGGTGGAGCAAGCCAGTTAGAACTCATCTGAATAAAAACAGGATGACCTTTCCTCCTAAGTGCTTCATTGAAGGGCAGAGATTCTTACTGTCAGGGATTCTATTCTGAGACTAAAATAATTCTTTTGTTTATTTTGAAAATGTCTTAATTAAACACGTTATCTGCTAGGCATATGCTAAAGGCCAGAAATACAGAATAAAACAAGAGCAGTTCCTAACCCAGAAAAGATCTTATTCTGGTTGATCACTTGGTTTGTACTTACTGGTTGCCATAACTCATTATGACCATAATGGTTTGAAGATCTCTTGGAAAGAGTTTAGAAAAGTAAAAATTAATTCTAAGAGAGGCAGGGAAATTCACAAATGTAAGAATATTATAGCTGATTCTTAAGTTTGAGTAAGTTGATTGGGTATGAAAAAGAGAAAAAAAAAGTATTCCAGACAGTGAGAATAACATGAACCAAGATACATACACACAAAAAGTAGTTAACTCTTTAACATGATTTACACCTGATCTAAATAAGGAAGTTTTTTTTCATGATTTTTCCCAGAAAGAAAAAATTAATCCTTATGTGGCCTTTTGCATATTAAAAAAAAGAATTCCTTAAAATGATTCTGTTTTGAAGAATTAAACACAGCAGGAAAAGAAAATTGATAGGTAAACTACACTAGACTGGTGGAAACTAATCTGGAATAAAATCAAGCTGATGACTTTTCTGCTAGAATAAGTTATGATTTCCTCTTGTGTATATCTTAGGTATCCTATGTATATAAAATATGATCTATATATAGAAATCTATCTTTCCTAAATGTAAGGAAAAACAGTTACTAATTCATTTACAGCACAGTCTCTTAAACTGTATTTATATTTAATTATTATTGTATGTTTTCTGATAAAACTTGGCTGTCAACAAAAAGCCATAATTAATCTAAAAGCAATATGTGGGGTGAGAACTTCTAGACTAGATGATTTTGCATGAGGTAGGTAATCAAAAGAAAATCAGGGTGTATGTAAATTTCAACATTTCATTGATTAAAGTGTTTCTCGTTTACAGTAGCTGCAAGGAACCCTACATATTTTATGCTATTTACTTCAAGATTTTGAAAAAATCAAATTGCTAATCACAGTGTTTTTGCAAATCTTATAGCTTATCAGGAGGAAATACTATTCCACTTTGAATAAAATCCAGGTTGATTTATCTTCTGAAATACCAATTGCTACTTTCTGTGAAAATGGAAATGCTCACAGAAGTCTGACAAATTTGTCAGCAGGATAGCATCACAGTAGAAATCCCTTCTGAAGGGAAGGTGAAAAGGAGGCAGAAGGATAAGAAATGGTTTAAATAGTACGTACATAGTCATAGTAGTAATTATGGTAAATGATTGAAAACAATTTATAATCAGAGGTTGCCATGCCTGAGAACTCCAATTCAGCATGAAAGAAACAGGAAAACAAGGAGTTTCACTTTAAATTTGTTTTAAGATAATGACATAATTCTTTGAAAATTAAACAAGAAAATAATTTTCTCAAATTGTAATGTCTATTTCCTTTGACTCATTCTTGAGAACAGAGTATTTGCCCTTATTCTTTTCTTTTCTTTTCACCCTGTAATATAGCCAATAAATTGAAGATTGTTTTCATTTAATTATTCTCCAATTCACTTTCATTTAATGTCATTCACAGTAATGAGGAAAATGTTCCATCATAACTTTAAAAATCATGTCTGATTTTACTTCTAACTCTCAGGAATCAACTTATACAGGATAAGAATCTACAGAACTCAGGAGAATAAATAACTTTTTCTCTCAATAGCATCTTTAGCTTGTTCCCTACTTACTCACATCCCCTAACCGTGGAGATGAGATTAGACTCCAGAGACATTAATATTCTTGTTTTTGAGGAACTGTGGAAGCCTTATTATTCCACTTATAAAGCAGACTGACTATGATCCACTTTATAATCAATAATAATGTTAATAGTATTTTCAGCTTGCTTACCCAAGTGTATTGGATTAATGCCTCCTATAAATTATTAACCTAAATAATTTATATAAAAATATAATATAAATTTGAATGTCAACATCCAAAAGCTATTGAGGAAATGGAGGGATTATTCTTAATTCTTTTCTTGTACTGAACTTGTATTAATTATGTTATATACATAGGAGTTTAAATAACTTAGTAGTATATAATATGCTTTTGGTTTGTGTTTTCCTTTTTTTCTTTGTAGTATAAATTAAAATATAAGAGTAGAGTCCACAATTCTATATCTGCAGGTTCTGCATTTGTGGATTAAGCAACTGAAAATATTTGAAAAAAATAAAAATTAAAAGATAACAATAAAAATAATACAAATAAAAACACAGTATCACAACTATTTACATAGCATATACATTGTATTACTATTAGGTATTATAAGTAACCTAGACATGATTTAAAGTGTAAGGAGGATGTGTGTAGATTATATGCAAATACTATGATCATTTTGTATAAGAGGCTTGAACATCCTCCAATTTTGATATCCTCAGGGATCATGAAACCAATCCCACATGGATACTGAGGGAAGACTACATGTGGATAGATATTTTTGCTTTATGTATAACACATCATATATGTAAACTGAGAATTTGGAATTCACCTTTTCTTGTTTCTTTCAAGATATTATGGGTGTACAAACATTTTGGTTACATGTTATGACTTTGTCTCACCTAAGCCAGGATTAGAGGCGTGCCCTTCCCCCATACAATGCTCACTGCATCCATTAGTTGTGAGTGTACCCACCCCCATTCCCCCAACCCCCAATGAATATTACAAACGTGAGCATCGTAGTGTGAATTCACCTTTTCACCATCGATCCGTAGCAGTCCCAACATTAGGGTTTAATCTTAGTGAAATAGACTCTGTAGACTCTGATTCAGTCATTTATCGTTTCTGTGTGTGTGTGTGTTAGGAACCTTCTAAATCTACCCTTTTAGTTATTTTAAAGTATACACACACTTATTGTTTACTTGGTCACTCTGTTGTGCTATCAAATCTTAGATCTTGTTCATTCCTTCTAGCTATATTTTTGTACCCATTAACCAGCCCTTTTTATCCCCTGCTGCCCACCCACTACCTTCCCAGCCTCTGCTAACCACCATTCGACTTTCTATCTCCATGAGATCAGCTGTTTTAATTTTTAGCTCCACATATGAGTGAGAACATGTGAGATTCGTCTTTCTGTGCCTGGCTTATTTCACTTGACATAATGTTCTCCAGTTCCGTTCATGTTGTTGCAAATGACAGGATTTTATTTCTTTCTGTGGCTGAATAATTCCACTGTGTATATATACCACATTTTCTTTATTCATCCATTGATAGAGACTTATGTTAATTCCAAATCTGGCTATTGTGAATAGTGCTACAATAAACATGGGGACTGCAAGGTATCTTTTCAATATACTGATTTTCTTTCTTTTCTAATAGGAATATGCAGATGATACTTTTGATGCTTGACTTTTTTTTAGATAAAATTTATTTTGGGTCCCTTTACCAGGATACTGGAGTTGAATTGACAGAACTTCCTCAGGTTGTTTGAGTCATTTTAGTTAACACAAAATAGCCATCTACTAAGTTCTCAGCTTTGCACCATATCAACACAGACAAAGCTGAGTAAGACACAATGCTAGTTTATTGCACTGTAGTAAACTGATAACATAGAAAATGAAATAGAATGTATATAAATTGCAAGATATATGATAAATACTGTAAGATAAAAACCCAGAACAAAATTTAAAATATCCTGTGGCAATACTGAGAAAACAAAACTATTTCACCTTATGGTATTAGGAAGTATCTAAGGGCGTCTTGCAGGAATAAGTAGGACTTCAAATGATAGAGGAAATTTTGAGGAGGCGTGCACAACTATGTAAATAGCAAAATAAAGTAACTTAACTATGAATTCACTTCTAATTACCCTTTAATTCACTCAAGTAAACTTTCGGAAATGAGTAAATATATTGTGGACATATATAAAAGACCCTGCCTTCTTACATATATAGATCACACAGGAAACTAAATGAATGAGAGTTAATATGGAAATAGAGCTCCATCCTCACTCCCATAAAAACTAGAGAAATGAAAGATAAATGTGCCATTTTCTACTCTTTTCTGGTTAATCATCATCATCTCTGAGAGTTTTAAAGTTTTCTAATGTATAAACATGAATCAAGCTAATATCTAATTTTCAAGTGTTGTTCAATTATGTAAATCTTTATCTTTCATCTTTGCTTTTTATTAGCATAGCAGTGGCCAGTGATTATAATGAAAGGGCATTTTTTTCAACTATTCATATGTCATTTACTTATGGAGCAAAATTTTTTACATAATACACCTACTGCCTTCTACAAAAGACTAAATGGTTAAGTAATTCAGGGAATATTTATGAGTTTATTCATTTGCTCTGCAACCCTTGCTTATCTGTAGGTGAATTAATGTGCAAATTAAATATTCATGAGCCAATTTGCTCTATTGGTTTATTTTGTGATATCCAGATGTTATTCTTTTCCTTTTTATATTCAGTGATGATCATCTGAAATTCAAATGCAAACACTAGCACAGTTGTTAAACCTGTATATCATTAAAAATGAATAATAAAACTCCATAAGACAAAAACATTTAACTTGTCTCTTTTCAAATAAGACAATATCATTGGAAATTTTAGTTTTTACTTAGAATAATTTTATATCTGTAGATACTGTGTATCTACAACAGATATGTTATGAAGGCAGCACTTTGTAATGCAGTAGCTTTAAAACTTTTTGGTTTTAGGATTCCTATATATTCTCAGAATTATTCAAGACTCCCCCAAATTTTGTTTTATGTGGGTTACATCTAACAATTTTGACTGCATTAGAAATGTTAGAAATTAAAACTGACAATTTGTAGCCAATGCTACTATTGGTAAGTAAGATACTGTTCCAGTGATTATGTTTATTGTTACCTGTTTGCTTTGTATTCTCTCCTTGTGTTATTGTTTCCTTGGAACTGCAAGTTTTTACTTTCGAGTGCTTTTACAGAGGTGAATGTTGAGCGTTCTCTTTGGAGGTTAGAGCTCTTTTGAGCATTTCCTGTAGGGGAGTTCTAGTGGTGACAAATAACCTTAGAGTTTGCTTGTCTGGGAAAGATTTTATTTCTCCTTCGTTTATGATACCTACTTCTGCAGGATACAAAATTCTTGGCTGACAGTTATTCTGTTTTAGAAGACTAAAAATGGAACCCCAATCCCTTCTGGCTTGTAAGGTTTCTGCTGAGAAGGCTGATGTTAGTCACATGGGTTTTCCTTTGTTAAGTCCTTGATGCTTTCATCTTGCAGCTTATAAAATTTTCTCTTCACTTTGTCTTTGGGTAGACTGATGACGATGTGTCCTGATGATATTCTATTTGCAATATATCTTCCAGGAGTTCATTGGCCTTCTTGTATCTGGATGTCTAAATCTTTTGCAAAACCAGGGAAATTTTCCTCCATTATTCCCTCAAATAGATTTTCCATGATTTTTGCTTTTTCTTCTTCTTCCTCAGGAATATGTATCATTCTTATGTTTGCACATTTTACAAAATCCCATATTTTTCAGAGACTTTCTTGATTTCTCTTGATTCTTTTTTCTTTATTTTTGAATACCTAGGTTAATTCAAAATCCTTGCCTTCAATCTCTTAAATTCTTTCTTCTGCTTGGTCTAGGCTATTATCAAAACTTTCCACTGTATTTTGAAATTCCCTAAATGACACTTTGATTTCCAGGAGGCCTGTTATGTTTTGTTTTATACTATCTATCTCTTTAGTGAATTCTTTCATTCATGTCTTGAAGTGTATGTGTGTGAGTGTGTGTGTGTGTGTGTGTGTGTGAGTGAGAAAGAGAGAGAGAGAGATGGTTTTTGACTTTCTCATGAATCCCATTGAGCTTACTTGTGATCCATATTTTGGATTCTATATCTGAAATTTCAGAAGTTTCCTTTTGGTTGAAGCCTATTGCTAGAGAGCTAGTGTGATCCTCTGGAGGTGTTGAAAGAGGATGTGTTTCCATATTGTTAATGCTCTTATGCTGGTTCCTTCTCAACTGGAATCTCTTCTCTTGGTTAAAAACTGATATCTTTGAGGTCCACCTGTTCTCTTCTGCTGGAAGATATGTTGCTCAGTGTAGATAGGGAGAGATTCACTGCACTTTAGCTCATGCAGGTAGGTACCCACTGCTGTGTTGCTAGTAATTTGGGTCAGCTGGAACTCAGACCTCTGGGAGGGTGTTCAGGTTCCAGTCGTGGTGGACTAGGTTAGGTAATCCCCAGTTTCCAGGCCTGTGGATGGCCTGCTTGAGTCCTATTATGGGAAAATACTCAGGTAGGAGAGGGGCAAATGCACTGTGGGCCTATAAGAATGTGGCTGTCCTGTGGCTCTGCTTTCCCCTGTGGTTGTCACAGACAATGCAGGTGCTGGACGGTTGTGTGGAGGGGTGGGCTGGTCCCAGGCTGTTGCTGAAAGCTTGGGTAGGTGCAGGGTAGGTCCCTCTCTGACGTGGCAGCAGAGGTGGGCAGCTATTGAATCCTAGATCTGCCACTTATTAGTTATGTGATCTCTGGCAAGCAAACTGACCTGCCTGGGCCTTAGGTTTTCATCTGGAAAATGGAGAGAGTAAATGGCAGTGTATTTTATAATTTGAGGTTACAGGGAGAATTCTATGGGTTAATAAAAATCTAACTTCAAAGAATGCTTGGCATATAAATGCTCAGTACACATGTGTTATATATTGGCTTTAGATTAAAAGAAAGAAGGAGGGAAGGCATTTAAAGCAGATGAAATTGCATGAAATATCACACAGGGAAGTAAGAAAAGGAGTGATGTGCAAGAGAGAGTGAATGAGCCTACTTTTGAGACGCACAAAGTTTCTGTAGATGAGTGGTGGGAGATAAGGCAAGAATAGACAACTTAAAGACTTTATGATATAGTAAATAGATAGTCCTTGGAAGTTTTTGGTCGCAGTGGTAGGATCTTCAAAATTGGTTTTTGTTTGTTTTGCTTTTGTTTTGTTTTGTCTGTCAGTATTGCCAGATAAAAGAATGATATAAAGAATTAAAAGATTGTTATGAGCACTTTAGAGGAGTTATCTCTTCTGATACCACAAATCCATTAGTAGATATTATTGTGATGCCCATTGTATTGATGGGGAAAATGAGATGAAGGAGGAGGACATAATAGCAGAACAAGACAATATTAATTCCTAATTCATATAACTTCTGTGAGAATTCAACACATGAAAATATTTGACACTGTGTGAAATACAGTAGGAGTCCAATAAGAGGAATATATAGGTTTAAGTATTATTATTATTATCAATCCTAAGAGGAGGGTATTTCCTCTTTTCTTTTCTTTTCTTTTTTTTTTTGAGACAGAGTCTCGCTCTGTTGCCCGGGCTAGAGTGAGTGCCGTGGCGTCAGCCTACCTCACAGCAACCTCAAACTCCTGGGCTTAAGCGATCCTTCTGCTTCAGCCTCCCGAGTAGCTGGGACTACAGGCATGCGCCACCATGCCCGGCTAATTTTTTTTTTTTCTATATATATTTTTAGTTGGCCAGATAATTTCTTTCTATTTTTAGTAGAGACGGGGGTCTCGCTCTTGTTCAGGCTGGTCTCAAACTCCTGACCTCGAGAGATCCACCCGCCTCGGCCTCCCAGAGTGCTAGGATTACAGGCGTGAGCCACCGCACCCGGCCATCTTTTCTTTTTTTTTAGTTTTATCTAATGTAGCACAATGTAAGAAAGCATTTGTGTGCTTTACAGAGAAAATTTTTGAGTGGCTTTAATTTCAATTTATATGGGTTTTACAAATGTGTAAAATTAGGCTAAATAAAAACACTGCTTTCCCCTTGGGCCTTAGAGGGTAACTTTCATGTTCAGCATGTCTACAAATAAAGGTCTAATTGTCAAAAGCTAGGACATTAAGGGAAAGAAATGGAATAATAGCTAGAAAGTGCTTTATGGCTCAAAATCCATTTCCTTGGAAGTGGGATTGAGTCCTTTTGAAACGAAAGTGCTAGTGGTTATAATGGAGGAGGAGGGATGAGTCAGGACGAGGATGAGGAGGGTCAGATAGGGAACTTTACAGGATGGGGTGCTCAGTGCTGAGGACAGAAGAGGATTAACTCACAGATGATACACACAGTAGAATATGTGTGTGGGTTTATTAACAGAGATGAGTGGGTGTCCAGGATTTAGGAGGAAGAACTCTTCTTTTCTAAATGAAGATAATGGGATAATCTTCCTTAACAGACACAGTGATACTGTTAGAGCACAGAAGCAGGTCACTGAAGGACAGAGAGCATAGCCGTGGAGCCCTTGGAGCTATTTCCCCTTATTTTCCTACTTCTATGCCACTTCTACAATCATTGATCACCTCCACTGAAAGCATGAAGAAAGGAAATGTGGAAGTGATTTTTGAATCATCAAATATAGGTTTTTGTTTGTTAGAAGCTCTAGTGAACTCCTTAATGAAAAAATAAGAGTTGCAATACCTGGCCCAAATTGGGTTTGGAAGTTGTCAATGGACTTTGACAATTTACAATATTTTTCTGTTATTATTTGACTGAATTAAGAGTTACTTCATCTGTTTGTAAATTGCACCTAAATGTCAGATAAAGGTTAATGTATTTTCTGATGCTTTTGTTGTGTGAATTATTAGTCTTTTCACATTTTTATTAACATACATAAAAATTGTTTAATAAAGAAAAATAATGTTGATCTGAACATTACACAATAGTTGTAAACTCCAAGGGATAAGTTGAT
>CM052443.1:11548490-11600472 GCA_028533085.1 Varecia variegata | reverse complement strand
CAACACTTTAGTTTCAGGAAGCTCTCAAATTGTCATGATTTCGAATAGTTGGAATTAGATTAATAATCACTATTTCTTTCCCACAGGTGGGAGTATATCAAACCTCTATGGTATATTAGTAGCCCGTTATAAGCGATATCCAGAGATAAAAACAAAAGGCATGGCCGCACTTCCATGCATTGTATTATTTGTTTCTGAACATGTAAGTATCAAGTCTAGGTTTTTCCAACTTTTAAGGTCACCTGATAAAATAAAGACTCAGAATATCATGCTTACATTAAATGTATTCACATAATCTGAGTCTGGATCCGAATATTAATATTATAAAGGGAGAAAATGACTTTCCAAAAAAAATATAGGCTGTAGAGATAAGCAGTAAAAATAGTTCAAATTTAGGATTAAAATTTAATTTCAACGTATGAGAAACTAACAGGAAAAAATGTGATTATAAATATAAAACACTATGCTGTCTTCACCAAAAAAATAAGTTGTAAAAAGTTCAAAGATTTAGTGGTTCTTTTTAACATCGAATAAAGGGAACAAGAATGTGATTAATGTTTTATCTTCCCAGTTAAGATCAAAGGAATTAGTTGAAAAGAAAACTTAATAGTTATGGACTAGGTCCTCAGCCACATGTTTCTGATATTGACAATGCATCCACTGATATCTCCTTTAGTTTTAATGTTCCTTATACTCTTGTGCATAGCATTGAAACTTCTTTTTAAAAAGTCAATTTATGAGCCAGGCGCGGGGGCTCACGCCTGTCACCTTAGCACTTTGGGAGGCCAAGGCAGGAGGATCTGTTAAGGCCAGGAGTTCAAGACCAGCCTGACCAACATAATGAGACCCCCTCCACCCCCTGCCATGGCTACAAAAAATAGAAAAATTAGCCAAGGATGGTGGTGCGCGCCTGTAGTCCCAGCTACTTGGGAGGCTGAGGTGAGAGGATTGCTTAAGCCCAGGTGTTTGAGCTTGCAGTGAGCTATAATGACTCCACTACACTGTAGCCCAGGCAACAGAGTGAGACCCTGTTTCAAAAAAAAAAAAAAAGTCAATTTATAATAATCTAATAAATCTGATCACTTTGTTTTTATCTACCATGGCAGCATTTATAATCTTAAAATGTAATAGTAGTCTTGGTTTGAGAACTCTACCTAAAACTACCTAGAAACAGAGGAGTTTTATGGAAATGTTTCTGTTTTTGCAGTGTCCTTCCATTGCCAAACTCAAATTGTTATTATATAGCTTTACAGTAAGTCCTCATTAAATAGGTCATTGCGACTCTAAGCAAAATGATGTACAGCAGAATAACATTGGTTGTTTTGTTATAGCATTGAAGAGAAAAAAATTGGTTTTATTATACATTTTTTTTTTTTGCTTAAAGTCACAGTTTCCAAGAACCTATGATGACTTTAAGTGAGAACTTACTGTACATTATCAATTTGGTGACTACAGCCACATGCTATGTATTATAAAACTTAATATAATTTAACATACTTTACAAATGTGATTTTTCTTAATTTGACATACAGCTTTTTAAAAACATAATGAGTACATAGGCTGAAATTTCATAATGCCAATCTTTAAGAAACAATTTTATATTTCACCTGTATAGTCTTTATTGAAATAGAAACAGTGCTGGAGTTTTTAATTTCTGTATTTTTTTAATTTCATATATCTAGTCTTTTCCTTGCAACTAAAAATAACCCAGGCCAAGTTTATCTTTTAAGCTGCTATTACCTCTGTCTTACTGGTGTTATTTATGTAAGGCAGAGTGATGCAGGGACAAAGTAAACTAGAAGGCAAGAAATCAAAGTTGGTGTCAGAGTCAGAATTAAGAATTATAGACACTGGAAGAATCAGTGCATTTCTTCAGCCCTCATTGTTAAAAAAAAAAAAAAAAATCTGAAATACAAGAATTAGAGCTGTCCAGAGTAGGAAAGGATTTTCTTGGAGGATACTGCCATTAAATTTATAAATGATGTGCTTTCATGTGGATAAAGAGAACTAGAATATTTAACCCCCCACTCATTGCATATGAAGAGTTCTATTCTATGGCAGTGCCTTCTAGAAATAGGTGTTACAGCCATCCTGATCTCAACAAATGTCATGATGAGGACCTGAAAATATGCCTTGAGACCTGTGTGCATATACATACATGCACAGACCCACTCAAAGCTATGCATATATGCCCCAAATGCACTAGTGTGTAATTAGTGATTTAATGTAGGAGAATTAATGTCTTTTCTGCTTTTATTTTTGCCCAAGGGTCATTATTCAGTAAAAAAAGCTGCAGCAATCCTCGGTATTGGAATTGATAATGTAATTGAAGTAAAATGTGATGAAAGGTATGTTTCTTAATATATTCTCAAAAATGTTATTACTGTGCTTCACAGATTAAAATGCAACTTTCTTTATATTCCAATATTTTGCAAGAATACCCACCCAGATTATTTTCATTTAAATTTTAATAAGAAGTAATTATGAAAAGCACTAAAGTTATCTATCCTAGTGTTAAAATTTATTTACTAAATATAGCCTTATACAAATGGTAACGCCACATATCTGTTCCCTATTTTATGTTTATGAAATATATTAAATTATCAATATAATGATGTTTGGAGATAAAAAATCAACTGGGTTAGGAGAGTACATAGTGAAAATCTGTTTCTATTTTCCTTGAATCTCATTCTTTAGAAACAAGCAATATTACAAATATTACATATATTCTGGAAGATAATTTTTATGCATATCAAACTTATACATCAATTCTGTGTTGTATTCTGTAATTTGATTTTTTTTGGCTTTACAATAAATCTTGGAAATCTTGTCCCATGAATTTATATGGACTTTTCTTATTGTTTTTTAGATACTTCAGAGCTTTCCATTTTATAAATATAACATGATTTCACAAGTCTTATTTAAAGAGACACTTAAGGGGTTTTCCCTTGATTTTAGTATTTAACAGCAATGCTTAAATGAATGTAATTATATAAATACATTTGAAAATCTTTGTATGACTATCTCTCACATAAATTATTGGGTCAAAGTATATCTGCATTTACAATTCAATAAAAATATTTTCATTTTCCCTTTAAACATTTTTTAGTTAATTGATACCCTTATCTAAAATGTGTAACCCAAATATTGTTACTATTTTTATACTTAGAAAATCTGATAGACAAATATGATGTTTCAGTGTTGTTCCAAATAATGGAAATCCATTAATATACTCACTTGCCAATGTATATTTCTGTGAATTGCCCGTTCATGTCTTTTGCCCATTTTTTAAATTGGTAGTTTATTACTTTTTAGTGGCTTGTAAGAAATATTTATTTAGAAATTTTGAAATGTAAAATAAATGATTATAAAATATCTTGCAAATATATTTTTATAAGTTTATTATTGAATAAATGTCATCTCAAGTTGTTTGATTTTTCTTATATAGTCCTTGCACATTTTCTGAGAATAACCTCCCTAAGATGTTTTATATTGTTTCTACCATTATGAATATAATTTTTCTATTATTTATTTATAATAATTAGTGTTAACAAGTAGAAATATAATTTATGTTTTTAACTACCTGACTTGCTCAACAGTCTAATTATTTCCAAAAAACCTTACGTATTTCAACTATACAAACATGTACTTCAATTAGGGTTTTTTCCAATTTTATTATCTATCACTTTTTCAGAACAAAATAGAATATTAAAGATAGTAAGCATCCTTACCTAAGTACTGACTTTAATAGGAATCTTTTCAATGAATCATCTCTAAGCGTATTGGCTTTTAGTCTCATAGCTGGAGTAGAAAAATATTGGCTTTAATTTTTCTTGGAAATTTTCTGTTGAAGAAATGTCAGTCCACTTTAATTCATGCCACCCCCTACTCCCCTCAAACTCAGATACCTGATATTTTTATCATGATCAAGAGGTATTTACTTTATAATTAACGTTTAATAACTTTAAGTAAATAATGAAGAAAAAGAAAGGAAGAAGGGAAGGAAGGAAGAAAGGAAGTAAGGAAGGGAGAAAGAGAGAGAAAGTTCAAAAGAAAGTAAGTTTACCTTCTGTATCTTTCCTAGGAAGATTAGTAAGTAGTGTAGATTTTAAGTGGATAAATAGTAAACTAAGCATTCTTTAACTCAAACATGGTTAAAGGACTTGAACATTTACCTTATACCTCTTTATACACCTATAAATAGCCTTAGGAGACACTAAAAACTAATTTTTAAGAATAATCTTGCATGCCATTTATTATTCTAATTGGTAAAACTGATATGTATATTCACTTATAAATCAATGTGTATTTGCATTTTAAGAGGAAAGATGATTCCCGCTGAGTTAGAGAAAAATATATTACAAGCTAAAAGAAAGGTATGTTCTATAGTTTCATATTTAACATGCAAATGAATCTCTATTTTCTTTATTTTTATTAGTGAAAAACAATTGATAATTGCTAAGAAAAATAAAATAACCCCTAAATGTGGGAAATCCCTTATAAAATGAAAGTGGTATAATTAGTAACATTGCAGTATTTCTAATAATACTGTTTCTATTAAGTATGAAAAGTTATCTGGGTATTTTCTATATAATAGAATTTGGCCATTTCTATATTTTTGGTGTTATTTTCTTAAAGCAAATTTAGACAGAAGTAATAATAAATGAAACTCAGAGGCAGAGATATTAATTCATCTTATGATTACACTGCTTTCTCTAGTGTTTTCAGTACATTAGAATATTTGAAATTATTACCTAATTAATGTCTTTTTTTTTTTTTTTTTTTTGAGACAGAGTCTTGCTTTGTTGCCCGGGCTAGAGTGAGTGCCATGGCGTCAGCCTAGCTCACAGCAACCTCAAACTCCTGGGCTCAAGCGATCCTTCTGCCTCAGCCTCCCGAGTAGCTGGGACTACAGGCAGGCACTACCATGCCCGGCTAATTTTTTCTATATATGTTTTTAGCTGTCCATATAATTTCTTTCTATTTTTTAGTAGAGATGGGGTCTCGCTCTTGCTCAGGCTGGTCTCGAACTCCCGAGCTCAAACGATCCGCCCACCTCGGCCTCCCAGAGTGCTAGGATTACAGGCGTGAGCCACCGCGCCCGGCCTAATTAATGTCTTTAATCAAAGTTACCCAGCTTTCTGATGTCCAGAAATGTAAAGGTTAAGTTCCTATGTAATTCTTGTGGATTTCATGGGAATATGAGAGTGATTCAGCCTTTGTCATCACCAGGGTCAAACGCCATTCTGTGTCAGTGCCACAGCTGGGAGCACAGTGTATGGAGCCTTCGACCCTCTCCATGACATCGCTAATATTTGTGAGAAGCACAAACTCTGGATGCACGTGGATGTAAGGTCCCTCCTTTAGTTTGAACTATAATTTCTTTTTTTAAAAATATGAATCCTACAAATGATCCTTACAGATTCTTAGTAGGCATTGCAGGCAAGTAAAAAAATTTCTCTGTAACTTAATTTTTATAATGAATAAATCAGAGAAAGAATAATCTTATTTGTGTAAGTTATTTTTAGATGGATTTAATATATCATGAAAAGGGCTAAAAATATATCAAATGATTTTTAAAAATCTAAATCTCTATCAGTATTTAACCCAAAATTTAGAATATCAATGTGAAGAAATAGTTCAACGTGATTTGAAATTGAAATAAGATTTGGCCCATTACTCTAATATACATTTATTCATTACTATCTATTAAGGAAATCAAAAAAAAACTTTCGTTGCTATTAATTTAATACAATGACTTCTACCAAGACTGTCTTTGGCTTTGATTAGAGTTGAAAAAATCTAAAATTATGAAATATAATGGAGATTTTCCTTTTTTCTGTAGTATTGCCAAATTGGATGCCAACTTTTTAAATATGTCTTTGGAAATTATACAGAAGGTATCTCCTTGAATTAATTAAGAACCTAAGACTTTACTGTGTCATGAATAGATAATGAGAATTCATAGGAGGAAATTTTTTAAATGTATTGTTCTTACAAATAGGATAATTATAGCCAAGTTTAAAATCATCTAGCATAACAATTAACTCTTCATCAACTTTTGAAATAGATTTAGCATAGAAAAAATACTTGGTGTGACTTAGAAAGAAAGAATTTATATAAGAGCACATGTCCTTTGTGTTGGTTGTAGGCAGCTTGGGGAGGTGGACTGCTGCTATCCAGAAACTATTCCTATAAACTCAATGGCATTGAAAGGTAAGACCTGGGGCTTTCTTTGTGAAGGCCAAAGGACCCATTTTGGCTTCTTTTCTCTGGCATTGGACTGTGAACACTGACTGGAGCTGTTTTATCATCTAGGGCCAACTCTGTGACCTGGAATCCTCACAAACTAATGGGTGTCCCTCTTCAATGCTCTGCTATCTTGATCCGGGAAAAAGTAAATTATTTCTATTTTTAAGAAGTGGAATAATGGATATCTTAGTAATGATTAGCTTCATTGTGAATGTTTAAAACCAAAAAGAAAAAAAAAAAAGATGGCCTCACTGAATTAAACATAGTGTAGCACACTTTGCCCTACTGAGGAAAACCAGCTTTAAGTAGCAGTCACCCGGTAATTGAGGTGTCACAAAATCAAATGACTACAGTGGACAGGTAGTAACCCAATGTGTAGATAAGATCTGATACGAAGCAATAGATCATAATAGGGTCTATAGAAAACCTGATCTTTCATAACCCACTTATTATCAATACAGTGGCCACAGGTATGTGAAAAAATGTTCAACATTGCTAATCATCATGGAAATGAAAGTTAAAACTATAATAAGGTAGCACTTCACAACTATTCTTTTATTTCATAATAGAATGACTATTATCAAAAAGACAAAAGATAAGCATAGGTGACAGTGTGGAGAAAAGGCACCATGTGCACTCTGTTGGCGGACCCGGGAGGTGTAGCCCACGCCTTTGTCCACACTGTCACTCCATCTCGGGCTTCCTTTCGTTTGCTTCACATCCACTGACTTCCTTGAAGGCGTAGTACAGCTCGCTCTCTTACATCCTCAGTACATGTTTCTCCTCCGTCTGTCATAATCTGACTCAGCTTTCACCCCCCCAACACCCTCCCTGCAACATCTTCCCTGTTAAACCTCCGATGCGCTCAGAAATGATTTTTACTCAGGAGCCTTTCTTGACTTCTCCGCTATATGGAATCCTTCACTATTAGACCAGAATATTCCCCTATAACACCATGAAAACTCCTTCATAGCATTTATTATGGGTGTAATTTGACAGTCACATCTGCAAAATTTTGTTTAGTGCCCAGCCCTGGCCTTACTCACCAGCCTCCTGCAACCCAGATTATAAATTCCACAAGGGCAGAGTTTTCCATCCGTTCCTCACCACAAATCTACTGGCTCAGAACCGTGTGTTACATTTTGTAGGTGCTGTAAATATATGTTTCTTAATGACTAGCTTAATCATCACATCAGATAAAACTCATAGATTGCATGGTTTTAAAATATTTTAAATGGTTTTAAATACTTTAAAACCAATTTTTAAAAGTATGGTTTTACAATATTTTATTAATCTCTAATAAAAGAGTAAAAGGAGAGTTTGAGATATACTAAACAGAAAATTTTTATATGTGTAAATACGTCATCCAAGATATACATGCATAAGGTCTTTTCCTTTTTAAGGTATCATTTCTATTCTACTTCCCCCCGATACGTCAACACTAACCACCCCATTGTGGTCCTCCCCATAGATTCATAAGTCTATCCTATAAAAAGAGTATGAGTTTTCTTTGTTGAGTTTCCACAGACCTCAAGTCAAACTGCCTTTTTTTGGCTCCCAAATTCATCATTGTATAGATAGATATGACCTTGAAAATTACTTAACATGTTAAAGTTTCAGTTTCTTCAATCTATAAAAATTATATAATGGTTTCTATGCCATCAGTTTTCTGTGAGACTCAAATGATGTAATCTTTGTGAAATGGCAAGCATATAAAAAACAATAATAGATATATTGTTATTTATTTCCTACAGAAGATGTTATGCTTAATGTATATTTAAATTATACTGTCAATGCACACAAATTCAGCTTTTGTTATGCTGAAACAACACACACACTTTGAGAGAAGTCTCTCTCTAACTGGGTGATGGGAAACATGTTTTTCCTTTAGTGATTATTTCTTTACCATTTAATATAAAGTTTCCTCAATTCTTTAACACTGAGGAGGAATGTTTTCAACATTTTTTTTTGTATGAGAAGAAATGGCTAGCTAGAAAAGAACAAAATCAAATGAACGGGTTAAATACACAGATTATTTTATTCTCTACTAAGGCCATCAGAGCTGTTTATTTGACTGAGATCTACACTGTTGACTCACAGGAGAGTTTAAAGTGGACGAGGCACTCAATTCTCATTAACGTCATTACATTCTAGTCACATAATTTCAAAAGAGCAGCAAAACTTCAAGGCATTTAAGAAAAGCTAAAGAAAAATAGACAAGTATTAATTCAATTATACCACCTGGATGTTCTAGATAAATCCAAAGAACAACTGAATATGCTCAAATATTTTCAGAGAAGTGACGTTTTTATATAAAATATATGAAATTCTATTTGCATGCAAAGCAGAAATGATAAGTTAAATAAAATAAACAATTGTTTCGTATTAAAATGCATATGACTTACATGTTAGATATATTATTCCTTTTTCAGGGTCTTCTAGAAGCATGTAACCAGATGCAAGCTGGATATCTTTTCCAGCCAGATAAGCTCTACAATGTCGACTTTGACACTGGGGATAAAACTATTCAGTGTGGCCGACATGTTGATGTCTTCAAGCTATGGTTAATGTGGAAAGCAAAGGTAGGAATTTGCCATCTTTATTTTTACTCATTCTACTTTTTATTAGAATAAAGAGAAAAGGGGTAAAGTTTATAATAATTTACATACTTGAAAAGAAGCACCAAAATTTTAAAGTCTTAGGGTTATGTGAGCTGATTTTAAAAAGAGCAAATTTAACTGATGAATCTGATGAATTTTATTATTATTTGAGATTTTGACAGTTTAGATCATGAGATAGTAGAGAACATATGAACCTCAAGGGTCTTCCTAAGATGAAAACCTCTAAATGTTGTCAGAAGCCAGAGAGACACGTAAGTATATAAAATGAACAGGCTGTAAGAAAAGAGGGAATAATAAAACTGGAGACTATAGGACTAGCCTGACTAGTTCACATTTAAATTGGTGTGAAACAATGCACCAGATGTTTTGATGAAAGTCAACAATTCATTCACAATAATTTGTTGAGCACTATTGATCCAGGCAGCAGTCTAGGTGCCGAGAATGCAGTAAGCAAAAAAGCCAAATTTTCTTCCCTTGTGCGAGTTACATTTGGGAGGTTTCTGGAGGGTTTGGTGCTATAGACAATAATCAGTGAGTTATCAGTAGCTAGCAATACTGTAAAGAAAACTAAATGAGGTAGAGAATGTAGAGCAATTAGAGGTCATGCATTAAGGACACGGACATTGGATACTGTTCTCTTATGAAAAACCACTAGATGGTTTTTAACAGAGGAGTGACAATCAGATATATGTTTTAAAGGGGATTGTTTGGGCTACTCGTAACAAATAGATGACAGGGAAAAGAGGGAAAGCAGTATGACCAGTTAGGAGGTTCTCATAGTGGTCTAAGCAAGAGGTCATGGTAGATTGGCCTTAGGTTGTACCAGTGAAGCTAATGAAAAGTAGGTGGATGTTCTTTGACTCCCTTCTTCTTATAGCCTACATTTAATCCATCAGTAAATCCAGTTGATTTTACCTTGGAGATATCTCTGGCATCCACCTACTTTTCATTAGCTTCACTGGTACCACCTAAGGGCAATCTACCATGACCTCTTGCTTAGACCACTAGGAGAAATGTCACAAGAAAATTATAATATGCAAAGAACCTACGCAAATCATTTAAATTCTCTCAGCTTCAGGCTCCTCATTTGTACGATTATGTTGTACCTGCCTCTTTATACCGATGTTGTTGGGTTTAAATTAAATATTACGTATGACCTTAAAAACTATAATGCTATAATTTACCATATAAATCTAAGGGGTTGTCATTGTTACTTACAAGTTAATTTCAATCAAGATCAAATGCAATTATGGTTTTTTGTATTACCGAGCTTGGGGCATCTTGGTACCTCTTTTGTGACACATAATTTAAATTTTAGCTTTACAAAGTTGTAAAGAAACAAATCAGCTTAATGAAAGAAAGCATGTGTGGTTTTCATTCCTAAACGCTGTTTGAGAGAAAAGCCCCAGAACTTAAAAAATCTTTTCAGAAACTACTAAATCTACTAGGAAGTAAATACTGAGGGGCAAAATTACTCAAAAGTGATTTGGATGGTATTAAAGTTTATTATGTAATGCTAATGTTAAAGGACAATAGAGAAAACTTCACAAAAGGAAATATGTATGGAGATCATCAGAATGTGGGCAAATGTCAAGCATAATTAATAATCATTTTCTTGCAATTATATGGTTAATATTAAAAGAGTCATTACATATTCATGTCCTATGCCCATTATATGAAATCTAATGATGGTGTCAGGAGTTCAATCATAATTAGCTATGATTATGGTCATTGTCATATGATATGAATCAGGAAAATGGTCAAAGTCACAGACTCATTTCTTAACTCATCTCATATTGCATGACTTTGGTCACAAGGAAATAGTGTAAATGACTAAGTAAATGGATATAATTAAAATTCTGTAGATTTCTTTGCCTTTGAATTTTTAAGAACTGTTCCAATATATGATACTTCATCGTCAGTGTATTTACTTTTATTCGATCTATGATTATTTAGGTCCTAGTTATTGGTATTTGAAGTATAGACTATTACATTTATTCCATTTTTTTGAACTCTATTAACCCCCAGATTACATATTTTTATGTATTATATTTTATTTTAAAATTATATTATTTTCTAAACATCTCTCTGGAAAATCACGGCATTTCTAACTGCAAATTGGAAATTTGGTTTCTCAGGTCAAAATTTTAACTGAGGTGAAAAAAAAATTTTTGACATGTTTCATCATTACCATGTGCTCTATGAAATTTCAGGAATAAAAATATGTTAGAAACATAAAAATTTGTTAGCAACTTTTTTAAACCACTTTTTCCCCTTTACTAACAAAAATAGGTTTAGTTAAGCCACTTGAATTAAATGTAGATTTTTCAGATGTGAATGCTTATTTGTTACCTGAATGTTCAATCTACCTTACAGTCAAGGTCCACAGATACATAGTGAGGATTACATAGCAAGGATTATATGTTCTCCACCCTCTTCCCGCCCTTTAGTTTTGCCTACCTTAAATAATTGACATGCTTTTAGAGAGTTATTTCTGTCACTCCCTTCCCAGTTCTCTATAGAAAGACGGACATTAGATTCCATGCAGATGAAAGTTTTGACATGAACCAACAGCATCTTTAACATATTATTAACCTCGCTATTTAAATTGAAGTCATTTCTTTTTTTAAAAATCCACTATTACAAAGCCAGAGATAATGTTTTCATAGAAATCATCCATCAATAACCTGTTATATATCCAATGTTCTGATATAGGAATCTATTTAATCAGTTAACCAGGATGACATTTGGCAATTATGTCATTTTGTAGATTTCATTGATAATTTTCATTGTTCAAAGATATGTATTCTATACGTTCTTTTCCTAATGATTTTTGAATGGACAATTTGGACATTTGGGTAAACTTGCTTTAAAAATCTTTCAATCTCACATTTTTGGAGCCTTGCAGCCTTGTGTAGATCTATCAAACACTGATAATCTAATGTCCCTCAATCTGCATCTGTACAGATTTTATTTATCTAAATATTTTCATGAACCCCTTCAACTTTTGTAAGAGCTTATCAATTCTTACGTAGCTTAGCTTCCAGTCAAACCCTATAGCTTGACTTAGCATAAATCAGAGTATATATACCTAGATACTTGTCATGAGGTTCAACCTTGAATTCACAAATTTTTAATACTTATCAAAACATTTTAAAAATAATTTATACATATTATCTCAAGGATTATATAGTTCATCTATTCCTTTATGCAATAAAAGTGGAGTTCAAACTTTCTAACACAACACAAAGTAAGAAATATATTTTATGTTGGTCTAGTAACACACACACAAAATGTAACAAAACAAGTTTCAGAAAGACAAAAATACTTATCATGTGTGAAACTCTGATATTTTCTATTCTACTCTATTTTATTGAAAGACAAGTTGGTTATGACTCACTAAGTTGGTTCTATTACCCATTAATGGGCTACGACCTGCAGTTCAAAAGATACAGATATGTAAGTTTGATCTGGATTAAAGCAGACCGTAAGAGAACTATTACTTGGACCACCATGTTTGGTTTTATTATAAAATTGACTTTGATTCATTCCTATACACTGGAAATCAGGTTCAGATAAAAATCCATGGTGAGCTTGAAAGGGAGGAATTGACTTGAAAATTTGTTAGCATGCTTTATAACTTAAAATAGTTAAACATTTAATATGTGAGTCACCTCAAATGGGAATTAAATACAAATCTAGAGATATAAATGAAAAAATTCTATTTTGTCCTCATTTGCTCCAATTACACAATAAATACTTCATTGATGGTAAAAGAGGAGCCATAATTAATAAAATTTATATTTCTTGTAAATATAATTAATTATGTAAAATACTGTTAGGTTATAAAAATAAGTGAAAAAATTTATATAGAAATATGATCCCACAAACTTTAATTATGTATGCAAAAGCTTCCTTTGGGATGGATTTTTTACATAGATTGGGCTGGTTTTGGATTCACAAAATAAATCTGTTTGGCCATGAGAATGCTGCAGGGAGCTTAACTGTCTGAGCTCCATCTGTTGATCTTAAAGCCACCATTGCGTTTGCCTTGAGGCTGTGCTTCCCAAAGGTTATTCTAAGCCAATGAGTGAGCATGGCAGGGATCCTAATATGGTCCCATTCCTGGGAGACAGGAGACTTTTCTGATAGCTGACTTGGTGTGAAGACATCCCAGTTGCCTTTCTGAATCTTCCTTGCATTTCATGGTAGTCAAAGATGCTTCTACCCCACAACCCCTTTACCTACCCTTTATTTGGGTCAGATTTCTTCACGGTCTGATGAACTCTCCGTCAAACTCCCTCCCTCCACACTGTCTTTCACACAGGTACTTCCACTAATAAAATTCTTGCATTTTTAATACCATCTTGGTGTCTGCTTTTGGGAGGATCTGAGCTAACAGAGTTTCATAAAGTTTAGACTACAAGTGCCTTTTTTTTTTTTTTTTTTGCTATTCAATCATTGTAGATATTTTTAAAGAAATTTACAAGTGCATTTACAATATGGACACATGCCCTGATACTTTTTATTGTCAATTCAAAATGCATGAATGCCACCAAAAAGTCCTTTATCGAAAATTCCTGGAATGTGATAAGCTCTATAGACATTACTTCAGTGGTCCTTAGTCCCATTTATTCAGAATTAAGAATAGGAACATTCTTTATCAATAATTTCTATTAAATTTTCTGTTTTTCTTGTATTTATTTTTTAACTACTTACAGCTTTTCCTTGAACCAGTTGCCCTCAGAGATAAATATCTGACATCATATCAAATATTAAAGTAGTTATCTCAAGAAATTAATTCACTGTTATTTAGTCATACGTATTCTTAAGCATTTCAAAGACTAAGGGTGCCTTTGCCAAGTCAATGTTTGTTCACAGTTGTGAGAGTTGCCAGGTCTGACCATAAGTTGATATAATCAAAACTCTTAACATATTTTGATTCACATACATACACACAAATATGAATCATTTAGCTAGCTAGATCCATTCCTATATATCCCTATTTCCTATGGAGAACATAAAGCATTGAAAAAGGATAAGGAGTCCTAGGGGTAAGTGTTTATAATGTTAATTACAATGGTCATTGTCAATAAGAATGTGACATTTGAACAAAAATCTCAAGAGGCAGAGGAAGTCACATTGTATTTAGGAGAAATGAGGCTAAAAGGAAACTCAATTTAAAAGCCCTGAGACAAGGCATGCGTGCTGTGCCTAACGCACAACAGGAGGTCAGTATGGCTAGATTGGAGTGAGCATGGTTAACACAGGAAAGTAACACAAGTAAGAAAGAATATGAAACGATTCCTTGACTATTAACGGTTTTTAGAACAGCATTACTTTCCGTCTGTGTTGGAAACAAGTTCTAGTTTGAACAGAAAGTGTGTCCTCTTGGTGCTCTCAGCATTTCCACTTACTGTGTTGTAGAAGCCCCTACTCACATTGAGTGTCACTAAGCTCCCAGGTGTCATGCGTTCACTGGAATTTTATCATATGGTGCATTGCAATGCTATGTGTGAATGAGGTGGCAAAAAACGGCAGATATGTACGTTGCATGTACATCCTTGACTCATGTGCATGCTTCATTTTTCCATTGGATTTCACTTACAAAACACAAGTCCAACATAAAATTTTAAAGAATTTCAGAACAGTGACAGCAGAGCATTCAATTAACATGAAGCCCTTCTGAGCATGGGGCCCTGGGTGATTGTACAGGTTGCACATTTGTGAAGCCGATCACAAAGAAGGCCTCAGTGTTGAACTAACATGTCATAGGGCTGGAAAGGCTCTACATTGCATAAGCCTAGAGTAAATGTGAATACCATGCTCTCAACATGGGCAGTTGATGCCTCTAAAGAAGTGAAGGGACTAGTTAGGAAGCAGTTTCAATAATGCAGGAGAGAGTGATTGGGCTGGTGTAGTGGCAGTGATTATGTTAAAAAATATCAGATTCTAATTATATTTTGACAGTAAGCCCAGTGAAATTTGCCAACATATTAGGTGTGGAGTATAAGAAAGAGAGGAGGGTCAAGGGTGAGAACAATGGAAATATTTTGAGCTTTAGCAACTTAAAAATAGAACTGACATATTTTGAGATTGGGAAAACTGTGGGAGAAACAAGTTGTATAAGGAATCATCAAGAGTTCCGTTTTGGACATGTCATTTTGAGATGTTTATTAGTCATCAAAGTGGAGGTTTGAATAGGTAGTCAACAAATATATGAGTCTGAGGTTCAGAGGTGAAGTCTCAGCTAAAAATATTAGTGAGAGTGTCATCAGCCTATATAGGCATGTGTCACAGAACAATATTTTGGTCAATAATGAACCATATGTGATGGTGGTCCCTTAGGATTATCATCCTGCATTTTTACTATACTTTTTCTATGTTTAGATACACAAATATGTAGCATTGTGTTACAATTGCCAACAGCATTCAGTACAGTAAGGTACTGTATAAGTTTGTAGCCTAGGAGCAATGGGCTATACCACATAGCCTGACTCTACCATCTAGGCTGGTGTGAATACACTCTGTGATGTTTACCTGATGACAAAATCACCCAATGATGCATTTCTCAGAATGTCTTCCCATAGTTGAGCAATGCATGACTGTACATAGTACTTAGAGCCATGAAAACATCTGACATACCAAGGGAAAGAAGATAAATGAAGATGGAAACTGGTCATTTTTTCTCTGGCTTGGTTATATCTATGGGGTTCCTATGAGAGTAAATAAAATCAAGTGTATAAAGCATTAAACTACATGCCTTGTTTATAGCAGAAGCTCAACAATTGTTAGTTTTTAAATACACTATGGCAAGTATGCCAAGGGCTTTATTTGTAGTATTTCTCCTATTCATAACATCATTATATGTAATTTTTAAACATTGTCCTACATACTAGACAGATCAAAAACTCATGTAAAAATATTTAGCAAATATTTGTAGATCTTGGCAACTGAAGGTTAGAAAAGCTAAGTATTAATAACATGCCTGAGATTTGACAGAAAGTAGGGGGTAAAAGCAGGCTAAGAAAACGTAAATACAAATTTGTGGTAATAGAGAAAACCTATTAGCAAGATAAATAATTACATATTATTTATTTAAATATGTATGTTAAAGCAAATTGAATAAATTTCAGGAACTTCTTCAATGTAATTTAAAGTAACTAATTTGAATTGAGCCTTTGATTTGATTTATTTTAAAATTACAGGGAACCTGTGGCTTTGAGACAGAAATCAACAGATATATGGAACTTGCAAAATACTTCTATAAGGTTTTAAAGAAAAAAGATAACTTTAAACTCGTGTTTGATGCAGAGGTAAGGACTCAAGGGTTTGTTTTTTTTTTTTTTTTTTTTTTAGTGAGATAGTTTAATGGATCTGTATTTTTGTTTTTGAGTAGTTTTACCTGAATCTCTCTCTTATCTCCTACTTTGAGAGAACCCCATAGGTGTACTCAACAGTTATCGGAATTATTTTATTTTACCTAAGTTCAAATCAGTTAAGTTTTAAATCCCTCTTCATTTAAGTTCTATATCTTACAGGCCAAGGGTCCAAAAAACTTAAGTTGATGATTACATTCAATATTTAAATTTTTAAAGCAATAAAACTGTTTGCCTTTAACTGCTTTTCTGACTTCTCTGGCACTGAATTAAGAGTACTTTGATTGTTCTTAGCTTTTTTATTGTATGTTAGAATATGAAATTAGGTTTCTGAACAGCAGATGATATAAGAGAAGGTAAGCTTTAAATTATATGATAATCTTTGGTAGATCATTTGAGATTTTTGATAGCATTACACTAGATATCCATCCTTCTCCCCAAGGCCCAATCAATCTTCCACTGACATCCATTAAGTCATGCTAGTAAGAGTAACTATTAAAAGACAAAGGTGCTTTTTTTAATCTTCTAAATTGTCTCCCTCTGACTATATTATTGTCTTAATTTTTGTGTCTCCCTGAGTTTTAAGTGGAAACTAGAAGTAGTTTGTTTTTATTTTTAGTCCATCATCTGTTTATTTTCCTCTCTGAATTAAGCTTTGATAATTGATTTAAGTTCTCTTCTCTCCTTTATCTATGGGAAAGGCATTCAGTCACCAAACCCAGAAACCTTGAATTCATCTCGAAAGCCTAGGATTGGTCATCCTGCCGGCCAATTCTCTTTCTTGAAGATTTTGGAAATGCAAACACTCCGATCTATGTCACAGCTATTGCTTTAGTGAAGTTCCCTTCATTCTCTCCCGTGTTACTATGATATTCTATGTACTAATATTCTCCTCTCTTCAGTCTTTCTTCTCTCTAATCAATTGTCCATGCTTCAACTCAAGTTATCTTTCTCAATATAAAACTGGCATTATCATTACTTGTTTAAAATACGTGAAGTTGTGGTAATGGGATCGATAAATGGAGATATTTGAAGGAATTGTTAGGCCACGTATTGGGAAGATGACCTACATATATATGAAAATCATCAGGAATTTTGATAAGAGAGGTTATCAGAGGAGCAACAAGAGCACGTGCCAGACTGGGCACTCTCTTAGGACAGTGGCTATTACTTTTATCTGTGTCCAGTGCCTGGGATGTATTAGGCCCTCAAAAACTATTTTTAAATACATAAAAATTAAGTTAAATAAATCAAAATACTTCTGAAATAATTAAGTCACTAAAAAATTAGTTAGGGCTTTAACGATACTTGTAAAATATTTATCTTTGATTTAGCCTGAGTTCACCAATGTCTGCTTCTGGTATTTCCCACCAAGACTTAATTGTATCCCAGAAGGTTCTGAAAGAGATCAAGAACTACAAAAGGTAAGTGTTGTCTGCTTTTTCAATAATTTTTGTTTTCATGTGGCATTCTTAATTTTAACTTTAATATTGCCTTTAAATGATGTGTCTGATTAGTTTGGTTAGTGTATGGTGGTCAAGTGGTCCCAATCTCCTGGTCTAGAAATTATGTAGGGATGTCTAAAATCTCAACCCATCAGTCATTTTTCAAATTAATTCAGTAATCAGTTATATATTCAAAAAGTATTTGAGTGCCTAATATGCAAGCAGCTGTGTTTCCTACCCTTTTGTTAATTCATTCATTAGTATTCATATTTCCAGGTGTTCCAACAGGAGTTGAGGGTATAAAAGGAATGAGACAGAATCCCTGTCTTACGTTGGCTAGAAAGCTTAGTGGGAGAGAATCAAGAATATAAATAACTATAATTCTAAAGAGCAGTGGAAGAGGTACTTAGGGAAATGTTACCAAATTCGAAATATTTATCATAGGTCATCTGTGCAAGAATATGAGAGATATTTTATTATAGATCCATTAATAATACCAAAAAAATTCAAATGAATATCATAACAAAGGATATTTTGCCTTTACCTTAATAATTAAAAGGGACATCACCACCATTATATATTATTTATCCATATATTTATTGTAAATTTTTACCTAACCTTAAGCATGCCTCAAAATATTTATTTCATGATATCACCACCACTTTTCAAAATATTATGATATTACATTCACTTATTTTAGGTAATTTGAGGTGCCCTAGGATAAGTTGAACATAAATTGTCTGATATTAGTGTTTAAGACTGCCACACTAGAAAATAAAAACTTTTCCTTGGGGCCACAGTGTTTTATTATGAATAGAATAAAAACTTCAAAAGGAAAATGATCCTTTCTAATTTAATGAAAAATTTGTTACTTTTTATTGTTTTCTGTGTGTGAGTTATATGCAACTTGAAAAATAGTTCATGTGGCTCCCAAGGTTAAGCGATGTGTGAGTTACATATGCTTCATGAAGCCCTGGGCTCAAAACTAGCATGAGTTATATACGACTCACATGGCAGTTAATGTGTTTAGGGCATCAACTTTTTATATCATCAGTAAATTTCACTGAGCTTGTAAGTTGTAAGAGAAAATAGAGGTTTTTTTTTTTTCATTTTCCTTTTTGCTTTTCAGAATATTCTTTATGTAAATATTTTATTGTTTGAGGCAAGTATTAAGTGAAGCTCTTAATTTTTTTCTAAACATATAAGTGTCATCTTCCACTAGGGTAATTACCACCAGCTGAGAGTTAGTGAGAGTCATATTTATAATGACTTAGCATGCTGGCTTCTAGAGGTACACACAGACCACTTTTAGGCTTTTGCACGTGTTCCTGGATAGAAAGCAAGGGAAGACTATAAAATAATTTTTAACAATATTGTAGACAATAACTAATATCTAGTATAACATGGTCACGTTGATTAATTCAATTATTAAATAGGGAAGGACATCAAATAAGAAATCTCTTGGCTATTGAAAGATAGAAGAAAATTACGTATATATGCTCCTGCACTGCCAGACTTATGGGGAAGTTAAATAATTCATGCCATTTGTATTATTTTACAGGTTAGTTGTGTGCAGAAATAGATTGAGAAGAGGTGCATGTTGAGTAGTTACAAAATGTCCCTTTGTGGTTCTCAAGTATTAATGCCATTTTGCCCTATAAAAATAGCCTAAAGATGTACTAATGCAATCCAAGGCCACCTGCATAGTGTCATTTTAGGAGCTGAACAAGATAATTAGAGCTTGTCTCTGTGAAATTTACAAAGAAACCATATTTTGCTGCAAAACAGTGATTTTGTAGAAAAACTCAAGATGTATAATGATGATTCAAATAATGTAAATAATGCAAGTCATAATACTACAACATACTACTATTTTTCTATTCCCTGTTTCATTTTACCTCTTTCCCAGGTACTTCTATTTGAATTGCCCTGTTAATTTAAGAAAATACCACGTGTTTTTCTTTAATGCCTTCTAGCACACTTGTATTATTTCATGTTTGGTAATTATAAATTATGGAGTAATAAGAGCTGTGGTTTGAATGCAGAACATGCTGCTTTTTTTTGCAGTAAGCGCCTTATTAAAAATTATCTGACAATTTTAAATTGACTACAATTTACTTCAAGCTAATGATAGTTATGTAGCCATCTGGAATATGGAAGAGTATCTACTTGTAAAATTTGATTTTAATAATAATTGCATTTTCACACAGATTGCTCCAAAGATTAAGGCACAGATGATAGTAGAAGGCACAGCTATGATAAGCTACCAGCCATGCGGAGACAAAGTAAATTTTTTTCGAATGGTCTTTTCTAATCCTGCCACAAGACAAACAGATGTTGACTATCTGATTGATGAAATTGAAAGGATTGGGAAAGATTTATGATACTTCAATGAGAACTTGAATATCACATGTAAACATAAACACCAACTTAAAAGATCTGCTAAAGATAACAAGAAAGGAATGCTAAAAATAATATACTTTTTAAAAAAAAACTTTTTAATTCTTGTTCTGTGCTTTGTAAGATGATGAAAGGGGATCTGGTTCATTGATAAAAACATATACATACACACCCAAGTCTATTCTTATATTTGTTATTTTCCTTACTTCAATAAAAAGTATTGCGCACCTGTTAAATGTCAGGTCCTTTTCTTGGTATGATTGGGAAACATTAGTAAATAAGACAGACAAAAATCCCTCCTCTTGTAAAGAGAGGAGAAATCCCATTGTGAACATTCAGTACCTTCACATACATATGTGTGTTTGAATTAGTTGAAAAAAGATTTCATGGATTGAAATTATCATTATCCTATGGTAGTATTTCTGCCAAAAATAAAATAATAATAAAATAATACATAAGACGTTCTTCTTTTTTAAACAATTAGGGTGTATAAGTGTTCTATATTTTGGAGCAGAGAGTGAGAGAAAGGAATGACAGAGGCTGACATATTTGCTTTTGATCTTTGCATTTTTATTTAAAAGTGACTATAGCTTGTACTAAGCTTCTGATTTAACTCTTTTTTTTCTTCAACACCATTTTAATGTCCCCAAAGATTAATAGCAGTGACATCCTTTTATAATTCTCAAAAAATAAACTGGGCACAGTGGAACACACGCTTGTAGTCCCCACTATTCAGGAGGTGGAGGCAGGAGGACTCCTGGAGTCCAGGAGTTTGAGACTAGCCTGGGAAATATAGTGAGACTCTGTCTCAAAATAAATAAATATACAGATAAATAAACATAGATAAATATAATTCTCCAAAAATACATTAGCCATATTTCACAAAATGGAATCATATAACTTTATAATTCTATATTGATGATATAGTTAGCATTTTTCCTTTCCATCTTTTGAAATAATAATAGCTAATATTAATTGAATACTTCCTGTGTATCAGATGGTTTGCTAAGCTTCTTAACTTGCATGGTCTCATTTAATTCTCTATTATGATTTAAATAATTTATTATCTTTACTTCATGAATGAGAAGACTAAGGCTTAAAGAGTTTAAATAATATTGCTAACATCACACTGCCGATAAGTGATAAAATAAAAATCTGAAGCTACCCAGGTTTCTTCTCAAGTGTGAATGGCAAAGAATCTGCCAAATGCCTTGCTGCAATTCATGTATGCCACGTACCTGTTGAATGGTCTGTCAGATCATTTGACTTAAGCAGGTCACTTTCCTCTGCTCTTAAAGTTGGAATAATAATGGTGCTTATCTCACAGGGCTGTTGTGAGGGTAAAATGAAATAATTAAGTTAAATATTTGATAAAATTTGAATCACTTTGCTTGTGTTAGTTTTTCATATTTAAATGTTTACTATATTGAATAGAGCCAGAGACTTTAAAAATATGTATGTATGTGTATATATAGGTGTGTGTATACATATATGTATATGTGTAAATATGTATATATACACACACTATACACACACACACACTAAATTACAGTGAAGTTCCATACCATCAGTTTCATCTTTATTAATCATTCAGGGTACAACTAAATATTGTCATGGTTCCTCATTACAGAGGACATTGTGCCCTTCTGTTTTCTAAGCCACATTGCATTCATTCACATTAAATTTGTTAGAACTTCTATAATTAAGAAATAAAAACATGAATTGGAATAGAGTTTCTTTTCAATTATTCTTTTACCAAATAAATAAGACATTTCCAAGTCTTTCTCAAAGGAAACATAAAATTGATTATGCTATAGACTTTGATAGCCTATGTCTCTATGAAATATAGGGAATAACAGTTTAATTATCTAAGCGCAATGTATCCCTTGATAAGAATTACTACTCTAGACAGGAGGGTTTGTTCCAAATGTGTTCTGGTTTGTCTGAAATATAAATCAGTTTCTTCTCTCTGCATTTTGCATGATTGCCTATCATTACATAAAGGTTATCAAACACAATAACATTTCCTTGTCAAAAAGTACATCTCAAGCTTATTTGTACATACATTTGCAATTAGATATTGGCTTTATTCCTTAATAAGCACTTTCAAATAAGAATGTACTAAATCAGCCGGGCACAGTGGCTCACGCCTGTAACCCTAGCACTCTGGGAGGCCAAAGGGGGTGGATCTCTTGAGGTCAGGAGTTCGGGACCAGCCTGAGCAAGAGCGAGACCCCATCTCTACTAAAAATAGAAAGAAATTATCTGGCCAACTAAAAACATATATAGAAAAAATTAGCTGGGCATGGTGGCACATGCCTATAGTCCCAGCTACTCGGGAGACAGGCAGGAGGATCGCTTAAACCAAGGAGTTTGAGGTTGCTGTGAGCTAGGCTGACGCCACAGCACTCACTCTAGCCTGGGCAACAGAGCGAGACTCTGTCTCAAAAAAAAAAACAAAAAAAAAAAACAATGTACTAAATCATAAGACTATTTAATATAATGTTCATGTGCTGTTTATATAAACTAGTTAAAACAGTGTTTTCTTCCAATATCAATGCTATGAATTAAGCAAGTATATTTTACAGAGTTTCTAGAAATCTATAATCCAATTTATTCAGTAGTGTCTTATAATAATGAATCTAATGAAAATTGTTCTTTATGTTATTTTGAGGTACGCAGCATTTTCAATTATTTTGATACCTATTTTACATGTGGCTGAAATTTTGTGACATTTAAATTAGAGATAAGACTTATTAACAGATGTTAACCCCTCCCCACTTGATCTTACATAATTTTTTAAAAAATTTCATGCCCAGTCACAATTATTAGCTATAGAACATTTAAGTATTGTTCCAATGGTTATGTTCTCTCGACCAAGGGTCTGTTACTAACCTCATATTACATGAAATAATGTTTGAGTTTGCCTTCCACATTTTATAGAAATTTTTTTAAAAACCTTCTTTCTTGCTGCTTAGTTGAACATAAAATTCACAAAAGAATACTACTATGTTTGTTTTTTCTTTTGAACTTTTCCCAAACATATTACAATGTATTTTTAACACAATGGGTAACATTTATTTAACCAACAGAGATGACTTCCAGAGAGGCTGTGTTTCCAAAACACAGGGTAGAGATGGATAGACCATAAAAAGAAAATAAAGTATTTTTAAAAAATTTATTTTCACTTAAAAGTGTTACAGAATCGTGCAGAACATATAAAGGAAAACATGTAGCAAACAACATCCAAATGGAATTCTAGGGTTCTGAAAGATTCGTATTCTTACCAGGCTGATAATGTGGAGGAATGATAATCAAAGTTATGTGGAAATTTGAAAATGCTTTAAATAGCTGTTTGATACTGCTAAAGTAGCATATAAGGTGCAGAGTTCTGCTACAAGTGGCTAGAGAATTACAGGGTCTTAAATTTAGCATTTTGACAATGTAAAATCATTAAAGTGAGTTCAATAGGGGATAATGAGACATGTATTTTAGAGGGGGAAGAAAATGACATTGATTTTGATGACAGCTTCAAGGATGGATTAGAGGAGAAGGAGGAATAAGGCTTGAGTGCAGAAGTCAAATTTTAGAGGCTGTTGCATTGAGAAAAGAACAGTTATTTGATAAGGGACCACCATTTCCAGGCAATAGGGAGTCAAGAGCTATTGAGGAAGTAAAATTGCCAAACACCTTGGGAAGATAAAGAAAAGTTTAGAATCTGAAGTCTCCAGCTTGAGAGACTGCTTAGATCTTAGTACCACTGAAATCCAAAAGGGAGGGCCCTGTTAGCACCATGTAGCTGGTCTATTTAGCTTGCATATGGAAAACAAACTGGAACCTATGGATTTATAGGGCATAGCTCTCTAGGAAATATAACATAAGCTATGTAACTATTTGGGTTTAAAGTATAGTAGTTCCCTGACTGAAGAAGCTTCCTTTTATGTAATTAATGTAGCATCAAACATTACTTAGAGACTTCATATGTTAATCTAGCTCATAGAGCACCCTGAACCAGCAAGAAAGGACATTGGGAGCTGTTTGATGGTCCCCTACCTCTCCATGCTTTGCCTATGCTTCACAATTGCTTACATCCTTGGAATTCTTAATAAAGCTTAGTGAAGTTCTCGTGAGCCTGACTTGAGCATGGTATCATTTGTGCTATCTCCATGATTATCTGTGCAGACTGAGAAGGACGTTTGAAGACTCTGGTCTAAGTTTACCCCTTGAACATTTCCAGTGCAGCCCGGCAGATGTGGGGAAGGCCACCACGGCACTGGGTTGGCTCCAAACAATTTCACGTTTGGTGAATCATATTGCTCTACTTTCTTGGATTCTTCAGTTTTTGGTCTGTTTTTTGTCTCAGCTCGGTTGGTCCCATGACTCCTTTTGATTGAAGAGCCTGGTTGTTTTTTCCCTCAAATGTCTGGCTTTGACATCAGTCCTCCATCTAGGACGCAACTTTGCATATTCATTCCACCCTGCCAGCTTCCTACTTCTCTCATGGGCTGTGTGTCCATCCCTTATCTCTGAGCCCAGGAGACTAGAACTACAAGACCAGTCCTGGCCAGGTCTGTGCCTCATTTGCAACTTTCACTGTTTGCTCTAATTTGAAAGGTCTTCAAGTCCTCCTGTCAAACATGTATCTATCCTGTAACATTTAACCCAAAGCACCTCCTTCCTGATGTTTTCTCTTAATCCAAACCCTCAGTGTGGAGCGTGGGTACAAATTCAATAAATATTTTACAATAATAATTGGAATGTATTCCTTCAACCTCATGCGAGTCTCCCCATCTCTTAGCCCCCATTATAGTCTTTTCACAAATACAATAATCAGTGGATGTAAAATCTTTCTGATCTTCATAACTCATAGTTTACATTAATTCCCTTCATCCAGATCACACGTCTCAGGGAATAACTGACATAATTAAAAGTGCAATAACCTCAGTCAATACTGTTAACTTTAGCACATGCACTCTATTTCAGTGATTTATGGATAACTTGGAAAATCAACGTTACGCAGCCCCTCTCAAATCCTATGGCTTGATCATTGTATAATTATAGCGAGTGCATTCAGTAACTGTGTTGTAAATTAAAATTTCCTTTGAACAGATGATTTACTATGATAGTTCAATAGCACTGGCTTTTTGTTACCATGACTCTGATAATGGAAAAGTTAAATGCTGCCAGGAAATAAGATGACAAAAATGTGAAAATGTCAATTGTGTAAGGATATTTTATAGCTTTATTAACTGTGGCCTCTACTTTTCCCTTGATTTCCAAAGTAAAGTACATTTCTGTGATTTTTTTCCCCTTATGTAAGAGGAACAATTCTGCATCATTTTGCTTTTAGTTTGATGCTTACTTTTCACCCCGTAACTCCAAGGCCATAAACCATAAAGATTCCTCAGTGAGCAAGGAAGGACTCAGGCTGGGGCCTGGCAGATGGCAGGGGTCAAGTGGAGCTGGATTATTTGTTGATTGATTCACATATCACAAGTCTCCACAAAAACACACACACCCAAATAAAATCAGGTATAAGTAAAAGTAGTTTTGAGGGACCTGGCTAATTGTTACTATCTACTTGTGATGTTTAGAGCTTACTATGAAAATCACAGAAATTTAAGTTTTTCTGTTTCCTTAAAACAGTATAGATTTATGCTTTGTATTAATAGATTCATATGATCTAAAATTGGCACAGGTAAACTCTATGTCAAAGTATTGCAGACTTCATGTTCAAATGAACTATTTATTGTTTTATTAATATCTTAAAACATTCTTTGTATTATCTTAGTTCAAAGCTTGAGATTCAGAACTACTGAAGGCAACACCTGTTTAAATGAAGACTAAAGATTTAAAGGTATTTAAAGGTAATACAAGATCAAAATACAAAAATCAATTTCATTTCTATACACTAGTAATTCAAAAACTGAAAGAAAAAAAATATATATATTTACAGTAGCATCAAAACAATAAAATTGTTAGGAATGAATTTAACAAAAGAAGTATAAGACAAGTACACAAAACACTGCAAAACATCACTAAAAGAAATTAAAGACTTTAGCAAATAGAAATAAATCCATGTTTGTTACCAGAAGACTTAATATTGTTAAAATGTTAGTACTCCCCAAATTTATCTATAGATACAAGATAATCTCTATTAAGATCCCAGCTGCCTTTTTGTTTTTTCAAAAATTGGCAAGCTTATCTTAAAAGTCATATGAAAAAGCAAGGGATCCAAAATAGCCAAAACAGTCTTGAAAAAGAACAAAGCTGGAGGACTCACACTTTCTGATTTCAAAACTTATTACAAAGCTACAGCAATCAAGATATTATGGCACTGGCATAAGAATAGGCACATAAATCAAAGGAATAGAACTGAGAGTCCAGAAATAAATCCTTATATTTATGGTCAATTGATATCTGGCAAGAGTGACAATTCAATGGAGAAAAATAGTCTTTTCAATTAACAATGCTGAGACAACTGGATATCCACATGCAAATGAGAAATTAGACTTCTGCGTCACATTGTATTAAAAAGAAATAACTCAAGATGGATCAAAGACTTACACACAGGAGTTAAAACTACAAGACTACTAGAGGAAAACATGAATAAACCTTCATGACCTTGGGTTAAGCACTGGTTTCTTAGATAAGACACCAAAAGCACAAGGGACAAAATTTTAAAACACAGATAAATTGGATAATATCAACATTAAAAACGTTCATGCTTCTTGACCATCCAAAAAAAAAAAAAAAAAAGCAATCCATGGAATGGGAGAAATTTTTGGAAATCATACATCTGAAAAAGGAACTGTGTCTAGAATATATAAAGAATTCTTAGGACTCAATATTAAAAAGTCAAGTAACCCAAATAAAAATGCAAAGCATTTAAACAGACATTTACCCAAAGAAGATACACAAATGGCCAATAAGCACATAAAAGATGCTCAACATCATGAACCATTAAGGAAATGCAAATTAAAATCACAATGAGATATCACTTCATCCTCATTAGGATGGCTAAAATAAAAAAGACAAACAGTATAATGTGTCCATGAATATCTGGAGAAATCGGACCTCTCATGTACTGCTGGTGGGGAAATAAAATGGTGCAGTGACTTTGAAAAACAGTTTGGTATTTCCTCAAAATGTTAAACATCGAGTTCCCATATGACCCAGCAATTCCACTCCTAGGGATACAGCCAAGAGAAATGAAAATTTATATCCACATAAAAACTTGCGTGTGAATGTTTATACCAGCATTATTTGTAATAGCCAAAGAGTGGAAAAAAACCCAAATTTCCATCAAGTGATGAATGGATAAGCAAAGTGTGCTGTAATAATGTGGATATATTTGACAATAAAAATGAATCGAGTACTGATATATGCTATAACATGGGTAAACCTTGAATGCATTATGCTAAGTGAAAAAAGCCAAACACAAAAGTCCACATATTGTATGATTCTATTTGTATGCAATTTTCAGAAGAAAATCCATAAAGACAGAAAGAAGATTAGTGTTTTTCAGGAGCTTGGGGTTGGAGGAAAATGGAGAATGATTGCTAGTGAGTACAGTCGCTTTTGGTGGTGAAGAAAGTGCTGTAAAATTAGACAGTGATGATGGTTGCACAACTTTTGAATGCGCTAAAACCAGTAATTGTGCATTTTAAAAGGGTGAATGTTATGACAGTGCCACAATACAATTGTTATGTAAGAAAATAAACACATTCAAAAATTTTCTTATGAGAGAAAGACAGCCTGACTTTGGAGTTAGCTAAAACATCATTAAGGAGAAAAGACTGAGTATTTAAAAGTATGTAAAAATGACAGAACAAATTTAAAAAATCAGATAACCATGCCCATATATAAACACTCTTGTACAGGTTTTTCTGATAATAAAATTTTAGTATTTTTATGGTACATAACAAGAAGTGAGTTGCTTGGGTCATATAATAGGTGTATGTTTAACTTTATAAAAAACTGCCAAACCATTTTCGAAGTTGCTGCACCATTTTAAATTCCCACAGACAGCGTATGAGAGTTCCTGTTGTTTTACATCCTCATTGGCACTTGGAATTTTTAGTACTTTTTATTTCAGTCGTTCTAATATGTGTAGTGTTATCCCATTGTGGCTTTAATCTGAATCTACATAATAGCTTTTTTTATTTTCAAGAGCTAGAGAAGATTGAACATTTTTATATGTGGACTGTTAGGAACAAGTTGAAGCTCCTTGAGCAGGTAAGAGGAGATAGCATATGCGTAAATGTCAATACAAGTTTCAATTTGTGCTCTCTTTAGTTCCCATTTCAACCCATATCTTTAGCTAATTAAAGTTTGCTGACACATCCCAGTATCTGGCATGATGCTTCCCAGCGTTGGCTCAAATCGAAATAATCTGTGGAGATTTTAAGAAACAGAGCTGCTGGGATCAATGCAGGAGCTACTGAAATGGGTTCTCCAGGGCTTGGCCATGATAGATGTTCTTGCAAAAAGGAACCTCCCATCGAAAGGGCAGGGTTGAGAAACACTGGCCTTCACACTCAGCAAGCTTGGAGCCCAAGAGGGTCTCCAACAGTCACTACATGGGCCAGTGTAAACTCCTCCTGCCTCCATCCACTGTGACAACTGAGCACTGGGTAACCTGGATGGTGTCCCCTTCTCTTTGTTAAGAGGGATGGCGGTGTATTTTTATAGCCCTTCATTCATTGCCAGAATTGTCACTCATCTAAATGCATAATTGTACTAAGTAATCCTAAATGAATGTGAAAATAGAATGTGAATTTTATTTAATTTGCCAAATACTTCATGAAATTAAGCAGAGATGCAACTTTGATGGTGTTTTCTTTACTTCTTTACAAAATGTAAGAAACAAAATCCTGTTTTCCTGGGGTCTCACAGGAGGTTGATAGCAGTAGTGAGATAAGAACCGTCAAAAAGACCTCTTAACAGCCATAATTTTTAATTTCTGCAACCTCAAATTATCTGAATTTCTGCTTCCAAGCAGAACTATATCTCAGCCACCACGGAGCTGCTCTTTTCCCCATGTATATGATGAGCATCAACATGGATATATTCCATGGTAAGCACTGCCGTCTCCTGTCCTATCATCAATTATTGTTGATTATCCAGAAGTCACAATATTTTATCAGGTATAAAATGTCACAGTCATAAACTTATGTTGTATACTGTAATTCTTTTAACTTCTTATAGTTTAATTTGCTCTTGTACCTAATTTCTTAGGTTGGCAAATACCATAATCTTGATAACTTAAAGTAATTTTGTCCCTTCTCCAGGTAAAAACTTAACATCTTAGGATTCTATCTCCATTTTCCCTCTTCTTTTCTAATTTATTCTGAGGGTGATCTTATTTAGGGGTGGAAATATTATTCAATTGCACTGCTTTGGGGGATGGTAGATAGGCACTACGTTAGGCTCGGCTCGTTCCATCCCATACGGCCTTCTCTGTCTTGCGTTGGCAAGTAAGGTTAATGACTTCACCTGGACATGCCTCCAGTTATTGGAGAACCAACCACACATTGTTCTCGCATCCATTCAGCACTTCCTCAGACTTCTTGGGACTTGGGAAATCTCATCTGCTTTCCCCACCCCACACTAGGGGTGTGAACTTAAAACCAAGACTTAACACATAACAAAATATGCAACAGCTTTTGGGTTTTGGCCCTCCCCCAAGCCAGTTTGAGATTTTTCTGCTTTCTCTGTTCACCATCCTACCTTCAGTTTTATCCCAGTTTGTGGTGGAAGGGTGGACAAGGTGTTGGGCAGTTCCTTGGTGACTAAGCTCTAGTCACTTTCACTCCCTTTCAGAGTTCCCTAAGGGATGCCTCTTGGACCCTCACACCCTGTATGGAGTGTGCAGATAAGCCACAGTGACCCCACAGAACTCATGCCTACTTGCTGTAAACCCACCAATTGGAACTCCCCGCGGGAAACCTATTGGTTAACGCTCTGGACCCCAGCCAAGGCTTTAGGCCACAGGTACCTTCTCTCTCTCTCTCTCTCTCTCTCTCTCTCTCGTACTCCCCACCTGGTGGTTGAACACGCATGTCCTTGCCCTCTTCCCATTGGTCCTATGAGTTATGCTGTCCTCTTCTCTCTGGGATCTGTAAATAATACACTACTGTTTTGCTGAGTTGCCTTCTCTGTGTTTCCCCTGATTGACACCTCAGAACCTAATTTCTTTCCTGGTCAGGGCTCTTCTGGAGAGTGGCTATGTTGGTAGGAATAAACTGGGCACAGATCAGACAAGAGCCACAAGGGTGTCTGCCAATACAAACAAGTTTCCTGTGAGAGGGACACTTGGTCACTGCTCAGACACTTAAGCATTAGGCCATCCACCAGCATAAAGAAGTACCTGGTGAAGGGCACACTGTAAACACCCATGACCAAATTCCTGGAGCCCTGCAGGGCAGGGCTAATGTTTATAGCCATTCTCCAGAAGGAGAGAGATCCCAAGACCAAATGAGAGGGAAATACAGCACTTGTTATAGTTCTTTCACCATGTGTATTAATTGTTGTGGCTTATAGCATGAAGAGACTTCATGTTTAGTATGTTCTCTAGGTAGACATTTCAAGATGCCACAAATGTCAGAATGTAAAAATTTGTGATGGATTTTAGATGTCATTTCCATATGTTTATGTCAAAACTGTCTATAATTACTTCTTTTGCTTAAAAATGAAATTTACAATGATCTGTTGATATACAGCTATTCCATCATAGTGGAATGATGAGATATATGGAGACAAATAAATGATGTGAAATTTATTTATCAGTAGACATACATCGACGAGGGGGGAGGGGGCGAGAGAGAGGGAGAGAAAGATTTTACAAATATAATGAAAAGAATCTTATATTTTACAACTAGAGCCACATAAAAAATTTCACATCTACTCTGGCAGAAAATCTGTAGTATGAAAATTACAGTGAGTCACAAAAATTTGGGAGAAATTAGTGCTTAATAGGATCCCACGTCATGGGCTTCTGACAGATACTTCTCAGGCAAGGGAAAACAGAGACGTTCGTATCAGTTTCTCTCCATAAGTTCAGTGACGGTTCACTCAGTAGCTCTTCTACATTTGTTGTCATGACCACAAAAATGTAGGAATAGAGAAACTATTAACTACAGCTTTTTAGAAACTCAGTTACATGTTTGATAGTGTAATGTAGCTAACAAAAAATGACAGAGAAACACATTGGGCTAAAAGACTCAATTTGAGCTCTCCTTTAAAGCAAGTTGTCTTCCTATCCATCCCCTCAGCTGTTATGACATCAACCCCTGGTGAACCATTTGCCCTCAGTTCATAGGCTATTGTTTCTTCAGGCTACACAGATTTCTACAATGTTCTTTACTGAAGAAGCCAAGTGTTGTGCCCAGTTCACAATCATTACTAGTTTGATAGTTTTCCTGAAATTTGTTTATCTGAAGCAGAAGAGGAAGTTCTTGCTCTGCTGGCCTTTGGAGACAGTTATCCGAGCTATGACTCCTAACTTTCTTTATGCATTTATTTCCACTGCTGGTATAGATGACTCATAGGAAAATTTTCCCCAAATAATAATATTTCCTTTAATAAAAGATGCTTCTTATACATAGCTAGACTATTAGCACTAGAATGACAGAGACTATCTCTAGAATTTCACTTTGTAATTAGTGTCAATGACATGAGTGTTGAAAATATAATCAAAATATGTTTACTCACCGAGAGTACTGAATACATTACATTGAAATGATATGCTTGGCAATCTGGTTCTCTCACTAGACAGTAACCTCTTCTGGGCCAGGAATGATGTCTCATTCTATTTCTGGGAAATAATGGCAGTAAAGTGATGCCTAGTATATTAATGAGTATCATGCACTCAGTTATACAAAGGTAATGCTTCAAGGTTTTCGTAATACTATAGAATGGTACCATTTAGAATTGTTGTTCACTATGTTTTTATACGACATGTGGCATTTCTCATCTCCTATTCACAGTAGAGAAGAGAAATGGTAGCAAAGGAATACAGGAGAGTTTAATACAAATAACGTATACTACATAAACTACACATATATAATAATTATATGTAATCATGAGCAATTTTTGGTTCTTTCCTTAATTGGATAGTGCCCTAAACAAGTCATATAATATCTTGAATGCTAAAGTTTTAGATGGGTGTATCACTAGGAAGAAAAACCAGAATTTTAAAATATAGTGACTTTATCTGATTATTTTCCACACAATATTGTGCCAAGGTTTTTACGGCCTTCTCCTGAGTCATTGAGCAGTTTTCTACTGAACTCTATTAGAGAAAGATTACTTGGCTGAGGTTCAGTGTTTTGAGTGTTCTGACCTTGTTTTCCTTTTGGTAGTTCTTTAACTCTGGATCATGACTCCTGTATATTGGTCTAATCCAGTGGGTTTTCCAGGGCAGCTTTTTAAATAAATATAAATGCATGGAACCATCCAAGATAAATTAAGTCAGGATTTTGAGGGTGTGATCAGAATATCATTGTTTTAAAAGTATCCCTGGTGATACTAAAATGCACTTAAAGTTGAATCACTGACTTATATTCCAATAAAGATAAATAGAAAAACCTGACCCCACTGAGTTCTATGCCTAGAATAGCCATCAAGAAATTGGCTAGTTTCTTGAGAGAATGAGTTTAGTTTAATATGTATCCGTGTGTGTGTGTGTGTGTGTGTGTGTGTGTGTGTGTGTGTGGAAGGGTGTCTTTGCTATTTTAGTAAATGTTAAGCTCTTGAAATCAAATATAAGAATTGAATTACCTAAAATTAATTTAGTGATGGTATCAACTAAATTGAGAAAACTTAAAGCCGGCTACTTAAAATAAGTAAAAAGAGATTAATCTATTTGAGTGTAGGGAGAGAATAAGAAAGCGGCAACAACTTCTATTCTCTAGAACTCCATTCGCCAGGTAAAGTAAACATGGGTTGGGTTTTCTCTTCCTCTGGATGGACAAGGAAAACAACCAAAGAGTTAGTGACTTTTCCTAGACCAGAGCTCAGCTGTGAGGGAACCAACCTTCTTGTCTGGGAAGAGCTGAAGGAATGGTGTGGGTCTCCTGGGTTACCTAACAGAAAACCCGTCATCACCACTTGCAGCTTGTTGTTCTGGCTACAAATAAAACAATTTTTTCAATGGTTTTCATAATCACTGCTCCTCTTAGAAACGGAAGCAGCTTGTTGCTCTTGGACTCATTTTATCCATTAATTGGCACTGGATATATGTGGCAGCGTGGGAATGACAGCTATTTCATAAGTTGATATTGCTTTTGGATCAAATGCTTTATTACATTTAGAAAAACAACAGCATAACTTAGAAAACAAAAGAACTTTTATTGCCTCTTCATTCTAACCCACATAAATTAATTTGATTTGCTAAATGCTTTACTAATTTTATACTATTTGCCTTCACCATTAATCTGGAAGTTTCCCTCATATAGGTTGACAGCTTTTTTTTTCTCATCCTCTGTGGCAGAAGGCTTTGCAATGTCTCCATAGATACGTACACAAACAAGTAACTTAAAATTCATAAACTCAAATTTTGTATGTACTTTAAAGAATGTGGGATACTTGAACATGGGTATTAAGAATTTCCATTTGTGCTTTTCTGGACTTTCTTCTAACAGTGCGTATTCTTAGAGCTTTCCATCTTGCCAGGTTTTTTCTTGTAACGGTCAGCATAGATTAGGTCACAGTAGCAACTCTCAAATATTTGTGGATTGTAACAGTGGGGCTTTATTTCTTACACCACTTGTCTCTTGCACATCGTCTGGGGGATTGCTCTACGTTGCTTTATTCCAGGACCTACGCCGACAGAATAATCACCACCTGTAATGTTGATCACTATGGAGGCAGAAAAAAGATAAATCATGCATGAGCCCTTAAAGTTCCCTAGAGGTGGAACTTTCCACTCATGTTTGTTGACCAAAATAAGTTACAGAGCCATTCCTAACCTCAGAAAATGGCAGATAAAACCAGTATTTGTCTGTAAAACAGAGATATGAAACTATTTGGTGAATCACACTAGCTGCTATCACATCTGTCCTTCTCGTCACCAAACATTTTACTCTACCTCACTTCTCTGGGCAAAATATACTCACCCTATCCCTAGGAAGGTAACTAAAACAATCAATCAAACAAACAAACAAACCAACAAACCAAACTAGTTCCACTACAGGAGTAGAAATTATAGCACATTACCCAATAATACCAGACTTGGAGCTTTTTGAAGTTTCCTATAATGAAACTTTTTTTTTTTTGAGTTGGCTTTCTGGAGTTAGGGAGTCAAGGCAGGAAGCTGAATTGGGGCTAATTAAGGAAAATTCCCTGCCCTCATAAGCCATTGTCTTTATACAAGAATCAGATGTGGCACCTCGTGATCCAAAGACCAATGAAATTGAAAGCTAAGCCATGTGTCCTCAACAAACCCGATACACAACAGGAGAGGATTGCCGTGGTAAGCTCTGTTTCAGAGGCGAGAGGAGAAGGGACCCTTAGCAGTCATTGGAACACAGAAATTCTAAAACCTTCTGTCAAGATATCAGGAAGACCCTCTATTGTGAAGGTAGGAAATATTCCCTGATTAGGCCCCAATTTGATTCTTCCTTTGACTCCCTAGTCTGTGTTCTCCAGGGTCCTCCGTTCTGCCATCTGGAGCTTTCGCTTACCCATTATCCACCTTACCCCATCTAAATTGTAAATTGCAGAATATATCCTCCTTTAGAACTAGCATTTTTCTCAACCCGCTTCCTATCCAGAGATGCTTAAGGGCCCAAGGGTAATTTTTAATGCCAGGCAGTCATGATCTGTATACAGTATGAATTGGTTCTTCCTTTGTTCGTACATGTCTCTCAAAAACATAGTAGGCTTGTTGTGTATTTGATATTTGATTCTAACAGCTCAATGTGTGAGTAGCTTCATCCACAGTTATTTTTTAGACTTATATCTTAGATTTGTTTTATTTCGACAGATATGTGTATGTATATATAAAATATATATATTTGATTTAGTTGTGGGGAACCTGGGAGCTGTCCTCATGGAGACAGCTGCACCTTGAGTAGCTCTTCCCTGAACCCTTTTCATCAGTTACTGAAAGAATTTACTGGGGCAACCTTAATCCGATTTTTGATTTCACCTAAACACAGTTAGAGGAGCTTGTTAGGAAAATATCCTTCAACTCTGAAGGTATAAAAAATGAGTTTAAACTGGAGAAACCTGAAATGTGTGTAAACTGTCTCCCTCTGAATGTACAACTCTAATATCAGGCCATAATAAGATAAATACTTGTATGAAAATTTTGATCTCCAAAATATACAACTTCTATGTGACTGACATAAGTTAAATATTTTTTTAAAAATTGAAATTCTCTAACTAAATGAAGTATTCCTCAGATAGTCTAAATAACTAAAATAAACTCTAGCAAAATGATCAAGAAAAACATAAAGGTATAAGTTAACACTGACAATGAAAAGGTGCCTCAAATGCAGATTCTACAGAGAGTTTTAAAGCATAATAAAATTCAAAGCAAAAACTAATGCCAGTACTTTTGAAAGACATCTTACCATAATTTTTTCAAGACGAAAAGAAAATTAGAAGAAAATTTTTAAAAACTTAAAGAAATTGATTCAGTAATTTTGCTTCCCTGCCAAGAAGAACATATATCAGGTCCTAGTGGTTTTACAGATGAGTCTTATATGCCCTCAAGGGACAGATAACACCAACTTCATTCAAACTACTTTATCACAGAATAAAAAAGGAGAGAGACCCCCAATCCATTTTACATACGTATTCCATTGCAATAAAACCAGAATAAAACAATAATATAAAATTACATGTATACTGAACTTTTTGTTAACATTGAGGCATTGATTCTAAGTAAAATGCTGTGAAATCTTATTTAGTAGAGTATGCACAACTAGAAGAAGACTCAATATCTAAAATAGAATGCTCTTTTAATTAACCTGTAAATTTAAAGCAATTTCAATTTCATTCTCAGCAGGTGTTCTTTATTTTTTGAAACTTTACAATCTGATCTCTAACTTCTTATGAAGGAATAAAGAGCCAAGAATAGCCAAATCATTTTGAGGTATAAGAAAAAAGAACTTGCCCTACACAATATCAAAATTTACTGCAAAACTCAAGTAATCCAAACACTGGCATAATTGCACAAAAGTAGATCAATAAATCCCTAGATGACTAGAACTAAAAATGAGAATTCATATATATGTAATAAAAATGTTAAAATATGGGCAAGTAAAATATACAATTACAGGATTGACAGTTTCTCTCCTGGGAGGGAGGGAGAATAATGAGATAGTAAACATTTCAAAGGGCATCTGAACAGAATATGGAATGTTATATTTATTTTATCTTAAGCAAATATAAAAAAAAGTTTATTTATCTGAATGATGGGAGAATGGGTATTTGTTAAACTATCTTCTATATGATCGAAATATTTCACACTATAAATGAATTAAAAACTCATTTTATTGTGGTGTTGAGAAAGCTAAACTCATAGTAAGAAAACTTGGATTTTAGTCTCTCCTTAGCCTTCAAGTATCTCTGTAAACTTAACTGTGTAAATACGTTTTCTCATTTATGAAATGAAGCCCCCAGAATAGATTTGTAGTTTAAAGCCATAGTCTGTGTCCTAAACCACCAAATGGCAATGTCCCTGGTTGCTCCAACTTATGTCATTACCAGGAATTTCAATGTGCCTTGAATTTTAGCTGTATTTATCAGTCAGCCTTTATTTGTCAAATAAGTGACTACAGTTATTAATGTCTCCTGCTTATTCCTCCAAGAAGAAGGCAATTATCATGATATTGTCAATATAATGCACTAATTGGCTTTTAATGGTTATCATTTCCAAGTCCACCCTCACTTAATTATGGCAATATGCCCATAAATTCACATGTCCCTTTGGAAAACAGCAAATGTGTACTGGGTTCTATCCAAAAGAATGCAAACAGAGCCTGACTGGGCTGCAATTTTGTATTGAAAAGAAAGCGTTAGAAAGCATTAGATACCCAACTGATCTCTCACACTTCCAGTACAGTCTTTTCCATATTGGATACAGTGAAGAATCAAAGATAGCAACTTGTTTAATTCTCTATAGCCTACTTTTAACTTCCAGAGTGTCTGCTTTACCTACTGACCAGACAGGAATATTAAAAGTGGATTTAGTAGGAAATAATACTCTCATTATAACCCACTGTAACCATTTTCTTTACAAGAATGCCCTCTAGGCAATTCTAAATGTTGTTACTTAGCATGATCAATTGAAATTGGGCAGACCTAGACAACAGCCTCAGGAAAAAAGAATAAGGACAACATGACCATTCACTTAATACATCGATCTCAGTATTGCATTTTAGTAGAGGCACTTCAGAATAATCACTCCAGTTATTTGTAACCCAACCATACCTTAACTTCTTCTAAGATAGGCATCTCCATAACCCACTTGCATTATGGGGCCTGTCAGAATACCATCCTTATTCCTCAAGGATTACTGTGCCTTGAACACCCATAGCGGGCAGAACAAAAGCATTCTGCATACCACTCACTGTCCACTTCACTCAAATTGTTACTTAAAACCTAAAATCCCTCACCAGGGTTTAGACAATTGAGTGAGTAGATCATGGGCACTCAATTTTTTTCAGATTCTATTACTTTAAATGAGAGGGAAAAACCAGTTCTGATTCAAACATTTTTCATCCCAAACCTCAATACTCATAAATAAATTCGAATTCCTCAACGCCTTGGCGATATAAGGAGAGTGGATTATGTCATCTTCATTTAAGGGTCCTGAGTTTTGTGCTGGCAGGCACTTAAGTAACCGGGGTTACATCTGAGCTTGTCAGGTGAGGCTTTATTCTTAATTGTGGTGATCAATTTCAGTTTTTAACTTAATCTTGGGGCATATGTCCTTATTTTGGAGCTCGGTCTTTAGTTTTAAAGCCTTTGTGCTTTTTTTTTTTTTCTTTCGTGGAATCTCAACTGAATGCCCCTCTCCACTCTACCTTGGCTGGAAATCCCAGGCCCGGTCAGCCTCACTGCAGCTGCTCTCAGCCCAGGCTCACAGGGTCTGTTCCTGCCTGCACACACAACCCAGCCTGGGAGACCACGGTGAATCCACAGGCAGGCTTCCCCAGCCTCCCTCCGCACAGCTGCCTCTTCTCTGATAGACTGTCCAACAAATCCCGGCTGCTTCAGCATTCAGGACTTCAATTGTGCCTTCTCAGCTCAGCAGGACCCCATCCACTTGGGCTGTAGCCAAGCGATGCCCCAGGCAGACAGGGTGACTGATGTGGTTCACACATTGTGTCTTTTCTCAAAGAGCAAGGTGTTGGGTCTTGCGCTGCCTTTTGTTCAATGCCAGAGAACTGTTGCCTCATGTGTGGTTGTCCAGTTTTAGAGTCCCTTATGACTGGAGGGCAAATCCAACACCAGTTACTCTGTCATAGCTGGGACTGGACCCCTGGCTGTCTTTTTCCAGGGTAATTTTTTTAAAAAATAACCAAATTCTAGTATATGATCATGAAAGGGCCAGCAGATGTCAGCAAAAGGCAATGCAGTGACATATGAATTTTGTAGTGGGATGTCAAATATTAGCCAAGTCACAGTTCAGTAAAACATCTCAATTTTCTAAATGTAACGACTCCACCTATATTTGTCTTTCGAGGAGTGAGTAGTGAGAGGAGGAATCTGATCCTCCCGGGGACAGTAGAACTCAATTGCTCTGATCTGTGGTATGCCCCTGTGAGCTCAAACTCAGAGAACTGTTCACAAGGAATCCTACATAACGGTTCACTTAGCCCCACCTTGAAGAGGGCAGTACCCTGTTTATTGTACCATGTACCTGACCCAGGGGGCCTTAAGTTCCCCTCAGCTTGACTAAACTTTAGAGTGGCTTTTTATCGCCTCTAGCCTGACTTTTTTTTGCTTAGAGCATTTAACTTAAAAAACATGTAATTTTTTTCTCTGCCTCTTTGAGATGTAAATCTTTTTAAAAGCTTCTTGACAGTTTTACATCCCAGAACTTTCTCAAGGACCTGGGGCCAGTCCTTTGAAATGTAATCATAAAAGACAGCACCTCAATCTCCCAGTTTCTGAGAGAGAGTAGGAGCCTGACTTCAGTGGGCACCTTGTCCCAAGTTGTAAAACTACTGCCTGGTCATGAAGATGGGGGATATTTACTTTTCCTTTAGGTAAGACCGATTAGAAACCCAAATGCCCAATAATCTATCTCCCCACTGCACTTCGTAGAGACTCTAGCCCTCTGTTTCAGCAGAGGTGATGCAGACTGAGTTCTGGCTGCTTTCCCCTGTTTCAATAGCCTTGAATAGTCTTCCTTTACCTGTTTAACTTTGGTGCAATTTTTGCTTTGACATACCAATCTGAGATTTGTATTTAAAAATCTCTAAGTTATCTTCTGCAAAAAAAGTATGGTATTCAGCATCCTTAATATTATGCAGGCATTCAAATACAGGCTCAGGGATTTTGAATGTCAAGTACTGATGTGTGAGAAAATGTATGTATTTCTTGCTCCTGCAAAAAATTCCTACGACTGTAATAATGGTTGTACAGATCTGTGAATATACTAAAAATCCATTGAATTGTACACTTTAAATGGGTGAATTGTGTGGCATGTGAATTATATCTCAATAAAGCTGTTATAAAAATAAAGAATAGTAGGAAGCTTCTAGGGAGCACAGTGATCGTCATCTTAACTGAAGCCTAAAAAAGACAAGGTAAGAATTCTTCTAGTGGTAATAAAGTTCAGAGTTTGTGTTGCTATTTCACACGTTAAAGAATTCCTTTGTCTTTTAGATGTTTCAAAGGCTTTCAAAACATTGTTCGGATAATTATACAACTCATAAAACAGTGGTTGTTGTAAAATTTAAGAATGGATAAAATTAAATTAGTTGATTATGCTTGTGAGGGAAGTATGCTTACTAAGCATTTTTTTAAAGTACATTGTAATTTTAAAAACCACAAAAAATACTGTAGCTTTAGTAGGTTCTCAACAGGGTCCTTGAACTCCCTAGAACCACTGATCTACCTGAGCCAAAAAACTGTATTTCCTTATTAATAATTACTAGATAATATGGCTTTAAAATATATCTTTGCTAAATGTTAGCTAAGTTTTGTTGATTCCATGCTGGGAAAGCAGTGGTAATGTACACTGTGAGTCTAGTAGTAGGAATCACTTGTCATGTAAAACAGGATTTTATAATAAGCATTTTATAACACAGCATTCTTCCATGCATGATAAAGCCAAAATATGGCTCTTTCCTTACTATATATTAAAAGCAAACTGGGGAAAAAAAAAAAAGCAAAAGTGGGCAGTGTGTATATGTCACATGTGAAATTTTTCTCTTAAATTTTCACTTTGAAATAAAAGTTTTAATGGTTGTATATTAATTTCTTCACTAGGCCCTTACACAGAGCAGGTGTTGTTTGTGCATTTATTCAACTGAGATTAATAGTATTATAAAATAATTTGACCACCTTAAATCATATCTAGTGTGCTATAAAATTATTGTATTTCTATTTCTATAACTGCAAGTAAAAACAGTGCTATTGTAATCTTTTTCAAGTAAAATATATATATACACATATATGTGTGTGCACATATATGTATATATTTTTATACAGTGTATATAAATATATATGTATTTCTACATATATGTAAACACAAATATAGATACTTTAAATTATATACATCATTCTATAAAAACTTTTGTAGACTCATTAGTTTGTTATATGATCATGATGAATAAAAAGTGACTAAATTGTTCTTTAGGAAATTTTCCATTTAAAATCTTAGAAAATAATTATTAAAGTAATGTTTTGTTACAGAGTGCTTAAGTGTAAAGACTCTTGATATAAACCACTAATGCATAGAAAAAATATTCTTGATTTGACAAAATCTAAGAATTTAAGTTTTTAATTTCTCCTTATAAATACCTAATGAATGCATGAAATCATACCTGATAACAGCAACAAGAAATCCTTAATAATGCAACTAAGAAAACTTAAATGTTCAGGTTGTATGAGTTTAATTAAGAACACAATATTGCCTTAAATCAGTTAAAATTGCATAACATCTTATTTAAATAAACAAATCCCAAATATTACCTGTTTACCAGTGCTGAGTTCTTTTCTTAGGGTCATGACATTGATGAGATAATTGTCCTTGAGAACTGTGTTGACCAAGCTAGTGGACAATTACAACTTTAAAAAGACATTTAATTCTATTTGGATGAAAATGACATTCTATCAATATAAAACCAGCCATTTTGTACAAATAGCAAAAGAATGCTTATGGGAATAAAAATATTAAATATAACTTGATATAGGCTATTCTTTACATTTCCTATAGTAAATTCAGTATAACCAGCTACTAAAAACTCAATTCATTTAAAATTTCAACTGCTATAAAACATTTCAAAAGTCCAAAAATATATTTGAGCTAAAACATTGTATTAAAAATTTTTAAATGTTAATTTATTGATATTGTACATGGTGACTGAACTTTTCAGAGCCAGGTGGTAGGCAAACCTTTAAATAAAAGGTGAGAATCCTGCTTCCTCATATACATTTCTTTGATTTCCACAAAGTTGTTTTACCTTATGTGCTAAAATATAAAATATGCACAATATTAAATATGAAAGTAAGGTTTGTTAGTTGGATAAAAAATGGAGAAGAAAAATAATTAAGGAATGATATGTAGGTTTAGATGCTTAGAGATTTCTACTATTGGTTTGAATGTAAGATTATAAAAATAATCTGCTAGGTTATTTTGAAAATTCTGATTTAAGTTGAAATGATAATTAGAAAATAGTTCAACAGTCATCCTTTAGTTGTATCAAGATTAATTTCCCTCCCAAAGTTGAGCATTGCTTTCAGCCACTCTGCTGTTTACATTTGCTCAAACTAATTTTAAGCTGACTGCTTGAGTATAAGCACATCTAAAATTTACATGGAACATTAAAACTTAAAATGATTCAAATGCAACATTAGTGTGTGTGTGTGTGTATATATATATATATATATGTCATTTGGCACTTGAGCTTAAAATGTGTGTATGATGATCTCAATTTCTAAGAAATTTAGAATTTAGTCTGACCCACAAAGTATCCAATATACTCATTATGAATGATATCTAGTCTTGCTCTATCAAATCTCTCATATAGCCTCTTTGGTCAGTGATAGTTACCTTTGGGCTGATCAGAGTCCTTATAGATGGAGAAATGTAGAAACATCCAAACTTCATCAAAGCCTTCCTGGAGATCCTTTCAGTTAGCATCAAGAGAAGCTGCCTATCACGGACTCCACCCTTTGCCAGTATTACTGTTCTGTTTTTATTTTTTTTTAACAACAGATATATTCTTTTAATCTTTGGTTAGCCTTCATTAATGCATTAATTTATTCATTCATTTTTCATTTATCAGTTTGGGGAGCAAATTCAATTTTCTTTCTTGGATTTGTAAATTATCAAAACCTCAAGGCTTTCATAGTTCTACCTGAAACACATTTTCTTTTCTGGCATTCTCCAGGTAAACACCTACACTTATATTAATTATCTGCATAGATATTGGACAAAGCTTTAAATGAGATACGATCTGCTTTCCAAATTTTGCCCTGAGATAAACGGTACCTTCTAACTCAATGACAGGTAAATTTTTCTTTGCAATCTTTCATGTATGTTAAATAGATCTCAGCCTAACTTCTACAAATCCTCACATTTCTCAATGTTGATTTCTACCATGAAGGAAGCAAATTTAATGGTTTTCAAAAAATATCTTTCTATATCTAAGTAAATTTTAAAAATATCATTGAGGACAGATCTTTAAATGCTTGTGATGGGTAGAGGAGGTTTTGTGAATTGCATTGGTGGTATAGAGCTGAACACCCACTGAACAAAGTGTTGAGTTTATTTCAATCAACTGACATATATTCATTGTACATCACTTTGCTTACATTTCTCCTATGTCTGTAGTCCCTGCATCTGTCAGAGATTGTGGCTTGTTTTTTAATCTATATTATTGCCTTTTCTACATTAATGATATGTTTCCTAATAATTTCACTTAAAAGTGTTCAAATCTTGCAAACTGGCAAAATGTTAAAAGGTCTATTTCCTGATATGGAGGACAGGTGTAAGCATGCATTCCATTTGTCGTAATTTATTGTCCTATGTCCTTATATTGTGTGCACTTGTGTATGTTACTAGTTTTCCTCCATTTAAAAAAATAAAGGAAAAAAATCACCATCATTTTCAGTTTTCATGTAGTAGTTTATACTAGACCAATGCACAGGATCACTACCAGACTAAGGATCCTATGCATCTACCAAGAGCAACTAGAAAACTTGGGTAAAATACAACAAAACACCTTTTTGGAGGCATTGTGGAGCTGCTGAAGAAGCCACGACGTAAGGAGTCACGCTTCAGGAGAGAATGAAATCTCATTGAGGTGACACTAATGTCAGGATTGTGCCTTTACCCTTCGAGCCTTTGGCGACTCTTGGAATGAATAGATGGTTGAGAAGCCATCGGAGTTTCAAGCAATCACACTGGGCTAATAATATGTAGAAATTGAATTTCAATGCTGTCAGGGCTTAAATCCTTGTTGGAGGAGTCAAGCTTCCTGAGAAAAGGGAAGCGCAGAGAAGTGAACCTGACACTAGGAAGTTTCCTCCTCACAGAAGTTACTTTTCAGGCAAAAGGTTAGGAAGCCAATCAGATAGTAGGGAAGCAGTAGAACTTATATACATATTCTCTAGCTCTGTCTGCTGAGAGGGCCTAGAAAGAATGACACCCCAGTAACATTGGGTATATCCAATTAACAGACCTTGATTTCTAAATACTATTCTCCAATAAAAGGAACAAAGGAATTTTGGAGAAATGGCTGGTTCTAGTGCTTGGACAGGAAGTATATAACATTAGCTTGGAACACCTTGTGGTGCCAGAAAGTAAGAAGTAGACCAAAAACAAACAAACAACATAGGAAGAAGAAAGGGAAGAAGGTATGTCAAAAGGGAACAGGAACCCAATAATTCACTTGAAGAGCCTCCCAATGGCCAAAACTAAAATAATTTGAGTAACAAAATAAATAATGATAGCATTAAATTAGGACTCATAGAATATAACCTGCACAAGTCCCTTCTGAAATAAGTAAATAATCAAATCAAAATCAAATCAGGGCTTTATTTTTATTAGAAAAAGGAGGGAAAAATAAAGTCATTATGAAGCAAACACCACAATAATAGTTGTTGCCAGTAACATCAATGGATGCTAAAATTAGTGGACAAATGTATGATGAGAAACAGGATATTTCCATGATCTCAAAGTATTTTCCCACATGTTACTTTACAGTGAAGAAACCTGGCAGACATCACCTTCATCATGTGATCGAAGTTAACATCACAGCAATGGCATATGAACAATATGATACAATGCACTGAAAAGGTATGTCCTCGCTTCCGTGGTCTTTTCGCCAAATATTTACACAGCCTCAATCTCATCCTTAGAAAACATCAGGCAAGCCCAAATTGAGGGGCACTTAGTAACCGAGTAGTATTCTTCAAACATGCCAATGCCATGAAAAACAACAGAAGACTGAATACCTGTCAGATATTGGAGGATACCAAGGAGGCATGACATCCAAATGCAACAAAAAAATCCTGTTTTGAAAAAGGACAAAAAAAGAACATTAGTAGGAAAGTGGTAAAATTCAAATAAGGTCTATAGATAATAGTTTTTATCAATATTAATTACATGGTTTTGATAATTATACTATGGTTATGTAAGATATTATCATTAGGAGAAGCGTGGTGAAACATATAGGAGAACTCTATACTATTTTTGCAAATTTTCTATTACTCTAAAATTATTTCTAAGTAAAAGTTTAAAGGATAACATGTCACAGGATATATAGTCATGCAATCTACTCATGAAATTTGCATAAGTTTAGAAACACCCTATACCCTTGTGTTCTAAAGCAAAGATCAGTAAAGTTTCTTTGTAAAGGGAAGTTAATAAATTTTTTAGGCTTTGAGGGGCATAAGGTCTCTGTCTCCAATATTCCGTTGTGCTGTTGTAATGTAAAAGCAGCTGTAGACAATGTATAAACAAATGGGTATGATTGTGTTCCAATAAAATTGTATTCACAAAACAGGTAATAAGCTGGATTTGGCACAAGGGCCATAGTTTGCCAACCTCTTTTCTAGACTGAGGTCAGAACATGTCATTTAAATAACAGTTTATTGTAATTGTCGTAATGTAGTATGGACATTTCTTCTCCTATACTCAAGAGCACTCATTAATAGGGAGCCATAATTATTGATTTTTAAACCTGAAAGAGAAAATTTAATGTGTGCCTTAATATGGTTAACTACTGACTTTTCTACTCTTTCCAACTGCTTTGCTAGTTTCTTACTTTACATTATGCTGTTTTAAAACTTATTTGCCTTATTTAAATTATACTGCTCAATAGTATAATCCATTATGTTCTTCCATTGTGATATTAAATTATAGCAGAAGACATAAATTGGGTTTTGATTGTTTATCCTACGAAAAATGTAACACATGACACTTTTAATCATATTTTAATATTACAATAACAAAAACAATTTGGTTTGTGTTTGCTTTTTCTTCCAAGAAAATGAAAGTAAAAAGTGTATCAATTACTTACAAGAGAGAATTTATTTAGGATGTCTAAGGGGACTATAATAAGAATATTTAATTTACATTTTGTTAACTGTTTTGAATAATGGTTTAAAGATCTGAGAAGACTCATGTTTGTACTGTACGAGCATGAATATTTTTACAACTATTTAGGCGGTACTATCTACTTATGTAGATCTCTCAGAAACACACCCTGAGAACAGTATTTGAGTTTATATGAGGGGTGAAGGGAACACCTGTAAGAGTGGTGGGAGTAAGACAAGAAAGGGGAGTGAGGGGTGACCAAGCCAGCCAGCACTGTGGGGAACAGTGCTCAAGCCCCTGAAATATTGGGAACGTCAACCATCATGTTTGAGGGCTGCTCTGCAGGATATCAATTCCTCAGCTCCTCTGGCCTGCTGTGCCCCAGCAAATCAGGCTGTGACAACAGGATAAAGCCCTCAGGCACAGCGATGTAGGTGCCTGGCAAAAAGGAGTCAGGCCAGGCTGTGCTGAAGGGGAATGTATGAGGGGGCTTAGGTAGGGTTCTGACAACAGCTACAATAATATATTCAACTGATGAGGCTACCCCAGCTTTTGATGCTTAGAAAATTTTCAGTGCTATTTTTCTTACTCCTTTGTAGCAGAGTAAAAAGCAAGTTTATTTAACCGAGCGTTTTTATTTTTATTTTTTAAGTTCTGCAAAAGCTGATCACATAGCAGCAAAGAGATGTATTTTCCATTTGACATGAAGTTGCTACACCACTTGCAGCCTGTCTCTAAAACTTCATTATACCTTACTTTCCTTGGGAAAGGACTCTGTTGTCGGGAAGGACTGCCCGAGCCAGCAGGGAAGCTATGCACCCCGTCAGCAACGTGCTTCAGAGGACCTCTGAGTGGCCCTGCCGCTGGCATGTCCTGTGAGCATCTGAGTGCTGGCAGAAGTGGTGGTCACCCTCTCCTCCAGGCCGGGTTCTGAACCAGATCCACGTGCCCTGTCTTCTCAAATGCACCAGGGTTTGTTTTGTTAGTCAACTGGTAGAGCACAGTTTGCTTTGAATGTTGTAGAATGTCTTTAGAACATATTTGTTTCTGTGAGTACAATTTATTTCTTCTACATATTTTACCTAGCACTACACCAGGGAGAAAAATAAATTAAAAGCTAACTCCAGATTGAACCATTAGCCTAGAAGAAAATGGCAGAGGAGACAATTTCTTCTTTGTTTCAGAAAATAATGATAGTATCCCTGTTTGACTACTAAAGGTGGAGCTGCATGATGTATAACTTAGTTTAGATGGGTTTAGATAAAGGGTAAATTTTCCTCTGAAATAAAGTAAGAGGGACTGCGGCGTGGTGCTCTGTGCAAGTCTCTAGAGATGAGAGAGGAGGCAAGGGAGAGAAAAGAAAAGAATGTTCTAAAGGGCTAGGGAAACCAGTACCTTAATGGAAGGCCGGAGCCTAGTGAACAATGTATCTACCGAGAAGTTCCTTATGGTGGAGATTGGCCAGTGAGTATACAGGAATAGCCATATCTGACATTCAATCTAAAACTTGTTCCAGTCTGTAATGCAACTATTCACTCTTATCCAAAATACTTTCAGTTAAAGTTTGATGATCAAAACAAAAGTCTTGGTCCGTGGAATCTGGGACATGAAAAGAAGAGAAGGCAATTAGAGTGTTATACAAGAGAGCAGCACAGCAAGCCATGTTTAGTAACCGGCGTGTTTAATTGCAGTGTGGATTCTTTCAGAAGCGGGTATGAGACTAATTAACTTCCCCCCAACAATGCATTCTACTGGAGGGACATCCATCCCACTTTGTGGGGCTTGCAGGCTCCTAAGAAAATACTGCTTAATAACAGAATGTCAAACATTTGATAAGACAACAGGCCTAGACTCTTTTGGAAAAAATCAGTGCTGTTAAAATAAAGACTGGAAGGAATGAAAGGCTTCTCTTTATTACTTCTTCACAGCAGGAAAACAGCCTCCAAAAAATTGCTTTGAGGCAATGAAGCAGGCAAAGGTTTTTGTAAAGTTTTGAGGATGGAACCTGCCTCCACCAGCAGAAACACTGACAAGAAGACCCAGAGCAAACTCCCAAGCATTGTGGCCTGTACATTTTCAAAATAGGATACCCGGGTAGAATGAGCAAGAAAAAAAATAGACCCCTGTCATTTCCCTGAGAAAGATATAAAAGGTTATTTCTCAGTAACTTGGCATTAACTTAGGGCAAAGTAGAATTTCCCAACTAAGGGACCTAGGTAGAATTTTCTGAGACCGTGGGGATTCAAGGTAGTCCAGGAATATACAAGCTTTCAATGGCAGGAAAGGCTTAGTAAAAGGAGAGCAATAACTCTGGCAAATAGTTGGGCAGAGTTTTCTATTTTTAAATGTCAAATATGATTTAGCAATCCTACCTCTAGAAATCTACCCAAGTCAAATGAAGATACATGTCCACAAAAAGCATGCATGCAAATATTGATGGCAGCTTTATTCGTGACAGTCCCAAACTGAAAATAAATGCCAAGTGTTGACTGGATAAATACACTATGTGATATTCATACGATGAAATCCTATTCAACAATAAAAATAGCAAACCACAGATACATGTAACAATATGAATGAATCTCTTAAGCTATGGTAAATAAAAGAAGCCAGCCACAAAAGGCTACATACGGTTTGATTCTATATACAGGACATTCTAAAAAAGAAAAAATGATAAGAACCAAAAGCCTAGCAGTGGTCACCAGAACCCGGGGTTGTGGGAAGGGGGTTGACTATAAGGGCATAAGGAAACTTTGGGGATAATAAACATATTTTATTTCTCATTTGTAATGGCAGTTGCATGGTTGTATGTATTTGTTAAAACTGATGGAAATGTATACCTAAAAAGAATGAGTTGCGTAGTGGTGAATTATATTTCAACACAACTAAATTTAAGAAGATAATAAAGAAAAAATGAGAATGTTAATATACTCCTTGCGGTGTTCTTTTGTGAGATTTTTAACTGATATGATATAGATAAATTAGCTGAAGCTTAGAGAAATTGGGCAATTTTCTTACATTTATTCTGAATAAATGACAGATGAGAGATCCAGTACCAATTATCAGTAGACCTTATTAGATATATATGGAAAGATGTTGGATCTTATCGCTCTTAGAACTGATTTTTATATGTTCATTTGCATGTTACTTTACTGTGACTTCACACAAGAAAATTTACAATAATCCCTTTACAAGCTTCCTAATATAACACACACACACATATACACACACACAAACGTGTGTACTTAAAAACCTTCCTTGCATTTATTTTGTTTGTCCACCAGATGGCATTATTAGTCCATATGCTGTCAGATACTCTTGTAAACGTTCTTGTAAAACTTTGACATCCTTTATTTATGCTGCGTTAAGTAAACCTATCCCATTTGTTCTCATATACGTTGATATTCCTTTTACCATTCTCAAACGAAATGTTACTGAAAAAATTTCAATATGTTAAGCTGCTTTAACCACATTATCTTGGGTGGGGTATGGTGAGACTAGACAGGGATCAAGAAAGCAAAACCACAGAGTCTCGCTAGTCCCAGCTTCCCGGAGCACAGGAGGCCACCCAGGGCCATCAGGAGAAGCACCTGTTGGCCACAAGGCAGAGGGAGGGAGAGGAACTGCGGACAAGTCCCTTTCTTGTGGTTTCTGCCAGAGGAAAGGGCAAGGCAGGACAAGCAGGTTAGGACTGGCTACTCTGAATAATTTCAGTGGGCTCCGGGGCATAGGGGCTGTCCCTGGTTGTCTAGTATCTGGTCCTGGGAAGCCAAAGAAGGTGGTCTGGGGTGTGGCCTTGATCAGCTGCTCAAGAAGGAAACTGACCAGCTTCTGGCCAGGACCTCAAAACTGAGTTAAGACCACACAAATAAGCCACAAACAAAACACAAAAGAATGAAAACAAAAATTCCTATGTTATTATAAGTATCCTTTAATTTGGGGGGCAAGTCTATTCCTATCTCCTACAGATGAAAGTTGTTCAGAGCTTTCTGTTAGTAACTTTTTGAATATTGAGTCTCCTTTCATTCATCCCTAAGGTTCAAAGGAATTCGGGCAGAGAACAGGAAGCCACCTCTGTCAAGCAGTGCTTTGGGAATGAGAAGGGTAAGCCTGGGTAGTTTCTGCTCCTGGGTGCTGGTGTGGACCATTTACCTCTGCGTCTTATTTTCTTTATGTAGAAAAATTAAAAGATTGAATTAGATAGCAAAGATTTGCTCCGTCATTAAGTCACACGTTTGATTCAGCAATCTTTAAAGAAGGGCCTGGAAGAATGGTAGAAGAACCTATTCATGTCATGGTGGTTAGTGGAAATTATGTTATTATGTTACATATCACAAAAAGCAAATATTATGGGTTCTGGTAGTAAAATGATTTAAAAATAGGGCAAAGGGACGTATAAATTCAAATGAAAGGATAAGAACAAAAGGCAGCACATACAATAAAATTTGGAAGCCTGGAAGCAGGAGCCCAAATCCATATCAATACCCCCAGATCTTTTAACCCACCCCAAAATCAGAAAGGGCCCCTATTCCCATGCAGAAGTAAATAATCTTGTGGCAAGAGGGTTTGCTCTGAAAACTCTCCACTCCAGAGGTGCTGACATGGGGAGTTCACATTTATCCCCCCTGTGAATCAGGCTGGGCAAGACCTCAGAGATTTGACCCCAGAAGCCGTTCTGCGGCGGCTCTCAGGAATACCACTGAGGGACTTGCCTGTGGCAAAGAGACAGGCACGTCAGCCAGGCGGACTGAATGGCTAATTCAATGAGTTGAAAAGAAAAAGTAGAAACATTATTTTAGAGATACTGTTATACTGAAAGATACCAGGGAAACAGGGGAAGCATTATCACAACTTACAAATAGAAAGGTGGTCCAGAGGCAGCAAGAGAAGTCCAAGCAGAATAAATTGCTTAACTGGTTCCAGGAGTTAACTAAAGGCATTAGAAAGCACATTAACACATGTAAAATACTAAGCTTCTCTGTTGTTACTCTAACATTCATGTTCCCTCTCTTTTTGCTAGTTTGGGACAAAAATAAAATCAGAATTTATTTTTCTCTAAATTAAACATTCCGCATTTTACAAGTAGAATAACTGATTTGGGAATAGATTGTGTAGATTTGTATTTCAGCATTTATTTACAGTACACTTATGCTTTCAAATTAAGCTCACGGTTTCGAAACTCTAGGTTTGTTAGCACCTCTCTTGTTTTTCATGTTGAATCTAAATGCCACTTTTCCCTGATTCTCTACCCTTCTTATTTATCTCTATTAAAATTATTATATTTTGATATAAATATAATTTTTATGACTATGCTCTCCACTAGGTTACCAATGCCTAATATACAGCCTGTTTATCATTTCATATTTCCCAAAGCCTAGCATATTACATGGTATATAGTGGGTAATTAATATGTGTTAAATGAATGAATGAAAATTCATATTTTGATATTCTAGGAGAAGAAATTGGGAGGGGCAAGAAATGGGAATTGGATAAAATATCAAAATCAGATTATCACTGGAAAAAAGTGACCCTGATCATTCCAGTACCCTCTCCCAGAGTTTCATAACCAGGGAAAAGAATGATATTACTAGGGAAAAGAATGATAACCAGGAAAGAACAGGCAAGATTAAGTAATTTAAAGTATCAAAAATTGGAGGTTCTTTTTATTTAACAGAATAGTAAAAGCATTGCACTCAGATTAGAGTATAATTAATTGTCTTGTGAAAGATAAACATAAGAGAAATCTTACTGGAGTGCCCCAAAACTCCCAAGAGTAAAAGACATGCAAAAAACATACAGAAAAGAATTCAGTGATAGCAACCTTTTGTGCATTTAAGTGTAGATTTTTCTACTTTACTTTTATAACATTTTTCCACCTTTACTTTTTAGTTATATCTCACTATTTACAGTTAAATATTGAAATTTTAAAATCATTTTAAATAGTTTACTGTGATGATACTTACATAGATTTTGGTTTTGGCTAAGATTTTTATTTTACATTTTTATTTAGCTATCAATTAATAATAAATGAGTGACTCCAAGTAAATTAAAAATAGATGCTGCAGAGGTTGCACTTATATTGCAAATAGATGCTCCAGGCCCTTCCCCTCTAAATCTTAGTAATACTAAGGAGAGACAGACAATGCTATT
>CM052443.1:11498225-11547990 GCA_028533085.1 Varecia variegata | reverse complement strand
TGAAAATAAATGATTGAGTTCATAGTTTGGAACTCATCAAAGAAGAAACACAATGATGCCAGTGATGAAAGGTAGAGGAAAGGTTGGTTTGTCATTGAGCATATTTTAAAAATAACAAATGACCTTTCAAGGGTATTGGTCAATTGGGAAATTCAAGAAAGACTAAGATGTATTGTTTGAATGTCTAATTTATGTCATAAATTCCTTGGATTTCTTACATCACCTCTGACAATATTTTACTTTTCATTTCGTATATCTTAAATGTCTGTTTTTCTCATTTCTTCTATATTTGGATCTTTCTGTACTAGTGGATATTTCCCCCAATATCTTCATTGCTTTTTGCTGAAACCAAGGCCAAATAATACATGCATCTTTTAAAGGACAGTAGTTCTGCAGTTGCAGAGTAATTACTTTTCCAACTTCCACAGTAAATTTTCTTTTAAAACGTTATCTATAGTGTGAAATTGAGTGGACATCTGATGGAGCTCAGCCTATTTATTTCTCCCCTCAAAAAATCATTTAGTTTTAGTCACATTGAAAGCTGTACTGACACATTAAATAATGCATTCCATTGCTCTAAATTGCTGTCCTACCTACACATTGTCCAGGTACAAAAATACCTCACAGTATTTCACATTTTGAGCTGGTATCTTTGAACACACACACACACACACACACCCCACTTTATTATTAGGAGGCAAGAGCAACCCAAAGCCAGAATAATTTTGACTTAAAGTTTTGGCTTTTTGGGAGATAATAAGTAATTCTAGTGGTGAATTAGGAATGTTATTGGAAATTGGGTTCTTGAGTTTTATTAAATTTAGTATTAATTGTCCAACAAAAGTGCTTGCTACATTATAATTTATTTTATCTTAGAAAATTATCTTAATTATGCAGAAAATGTTAGCACTCTGGTTGACTTTTAATTAGCATATTCCAAAAAGAGAATTTAATCCAAACAGGGATATAAGGATATTGATTATCTGCCTCCTATGCCATGGGGTCAAGTATAATGTAGATGCTGTTTGTATTAATATAAATTCCTAGCAATAGCACTGAAATCTGTCACTGTTATTGATTCCTGCCTTAAAGCCAATGCTCATTGATTTGAGCAGAAAAATTATTGGGATGGATTTAGCACTTGCTTGCTATGACTTGTAGTCAATATCTGACCTATTGAACAGCCATTCATAATATTGCACTTTATGCATACCCATCAAAGTACACAGCGTGCAAAAAGATACAGTGGATGGGCATGTTAGAAGTGGCTTATAGACCACCTGTCCTTGGTGGTTATTTTCTGATGGATTTCCAGGGAGGCTGGATGGAAATTGTGCATAGGTGTGTGGGTGTGTTGTGGACTGAATACAGCAAAAGCTGTGGTGTATGAAATATTATCATGGATGTATCTGAAATTCATAAGAAAATCTCCAGGACATTAAAAGCATCAGAGTACAAGAGACTCTCTGGATTCCTATAGACAACCATAGAAGTGATTAGAATTATAGGAAGGCTCTGAAAATATGGATAAAATTGAAAATTCAACTGACATGGATCTGGAAGCTTATATTTTATGGCTTTGGAACTAACTAGTATTTTTTGGTGTGTCCCTATTTTCCATTGTTAAACCTGTTGCTGTTATGTGCCTTCTCCTGGTTATGCCCTGCCTGATGTCCACCGGAACCTGATTTTACAGCCTCCGATGATTCTGCACCGGAGAAAGAAGAAAAACATATATTCCATATTCGAGAAAACAACCTCAGGGTGATTCCAGGGCAATGAGCAGACTTCAAATCTCATGGCTTCATTTACATTGCTCCCGTGATTTTCTCGTTTCTTAAGGGCAGTGTTAATTGAGAAGGAAAATTAGCTAATCTTGAGCAAGTCCCTTTGTCTCTCAAGATTCATATCACTAATTTGTATAATGATGGTCCTGATTTAAATTATCTATAAAGTTCTATTAAGTTATACTAATTCGTAGAACCCCAATTTAATTTTATTAGTCATTCAGTAAATTTCATCATGGATTGGGATTTCTGGGCTTATGGTTGCAGACGGTTTGTTACCTATGAAGCACTTAGGTACCTGGTTGATAAATATTTGAGTTGAGCTTGGCCTGAATCTTAATGAATCATGTTCTCAAATATTTAAGAATACTGACTTTGGTTGTTCTTGGATGATTTTCACTCTGTATATCCCAAATGTAATAATCTTCCTGGTTTCATCCTTTTAAAAATGACTCTTCTTTTTTTATTTTTTAATTAAAGTTCACAAAGTGTGGAGGCATTGATCAAAGGCCAGTCTCTAGAGTTAAGCAACCTTCTTGAACACCCAGTTTCAACATTTAGTGACTGTGAATTCTGGTAAGTAATTTCATTTTTCTAAGGATATTTTCTCATCTGTTAAAAGAGGATAATAAAAATTGTGAGGTTTAAATATTGTTTTACATGTTTAGTGTTTCATATATTAATTGTTAACTGTTTGTTTTCCATTAATATTATCATTATTATCCTTACTGTTGTTATTAGTTACCTGGTTCCACCAAACAGTGGTTCACCACTAGTCAGTTGGCTACATGTCTTAACGATTTGACTTTTTCGTTTTAATTCTGAAGTCACTTCATGTTCCAAATGACTCTGCCTTATTTTCAGAGTCAGAAGAGGTAAAATGCACCCCGAGCATAAAGCTGAGCATATCTTCCTAAGTGCATCAGAGCAAAAGTACAAGGACCTAGAGAGTGATTGTAAAATGTTGTGTGAGCCAGAGAATAGTACACAGCGTATTCATTTCCTATTCCTGCATTACCAAAAATTTAGGAGCTTAAAACAACCACTGTTTACTGTCTCACAGTTTCTATAGTTCACAAGTCCAGGCACAGCAAATTACGTCCCCTGCTCAGGATTTTCACAGCTGAAATCAAGGTTTGGGCCAGGGTTGTGGTCTGATCTGGAGTTCAGGGTTTTCTCCCAAGCTCTTTCAGATTGTTGATGGAATTCAGTACCTTGTGCCGTAGAAAGAAGGTCCCTGTTGTCTTGCTGGCTGTGGGCAGGATGGCCGAGTGGAAGACCAAGGCTGCCCTGATGGTGCCCTCAGCATCACTGTCCGCTTTCTTCCAGGCCTGCAGGAGTGTCTGTCTGTCTGCTGCTGAGTCTTGTGTCTTTCAAGGGCTCACCTGATTAGGTCTCACCCAGGATAATCTCTCTTTTGATGAACTCAAAGTCAACTGATTACGAACCTTAATTATATCTGAAAAGTCTCCTTTGCCATATAACATACATGCCATAATGAAGGGAGTTATACTCCGTCATATTCACAGGTTCTATCTGCACTCCGGGGAGAGGATTATACAGGCAATGGGAATCTTGGGGACTATCTGAGAGTTCTGATTAGCGAAGTTTTGCTTGTGTGACAAAGGCATTAATGAAAGGCTTGATACTGGATGGGCTTGTCAATGATCTTTTTGTGGAAGCAAACCATCACATGCAAGACATTGAAATAAATCTAACTTAGGATTACAGAGAAGATGGCAATCCGTGAGTGAGCGCAGAGCAAACAAAGGTTTGCAATGGAGGTGGATGAAGAATGGTAGCAGAGGAACAGAGATGAGACTGCCCTGCACAAAGAGAGTTACGTAAGGGAAAGTGAAGTTCAAACCCAAGGTCGAGTCAGGCTATAAGATGGAGTCTTTTGGCCCAGCTAGAAAGTAGGAATTCCATAAATTTGTATGAAAGAGATGCATTCGTGTTTCCTACATACTCTTAAGCACAAAAGGGGAATATTTTCAAATAAATTATTCCTTAAGATATGTAAGAAGAAGCTCATTAGGATGATTCGTGTTTTTTTTTCCCTTTTAAAATGAGGTAAAGACCTCAGGAGAATAGATGAGTTTAAAATACTTCATTTGTAATTAAATAGTTTAAACATTTATCTAACCTCAGAGGATGAGAGAAAATAATTTTTTAGTTTAGAAATGTTAGATAAAAGGATAAATCAGGCTAATTTTATTACATATACATAAACATTCTGTATGACACTCATGTCTGAGAAACATTTACAGTTGATACATATAAGAGATAGAGGGTTAATAGTTTTACATGAACTCATCATATAGTAAATAAAAGATAATTTAAAAAAATTTAGTGTAAGATACCTTAAGGGGGCATACATTGAGCATAGCTACTATTTTCTGAGTGTTTCTAATATACCAATGGGCCCAATGCTTTATATCCATTATCTCAATTTTAATGCTTAGTTGATATGCATATCTCAGTTTGGTGAATACGGAAACTGATTGAAGAAGTTTAGTGCCTCAGATCACAAGATCAGGGAGTGATAAGAGTCCCTTCCCTAGCTGGCCAGAGGAGACTGAAACTAAGACCTGACTTCAAAGCCTCCCCTTCCACCTGTCTGCAGAGCCCCATTAAAATGTGATTAAGAAGGAAGAATTTCAGCTATGCCACACATATGTAAGGTAAGATGCTTAATCTCTTCATTGATAAAACAATTTTAAATGAGATACCATTTTCATTTATCAAATTATAAATACTTTTTGTTCCCAACTTTAGTATATTTCTTACCTTAGCTGGTCTTCAAATGACAATAGATTCAACAACGTACCTCATTTAATTGCCTTAGTTTATATTTTGAAAACATTAGCGCAGTATCAGGTAATAGAATTTCTAAAACCTAGCATGCTGTTTGGTTTTGCCTAATTTTCTTTGGTCACCAAGAAATCTGAGAACATTTTTCTTAAAAACTTTACAGACATACTTCTTGGGTCAATGATGAACAGAGTAGCGTGTGACAGTTGTTGATTGTCCAGTAATCCTAATGATAAGGGGATAAAAAATTTCATATTTTGAGTACAAATTCTTTATTTGGGAAGTGATGCCAGGAAAATCTGGCAAGAGAGTAGGAAAATGATTCAGAGAAGAGGAAGAATAAATGAAAATGGTATTTTAAACCAGCTACCACTGGGGAACTCTGGAGACAGAGTAGAGCATGTGCCTCTGAGCTATCCCACCCAAGGGGGAAAGAGACTAGGATATTGATCACCAACTCCCATTAGTCATTGGGTGAAACCTGTTCCAATAGGATGCTAATTCTCTGATGCTTTGAAAAGCTTAGCAAAAACATTCAGCAGGCTCTGGACACCAGAGAACACCTTATACAAGGAGATGTGGACCTTGACTAGCCAGTGGATGACGTGTACACTAATGATAGGGTTAAAGGATATGCGTATAGTCCTGATCCATATTTTTAACAACATTTCTTTACTATTTGGTTTTAGGTTGCTTCTGTATTATGACTAATTAAATTATGGTATGTAAAGAACGGCACATCAAACATTACAAAGCCGTGATATTTATGAAGACTCTGTATTAACATGAAAATGCTTATTATGTAAATTTTTAAAGTAGAATCTGAATTGTATATTCATATTATATATGTAATAGATATGTAGTTAAAATACATATAGGAAAATCTTAGAAGAAAATGCAGCACAAAATTTATAGTTGTCTTTGGGTATTAAATTTTCTTCTGCTTTTCAGTACTATTTTTTTATATTTCCTTTAATATGTAAGTATTCTTTTCATATTAAAAATACAAAATAAATTCAATTTTCAGAACTAGTTTAGAAATAAAGTATAAATGAATAGTTTGAGAAACGTAGTGATTATTTCCTTAGTGATAAGCTCTGATTGTCTTCCTCAGGCTGGTATGTGACATTTGCAGGTCCAGGCAAGAGCACAAACAGAGGCCCAAGAACAGTGGATCTAAATGTTTAAAAGTTATAAATCAAACTTACAAGCCATTAAGTAAAACATATTTGTTGATTGAATATGTATTGATTTAAGACATTTTATTTAATCGAAATAAAATTTAAAATAATATTTGTTAATAAAAACAAAAATAAAAAATAACACAAAGCCAGAAAAGAGAAATTACTCTGTGTAGTAACTTTTTGAACCTTTTATCTATCCAGATATCACTGAAGAACAACAGCTAATATAAGACATGTGTGAGATCCTTTACAAAAATCTTTTCCAACCTTCGGCCAGCATCTGTGTCCCTTGGATCTATCCCGGTGAGAGTATTGAGTCCTTTTTAACATTTCCGTTAAGTGCCACAGTGAGAGATTAAGTAGGCTGTATAAAACTGCAATGTGTTTTTTAATGCAACAATTGGCCCTAAGAAATTGTACTTAAACTTACCTCAAAACAATGAATCTGTTTAACCTCTGTAGAAAAGAAAGCTCCATGGTTTGCTTAGTCATTTATTTAAGGCTATGTTTGTAACATATAAACAAAATTTAGGTTATATAAACTCACACATTCAAACATATACATACGTGCACACAGTATGCACATATTGTATATCTACCATATGATCAGAGTTAATTAGCCAGATGGATAGGTAAAATATCCAAGTCCCCAATTTTAGCCAAGAGTGGATACATTATTACTGTTTGGTCTCTGACATGTGGATGCTCTCGGTTATCCAGCCATGCCAGACACAAGGGGGTCCCCAATTCCATCAAGCTAATAAAAAGCCAGCCCTCTGCTTAACCCAACAAGTGATAATTGTCCTGTGTAGACTCACATCTTCTTCCATCTGGGTATCAATGAAATTTGATAATTGTTATCCTTTTTTTTGGAGAGAGAAAACCATTTCACAGCACCTTTTGAGGCAAGCAGTGCATAAACATTTTTAGATGCTGATCATTTGGAAGCATTTTTCTCCTGGGCTATGAGGCAAGACTCCTGGGGTAACAGGGAGCTTGTTGCAGATTTCCTAATTGCTTCACATTGCTAGACACAAAGTTTCATGTAAGATATTGGGTCAGAAATGTCCCTTTCTGTGTTTCAGTAGCTTTATTTTTTTCGAGACCATTCATATAGGGAGAAGTTATTTCAAAGTGGTATTTTAAAAGAAAAAATGTGAATGCATTGTAAACAGCATTTAATTTCCTGCAGAAGAATAATATTGTTCAAACATGGTAATTATCTCAAACACTGAAAAAAATCCAGCAATCATTAAACAGGTCTCAATCTTTTGATATTAAATAGATGGGCAAGATCTAAATAGCATCAGAAATAATAAAAAACTTTCATAGTTGGAATAACATTTTTTGTTGTATCAATATTTCAAAATTCTACAAACAATTACAAAAATCAAAGTAACAAATTATAAACACTTAAGCTTGAAAAAAGCATGAAAAGAATTACTACATATCCACAATAATGGGAATGAAAATGAGGGTCAGCCTACATATTTTTTCACACAACATTATTTGTTCTCTGGGCCTTCTACATCATCAAAATCAGAATAAATGAAGTCAAGAACATTTCTGCTTATTGCCAAGAAATTGCTTTAGGGTGTCCAATTTTCTGTTGTTTTTATTTTAAGCAAATAAAAAGAATTCGTTGTTTCTTCAATTCTAAAGTTGTTTTCAACTATATCTACTGTAGGATGTTTACAACAAAGTGTCTAGTCTATCAAATATGTAAATGTTTATTTTAATTTAATGGGTATTTAATTAAATTAAGAGTTCCCTGTAAGGGTGAGCTGATTTATGAATCTATTCTGATGTTTGCCCATTTCTTATTATTTTTGGTTTCAGTATGTTCTATAAGGCAAGTCTTTTAAAACCTCATGTACAATTATTATGTAGAAAACTTAAGTTGCACATACTATTCAAGTTACGATAGATCTTATCATTTTGAATATCATAAAATTCTTTGAGATTCTGATGAAATCTATGTGGATCAATGGCTCTTTCCTCTGGATTATGTACAATAAATGACAAAAAAATAATATGTGCAATTTCTGGGGATCTGTGCCCTTTTAACTGAGTTCATAGACTTCAGTTAAAAAACTCTAGTTTATTTTTCTCTTCTGTGTGTAGTGAATGGAAATTTGAAATAAGCAAAGAAGAAAAACGAGTGAGCTGTTACGTCTGAAGGACAATGATAACTTCAACTGCAAGCACTTCAGTTTCCTCTTTGGCAAAATAAGGTGATTGAATGAGATGGTCTTGGAATCCATTTCACCTCTGACATTCTATAATTATATATGACAATCATAATGATGACAACAATAATTTCTCTAAAACAACTATTTTCAAACGGTGCTATCAAGCTATAGGAGGAGTATTTGAAGTTACTTAAGAGCCATCATGTAGGGAGTGAAGACTGTCAATCAAAAAACTGGATTTAAGACTGTTCAGACCCTAGCCAGAATAGGTCTACTAGAATTTAATATATTAGGCATATGTGTTAATTCATTTAAAGAATATGGAGATATATAAACACATATGTATGCATGTGTATATGTATATATTTACATATGTATACATGTGTGTATGTGTGTGTATATAAAACTGTAGACTAGCACTGTCCAATAGACTTCTCTGCATTGTTGAACATATTATAATGTTCAACGATGTGTGTTTTATAATGTGTGTTGTTCAGTATGGTAACCACTAGCCACACGTGGCTATTGAGCACTTGAATTGTGGCCAATGAGGTTAAGGAACTGAATTTCTAGTTTTATTTAATTTGAATTTAATTAGATACTTGTGCACTTGTGCCTAGTTTCTAAGATGTTGGACAGGACAACTATAAAAATTTTAGAGCTAAATAAACTGGCTGCAATTTCTCATTATTAGTAATCTTTAAATATCAACTAATGACTAATTAAAAGAATTGTTTTAGAGGCAATTAAAACCCCAAATGGAAAGACTGAGTTACTAACATCTGTGACTCTCAGCTCTGTGGAGTGAAGACAATAATTGCAATCTCACAGAATTGCTGTGAGATTAAAGAAAATAACATGTATGACGTTCCTAACATAGTGTCTGACCCATGTAACTGATCTTCAACAAATGTTATTTCACCTCTATCTGTGCTTACGTAATATGTAATTGGGGCCATGTTTATTTCATCTTTTGAGAGGTATAGGTAAAATAAGTCCTTAGCATTGAGGATGGAAAAACTAAAAAACAAAAACAAAAACAAAAACATGATACAAATGCTGCTAAACTAAAGTTTTACTTCTCCAAATGTGTCCTTTAATTTGATGGCTAACTGTCCATGTATGACCCTATACTGCAGGAGAGAGGAGATGATGGAGGGTAAATATTTAACATTATAGCTTAATATAAGTGGTGCCGATCTGAATCTTGCAAATATAGCCATTGCCAATAGCAAGAACATTGCCATCAACTCTGACTGTGCCTTGGCATTGAGTATCTATAAACCTGTGCAAGTGCTTAAGTGGACCTGCAACTCCTCCGGTGATATGATGTCTTCTCCAGCAGGAATATATTATCTATTGAGAAACAAACCGGTTTCTCAGGAAGAGAGTTCATTTGAACAGCTTTGTGATAGCCCCCAGCCAGAATTAATCCTAGTCCCTCTTTTTCTCTCTATATATTCAAAAGAGATATTTATTGGCAAACTTCTCAGTAAGAAACAATAAAGAGAGAGTCTATTTTCTTTTTTTTTTTTTTTTTTTGAGACAGAGTCTCACTCTGTTGCCCGGGCTAGAGTTAGTGCCGTGGCGTCAGCCTAGCTCACAGCAACCTCAAACTTCTAGGCTCAAGCAATCCTTCTGCCTCAGCCTCCCAAGTAGCTGGGACTACAGGCATGCGCCACCACGCCCGGCTAATTTTTTCTATATATATTTTTAGTTGGCCAGATAATTTGTTTCTATTTTTTAGTAGAGACGGGGTCTCACTCTTGCTCAGGCTGGTCTCGAACTCCTGACCTTGAGCGATCCACCCGCCTCGGCCTCCCATCTATTTTCTATTAAATAATAAATTTAGTGCACTAAGCAAGCCCTGATACAGATAAGCATGAGAATTGAACACATATTTCCAGGTTATGTATATTTTCCCTTTCTTCTTGACACTAAATTCCAATTCATGGGTTTCTACCCTAAACAAGCTTAAGAGAAAGTAGTTGTTCAAAAGTTTTAGTCTGGAAAATATATTTTGCCATTTCATGAAAAACCTAAATTTCACTGTAGTTGAAAATCAGAAGCCTAAAATATAATTTTGTGTTAAAGTAGTTGTATACTTTTTTCCTAGGTAAGGATTGTTATTTCTATATTTCTTTGGAGGAGTCCAAAACCTAAGTTATCATGTATCTCCTCCTGTGGGACTCTCTTTGAAACCTTGTGGCACAAAACAAATTTCTTTGATGACTCTTAATGGGCTCACAAGACATTTTACTGGCTTAACAAAAGAATATTTATATACTATGCTTTTCAGGGGACTAATAAAGGTCTGGACTTATTTACCATTAAAGATATATTAGTAATTAGTAGCCTATTTACAGATGCAGACCCTCATTGACATTTGGAGAGGTGTGTCTATGCAGACAGCTCCAATTGACTTCAAAATGCAAAATGGCCCCATGGTGAATTATAAACCTCTCCTCTTCTCCTCCGCTGAGATGAGTTTTATGTAAACATCTTGGGCATCTGCTGAGAAGGCCTGACCTGCAGGGAACCTGCCTAATTTTGATGCCCTACAAAACTACCTAATGCAAAGCCCTTTGCTTGTTCTAAAAATAGTGAGTATAATTAGTCTTGCAAATCAATGTTTCTACTTATCAGGATGACAAAATAACTTGTTAAATAGCATGCTTAATTTACATATCCAAGAGTCAACAAAAGCTTCATCTACTATTTATTTGATTATATCCTTTTAGGAGTAAAAAAATAGTTCATTGGCCAGCTGCCACTCTCCAAAATATAGAAGGCAATTAGAACCATACTGTTGTCATGTTTTTACAGCAAAATACAGTCTGCTTTCAGAGAAAATATGCCATTATCTTATCTGGAGCCTTTTTATTCATCATTATTGTGAAATTTATGCCTATAGATGAAAATAAATTTTAAAAATGAATAAATTAAAATGAATTTCAGTAGTAATATCTTGTGATTAACTTACAAAATTTAAAAAATAACAATAGTATAAATACATATGTATATATGTAAATCCTCTTTTTGTCTAATAAAGGACAAAAATAAAATATTCTTTTTAAAAACATTTAATACCATTGACATATCTTTAATTATTTTCAAGTCATATGAAACCATATTATTTAAAGAATTTCACTAATACTGGAATTGCACCATTATTAAAATGTTTTAGAGAACAAAAGCAGCAAAATTATACTGAATTTATGAGAAAATGTGAAAAAACAAATTAATGGCTTAATTTAGATGTCTATTACTTTGTATTTCTACATTCATCTTTGGATGTGGGTTATTATTATTTTTTTATTTTTAAACAAAGTTCCTATTTATATTCCCCTAAAAAACAAAGCCATATTAATCTGTTTTTCAACATCATATTATGTTCAGTTGACTCAAATCTTTTGAAGTTCATAATTCTTCCACAGTCATCTGTGGAAGAACATCCACAGAATATCGCATCCCTTTCAAAATATGGCAATTTTTCCATAACAAATATATTTGTCAAGGAACTGGAACACTTCAAATCATTGACACCAGTGCATTCTTTTCTTGTGGAATTTGGAAAGCAAGTTCATCGTAGGAAATTAGCTTTAATAGCTAAGTAGACACACCTTCCCAAATGCCAATAAAGGTCTGCATCTGTAAACAGGCTACTAATCACTAACATTTTACTGCTAAGGTAAAATAAGTCCAGATTAGTCCTCCAAAAAGCATAGTACATAAATATTATTTTGTTAAGACAGTAAAATGTCTTGTGAGTCTATTGAGAGCCATCAGACAAATTTGTTTTGTGCTATAGGGCTTCAAAGAGAGTCCCGCAGGAGGAGACATAACTTAGGTTTTGGAATTTGGGAAGCAAGTTCATCACATGAAATTAACTTTAATAGCATGACCTTAGAATCAAGAATGATGATTTGCTGGCATCAAAATAAAATAGCATCATAATATTTTAAAGGAGTGCTATTTGAAATAAAAATGTGAATTTAATTGCCTTTAAAATTACATTTGAAATCAATAAATATTTGTTGAATGAATGCATTGATGCTGCCCTATGGTGTTTCAGATACTATGCTAAGGACTGAAAAGCCAGTGATAGATAAGACCCAATTGGTCATCTCCCTTACAAAGTTTACATTTTAGCAAGGAAAAGAGAAGATAAAAAATTCATAAATTATTTACTATAAGAGGAATAGGGTACATTGAAAGTAGCTAGTAGAATGAGCTGGGCTTGTCCAGAGGTCCTCTGAATTTTTTCTGAGGGTATTAAATATAAACTAAAACCTGAAGGATGAGTAGGAGTTGAAGAAATACACTTATTTTACTCTTGCTTCCCTTGGTTTAGGTAATTTTTAAAATATGTTTTAAATTTTTAGTTATTTTTAGGTTAAATTACCATTTAGCTTACTTAGGAATACTAAAAGCTTAGGAGTACTTATGGATTATTTGAATTCATTAATTAAACATGATAAAATGTACTTAATATCTGAAGTTTGAAATTCTTTCTAAATAGAATGTGTATTACTAAAATTATCACTTACTACAAATTCCTGAAGAAAAGGAAAGGAATAAAGATGTTTAAAAAGTAACTATTCTATAGCAAGCCTATCTTAGGAACTATGGCATCAGGATAAAATAGCACAATAGCAAATATTATTTTTATAAATATGTAATATTTATATGTAATTTATGCAGATAATAAATTATATTATAAAGTTGTAATATCATATATGGTACAAATATTCCTATTTTAAAGGCACAGGGAAATTAAATAACTCTTTATAGATCACACGGATAGGCATTGGAGTAAACAGGCCAAGAAATGAGGACAAATTATCCATTTCTATTATACTTAAGCAATCAGCTACATGCATGGAATTATTTTCACTTTATGCATGGTTCTGTGTTGTTTGATAAGAAATTACAAGTGCGTTACAAATCTATTATTCTGCACTTTATTCTACTTATTATTATGATTGTCCTTATATCCCAAATATTTAATTTATTTTTTCAACAATTAGAAAGTGCAGACTACATGTTAGGCCTTGAGCACAAAAGTAGTCTAAGCCCAAATAACTTGGCAACAGGAGTTCACTATTTGGACACATAATAAATAAATAAATACACGGGTCAGGAATCAGCAAAAACTTTTGTACTTACAATCTCATTTAATCCTGAAAAAATGTGAGGTAAAATGGAGAGAGGTATTATTATCACATTAATTTTAAAAGGAGAATTTCACAACTTCCTCATTACCATTCATTTTGTAAATCATAGAAATGAACAATGTGGCCACAGGTTATAGGAAATCACAAAGCTAAACACAAAGCACTTTAATTAGGTCCCCAAATCATAGCGAACTATAGAATTCTTGGTTAAAAATAGTTAGAATAGTTAGAGTAGCTAGAATTTTTAGTTAAAAATTCTATTGAGGTAATGATTGCTAATGCAGCTTCTTCCAATTCCCCACCGAAGAAACAATTAAGCATGGGAAAAGAGATGAACATTAATCTAAGAGTGGCAATTAGCTACTACCAACATCTGGGGCTGAAGGAGAAATTCATTAATTATAACGTGTGGATCCCAATTAACAATCATAATCAGAAGTCATCATTCATTCATTGATATATTATTAAGTGTTTACTGTAAGCCAGACATTTTGTTCTTCTTGAAAGAAAATTAGTAATATGATTTAGCTTTTTATCTCTACTATTCTGACTTTGGCTTACAAAAACATAGTATCTATGTCAAGCAGAAAACTGGGAAATTTGTCCTTCTTGCTGAGTTGGTCAATGTGAATACAGTCATTTCAACTTTCTGGACATGCTACAACCCAAAAACAGAAGGGCAAAGAGTTTTAATACTCTTTGGGTGTCTGCATGCAATGTAGTGGGAGAGAAGAAATAAACCCTCATCCTAACTCGGAAGCTGAAATATCAGGAATAAGGGACCAGAAGCAGAAGAAAGTGCTTGGCATTCTTAGGTTTGCTTTTGTTCTCTACTGGCTCATATTATCTATCACAAAACAAGCAATTCAATAGGAGATATTTCCATCCAACAAAGTTTAAGAAATTATACTCTTGCTAGTCTAATTTAACCTTGTGATATATTCTAAATTAAGGCCACATGGTCTAGCTCTACCATGTACAAATAAAAATTATAACAGGCGCACAACCATCCTTCTTTCTGTAATGAAATGCTTGGTCGATTCTAGCAACGCCCAGGTGGACATGAGCAGGGAAAGGGGGATTTATGTGCCCTGATTGTACCACATCTCAGCAGATTGATTCTTACTCTAGAATAAGTAAACATATAAAATACCCTGGTGTTCTGCTTCTGCTTAAGATGCAGAAAGCTTCAAGTGAATATCACTTTCAAAGTAACAATCAAAGAAAAAGGCAGATAATCTACAAAATCATAACTTTTATTGAGCCCATGAGAGAGCTAAAGTTACAAGTCAACCAAGTAAGCTGAATTTTAGAGAGGGATAGTTGTCTCCAGTGAGAAATGGGACAAAGGAACTATCTCTTTCACCTGAGACAGAGAATAGAAGAATGATGTGGATGCCATACAAACAAGTATGAAAACAAATTGGCTACATTGTAACACATATTGAAAAAACAAGTGGGGGCTAGCAAGTCAGGTTAGAATAGCCAGAATCTCCTGACCCAAGGGGGTTTATTATTCACTTACTATGTTTCTTGCACAGGACTCCTGTAGATGCTCATTAGAAAAGGAGGGGTATAATAGGAGGGACACTGAAGAGACCTCCCTTGGTGGCACAGGTGTGGAGGAGGTAATCGACTGCTGCTCAGGTACAAACACAAGACCCTGCTAAATATAATCACTGTCTCCTATGAAGCAAAACCCTTAAAACCCTGGGGTATCAGCAGCAATCACTCAACCTCCAGGGCTCAGTAAAAAATTAATTCATTCTGGGAAAGGCATAGAAGCAAAAACACCTTTGTCTTTGGATAAGAGGCAGTAACACTGTCTTATTTGAGGACACAGGCAAAGGCCAATTGTGCCCAGGTAAGAGGTAGATGCGGTAACCTTCTGCACCTGCAAGGAGGACAGGAAACCATGGTGGGCTCAGAATTCTGCATCAGTATCAAACTGGGGCCAGCTACCACTGGAAAAGTAGGAAACACTTTCCTGCCCAAGATAAATCAAGATACATGTGTGGCAATGCTCAGAAAGCCCCATGCCCAAGGGGCAGGTATGGAGGACCTGCCTAAGGTGAAGGCTGACCAGGACAATAGAAAGCCCAATCTGCCTCCACAGCAATCCCAGCTCTAAGTAAAATATTATAAAAGCCGTCCACCCCTAGAGAAGGAAGACTAGCATATGGAGAGGACCCCCTCTGGAGGTGTGAAAGGACTGCTGGAAGCTGGGTGGCGCTGGAAAGCTGAGAAAAACCCTCTAGTACGCCAAGCCCCAGTCTAGCACAAGTGAGAGCAGACAGTTGACTGGAGGCATCTGAAGTCGGTAGTGAACTGAACCTAACAATAGCTGCAGTGAATCCCGAACCCCAATCCACTCCTGATTCTGTTGTTGTAATGAATTGCAGCTCTCTAATATATGTCTGTCTGATTTTAATATCTGTTATTTACATTTAGTTTTCATCAGTTTGATTATGATATGCCAATATATTTTTCTTTTTCTTTGATTCTGCCAAGATTTTTGCTGATATTCTTGGATTTGTGGGTAAATGTTTTTCCTCAATTTTAAAAAATCCTCCATTATTTACTATTCAAATATATTTTTTTATGCATACTTTTTCTCTCTTTTTCTCCTGGGAATCTAATTACAAGAACATTAGACTGCAAACTATTATACAGCAGATATACCCCTTTCTGTATTTTTAAACTTTTTTTTCACTTTTTTATTTCAATTTGCATTGACCAAACTTCAAGTACACTAATTCTAAATAGCCTCCTGTTTGGTCCACCAATACATTCTTCATATTTGGTATTGTAGTTATCAATTCTAGCATTTCTATATGGGTATTTTTTAGAGTTGCACATGTCTGCTGGAATGACTTTCTCTTCATGTATGGAATCTACTTCTTCCAATGGACTTTGGCATTTTTTTCTCATAGTTGTTTGAAATCACTGTCTTATCAGTTCAACAAGAGTCTTTTCTGGGTCTGCTTCTATAGCCTATTCTCTGTCTTACCTGTATGTTATATCTTCTAATTTTTTGTGTGTATGTTTAGTAATTTGTGATTATGTTCCAGAGTTTTCATACAAAAACATAGATATTAATTAATATTTACTTCCTGCACATCTATTCTCCTGTTGAGCTATGAGGGTGGAGGGAGGGTTAATTTGATCTGTAGTTTATCTGGATCTGGTCTTTATTGTCTGCTTAGTTTAATTCTGTTCACCACTAACTTCAGATTAGGTTTTGCCAGAGGCCTCTCTCTCCTTGGTTTGCAGACAACCGCTTCTTGCTGGGTCCTCACATGGCCTTTCCTCTGTGTAAACATATTCCTGGTGTCAATTCCTCTCCTTATAAGGACACCAGTCACATTGGATTAGAGCCCTACACTATGACCTCATTTAATCTTCATTATCTCCTTCAGGCCCTATCTCCAAAGATAGCCACACTGAGGATTAGGGCCTCAACATATAAATTTTGAGGCATATAATTCAGTACATAACAAACACATTTTTGTATATTTTACTGGCCATTGGGTATCTTTCTTTGGAAGTGCTAATTCAAGTGTTTTGACATTTTCCTATTGGGTTTTTTGCATTTCTCTTATTGATTTATATTTCTTTATATATTCTGCATATTTGCCCTTTTAAAATATATGTAATGCAAATATCTTCACCTCGTCTGTGGCTTGACTTTTCATTCCTGAATGCTATCTCTTGAGAAACAGACATTTTCAATTTTAATGTAGTTATGGGGGGGCATGGGCAATATATATAATCAGAACTGTTGTACCCCCATAATAAGTTGAAATAAAAAAAAATATATTCCAAACAGGTATCACAAAAAAAAGTAGTTAAATTTATCAACATTTTCATTTATATTTGTTTTCTATTTAAGAAATATTTGCTTCTCAAGTGAATAATGAGTTTCTCCTCTTCTTAAAACTTTGTTTCATTTTCAACATTTACATCTGTATTCCATTTAGAATTGATTTATGTATACAATTTGAGGGAGGGGCCAAAGATAATGTTTTCTAGGTGTCTATCCAATTGATTTAACAACATTTATTTTAAAAGACTATTATTTTCTTATTTCTTCTGCAGTGTCATTTTGTCAAAAATCAGCTGGGGGCAAAGGGCCTTTCTTTAAATTTTTAATCTTTAATCTTTTAATGCACAGTTCTACATAGGCATTTATTCAATTAGGTTACCCCAAGTGTGCACCACAAAGACAAACATGCTTATTTCTCCATCTTTTTGTGCATGCTACTTCAGTGATCTATAATCAATCTATAATACAGTAAGTTGACACAAAGACTTCCTGAATTTTGGAATAATTTACTGTTTAATTTCCTTTTTCCATTTTATTTTTCTGTAGTGGTTTCAAGCTATCAATTAATACAAGTAAATCAATACATTGGTAGTCAACATTTAAAGGAATTTTTGTAGTATAAATAATAATAAATGATGCTTGGAATTCATTTAGACATAAGTTTTTTATCTGAGTAGTCAAGCAAAGATATTATTTTTACTGCTTTTCCCATTTGCATTCTAACTATTATTCATGGCAATTAGAAGAGAATGCACTTTAAATATATACAAATTATAGAAAAGATAAAATATTTTATAGTGGTGTCATTACCACTTGTATTCCCTAATTCAGTTATGCTCAACATTATTGGTAATTATTTTGAAATTTGGTATGTAATTTATCAGTCATTAAGCACATTCTTTCAACTACCAGCACTTGGTTATTTGCATTTTACTTTACACACTTTAATCTGTGAAAAGAAATTTGAAATGAGAAATAACTAGATAACCAGATAAAAGACTGTATCAAAGATAAGGGGATGTTGTTAGGATATTAAACAAAACCCTTTCTAGGTTGGTTTTCTTCTAAATATACTGACCTACTTATGCATATAAATGTATAATGTCTCATTTGGATACAGTATCATTCACAACTCATAAACATGAATATAATTTGGCTAAATAAGAATTTTCAAGTCATTCTTTTCCTCCTAAGAGTAATAATTTCTTCTCTTAAATAAGGGTAAACATTTAACATAAATTATTGTCTACACTAGATGATAAACCTAATCTAAGGGGCAACAAGTTTTGACTAGCTGGAAAGGTTAGGGAACAAAGAAGATGGTCAATCAAAGACAAGATTTGGATTTGAATTGATTGAATTTTGGAAAAAGTTAGATTTGCAGTATATCCAGACCTGGAGACAGTGGGGAAATATTATCTTTAGAATGCTTGTAGGCTATATCTGGACTAGAGGCTGAAACCGGTGCGACTGTTAATTCAAGCTAGGCTCTGAGTTGATTCAACCTACTTTTCTTATTTAATTAGTAAATATTCTATACCTAGCTTGTCCTTGTAAGAACAGCCTTTACTGTCTTAGGAACACAGAAGTAGTAGGCATTTAAACATGTCACCACTGAAGCAAGAATTTCCTTTGGCTGAATAAGCTAGACAAATGGTATTTTGAAAAATAAACCCCTTTATCTAAATATTACCAAATTTTAAAACTCTTTTTATTTTAACAACAAAAACAACAACAAATGTGCCAATCAATGCAAGATTTGTTGGATAAAAGTCTTGTGTATGAGGGTAGAAAGACTGCCTGTACAGCATTTAAAAGTATAAAATTTGGTACTCATCATTATAATAATACAAATCCCAGTTCTCCTTAAAAGTAGTACCAAGGCATCTTTTTTACCAAAACATGAATTTCTGAATATGGTTTGAATAAAAGAACCCATAATTTAGCATTCATAAAGATTTTTGCCATTTCAGAATTCTCATTGTAATGGTACTTGTAACTATTGATTTTAGTTTGCATTTATTATATTCCTGTCTGCAGAGGGTGAATTTCTTGGTAACATAAGTAGAAATCAATTAATGAGTCCAAGTACTCTGGTTGGTAGTCATCTGAGATCAATAATTCTAACATTAACACATGTGGAAAGGATTACCTGAACATAAGCAAACATGTACAACAACATCAAAACCTGATTAATTTGGTCATAACCTTCAGAATGTATCATTATTTGACTTACTGTTTACTTTTGATGAATAAATCCTTCTTCACAGAGCTAAGTGTATAGACTAAATAAATGAGGGAATATTATATTGACAAGCCTTTTAGACATACTAATTTACATAAATAGTGCACTTAACAATAGTTAATCCATAATAATTTTTTTAAAATGAGAAACTGTAATTTTTTCTTGTGCTCCAAAAATGCAAGATTTCTTCAATATTAAAATAGCTATCCCTAATCTTATGATATCTGCTGGAACATATCTTATTTCAACTTTCTTTTACATGGGAAATCATTTTAAGCTTTGTCTTAGTTTTGCCATTGGTTCTACAAGGACTTATGCACAGTTATTTGGGAGGGACTGGGAGAGTGAGACATGGAGGAAAGGCCAATAGAAGGAAAATTATGCCTGAAATGTTTTTATTTCAACTTCAGTTTTGAAAATTATCTTTGTTGAGTGCAGAGTTCTAAGGTGGCAATTTTTCTCCTTCAGCATTGTGTAGACAGCACACCCCTGTCCCCTGACCTCCACAGCTTCCAACTAGAAATCTGCTTTCATTCTCATCTTTGTTTTTCTGTGCATATGTGTAATTTAAAAAAAAAACTTTTATTTTTATCCCTTGTCTTAAGCAATTTGATTATGATGTGCTTGGTGTGCTTTCCTTCATGTGTCTCGTGCTGAGGGATATTGAGCTCCTATTTTTTTCTATATATATTTTTAGTTGTCCATATAATTTCTATTTTTAGTAGAGACGGGGGTCTCGCTCTTGCTCAGGCTGGTCTCGAACTCCTGAGCTCAAACGATCCACACGCCTCGGCCTCCCAGAGTGCTAGGATTACAAGTGTGAGCCACTGCGCCCGGCCTAAGAATTGAAAACACTACATATCAAAATTTGTAGTATGTCACTACTCAGAGAAAAATTTGAAGCACAAAATCTGTGTGTATAAAAGAAGAAAGTTCTCACGTAAATAACCTCTATTTTTACCTTCATAGAGAAAGAGTACAACAAAAAAATTGAAGGAAGCAAAATAAATAATAAACAGTAGAAATTGATAGAAAAAAACAATTGAGAAAACCAGTGAAATAACAAATAGTTCATTGAAAATATAAATGCAATTGATAAAGCTCTCGTCAGGTTGATCAGGAAAAAAAAAAAAGCCAAAAACATGAGAAAAAACAGAAATCAGCAATATTGGGATTGAAAGAGTTAACATCATCACGAATTCTACAAATACAGAAGGACAATAAGGTCCAAGGGCATATTATAAACAACATTATGCCACATTAGGCAAAATGGTCAAAGTACTTAAAATACAGAAAGTACCAAAGTGCGTTTTAAAAGAACTACAGAGAGCACATCCAGAGTGGTAAAATAAGGACCCGTAAAATTCTTTTTCTCCATGGCAGCAATGACAGCACTAAGGAAAAAATGTCAAAATAAGCTTTTTCAAAATTCTGGAAATTAACCAAAGGTTTGCAACAATCTGACAAGCATATATTATAGAAAATTGTTGAATTAATTGAATAATTGCAAGTCTGATTAATACTAAATAAGAACCTTTATTAGACAAAATTTTGCTTCATGCTTATCAGTATGAGTAATAATAATATTCCAATGTAATTTAATCCAGCATGTAATTTATAAGCAGATATTACAGGAAAGATCTTGAGCTAAGCACTGACAGCTAGAGCAATGAATAAATACTCACCAAGAGCGTTTATGTTTCAATGGACCACAAATGGTAGAAATTTTGTAATTCCAGTACAAAAAAAGAGGATTCTAAGGTTACTGAAAGCTTCGTCAATGGATGACATTTGAAGCAGGCTATGAGAGCTATAACACATTCTGGTGATTTAAATATGAAGAATTAGAGGGAGGAAGGAGGAAGTATTTTCTTTTTTTTTTTTTTCTTTCTTTTTTTGACAGAGTCTCGCTTTGTTGCCCAGGCTAGAGTGCCATGGCATCAGCCTAGCTCACAGCAACCTCAAACTCCTGGGCTCAAGCAATACTTCTGCCTCAGCTTCCCCAGTAGCTGGGACTACAGGCATGCGCCACCATGCCCGGCTGATTTTTTCTATATATATTTTTAGTTGTCCAGCTAATTGCTTTCTATTTTTTTAGTAGAGACAGGAGTCTTGCTCTTGCACAGGCTGGTCTCGAACTCCTGAGCTCAAACAATCCACCCGCCTCGGCCTCCCAGAGAGCTAGGATTACAGGCGTGAGCCACCGCGCCCGGCCTAGGAACTATTTTAAAACAGAGAATATCACAAGCAAAACAAAAAAATTAAAGTAGATTATTTTCAATGTTTTATTGAATAAGCGAGCTGGAGTTATATTTCTTGCATTAAAGTAAGTATTGAACAATAATATACACATACTAGGTACTAAGTGCTGGTCATTGAGGAATATTCTGAAGAATAAATTACAATCCTTAGCATCTACATAAACAAGTAAGCAGGTTATTACAGTATGGTATGGCAAATGCTATGACATGGGTATATTCAGGCACTCTCATGGTACGTGTCAAAATAGCTTCTCCAGCACGAGTGCGAAAGTGGGAATGAATATGTGAGAAGAAGATTCAGAGATTAATTTTTTAAGGAGGTAACACCTGAAGTGAGTCCCGAGATTAGGTACGTGCCTGCCCGAGGGTTGTGAATACAGAACGGAGCACCAAGAAAGGAAGGAATCGCTAGTAGTTAAGAGAGCCTGGATCTGAATTCAACAGGTGCTGTGGCTGCGGTGAGCCCTAAGGCTGCGGGGAGTGCTGTGGGCCAATCATTCGGGGCCTTTTTTTGAGCAATACTGAAAAATACGTCTTCTTCCCCAAGATCACGGGGTACGATTAAAGAGTTCAGAAGGAGCAAAGTGATGGTCAGAACTGTCTTAGAGTTACCGTGCTAGCTGTAGGGTGGAGAATGGATTCGAAGGACGAGGCTGTAGGCAGAGAGGCCATCTGGGAAGCTGCAAATACCGCGATGCTGAAGAATAGAGATCTTTCAAAAGGGCGTAGAGGAGAAGAGAACGGTAAAGGGATTCCGGAAAAATTAAAGTCTAATTAAAGCTAACATCCGGGATGAGAGAGCAGGAGAAGTTCAAATTGATTCAGTTTCTGGCTTGAGTGAAATTTTAGATGACAGACAACACCATCTGTGAAAAGTTTTTGATTTATGCTTTCACTTCCACCACAGGATTCTCAGCTCTGAGAAGCTAGAAGGGAGGAGCGGACACGCTTCTTTCAAGGTAAGTGACATTAGAATTGCATGCACTTTTCCTTACTACGGCTAAGAAATATAGGAGTCAAACAATTAATCATAATTAAACATGCACCATAATTTAGCATAAAGGAGCAGGGAAAAGGAGGATCAATAAGTGGTTAATGGAGCTGTAGGTAACAGCTCTTGCTGCTGCACCTGTGTGGCCCCAAAGAGCTAGGCCATCAGGGAGGCTGGGCGTCCCAGAGGGTGGACCACGCCATGAATGAGAGGCACCTGATGCCTGCACGGGCACTCAACAACTTTTTCAACAACATCCAACCAGCTTCTTGGTCATGTCAGACATTTGTTGCCCTAATTCAGGTTGTTTGGATTGTGCACCTTGGATGTCAGGACAAGCACTGTTATAATCATTACTTAATTTGGGGAGGTCTGTATGTCTGGCACTCTCTGGCTTATCAAAGGGCAGGCTGGGCTCACCATAGTCAGTCTGGGCAACTCAACTTTGCAGCGATGTATCTTTGGATGTAAGATTAAAACTTAATATAATGCTCAAATACACACAGGCCGATACAATTATGTACAGATAAAAGGGGTGTGCTATAGCCACTTCCTTTGCCAAAAGAAGCCCATTCAACCTGATTTTTTTTCACACTGCTAAGTGTAGGGTGGCAACATGATTGATAGTGAATGCAGGAGGAATTAAAATTGGAATTTAGCTTCAGTCATATTGATTTGTATTACCTGTTGGACAGCCAAGAAATAATCTTTTGAAAATATATGCAGATGCTCCTTGACTAACTAGTGGGCTACATAATGATAAAATCACCATAAGCCAAAAATATCATGAGGTGAAAATGTACTTAATACCCTGATACACCCATCATAAAGTCTAGAAGCTGTAAGTCGAACCATCATTAAGTCAGGGACCATATGTTTATATGTATATATGTATGTATACAGAGCTATAGACTGGGGAATGATTGGCATTTTTAAGATAATTAATGTCATGCAAGTAGCCTTATCCATAAATGAGCGAAGCACATGTGTAATGAACGTGGGACGACTGGGAAGCTGGGGAAAGCAGTTGGGTTATGATCACTTCTGATCTCTTCTGAGAGTCATTAAAATATCTTATAAATTTTACGCCACTTTCAGATGCTATAAAATCAAACCAACTGCAAAAACTGTAAGATAATATGTTTTTAAATGATCAGATTATCTAATTTTTACAAAACTCGTTCAAGTTGAGATTAATTCCAGACAATTTAGAAAAATAATTTCATTTGTTCAATATGTAGAAATCTTTTTTCAAAACATTTTATTTTATTCTATCAGATACTAGAATATAAACTAAATGGTAATAAATATTCTCTAAAATAACAGACCAAACAGAATCTTACAATGACTATTTAATTAAGGACATTCATTTTTATCTAATGATGTAATAATACATATAAAATAATTTATCCACATTTGATTAAAATGTTCTCAAAACCTGAATTTTTTTAGTAAATCCTATTTTTTTCTCTATAAAAATTCTAACTTATGTCAAATGATATAAACATTTGGAATTTTATTTTACTCATCTTTAACCTGTAGTTTTAGCAGCCAAAATTTACATAAAAATGGTATTGCTAGAAGAATATGTTATTTAAGTTCATAAATTTGTATACCTCATGGGAAGACTGTATTCAAAAAATCTCTGTGGCAATACTTGCTTCTGAAAGAATGACATATTTAGATTTGGAGAACAAGCTTCAAAATGCAATTCAAACATCAATGAATTTTTTTCAAAAAAAGGTATTTCAAACATCTTTTTTTGTAAAATCAAACAAGATCTAAGAAAAATCAAAACTCTAAACGTACAGAGTAAGTTGAAGTAGTACCTAGAAGAAATTATTAATCACCAGTAGACACAGCTTTTGACAGACAATGTAAAAATTTTTAAACTTTCATTGGACTTTTGTCCATATGATCAACTTATATGCAAAACATAATTCCAAAGTCATCCGTGGAGTTGTCAGAGTGATGTCTGTATACTTTGAAATGTAGGTTATAAAATGAATATATATGAATGTCTTTTAGGATTAAATCAGAGGAAAATTTTTTATAGATCTTTTGTGATTTTGGGAGGCAATGAGTATTTGACATTTTAAGACAATTACTAGAGAGACACTGAAATAAATCATTATAGCAAAAAGCAAATTTGAAAGTGATATTCTTACCTAAAGAATCTGGACTCAGAAAGCTTCTTAATACTTGTGGAAGTCTGTTTTTTGGTGTTGTACAGAAAAGAATGCTACTTTTACTGGCAAAAGCGACTACAAAAGGTGTGAAAAGACATGACTCCTAACTCCAAAGATTTTTCTGTTTTATATAACTCCCAAAGTGCCTAGCTCATTATAAATTGGATTCTTCATTAATGAACAGTAGCTGAATCAAAATATTCTTGTGAAGATTAAATGAGATTATGTTCATGCAACATCAAGTTTTGCCTATCAATAAAAGGAGGCTGCTATGATTTGCAATGATTTTAGAAACCTCTACAAAAGAACTGCTTAGACAAATACTGTTAAATAGAAATATTTCAACCAAATATTTAATTTAAAAATTTTAGTAGACGCATTAAAAAGTACAAAAAAATGGAGAAATTAACTTTAACAGTATAGTTCATTTAATTTTGGATAATACACCCAAAGTCATTTCAACAAGTAATCAATATACAAATTATTAACTTGATATTTTACCTTTTTTTTTTTTTTTAAAGAGGCACTCTCACTCTGTTGCCCAGGCTGCAGTGCAGTGGAATGATCATAGCTCATTGCAGCCTTGAACTCCTGGGCTCAAGTCATCCTCTTGCCTTAGCCTGCCAAGTAGCTAGGACTACAGGCATGCAACATCATGCCCAGCTAATTAAAAAAATATGTAGAGATGTGGTCTTGCTATGTTGCCCAGGCTGGTTTTGACCTCCTGGCCTCAAGTGATCCTCCTGTCTGGCCTCCCAGAGCACTGGGCTTACAGGCGTGAACCATCACACCTGGCAATACCTTTTTAAAAAGCTTTTTTTTTTTTTAATTTTTTTTTTAATTTCCACATATTACAGGTGTACAAATGTTTAGGTTATGTATATTGCCCTTGCCCCACCCAAGTCAAAGCTTCAAGTGTGTCCATCCCCCAGACGGTGCGCACCACACCTATTACATGTGTATATACCCATCCCCTCGTCCCCACTCCCATCTGCCTGACACCCGATGGATGTTATTACTATATATGCACTTAAGTGTTGATCAGTTAATACCAATTTGATGGTGAGTATATGTGGTGCTTAGTTTTCCATTCTTGGGATACTTTTAGTAGAATGGGTTCCAGCTCTATCCAGGATAATACAAGAGGTGCTATATCACCATTGTTTTTTTGTGGCTGAGTAGAACTCCACAGTATACATATACCACATTTTATTAATCCACTCATGTATTGATGGGCACTTGGGTTGTTTCCACATCTTTGCAATTGTGAATTGTGCGCCAATGAACATTCAAGTGCAAGTGTCTTTTTTATAAAATGTCTTTTTGTCCTTTGGGTAAATACCTGGTAGTGGGATTGCTGGATCAACCTGGGTGGAACTGGAGACCACTCTTCTAAGTGTAGTATCTCAGGAATGGAAAAACAAACACCAGATGTACCCACTACTAAATTGGAACTAGTGGATCAATACTTACATGCACGTATGAAAGTAAAATTTAACAGAAATCAGGCAGGCAGGAGGGGGGAGGAGGGAATGGGTAAATTCACACCTAATGGGTACAATGCACATTATCTGGGTGATGGACACACTCATAACTTCGACTCAAACTGTACAAAAGCAAATTATATAACCAAAATGTTTGTACCCCTATAATATTCTGAAATAAAAAGAAAAATGAAACTTGAGTTTTTTGGATTGGAACTAGCAGTGTCAGTGTGAAGTCCTGATTTTTGATAGATAGATAGATAGAGTGATAGATATTGAAAGAGTCTAAAGAGACATGACAATTAAGTGCAATGCATAATCCTGGATTGAATCATTTTTCAAAAACTGATATAACTGGAACAGTTGGCAACTTGAATGGGGTATCCGGATGAAAAGAATATGAATTTTCTGAAAAGTTATAACTATTTCAAAATAAAGTTTTAAAAATCGTAAGAAATTTTACACAGGATAAACTCTCTTAATATTTTGAATATTATAAATTGAAATAGGTCAATAAATCCAACTTAGTATGTTTTAAAATATAGTTTTCTATTTTACTATGTGATTACATGTTCTAATTATACAACTAATTCCTGTAAGCATACTTATATAATTAAATGATATAATTACAGAGAGTAATTGCATAATTATTGTAATGACATAATTATAGTGACTACTCAATTGCAAAACATTCAATGCACAAGTAAAACAACCAAATTAATTGCTTTAATAAAATATCTCCTTAAAAGCCATTTTGAATTTTAAATAAAAATTTCATTTAGAGTTTAACTGTGGCATATTTTTAAAACCATAAGATACAAATATAAATTTTGAATATGTTTAGTTCTTCATATATATTTGCCATTTAAAAATACAGACCTATTCAAGCAAAATATTGACCATTATTATTATTAAATATTTAAAGTGAATTGATTTCCTAACATTTATAAAACTGTCCAGTCCATTATTTTTTTAACATTTATTTCTAAGTAATTGAATGAAAACATGGAAAATATTGTTACTGAGAGCAAACTATTTTGTTGTTTTTTTCTTATTGGTTCTTATCAATGAATTCTCCATGTAACTAGAGATTCAAAAATATTTTTTATTAATCTCAGGGAAAATAAGAAATTCATAGTGTGTATGCAAAAGTACATCCAAACTTTCACATTAGGTAATATATTATATAAATCACCAAGATGAATGTTCTCAGAAGATCCCTAAATAGGACATACTGGTTCTATATTTTAAATTTTTGATTTGGATTAACTTCTGAATGTGCGTGTAACCATCAAATAATTGGCTCGTGTTTTCACTTTGGTTAACACATTGGTTTGTTTAGTCAATACCTCCCTTAGAGTAGCACTACCTGAAAAGTGTTTTTAGAATTAGCTTTAAGCTAGCAAATGCTAAGTATAGCCACAAGAATCTCAGCTTCCTTTTATAAAATTTATTTAGCCTCATATTTTTGTGCCTTTCTCTTATTACAGATGCTATTTTTTTCCTCTAATATTTGTCTGTGGGTTTAATTTTTAGGAAAAATACTTTTGTTCTTCTTTTCACTTTACATGAGTTAAAGACATTTATTTGGTCAGAGATATTTATATTATACATTCTTTTCATGTTGAGTTCAGAAAGCCTTTGTTTAATACTTTGTGAGAAACTGGGTGAAGCAATCAGCAATATTTATTTGTATGAGATATTTGGGGGATGGGAGAAGGAGAATAGCTCTAGTGTTCCTGACATCAGAGCACATAGACAATTACCCTCTGCCAATATTTGCATTTTGACATTAGACTAAATCATGACATGCATACCATTCTCTCGTCTATTGAGCTTCGAGCTTCTGTGATAATGGGGTAGTCTCTCTAGTTTCAGTTCTGAAAGAATAATTACTTTTACACACAAACTTGTTTTATTATAATTTTGTTCCTAAATGATTGTCATAATCAAAATTATAATGCCAGTTGAATTATTTGTCTGAAAATCTGGAACTTTTAGGTGAAATTTACACATCATAAAATTAACCATTTTAAAGTGAAGTATTCAATGGCATTCAGTACATTGAACAACCACTACCTCTACATTCAAAACATTTTCATCACTGGTCAAATAAACCCAGTATCCATTAGACATTTACTCCCTCAGCCCTTGGCAACCACCAATCTGCTTTCTGTCTCTATGGATTTACCTGTTCTGTATAATTCATATAAATGGAATCAAACAATGTGTGACTTTTTATGTCTGGCTGATTTGTTTAGCATAACACAGAATCTCATCTGCGTTTCCATTATATCATATACATTGTTGAATGAATATATAAGCTATTGTATTAAAGTTATTATACTGGTTTTCATAGTAGAAACATCAAAGAAAATATTTTCCATGCCATAGAATTGTTTAGAAAAGAATGGTTAAAACCTGCCAACTTGTATCTTGACAATAAATTTCAAAACAAAATAAGCAATCATGTCAGTGAGGCTTTTAATAACTGCTCATGATACAACAGAGTGTTTTAAATTATCATGAAGTAAGCACTTCATTTACATTTAACCAGGCGTGAATTGTATACTAATTAAACTATCACAGTGAGGAATACATCATCATGTGTTAAAAATACACAGAGAAACCGTTTTTAATTGGAATTCTTATACAGGCTTTACAAGGGGGAATAAAGATTGCATTTCAATTTTGAATTGTTTTCTCAGGATGTGTATACAAGATTTAGATTAGGGCTTGACAAACCACCACCTAAACAGTCCACTACCTGTTTTTGTAAATAAAGTTTTATTGTACCTTATCCACACCCATTCCTTTGTATAGTGTCTGTGGCTACTCTTACATTATGAGGGAATAGTTGAGTAGTTGTGACAAAGAGTATCTGACATGCAAAGGCTAGAATAATTGCTATTTGGTCATCTATAGAGCAAGTTTGCCATCCCCTGTCTTAGATGGTTTCAGATTCCAATTTATGAGATATATCTGTTCCTGGACAGTTTAGAGCATCTGTTGGTTTCTAATGCACAAAATGGAAATTAAATGAGCTAACATTTTAAGTTCCTTGTATATACAAGGTTATCACATATATTCCTAACGTAGTATTTTGCTTATACATTGTCTATGGCTATCTCTTTGTTTTTCTAATTATTTGACACTATTCAGATTTTGTCTATTGAAATTACTAAATATTATGTAAATGTCATCTATACAATGAACACATACATGTCATCTTTAGAAATTATTATATAACAGGTGCTGATTTGGAGCCACAGGATACATCTATGAACAAGAAAAGTGTAGTCCCCATCTTAATGGAACTTACAGCAACTATATTGTAGCCTGTTAACTGCAAAGACTGAGATCAGAAGGGTGCAATAGGAGCACCAAGCAGTCGTGGTACTGTAGTAGTTTGCCAGGGCTGCCATAACAAAGTACCACAGACTGAGTGGCTTAACCAACAGAAATGTATTTTCCCTTTGTTCAGGAGGCTGGAAGTCTGAGATCAAGGTGTTGGCAGGATTGGTTCCTTCTGAACGCAGTGAGGGAAAAATCTGTTCCAGACCTCTCTGCTTGGCTTGTAGATGGCCATCTTTTCCCTGTGTCTCCACATCGTCTTCTTTCTGTATGTGTCTGTGTCCGAACTTCCTCTTCTTACAAGGAACTAGTCATATTGGATTAGGGACTACCTAATGACCCCATTTTAACTTAATTTAAAAAGACTTTTCTGTAGGTCTGTAAGGACCTTATCTCCAAATATGGTCCTTCTGAAGTAGTGGGAGATTAATATTCCAACATGAATTTTGGGAGCAATACAATTCAGCCCCAAACATGGCACTATTGGGGATAAGGTAGAGTTGGTCCAGGGAGTCATTCTGGAGGAGCTGAGGTATGAGCTGGGATACAGAGATGAGTGGGTATGAACCCTTTGAAGGAACAGGTGATGGATTAGAGGTGACTGTATAAAAAGACTTGGAGTTTAAAGAGAGCTTATGTCTCTCCAGGGAACTTCAGGATGTTTGGCAACACTGGATAGTAGTTGTTGGAGTCCCTTGAGAGGAATCGAGTCTTTGGAGAGACAAGAATGGAAGCCACAGTGGCCATATTCTAAGAGTTTTAACTCATATGCAGCTTGTTACTGAAACTTGAAAGTCTAAGTTCTCTGCTTCCTTATTGATTCTGACAATTTTTGTTCAACAGAAAGTTATCTTAAAAATTTTCTTTTAAGGATTGTGTTTTCAGCATTGTATCTAAGAAAACTTTTTGTATCCTAAGGTCAAGAAAATTTTCTTTCATATTTTCCTTAGAAATTACGGAGTATTAGGTTTTACATTTAGGTTTGTGGTCCATTTTGGGTTAATTTTTGTGTATGATAAAATATGTGTGTTGTGATTCATTATGTTGCATATAAATTTCAATTTGTCGCCCCACTACTTGTTAAAAAGATTACCTTCCCTTCAAGAATCGCCTTTGCATTTTTGTCAGAAATCTATTGGCCATATATATGTGAGTGTATTGCTGGAATCTCTAGTTTGATTCATCGATCTGTATGTCCATCCTTCTGCAAATATCACGATGTTTATAATAAGTTTTAAAATCAGGTAATGTGAGTTTTCCAACTTTTTTCTTTTTTCAAAATTGTTTTAGCTCTTCTGGTTCTTTGAACTTTTAGTATAAATTTTAGAATTAGCACTATCGTTAACCATGGAATCACATTTTACAGACACCAGAGTTTGTTAAACATTGGTGTCTCTTGCCAAGCACTGTATTTTCCATCCAATGTTAGCACTAGCTGGTGTCGAAAAGCATCTTCCCTTGGAGCTTTCATTTGGTGCTATTAACTGGCCCAGGATATGTGCTACACGGTTCACGTGTTTCTTGCCTAAGACCTAGTAGTATGTGTCAATTGTAGAAAATAGAGAAGAGTGACCTCCATTAATGAAGATTTTCATTAAAATCTATGTCTTTGGTGTTTCAATTTTAAATGCTTAATCTGTATTGTAGGATATCAACCTCTAGATTGTTTTTAGTTAAAATGTCCTTTACAAAATTGATCTATATTTCAAATTGAGATTATCTACATATAAAATGCAAATATATTTTAGTTAAGAGGGATTAAATCATTTCAGATAAATTAGCATAATCTTCTTACCTTTTAAATGTAATGCCAAGGGTATCATGATAAAATTGATACTCACATAATGCTGGTAACAGGGCATATTGGAATGAGTGTTTTGTAAACAAATTTGGTAAACCAACAAGAACTTAAGCATACTTGTATTCAGTGATACATAATCTGACATCAGACAAAAATGAAAAGCATATAAAAATCTACACACATTATATTAGACATTGTCACACTATCTAAAATAATCATTTCTTTACTAATCATTACTGATTTATGGACTACTTTCAATATCTGGTTAAGTGTATCATGTATAATAGCATGTTTACAAATTTGGGGAAATTGCCATGCAGTCAATAAATATGACAATTAAAAAGATTATGTTATTTTATCAGTAAATAATAACTTTGAAAAAATGAAATGTTTTGAACTCTGGCTAAGACTATAAATTAGTATATGTGGATATGGGCAAGGATTCAAAAATGAAAAATATAAACTGGTCTATTTAGAGAGATGGAATTGTGGATAATATTTTTCTTCTTAGAATACATTTATGATTTGTAAATCATAGCTTCTGAAACCTTAATGTGCAGATGAATTACCCTGGGATCTTGTTAAAATGGAAATTCAGATCAGTAGGTGTGGGTAGGGTATGGGTCTTTGCATTTTACAAGCTCCCAAGGATCACTCTTAGCAAGTGTCTAAACTCTACCAGTTGGTGAGGTACAAATTGGAGAAAGGGAAGCATTATTATTGTTATTATTATCATTATGATTATTATTATTATTTACCCCAGAAAGATTCCATTTAGTTTTCCACTCAGACAAAAAAAGTTGTTCTGGCCATGGCCTTGAAATGGACAGCCAGAAGGTGAGGTAACCCCTCCCCGATAATGACTAAAATATATTCTCTGTCAAAATATATTTTCTGTCTTGTCCGGCACTTTATCCCAAAGCCTAGAGAAGTTCTTGGCAGTGGTAGGTACTCAGTAGTAGTTGTCCAATCAGTGAACAAAGAAAAATAATTTACTTTCTTTGAATCTTAAACTTCTTCCCGGCACCCTACTAACTCTTCCTCTAGCAGCCGTCCCTCATTTCTTTTGGCTGGGATGACTACCAGACTCCATTTTTCTTTTTCTTTTGTAGTTAAAAGACAATATCCATGATAGTCCTATGCCCTCCTGCTCCTTTTTGCTTTTGCCATAAATCTTGCAAGTGGGGTTAGCACTGAAACTGGCTTTTACTTAACTAGTACACAGTTTTTTTTAAAAAGGGGGAAGGGAGCTTCTCAGATCCCCTTTGTTGTCTAAAGTTACCTGATGACAGGGACCTTGCCATTCTTGTTTGCTGCTGTATTCTCAGCACATAAAATATTTCCTTTTCCTAGTTAGCATTCATAGTTAGCATTCAATAAATAATTTTAGAATGAATGGTGAATGAATGGTCACACTGATTATGATTATTTAAGTTTTAAAATATTTTGTTCATCATGGGTTTTGTATTTTCATTTTGAAAAATATTGCATTAAATATGATTTATATTGATTTATATTGATTCATGTTGATTCCTGTTTTTGTTTTGTTTTGTTTTTTGGTGTCCTAAATGTTGCCCAAAAGCAAGTGCCTTACTTGCCTCCCCTAGTTCTGGCCCTGCATTTGACAAAATGCAACATCTACCATTGAAATGTTAAAGTCTTTCTTTAAAAAGCTTTTTTTTTCCAGCAATAATTCAAAATAAAAATATTTAGCTTTTAAGGCATTTAATGAGAATTGAGATTTTGATTTGTCAGTCTGACCATAACACAATACAGGCAAGTTAAATACCACCTTGATTATTGTAACAAAACAAACAAAAATGAAGGTGGGGATAATAGTTAAATAATGCTTTTCTGTTTCATAAAGGACAGATGATACCATTTCATTTGAAGAGCAGTCAGGGGCAGACACTCAGCACCCTGTTCCCATGGCAAGGGGATATGTTTCTCAAATCCCCTTTTATATGTAGGTATAAAATTTCAAGAGTTTGCTAACAGTCAGTAAGCACAATGGTAAAACAAAATAAAGAATATTTATTTGCACTGTTGTTTTTATGAAAAAGTCTTGGGAGGAGGCCGCTTAAATTTATTTGATGAATCTGAATATGCAAACTCAGTTTAGGTCTGGCATATCTGAGTCCCTTGGGTTTCCTTAATCATTGCGCTTTCTCTCCGGTTTTCATCACTCCTTTTACATTTTCTCTTATCCATGAAACAGTGGATATGGGAACACAAAAGGTGAAAAATTAACAAAAATTACAAGCCATTTAATAACACTAATAGCAGTTTGTATCCCAGTAGCTACTTCCTACACTCTCCAGACTGATTTTTTTTTTTTTGTCAAATTATCCACTATGATAGAGAGCTTATGTTATTTATGGATTAAGGGACATGCAGAAGGATGTTTGGATTGCAAATCACCAATCCTGATCCCAAAACTTTGTTATGGTTAGTGAAGCTTTGTCATCTTTAAATAATAATGTTAGTAATTTCACAAATCTCATAAGCTTAAGAATCTTAGGTTAAAACTTATTAGGAAATTAAATACCATATCTAATCCCAGTTTACTGATAAACGTATATGCCAAAGTTTTAAACAGGTGTGTATATTCTTCTAGTGCTGGCATGGAAGCTCTCATGGAAAACTCTTTTATAATTCAAAATCAAGAAAATTGTTCCTAGACTGCCAGCTATACATTATTCAGTATCAATTAAGGTGTTCCACATTATGCTTTCTAATGCCATTTAGCATACATTCATACATAATGAAGAACATTACCTGCAATTGCACGTCATGCCATTTCAAGTCTGCATACATTACATATTCCATATGCTGAAAGTAAATGATAATATGAATTCAGAATCAGGCTGGGGATAAATATCAAATCCTATTTGAATGTCATAATGTAGATCTCATATACGGAATTCCCTGACTTCCTCTCACACTGCCCCCAAAACCTGGAAAAAAGTTCTCAATAAATTAGGGATCTCCTTTAGAGAAACACACACATACACATGCACACATTTGGTGCCTGTAACCTCTTGCATACATATGATTGATTCTCATTATTTATGACAGTTATGTTCTATAAAATCAGTATGAAAAATAAATTACTGAATACTGAACCATTGCTCCTACGGAAAATGTAAGGTTAGGTTCCTGGAAGCCTCTGATCCCAACATCATCATCAAATAACAAATACATAACTTTGTTTTATGTGAGTTCCTGTTAAAAGATACCTATTTTATATATATAGTTGATTTGTTAACGTTGAACTGATAGCCAACAACACTGTAATTCATGCCCAAATGGAGCATGTCTCACATATGAATTTTCTCCATAAGGCACATTTCAGCCTTCTTGAGCTGAGAAGCACTAGACAGCACTTCAGCACTATGCTTTGGAGTCATTTTAAATGGCAAAATTTCCAACAGAAAGCACAAAAAATGAGAAAAAAAAAGTATCACTAAGTAAACAATGAACAGGACACTTTGTTACAGTGTGAGAGCCGAAATAAGAAGGAGGAGCATCACTTTACTTGACCTCCGGTGGGAACACAGGGGTCAGAAGGCTCAAGTTTTCACTGCTCTGTGCATGTCCAGAAAAAGTGCTATGAGTATTGATTTTGGGGTTATAAACAAATTTTAGCAAGTAAGCACATTTGCAAATATGGAATCTGCAATAATGAGGATCAACTGGATATATTTATATACATGTCCTTTTAAAAATTGTCATATTGAGATATTCTACTTGGAGACCATCACTGATAGCCCTTAAAGGACAACTACTCCCGTAGTATCTAGCAGAAAGGTGCCAAATCTCCAGAATTACGAGAGGAAAGTCATCTTATCTAGAAAAGGACTTATATAATCCCACCCAAAAATACTGAAGGTAAACACATATGTTTGCAGAGATACGGGTTGTATAAACAAAGCTGAAAGGGGCCTTAAAATGATCTAATTATTTTTAAACAGGAAAGGAGAAGTCCAGGGTCATATGGTTAGTTACCAGCAGAATGAAGACCAGAATGCAGAACTCCACTCTCCCAGGCCATTTTCTTTTCAAAACTACCTGAACTTCCAAAGTTATGTTCTTTTGGGCCATTGGGATTTTCACGTTAATAGCTTTCTGCTCCAGCAACATAAACATATTCCTTTAGTGTCATGGATAAATATATTGGCATTTAAAAGTCTGTACTAGTAATAACAGTGAGATGTAAACACTGTATGTGTTTGGCTGTCTTAATTCTCTAATCTGGCATCCATTAGCAAATAAACAACTTGCTAGTAAAAGCAGTGAAAAGCACTTTTTGGCTTTTTAAAAATTAGAGCTCTATAACTAGCAAATCATTTGCAAATGCAGGGATTATATTTTCTGTATCCACCATGTTGATAAATTAAATATGATGATTTTTTACACAGAGGAATAATGTGACCATATAGAGCAAACAAACACAAGCTCTCATGACCTTACCCTTAGTTTTGTTTGACTCCAGGAGTCAGATATTTTTTGACTTCCAGCAGAGTTATCTGGGTAACATAATTTTTGATAAGGGTATAAATCATCAAGATTAATTGACCATATTAAGCTGGAACAATAATAAATTATGAATCACCAAATCAATTTGGGTAAATATCTCTCTTCAGACTTCTCTTGGCCTTCATTTGAATGAAAAATTAAACCATTTCTTTTTTCCTGTCTTCCCTTCAATAATGAAACTCACTGTTTTCCAAACCCTTACTGAAATTGGAGGCACAGACCAGTCCAAAGACTATGGCAAAACATATCCTTCTGCCAACTAATCACAGTAGCACTACAAGCTGTATCCTTTAGTGTTCAAAGGAAATGACAGTAGGAAAAGCTGGCCTGGCCTGGGGTTGTATCCATATTTACAAGGTCTTGATGCCAGCAACCCAGAGGAAAGCAATATGGAATCATTTCTTCTGACTTCCCTGCTACCCTGAGGACAAAACATTTGTGTCTCTTAAAATAGCCATGTCTCCAAATTGCATATCAACAGGAAACTGCATTTTCACATTCCAAAATGCTGTAACTCAATCAATAATCCTTCCACTCTAAAATTCAGAGCATCTGTATAGCATATTCTTAACCATCAAGCGATTATAACTCCTCTCTTTAAAAAATGCCTCTAGTTCATTTACTCACCTAACTTCTTCTTCCTATTGAACAAACAGTTAAAGTTATCAGTGCCCAAACAGGGAAAATTGTAGAGGCTCTTCTGTTTCTTTCTATCCATAGAAGTCATCATTTTGTTTTTGACCATTTGGGAGGTTAAATTTCATTTTTTTCTCAGTACTAAAATGAGTACCAGCTCCTGCTTCTTACAATCAATCCAAAACTCTTGGTCAGTCCAAAGAGCTTAGATCAAATTGTTAGCATTTGATACTTTAGCAGCAGCATAGTAGCACTATTACAGTGAATGTGGAAGAAAATGATTGCATTTCCAAGTTGTTCTGTTTCCAATTTATTCCTGCCTTTGCATAGTCAAAAAGTAAACCTAATAATCACTGCTCTGTTTCTTGTGATGTTGCTTTCACTTTCAAGGCTGTTTTTCTTTTCCCAATAACAAATAACCTTCATCAGGTTTATCTGGTGAAATTTAGCAATTACACCCTTTATCTGTACAGTAGAAATAGTAAATTTAGATTGCATTCTACTGCGGAAGAAAAAAACACTTAAACAAACAAAGCAACTCATGCCAACTAAAGCAGCTTACATGTTCACAAAGTTTTGTGAAATCAGTATTCATATGGAAACTGAGTTCTAAAATCCTCCATACCGAATAATGCCAGGTCCTTTTCTAACCCATATTGTAAATTACTGAAACCTCCAAAAATTCCTATTTAGATAACACTTCTAGAAAATATGATGACGTAAATACAGCACATTTTTTAAAATGAGCTCTTTTATTTTCTTAAATAGTTTGCAGAGACTAGGAGGGGTCAATATTCTACTAAGAAGCACTCTAGCATGAATATATGAATATTTACACATGTATATAAGACTGATGGTCTATTATTAGTTCTCCAGGTCTGTTCTGTTAAACATCCACCATCAACTTCCTCCCACCCCCAAATCATCAGAAAAGCCTGTTATACTCGTGGAGCTAAGTTCATCGGGCTTGGTTCAGTACAGGAGCACACTGCACCCCCTTGACAGAGTCTCAATGGTTCTCAGAAAGGGGACAGTGGGAGAGATATTTACAGGGGTATAGGCCCAAAATGGGTGATTTTAAAGTGGTTCTTGCAAGGCAGAGAATTGGTTGGGATTGGGCAGTAGTTATACCATAATGGCTTTATATTGTAGGCACAGAAAAGTTTGTATTGTGGAGTAAGCTATTTTGCTTGATAAGCAAGTTACTTCACTTGGTGTACAGTCTAATCTTCCTAGAATATATATTTCCTGGAGAAAGTATTTAAGTTGTTTTGCTTAGCCCCAGAATTATTTAGCCCGGGAACAGGAAAGTAAGTTAGTTCTCAGAATTTCTTAGCATAGAAAAAAAAAATATTTCCAATTCTCAATTCTGTCTTTAAAACTCTTAGTCTTTTGTAAAAATTTTCCATTACACAGATTAAAAAAACGAAGCAACAACAATGTGATGACCAGCAAACTGGACAAGCAATTGAAAATACATCACACACAGGAATTATCTCAGACATAATTCCCAAGTCCCAGTGCAGTGTGATGTCCATTAACTTTACACAGAAGAAATTTACTTTTATTCTAATTTTAATTAAAAGTCTAATCTGGTTGTGACTGAAATACAGGTGGCAATAATAAAACTTAGGCTAGAAAACAAACATCCATTTGATCATCCAGAGGCTAAGGCTGTAATTTCTTATCCTGGATATTTGTTATGGAGAACTTAAGCAATTATTGTAAAGGATTTCAGAAAATTCTGCATAAGTTTAAAAATCTCAGAATAAAGCTATCAAAGTGTGTAGACATATGCAAATGTGCACACAGTTGAAGGAATATTGTAACAGTGAAGATATTGGTGCATGCTATAATCTAGAAAGTGGAACTTGTCTAAGAGAGACCCTAAATCCAGAGTCGCCATTAGTCTTTGAAGCACCTAGGTGAGCATTAGTTATAGGCATTGCCTCTGGGTAGACTCAGCCCATCAAAGCTCCCAATTTTAGGGTATAAAGCATGGGCCACAATTTAGTGCCATCTACTCCTTGGCCTGACATTCTTGTATAAGACAGAGTCTGCATAATATACAGTTGCGTGTCGTCCAATGACAGGAAAACATTCTGAGAAATGCATCTTTAGGTGATCTCATTATTGTGCAAATGTCATAGAGAGTACTTAAACCAACCTAGATGGCACATCTGTATGTTTGTATATGGTGTCTTTACCTAAATGAAGAATCCTCACCCTCCAAAGTCCACTTGTTGCAAAGAGTATTTGCCTGAAGAAAAGGTATAAATGGAATTACAGCAGGCTGTTTAGAGTTCAGACTATGAAATATTTATTACTATTTATTGTTAATGTAAAATTTTTTCAAATGATACTATGTATTTATTATGAATGTATAAAGATATTAGTAATGTATAAAAATAAATACTTCTGGGTGTGGTGGCACACACTTACAATCCTAGCACTTTGGGGTGCTGAGGTGGGAGGATCTCTTGAGGCCAGGAGTTCAAGACCAGCCATATAGTGAGAACCTACTTCTACAAAAAAATAGAAAAATTAGCTGGCCACTGTGGCACGTACCTGTCATTCCAGCTATTCAGGAGCCCAGGAATTTGAGGCTGCAGTGAGCTATCATGATGCCACTGCACTCTAGCCCTGGCAACAGAGCAAGACCATATCTCCAAAAAAAAAAAAAAAAAAATATATATATATATATATATATATAAAAATATATGTGTGTGTGTGTGTGTGTGTGTACCTACATATGTGTATATATATCTCTGTATATACACACACATACTGATTATTAGCGCTTACTCTCTGATTAGCAATTACTTATTGGCTGCCATGAAGCTAAATGAGCACTTCAAGAACTATGATTTATTTTTTATTTTGAAAATCTTTGAAGCCAATACAGCATAATGTTAACATTTATTAAATGTACTAGTTCAGGAATATTTGTCATGATACTCCTTTACTTTCTATACATTTTTGGTAACAGAAAGTTTAATACACAGTGTTAAAAATGGTTTATTTTTCTAAAGATACAGCTGTTCTTATGCGTTCTACTCTAGCACCATGGATAAAATCTAGGCCATCCAATAACAGGCTTTCTGTGTTCAGCAGCCTCACTCTAATTCCCCTCTAACATGTACTCCTTGTTCCTTTGCCATCAATATGTCTTGAGTTTTATTAGATTTATTTAATTTAGCTCCTTCACTTCCAAGTAATAGCCATCATATGCTATTTCCAGAAAGAAGAAAATCTCACCTAAAGAGAAACTGATGTCTAGAAAGAATGTAGCTTCACTTAGTTTCTCTTTCTACTTAGAGTATTTTTATTTTAATTTATAATAAAATATTTTATTGAGACACCATAATATAGAAATTCAGATATTGTTGGGAGAAACTAAAGGTCAGTATAAACAAAGTAGATGAACTAAAAGAACAAATTTTAAAAGATATTTTAGGATATAATGATATAAATTATAATAAAATAAGATATTTATTTATTGATTTTATTACAAATAGGAATAATGCAAAAATAATTTACAATGTAAAGCTCACGTGTGTGAGACTGAATAATCAAACGGACAATAGCCAGATCATATATTACAGTAGAACCCTGACCCCAAATCTGCTGCAACTAGTCCAGGAAGCGAAATCACAATCTCTCTAGCAATCAGACACAGTCAGTCAGGACTTAGTATCTTCCAGCCTCCCTGATTTCACCCCTTCCTCCAACCTAGGACCAACTGGAGAAAGCCAAATATGCTGCCCTAATCACACTGAGTGCCCTGCAAACCATTCACTCAGGGCATACCTAAAGTTTTCCCTTTGTCCAGGTACAAAGTGTTTACACTCCTCTGCCTACCTTTGAGTCTATCAAATGCAAGTGATGGTGTCTGACTCCCTTGCTATATAACAACCTCTGAATGACTACATTTTGCTTCTTCTTATTTGGGTGATCTTTGTTTATTTCCACACATGTATTATGAAATTTACTCTTCTCAGCAACCTTATAGAGGAAGGCATTATTATCTCCCTTTGGAGAAAATAAGGCAAAGGAAAATTTATGTAACTTGCCAAAGGTAACACACAAAAAAATTAATTATAGAGCTATGATTTGAACCTAAAATGTATGATTCCAGAGCCTGTACACTTAATACAATGAAAGATTGTATAATACTACTCTATGTTACATAAAATTAGTTGTGTCAGGCAGGAGAGGAAAAGCTGTGTTACAATGATGGGCATCCTCTAAAATTTCAGTATTTTTCACATAACAAAGGATTACTCTTTACTCATGCTCCATAAACATTGCCTGTTGTTTAGGAGCTTTGCTCCACATTGTTTTTTTTTTTAATCAGAAATGAGGCTGATGATGCAGCCACTATAGATGGTAGAGGGAAAAAAAAAGTGAAGCCATTGCACATTGGTTCTTAGGCTTGCACCTGAAGTAACACTTCTGCTCACACTGTCACTGGCCAAAACATGAGATATATTTACCTACTTTTAAGGTGCAGGAAATACAGTCTTTCCAAGTACTTGGGAAAAGGAATGATTTGGCTACTGAACAAAATAACATAAAAGGCTTATTTAAATTTCTTAACCACATCGTAAGTGAAAAGTCTCTTCAAAGTAAAAACCATTTCAATAGTAAAAATACAAATGTTCTCTCTTTCTCTAATTCTCATTCTACTTCAGCAACAATAATATGAGGGGATTTTCAGTAAAGTAGATTTGAATGGTTTAAAAAGAAAGTCTGACTCTTTAAACACTAATAACACAAATATACTTCCTCATTCTGGACCAGCTCAGTTAAAAAAAACCCTAGACCCTCAGGCTACTTGTCTCTTATGCCTCTGTGCCTCTCTGATCAAGATGGGGCATGTTGGAATGTCACAGTCTTGCCTGCTCTGATGCAGCAAGCCTTAAGCACTGGTTGTCACGGGGAAACAGGGAGTCTCTCCTGTACTTGTGGGTGTACCTGTATTACCTGAGACTCTCAGGCTCAGTGCTGATATGCTAAAGAGTTTAGAAAATCCCCACTGTCTTGAAAAAGCCAGATTTGCAAGCTTATTTTCCTGCTGCCAATTTAAACAAACAAACAAAATATCGTATTTGACAGTCAAAGCTAAAAAATGACTTCCTTGTTTTCAAGAGTGATCATTGAAACACAGAAAGCCATTTCTTCAAAGGCAGTAAAGAGTGGAGAGAGGGAAGTCTCCAGAACAACAATGTTTACAGGTTATGGAAATATATCTGAAATATTTTAAATTACTGTCTTCATTATATGTAATTTATTACTGCTTTGAAGCAATATATCTAGAAAAAAACACAAAACAAGCATGAAAAAATGAAAAGAAAGAAGAATATAAAGCAGCAAGAAAAGCAGGCAAACAACCAAAATAAGAATATGTTTAAAATGGGGGAATAACTTGTATTAAAAATAAAATAAACCTTTGCAGGGGTAATAAATAATGTACAGAGGGCTGTATTTATTAGTAAAGACCGGAATATTTAAAATACATTGGCATACAGCTTTAGTGCTGCTATTCAAGTGTTTTTTTAAATCCAGAAAGAATAAATTAATGGAACTTGATATTCTTTATAACGGAATAGATACAAGTCCAATTCCATTGTCAACTTGAACATCTTCATAGACAGAAGCCAAGAAAGGTTTTTAAAGTAAGGAACATAACCCCAGGTTATGATTACATTGTCTTCCAGTAAAACATACGTGCATGCTTTGGGAAAGCAACATTTTATCTTCCACCATCATGAAAGTGTCAAGAGACCTTTCTTAAAAAGATGCTAAGCCTCTGGCAGGCACAAGAATGAGATGCTTAAAAGCCCATATACCACTACTGTATTTTACCTCTTTCAACCTTTCATGTGCAGATCCCAGAGTGTATTTTTCAGTAATTTTGTAACCTGTTTCTGTATCCGCATGAACTAGCAACTCCTCCAGATAATGTTAAAGTTAAAATAGATTTAACCTTGCCCATTCCATTGTCGCTACAGCTTTTTCATAACTTAGCCAGGCCTCTCTTCTTCTATTTAGCTCCTTACAAACACAGGGCCAAGTGAATTCCTACACCTGGAGGAATAATAAATTATCTCGTGTCATGCTTGCCTGATTCCACAGACAGCATTGTACTCAAGTGCATTGCGTTAAAGAAGAACCACTAGGCTGGCTATGGATATGGCTTTATTACTGATATACTGAACAGCTTTAACCACTTTATTTTAGCCAGTTCATTGACTCATATATTCATTCATTCCTCCATTTTCTTATTTATTTGATCCTATTTTTTGAGCTGAGTAAAAAAATATCATAACCTTCTTTCTCAGCCAAACTTTTAAGCCAGATGAAGGTCTCCAACATCATAGATTATCAAAGATGGCAGACTCTAGATTCTGAAACTTGGTGCTGAAAACATATTCTCCATTAAGTTTCTTACATATTTACTGAATTGACTAAAATTTTCCCCATCCTTCTGCAAACCCTATAATTTTTTTATACCTGAAACATCTTTAACATTTTAGTGATAATTCATAACAGTTTCAATCTCAGGATGATATTTTTAAGATGATACATAAATAGTAACTATTCATATCTTAAAATATCTGTTACAATGTCTAGCCCATATACTACAATCAAGGCTCAAAGAAAGGATGCCTTTGCTGGATTAAAATGTAAGTACAATTTAAAATCTAGGTCTAAAAATTTCAGGGGATATCCGCATTTTAAAGCTTCTGAAAGCAATCTGTGCAACCAAAAATACTTGTACCCCTATAATACTTTTAATTAAAAAAAGCTTCTGAAATTACAATTTCAAATAATTAAGCAATTCTCAGTTTAAATGATTAAATTGTCAAAGGATGCATGCTGAGAACTATTCAATTTCTAAACTTTCTGATTTGGGTTCTGGAGAATAAGTAGTTGAAGCAGACCAGCAAAGGGTCATGACGTTTTGACCAGGCCCTAGTGTATTTTACAAAAATTCAAAATGCTATAAGAATGATAGAATGGGTTTGGTAACTCTAGTTCCAATAGATCTGTGCCAGTGGTACAAAGGTCAGCACTAATTTAGGGGAATATTTTAGAAGTTGGTTGTAAGAGATTAGAAATCTAACATGAAGTTAGAATTTAAGAGCCTCTAAATTCCCTTATAAAGCCTAAAATGCAAGTCAGGTTTATTATTACAGTTTTTGACCCAGAATATAAATTATATTAACTTAACCATTAACATTTATGCTATGAGTGGAGCCTAAATGTGAGCATGAAATAATGAAAATGCAATATTAAAGTAAAATAAAACTCAAAGCTCAGTCTTTCAAATGCAAGTTTAATTAAGAGAATAAATTAGACAAATGGATTAGATTTCACCTCAGTGGCTAACTTTCAATATGGCTTTATTTTCTAGCTTTGCTGAAGAATTAGATGCCAAAAATATTAATGGACTATTGATTTACTTTTTAAGTAGAATTTAACTTTTCATATTAAAAATTTAAAAAATATTTTCAGAGTTCAGAATCATTTAAGATATCTGCTTAAACCTTAAATTACTGTTTTCATACTTTTCAACACATATTGAGACACCATTTTGTTGGTATAATTTATTCTTATTTATTTTACCTTTTTAAAATTTTTTGTTTGAGTTAAGTTTATTTCTACTTTTTAGCTAATCACACACAAAAAAGTTTTGTTATTCCACAATTAGTCTTAGTTGTCCACAACAATAAAATGTCAAGGAAAATTGATCTCAATTTTGAGACCACATACTCAGAAATATATTTAATTCAAGTGGTATGAGAAATAATGGCAATATACTATAGTAGGTAAGCATGGCCTTTCAATCCAGGCACAACAGGATTTATATTCTGGCCCAAACTTACCTTTTCCTCATCTACAATATCTGAATGCCTTAAAAGAATTTTTATAAGGAACAAATGAGAAAATACATAAAGTGTTTATTGTACACTATCTGGGTGATGGGCAGACTTACAACCTTGACTCAAGCATTACAAAAGTGATCCATGTAACCAAAGACATTTGTACCCCTGTAATATTTTGAAATAAAAAACAGAAAAAAAAGAAAAAAAATTATCTAAGGTGCTAAGAATATTGCCAGGCACACAATAAAAAATACAAAATGCATATCAGTAGTAATTATTATTTTCATTACCATCATCAAACTTTCTCCAAGAGAACACTCAGAACTTTCTCATTATTCTTCATAGTCCTTTGTTTATTATTATTATCATTTTTGGAGATAGAGTCTTACTTTGTCATCCAAGCTGGAGTGCAGTGGCATGATCATAGCTCCTGCAGCCTCAAACTTCTGTGCTCAAGAGATCCTCCTGCCTCAGCTTTCTAGTAACTTGGACTACAGGTGTTCTCTGCTGAGTTTTTAAATTTTTGTAGAGACAGGGTCTTAACTATGCTGCCCAGGCTGTCTCAAACTCCTCGGCTCAGGTGATCCTCCTGCCTTGGCCTCCCCCAAAATGCTGAGATTACAGGTGTGAGTCACTACACCTGGCCCTCACAGTTTTTGCATCATATATCAAACCTCCATGTCATCCAAACTTCTGGAATCTTATCCACTTACTAATAGATTGATCAACTTTTCTGACTCAGTCTTCCACCCATAAAAATCTTTTACTGTACTTTTGATTCCTTAGCATGTCATCCATCTACTGTGTCCATCTATATTTTATCAACAAATAATTCCTGTATGTTCTTTAGTAGGTTCAATTATGGCCCCCAAAAGAAATGTCCAAGCTCTGATCTTCAGAGCTTATGAATGTGACTTTATTTGGAAGTAGGGTGTTTGCAGAGGTAATTAAGTTAAGAGTCTTGAGATGGAGAGATTATCCAAGATTATCTGGGTTGGCCCTAAATCCAATGACAAATGTCCTTATAGGAGTGAGGCAGAAGAAAAGTTGACAGAAGAGAAGGGAGCGATGTGGCCACAGAGGCAGAGATTGAAGTGATACCACCACAGTCAAGCCATGCTGACAGCCACCTGGTGATTAGTGATGTTGAGCATTTTTCATATACCTGTTCATTTGTATGTATTCTTTTGAGAAATATCTATTCAGATCATTTGTTATAAAATCAGATTTTTTTTTGCAGTTGACATGTTTGAGTTCCTTATATATTCTGGTTATTAATTTCTCGTCAGATAGATAGTTTGTAAATATTTTCTCTGATTTTGTATGTTGTCTCTTCACTCTGCTGATTTTTTTCCTTTGCTGTGAAGAAGCTTTTTACTTAACAGAATCCCATTTGTCCATTTTTGCTTTTGTTGCCTATGATTTTGAGATTTTACACAAAAAATATTTACCCAAACCAACATCCTGAAGTATTTCCCCAATGGTTTCTTCTAGTAATTTCATACTTACAGGTACTACCTTTAAGTATTAAATCCATTTTAAGTTGATTTTTGTATGTGGTGAGAGATAAGGATCTTGTTTCATTGTTCTGCATGTGGATATTCAGTTTTCCCAACACCATTTATTAAAGAGACTATCCTTTCCCCAGTGTGTGTTTTAGGCACTTTTACTAAAAATGAATTGGCTATAAATACATGGACTTATTTCTGGGTTCTCTATTCTACTCCATAAGTCTGTGTGTCTGTTTTTATGCCAATACCATGCTATTTTGGTTACAATAGCTTTGCAGTAGATTTTGAAGTCAGGTAGTGTGATGTCTACATCTTTGTTCTTTTTGCTTATGATTCCTTTGGGTATTTGGGTTTTTTTCTTAATTCTGTACAAATATTAAGGTTTTTTTCTATTTCTGTAAAGAATGTCATTGGTATTTTGACAGGAATTTCTACAGATCACTTCGGGTAGTATGGACCTTTTAAAAATATTAATTTTTCAATTCATGAACATGAGATGTCTTCTGATTTATTTGTGTTCTCTTTAATTTCTCTCATCAATGTTTTATACTTTTCATTGTAAAGATCTTTCACCTTTTTGGTTAAATTTATTCTTAGGTATTTTATTCATTTTTCATGTAGATATTTGCAAATGGGATTGCTTTCTTGATTTCTTTTTCAGATTGTCCACTGTTAACGTACAGAGATGCTACTGATTTTTGTATGTTCATTTAGTATCCTGCAATTTTACTGAATTTGTTTATCAGTTCTAACAGTGCTTTTTGGTAGAATGTTTAGGTTTTTCTGAATATAAGATTATATCATTTGCAAACAAGGAGAATTTGACTTTTCTTTCCAATTTTTGAACAATGAAAATAACATTTTTTTGCCTCAGTCACTCAACTTTTATCAAATTGTTAATATGAATTAAATTGTTAATATGAAGTAGAACATAACTATTAGGAAAAATTAACTATTAGGAACAATGAAGAAAAAAAAGGTAAGCCTCTAAAGTAGCTAAAGCCTCACAGAAAGGATGTGGATGGGGACTTAACATGAAAAGGAAGGATTTAAAAACTAATAAGATAGAGCATTGCTGCTTTTTAGCATGGGAAGAAACTGTATGAAAGAAAAACGAAGTGAAAACTAAATAGCTCAGACACTGGGAAATTTATTTTTTATGTGGAGAAAAGAATGTTTTAAGTGAGAAGATGTATCAGAAAGCACTTCCTCTTAAATAGGCTCCCATTGTGTTTAATAGTTACTCTCGTTAATAAATAAAGTGGGTTGTAAAAAGTAACAATTGTTAATACTATCTAATGAGAAGAGGAGAAATTATTTAATTAGAACAAATATAATAATAATAAATGGTCATAAAATTAGGACTAAAAATGCCTAAAAATGTACACAATGTGTTTGTATGAACAGAGGTATTTTAAGAGAGAGAGAAAATGCAATAATAAAAAAGTAAATGGAAAGGCTATTTTTAACATCATTTTCCTAAATTCAAGAAATGACTGTGTATAAATAGGATAATACTTTTAATACAAAGTTTCTATTGACATTTGGGAAAGACAATTCTTTGTGGTGGAGGACTGTCATGTGCACTGTAGGATGTTTAGCAACATCCCTGATCTCTACCACTAAATCCAATAGCATCCTTATCCTCCATATTGTGACAACCAAGTGTCTCCAGACATTGCCAAATGTTCCCCCAGATGGGGATAGGGAAGGCAAAATTGCTCATGGTTGAGAGCCATTGCTTTAATGCAATATTCAAATTTTAAAATATTAAAACAAACCAGCTACCTTAATCATGGTATTGATTTTACTAAAATCAATAAACCAACACACACTCAGATATTGCCTATGATTTGTAAAGTTTACCAGGGAGATAAAATTAACCTTCACTTTTGGTACAAGTATTGAATTAAAAAATCCAGTTTGAAATTCAGTTTATTTTAATATATGATTCAGACTGACCATTGTTGAAAAATGTATGTTTCATGATAAAATTCATAAATAAGAAAATAATATACTTGGGAGAGGTTCACCAGTATTAAAATTGGATATAAATCTATATTGGAAATAATATTTCTTATATTTTGAATTTTTTTGGCTAATTTTGTCAAATCTGACTAGTTTGACATTACTGTTATCTACTAATGTAGCTGAGGAAGATTTTATAATAAAAATAACAATGTCATCTCTGAAGAATCACATTATTAGTATTATTTTCAATTTTGTTTTCTTTTCAGGAATTTATTTAATCCACTTCTTCATTTTCAGAGGATTAGTTTTAGCTAAAACTGAATAGTATAATCCATAAATCCACTTAACTGGTGGCAAATGCATTTTAATGCTTTGCAAAATATGGAAAGCAAATGAGGCCATAGCTGTTTCTGTCTCTGATTTGTGGAATTTGTAATTTACTTTGAAGAGACCACCCATGCTCCAGTTGATGTTGGAGGACAAGAAAATCAATCTATATATTGATAAAAAATAAATAAAACAAATAAAACCTAATTGTCTTACATTAAATTAAATGCAAATGGAAATGAGCTACGTTTTTCCCAGGCACCCATGAATAGTCTTGCCCCTTCCTTAGGGTTGTGTATCCTCTTTAAAGCTCACTGGTACATGGGTTGTTCCTCTTCCTAAGCCACCCAATTGTAACTTTACTCCTTTAAAGAAAAGTGCAAATTCCTTCTAGATTCTGTAAGCAGTTAAACTGGTGTTTTATTGTCACTCAGTGAGGTCTCTTGTGTCATGTCCCAAACAGAAAACATACAAAGGCAGAGCCAGACCCTACAATGTCATAGCATTTTTGGCTTTAATTGGATACTAAGAAGGCAAGAGTAAAAAAAATGTTTTCTTGCTGTGAATGAATTCAGCAGTTTGTCAAGATTCTTAGAGGCTGGAGAATAAAAAAAATATTTTATCGATAAACAATGTAAGTATTTTAAAAGCTCAATTAACAGCAATTACATACCAAAGCAATTCAGAGGATGTGCTATAAATTATACTATTTTATGTCCTCAACAAAATGGTAAAATCTATGAGTCCTGCTAAATCTCCTTTCTGTTTTCTAACATCATAGTCAATGACCAAAAGTTTACATCAATTTGAGGACAATTGATTCTACATTTCCAAGTCTAAAAATCACATAAGGATTTAGCCCAGGCCCACTTAAACCGAATGCATATGTTTATACATTTCCCAGAGAGATAGAAATAAAAAGTTTGGGTGTTGGCGCAAAGGGATTACAAATGGAGGAAAACACAATTACCCAACTTAAAAAGGGACAAACACATATGGAAGTAAGTCACATAGATTACAAACTTATAAAGTTCTCACAAAACTATGTTGCTGAGGCCATTTAGTTATTTCATCGTAACAAAATAACTGCATACAGCTTTTTATTCTTATAATTAATGTGAGCTTGAATTGAAAAACTAAAAGTTCTAGATGAAAATACTAAGTGATTTTTGGAATGAATTCATATCTTTATATTTGTGTATAGTCATCTTTGCTCTGAACTCTTACTGATATAGCACTTTATTTAAATTTGATTTTATATTTCTCCTTGAAGGATTTCTTTCTGTAGAAACCATAATAAAAATAAAAATCATTGTGTTTTTACAGACATCTCTGTTAAATGCTGTTCTACTTTACAATGCCTGCCCACTTCCCATCCTCATCAAGCTAACTCAGGTTATCAAGGTGGTGCTCATATTTCTCTAGGAACACTTTCTGGGTTATATGTTACCCCCAATAGGCAGGACTGAATGCTGGTTCTTTAGGACCCCTTTGTACTCTGTGCCTATCTCAGCATTATTCTTCTATCCCAGTAGCATGCTGGGCTTTATTAGAACTTGGCACAAAAGGAAAAATCAGTCAAAC
>CM052443.1:11471059-11489546 GCA_028533085.1 Varecia variegata | reverse complement strand
GCCGAAATCTGTCTTAATTTGTTTTCAGCACTATAGGGCGTGGCATCTGCATGCCACTTCTGTAACCTTTTATCAAGCTATTGCCTTCACCTAGAATCTTCTTCCTCTCTTGGTATATCCTTAGAATCCTCACTTTTTAAACCTCACTATTGGTTATCCTCTTTCTAATCTTTTCCTTTATATTTCTTGGATGTTAATAGCTCATGCCTATAAATCTGTTTGTGTGTCCCTTTCTCATCAAATTGCTTTTCTTCCCCCATTATTCCAGAGGTAGTTGTATGTATGTTAATCTTCCTCACTAGACTCTAAACTCATCACAATCTAAGTGCTAGGGGCTTTGAAATAAGACCTAGAGCCTAAAAGACAGATATTAAACATACATTAAATTGAAATTAAATGAAATCAGGTTAAAATTTAGTTAATTTATAAATAGGTCATATTTTCCAATTATAAGCTTCATAGGGAAAAGATGGGCAACAGTGCATGCTGTTAAGGCTGAAGAGAAATATCCATGAAGAAGGGAATTTCAGAGAGAAACTTCACACCCAAATTACATGTGATAAAAACAGGATATTTTTTCTTCCCTCAATTCAGAGGAACGTTTCTTGTCTGTGGCGTAATAAATGGGGTTTTTCCAAAAAGATGAACAATTTGATCTTTAAATAATGAACAGAAACATTCAGTCATCTTAGAATTTCTGTAAAAAACAGTTTTCAAATTTCAGAAGTACATTTCAAACATTTTAACTTTGCTAATATGTGAATGTATATCAATGTAATAATTGCCCTACACAAAGTTAAACATGAAAGGAAGACTTTACTCAAGGCTATTGCAATAAAGGAGAGAGACCAGAATTCACTCTGAGATTTTAAGAGTTGAAGTGGAGAGAACCACAGACCATCTGGTTGCCAATTTGACTTTCTTTAAAACAGGAGGAAGTTTTACACCTAGAGCAAAGGCCCTGCAAAAAGAAGTTAGGACGCTGCCTTCCCACAGAGACTAGGAAATTAGGGGTGCTATCCTCCTTGGTGATTACATTTCAAAGAGATGGATTCCAGGTCCTCCAGAAAGAAAAGCCTTAGGTTTGTAAAAACTAACAAGAGAATTTTAAAAAGATTTACATCTGAAAGGAGCAGAAAAAGAATTTCCAGTTACATGTTTTCTAATGTAAATGATCTAAGAAAAGAGCAAAGAGACCTCTGTAGTTAGGCTATCTGGATTCTGCAAGGGCCTGGGTGAGAAGGAGAACAGGGAGCAGCCTGTATATATATAGTCTAGCTGAGGGAAATAGTAAGACCTTCTTGATCACCACCTTTAGATAATGATTTCATGTTTCTGACACTCAGCCTTTAGCCAGCTCTGCCACACTACCATAGAAATTGTCCTTAAGCAGAGAACTGGCCCTCGATTTGGAGAAACAGAGGCTCTGGGTGTTTGTTCTTTGCCAAGCTGAATGTGGACGATAATATGTGATTATCCGCCAGTGCTTCAAGGCCAGAGCAAGGACAAAATAGCTTCGAGTGGCTTGCTATGGTTGTATGCATGGTACTTTAATAAGCATATTTTTTCCTAATTGATCAAGGAAATGCATCTTTCCTCCAAAAGTAATGAAAACAGAATTGATAATGCTTGCTGTGCTCTGACTTAGGTCTTTACCATACTGTTTGTCGAAAATGATGCAGCATACATATTATTCTAGGGAGCAGAGGTTGAATTTAATCAGTGCCTTTTGTTTTCTTGCTATTTGCTTTGATTGCAGCAGTTTAGCTGTTTGGCTCCGTTGAGTCATTATCTGTTCCTCCCTCTCCTTCCTTACTTCTCTTTGTTTCATTAGCATCTTTATTTTATAATGTCTTTATTGTTTGAGCTGTGGTACTCAGAGTTTAAATGATGGCTTTGTTTCTAAATTCCTTTTTTTTTTCCATCAGAAATTTTTATTTCAAACAAAGGTAGTTTGAACAAATCTGGCATATATTTTGGAATTGTGGTTCCTCATATATCTACGAGAGAATTAGTAGCATACTCTTGAATAATGTGGATACTTATATCGATTAGCATAATGCCCTTTAGGTAGGGTGTGCTACATTGATTGCCCAGGTTAATGGCCTCCCTAGCTCCATGTTCTTTGCAGTTTAACTTCGCTGCTCTTCTTGTCAAGAGGTAGAATCTATTTTCCCACTCCTTCAATTTGTGCTGGTCTTGTGACTTGCACTGGTCAATAGAATAATGCAGAAGAGGCTTTTGCCAGTTCTGGGCCTAGAAATTTTAGTGGATGCCTGCATGTTCCAGACCAACCCTGGACTAGCCAATGACAGGATGAGAAAACACATTGAGGAGACATAAATATTCTCAGTTGAGACTATCCTACATCAATGAGCTTCCAGCCAACCCGCAAACTGACTACAAGTGCATGAGCAAGTCTAGTAAAGATCAGCCACACCTGTCCATATTGGTAGAACCTCTTAATTGATCCATAGATGCAGAGCAAAAATAAATTTATGTTTCCAGACTACCACTAAGGTATCGTCATTGTTTGTTACGCAGCACTGATAGGGTATTAAGTAGCTGATGCATCAACTTTCTTTTTTTCTATTATTGCACACACTTTCCCCCATCTAATCATTTTAAAACATTTGTTGAATACCATACTATATACCAAAGTACTAGGGTAAATGTTAATGACACAGAAACAAATATCAACAACTCTCTCAGTCGACATGCTCTTGTGGGAGAAAGAGAAAAACCAGTCTACATTTATAATAGAGTGTGATATGTTATATTAGATTTCTTAAAGCAATGAAAACCAACTGATAAAGTTTCCTAGAAATGGTCCCAGAATATTATGGCTTCCAATTGGAACCAAGATATTGCTATTGTTCATGCTCTACATTCTGCAACAGTATGTGCATATCGAATTTGTGACATAGGGATATAAAAGCAAAGAAAATGAAGCAGGATAGAAAGAAAATGATGACTTTATGCTTAACTAAACTAGGTGGGGATAAAATTGATAACCTTTATGGTTTGAATTCATAAGCCCATTTTACCCTCAATTTAATTTTATGTCTCCTAAAGCTCCTGTCCAATTTTACAGATTTCATAAAAGAAATAATTTTCTTTTGAAATTTCAGAATTGCTTTCTGGCTCAATTAAACCTTGATGCCAGGGCAACCGAAGCTGGTACCAGTTGCTTGTCCTGCATATCTTGGCCAAGTGAATAGATTCTGCATTTTTCCTTTATCTGCCTTGGATGAATTATTCATTGATTGAACTCACATTTCCAGGAACACAGATGGATAATGGTTTAAGAAATGTGCCCTTTAATAGAATGCTTTGGTTTTTTCCCTCATTAAATGTCTTTGTATAGTCAACTATTGCTTCTAACCAACCACAGCCATGCCCTGGTGGCTTATTAGCAACTTAGGTTCTTTTACTCCCCATAATATTCTTTTCTCTATACCTGAGTTTGCTTCTTCAGAAATGCCTCTGAATCCTCACATTTGGAAAAATATATTTATGTTCTTTCCCCTGCTCAATGAAAAGTATCAAATGCAATACACAAGATGGAGCAAAATGCTCAATTTCTTTCCTACCTGTCCTCTCTTCTTTCTTTCTTGTCCCCTTCCCTACTTTCTTATTTCATTTCAGAGAATACCCAATTATTGCTTGATACGTCACTTGTCAGAATTACTTTGTATCCAATGTATTCTTGAACTCCCCTCTTTGTAAAATGTTGCATGTTTTAAGTCCGTACAATATCATTTTTTTAATTTCAGGATATTAAATTAAAGTTTACCTAGTAGAAAGAGAAGCAATTTTGAAATTATTCATTTTGTATTTTAACACAGGTTGTATCCTGTTCTTGCTAAGAAAATAAGTCAAATAACCTGAATGATCTCACTATTTTATTTATAAAATAAGGTAAATAACACTATTTTATAAGAGTGGCATGAGAGTCAATCTTATTGTGTATATGTTAAAAAAAAAAACCTTTGTGACATAGGTGATAGTTTGAAACATTATATTAAATAGAATTGTGTGGGGTTGTCGAAACAGTAAAATGAACAGTAAATTCCTAAAATGAACTAAAGTAGAAAAAGGCTTTCCTTGGGCTTAAAATTTTAAATGACCCCTGAATAGTTACCAAAATTGATGTTTTTAAGAAAGAAGAGCTTTTCTAGGAAGAAATTTTCCAAATATTTGGGTTTCTAATGACTATTTCTGGAGTCTTCCGAATCCTTAAAATTGAAACTTTTTGCACTTTTATGATTACTCTAATCTGTCTCTCATATTCTAAGCATGAGATCCTATCTATCTGCCCATCACCTATCTATCTAACTACAAACAGACGCACACATACACATACCCACACACTCTTCAATAAGTAGCAGCAAAAACTTTTCTTTTTCATTATGGTATTTTAACTTTCGCCAGGGAAGAATTTTCTTTATATAGAAAGAATATATTTCTAATTTCATATTCACAGCTTTTCTTTCATTTTCATCTTTTTAAAACCAAATTTTACACTTCACAATCTTGGCACATATCTTATTCAAGAAAACATACAGTATTATTTTAAGTACAACGTGATATATATTTCAAATAGAGGCTAAATAGACACAAATATTAATTTGCTTTTTGTTAACCTCATCTTCCATTTTTCTCTTCATCATTACTTATTTCTTTCTGTGCTCTTTGGTAACTGGGGAAGACACAGTAAGTAAATTAATAAAGAAAAAAACTGATTACCTTATGAAAATATATGTCATGAAGTAAAATAAAGATTTCAACATAACCCTACCGTATTGGTTATGCTACCTAAGATGTTAATTTATTGCAAAGATGAAAGATAACATTTACTGTCATACTAGTAGCATTATGATGGAAAGATTTGGTTTGCATTTTCCATTTGTGGACTCCAGAGGGCAGCATTCATTCTTTCAATACTATAAAAGGTTACTAATAGCTATTTATACATCTATCTATCCACATCTCCCCTTGGATTTATATCTGTGTTTCTGCATAAGGACTAGCAGGCTTTTACTAGACAAAAGAGTTGTAAGAAGTATAGAAACATAATATCTTTTTAAAAAGTTATTAGATACTTTTTTGCATTTCTGAAAGAAAAATGCGATATGGCCAACTAAGCAGAATAACTCTTTCTGAACCTTTCAATAATATTACCAACTAAGAATTATTTTACTTTCATAATAAAAATATATATTTGATTTTATAAATGCTTAAACTTTCAAAAAGATGCTGGAAATTACTCCATTCCCTACAGAACCAAGAAAACAGGTTTAGAAAAGTAAAACTTAATTTCACCAGGACAAACAATGAGTTTTACCAAGAATAAAGAGTGATGTGCTAGCACATTCTGGACAACACTTAGATCTCCTGATTCATGGCAAGGAAAACTTAAATAGTCCCCCTGTAAAGGACTTTCTTATGTATTTACTTGCTTAGATTTTTAATAAGTCAAGACCAATCACTGACCACTTATAAGCTGCTGGTAGTATTCTAACATAGAAGGAGTGTGTGATAGATAACTATTGGGAGTGTGGCAAGATAAATCTGTATTGTTCAACTACTGAAACTTTTAATGACCTTTCTTCTCACAAGCTGCTCAATGAACAATTCAGAGAGAAGGTAAAGAGATCTTTATTCTAATTTGTTCTCTCTTAATTTAATTTTTTGGTTTGCCTTTAACGAAGAAAAAAGATGGAACAAAATGATCATTCCACAGAGAAAACTTCAGTTAATGGTAGAGGAAGAAACATCAATCTTGAATTAAGCATTGAAAAGTTGAGGCAAAATTTATCATTGAAAAATTTGAGATTCTGGTTACAGAGAAAAGAGAGACAATGATTGAGGACCATGGAGAAGGTAAAAGTGGCATATTATTAATAATTATACATAAAATTACAGTGACTAAATGAATCATCCACAAAGTTAAAATAAAACAAAGTTGTGACTAATGTTTAAAAATGCAAGAAACGGAAAATGTATTATTTTGATATGATATGCTAGCCTGCTCACATTTGTCTCTGGACCTAGTCCCATAAACTTTCACAATGACACTTCTTCTTTTTTTTTTTTTTTTTAATGAAAGTGGAGCTCCAGTTCCTACCTTTTACTTGCAAGAAAATTAACACTTGGAAGAAAGTGCAGAATGATTGAAAGATGTTCTTAACAAACCATGACATTTTTCTTTTCACCCTTAACAAGTAGGTATAAAGCTACATCTATGGGATTCTTCTTTAACATGAGCACTGTAATTTACATGCAAAATAAATTCAGGTGGAGCTATTCAGGGAGCCTAGGTATAACAGGATCACCATTTGTCAGAGATTATTACTCTAGAAGGCTCCCTAGGAGAGGCATAAATTTGCCCTGAAATAACACATTGCATAATAACAGCAAGGAGCTTGTCTCTGCACTCCTCACAGGCTGCACACCTGTGCAGAGGGACCTTCCTGCGGAGCCTATCAAGCCTGATCATTCATGTGGCAATCCCAGCCCTTAGTTAGGAACTACTGAGGTGATCACAGAACCATCAATTTACCTACTAACATGCTATCTTTGAAGCATAGAGAGGATAGATCTGTTTTGTTTGAAACCCTAAATATTTTAAAAAAGGACAGAATGGTTTAGTAGGAAGATATCAAACACTGTAGTTAAATAATCCTAGGTAAAAACCTCAATAGTTTTCCTAACTTATTGGCTATGAAGGTCAGTGCCCTCCCATCTAAATTTGGAATGATAAAGCCCTTCTTCTTAGGGTTATTGTGAACATTATAATTGCTTTAGGCAAGGTGTCTAGGGCAGTGCCTAGAATAATTGAGCATTTCTTCCTGTGTTGGAATTAGGGGGTCTTTTATAGCACAACTACAGATAAATGGGCTCACACCTTGTACTCATGCAGCACAAGTTCCAAATAGTACCTTTCTATCCAACTAGTTCCTCAGCCACTTGTAGGGAAACATTAAGGCAAAGCTATCCTTTTGAAAGTGGAAGCAAACCTCCTTATTATTGAGTACTGTTTTAGTTAATTGCATTATTAAGTCTCTGCACCTTCGTCCATTTATAGCTCCACTGTCATTTTGTCATTTTGGAAGAGTGATAAGAGGGGGCATACTCATTTACCAAGCCTACACTAATAGTTGGTAAATGTGGTTGTGCTAAAACTTAAATGAAAAACTAAACTCAGCAATTTAATTCACATAATGAGCTACCAATTATTTTCAGGATCTTAGAGCCCCTTTGGTTATAAATTGCTGTTTGCAGATACCAACTAGTCAATCATTTTTACCACAAAGCCTCTTATTATATAAAATGGTTTTAATCATTAAAAGTGTTTGGAGTTTCAGAAAGTCAGACAGCATAAAAATACCTAATAATACATTCTAAGCCACCTACAATGAATTTCAACTTTATCTGGTTCCAAAGAGAAAATTTACTAAAATATTTTTGGTGGATGATTATCACTGGGTTTCTACTGCATATATTATTTCCAACAGGGATAGGCGTATGGTTAAGCAGAAGAAGAACTGATTTGATTAAAAGTTATTTTTCATAGAAAACCATAAATAGACATCATGTAGAGAAACATGGCAAGATTCTTCAAGGCACTATAATTTATAAGACATATATGATTATATACATAGCTATATATACATAGCTATATATAAATGGAACCCACATAAAGGGCCTCTCATAAAGAAATAATTAACATTGTAAAATAGTATTTTGACCATTCATTAGAACATCTTCCTTAAATAATATTTTCTTTCCTTATAAAATACCTTTTTTTATTATTCACCTAAAAAAATCCCACAAAACAGCAGTTAACAGGTTCATTATAAACATAATTTTAAAATAAGAAAACATAAAGTACTTAGAGAAGATGACTTCATCCTAGAAAAATCAGTAGACACATTTTCTGGAATTAATTTTAGCTTACATAAAAATTCACTAGTTCAAGATAAGAGAGGGTCTCAAGGCTATTTAGTATATCTTCATATTCTGTACACTCAGCCACACTTGGGTCAAAATTGTCAATGGGTAGAAAAACAGATTATCATAGTTTATGCTATTAAATTACAAGCCTGTAAAAGACACGGTTTGCTTGTGTAAACAGGCTAAGTTGAGTCCATCATGGAACAAACAAAGATCTCTTTTTTAAGAGAAAGGAGAAGTTTAAATATGAAACATAAAAATTTCTGATCCACTTACATAAAAAATTATTCTTGGCTAGATTCTAAGCTCTTTGCGAGGAGCCAGTAAGTAATTCCATCATACCATACATGCTTATTAAGAGCCAACTAGCATGTATTCTTTAGGTACTGAAAATATGACAGTGAAAAAAGTCAGTGTCCACATGAAATTATTCTAATGAGGAAAATAAACGATGGACAAAGAACGAATTATGTCATATAACAGCACATAGTAGTAAGTGCTATGTGAAAAAAATAAAGCAGCCTTAGAGTAAAGAGAGGGGTGAGCTTGTTATTTCACGGAGTGGACAGGAAAAGCCTAAGAAGGTGAATTTCCACTAGACAGTTAAAGTGAGGGAAACAACATGGCAAATATCCAGGTGAGCGGCATTCCAAGTCTAGAATGACAAACGCGATGGCCCCAATGTGAAAATATCCTTGGCATTTCCACAGGACTTCAAGGCAGTGTGGCTAGGCATAGAATAATTAAAGGAATGTGCAGTAGAAATGGAATAAAGGAGAAATTAATGGGCTGGGTTGTGTAGGGACTTGAATTTTATTTTGTGATGGGAAAGCATTTGTGGATCCTTAGTAGAAGAGAAAGACGATCTCACAGGTTTTCAAATCACTTTAACTGCTGTGGTTTTAAATTTAAAGAGAGATAAGTCAGCAAAGTTTGTCACTTTTCTTCAGCCAAGTTTAACTACAAAGGTGCATGGAGTAGGCTGGTTTAGATTTAATTAGGGTTGGAGTTTTACCAGGCTGATTCCATAAGCTTCAAGGGAGCTTGGTGTTTCTAGAATGATCTAGAAGTGACAATGAGAAGCCCCTATCCAGGACCCATGGTGCAAAAAGTATGTGACAGAAATTTGCCATTATTTGAGAGGGCAGCACGAGCAATTATATCCCTGGAAAAGAAATAGGTTTCAATTACAGCAATAACTTTTATCAGAGATTGAAGAAATGAAAGATGTTCCTAATGAGTTGACTGGGAGTTGCAGTGTATACGGTAGAAGAATTTGCATGTCATTGAGAGGTTGAGGTAGAAATAGGTAAAGGGATGTATTCACTGTGAATGCCACGGGGGTTAGGGTAGGAATAAGGAAGAATGCGTACTTTGTGTTGAGTAGAAGCAAACAGAAAGTTAGATCACAGTGTAAGCATTCTAATAATGGAAGCACATAGTCATTTCTCACATATCTCTTTTTGTCAGAACAATTGTTTGTAATTTTCTCTTCTTATAATGTTTGTCTAGTTTCGTATCAGGGTAACATAGGACTCTGGGGTAATGGTGGAGCATTTGTACAGGCAAGGGCAGTCTCGCCAGAAGCAGGTAGACCTTATGGGCAGGGCCTACCCTTTAAATTATGTTCTATGAGGATCTCTGTAAGAGATTCCTAAAAGAATATTAATTGGGTCAAAATGTATGAAAAATTTTTAAACTGATTATTGTTTCCATAAAAATATCTCTTCTGAAAATTACATAATACAGCTTAGGCAAAAAAATGGAGGGAAAAACATAAAATCCCATCATTTAGAAAATAAGTACCTTAAACAACATATCACTTTTAAAGATAGGTCTATGTCTATACTGATACAAAGAAGTTGGATAATGTTTTATGAAAATATTGTGATAATTCTTCACAGGATATATTTTAGTTCTTAAAGGCCTTAACTTTCTTTCATCAAATTTAAAATAAAATGGTTATGAAATAATGAAATAAAACAGAGGATGCTAGAACTTTTGATAAATGTTTTACACAGAAAATAATTATTTCCTGAAAGCTTCTACTAAGGTAATAAAAATGATTAACACTAGCATTACACAGTTATATTTACTATTTTTCTAAATTTTTTAAAACTGTATCAATTTTTATTTATTTATTTATTAAAATTTCAGAATATTATGTAGGTACAAATGTTTTGGTCACATAAATTGCCTTTGCACTGCCAGAGTCAAAGCTACAAGTGTGCCCATCCCCCAGACAGTGTGCACCATACCAATTAGGTGTAAATTTACCCACCCCCTCCACTCCCCTCTCTCTTCCCCCCTCCCATCTGCTCGATCCCCAGTGAATGTTACTTCCATATGTGCACATAAGTATTGATCAATTAGTACCAGTTTAATAGTAAGTCAGGTGGTGTTTGTTTTTCATTCTTGTGATACTTCACTTAGAAGAATGGGCTCCAGTACCATCCAGGTTAACACAAGGGATATTAGTTCACCGTTTTCTATGGATGAGTAGAACTCCATGGTATACATATACCACATTTTATTAATCCACTCATGTATTGATGGACACTTGGGTTGTTCCCACATCTTTGCAATTGTGAATTGTGCTGCCATAAACATTTGAGTGCAGATGTCTTTTTTATAAAATGTCTTTTGTTCCTTTGGGGAAATACTCAGTAGTGGGATTGTTGGATCAAATGATAGTTCTACTTTTAGTTCTTTGAGGTATTTCGATATTAATTTCCACAGAGTTTGTACTAGTTTGCAGTCCCATCAGCAGTGTATGATTGTTCCTATCGCTCTGCATCCATGACAACGTATGTTGTTTTGGGACTTTTTGATAAAAGCCATTCTCACTGGAGTTAAGTGATATCTCATTGTGGTTTTGATTTGCATTTCGCTGATGATTAGGGATGTTGAGCATTTTTTCGTATGTTTGTTGGCCATTAGTCTATCTTCTTTTGAAAATTTTCTGTTCATGTCCATTACCCACTTTTTAATGGTTGTTTGATTTTTTTCTTGCTGATTTGCTTGAGTTCTTTATGGATACTGGTTATCAGCCCTTTATCAGATATATAGCACGAAAATATTTTCTAGCCAGGCAATCAGACAAGAGAAGGAAATCAAGGGTATCCAAATGGGGCAGAAGAGGTCAAACTATCGCTCTTTGCTGACGATATAAAACCCCAAAGAATCTGCCAAGAGACTACTGGAATTGGTAAATAAATTCAGCAAAGTCTCAGGTTACAAAATCAATGTACACAAATCAGTAGCATTCATATATGCCAACAATAGTCAAGCTGAGAACCAATTCAAAGACTCAATACCTTTCACTATAGCAACACAGAAAATAAAATACCTAGGAATATATTTAACTTAGGAGGTGAGAGACCTCTACAGAGAGAACAATGAAACACTGAGGAAGGAAAAAGCATTTGGATTTTAGACACTATTTATTTTCCATCAAGAATGATGATAAATATTACTTTTTAATGTTTTTCTTCTTTGTTTTCCCAAACCTGTTATTTTTATTATATCATTTATCACATTAAAGTTGTAACATTTATATGTTCCGTTAACACATTTCAAAGTTATTTCTTCTTTCATATTTAAATAGACTTAATGCTAATTACTTGTCTTTTTTACCAAAACTTTTCAGTTCTTGAATCTTTTTGATTCATATCATGGATGTCTGGATGTTATTATCAAGTGATATTTTTAAGAAATATTCATAAGAGTTATATTTTCCAAGTTGTTGCATAATTCAAAATCCATGCTTTTTATATTTATATTGAACAAAATCTTGTCTGTATGTGATATTCTAGAAGCACATTTTCTTTTATTCAGTAGTTCGTAGGCATTGCCGTAATATAGTCTAATATAGGATGTTCCTATGGAGAAAGATAATGCCAAATGCAATTTGCCCCTGGGGATGACTAGTATTTTCTTCTTGGAATATTTCTTTTTCATAATTTTAATAACTTACTATGATATGACTTGGTGTCAATTGCTATGAGACTTTTTTCCCTTGGAATAAGAGTCATTTCAAACTGAAAACTGTAATTTTCTTCTATTAGGTGAAATTTTCTTCTACTGTAGCTCTAAAAACAATTTATTAGATGTTGAGTAAAAACAATGTTTATAAAATATGTGCATGATACCCATGACCTGGTACCCATGTACCAGGTCAACAATAAAAATGCTTCTATTAACCAAATGCTCTCAGTGTGTCCCTGAATCCATCTCCTTTCTCCCTCCTCAGAGACTACTACTGCCATGAATTTTGTGTTTGTCATTTCTGTGATTCTTAAAATTGTTTTAAATCATGTTTTCCCCTCAACAATATGTTATTTCATTGTGCATGTTTTTGAAATTCATAGAAATTAAAATATGTTTTCTTCACTGTTTATTTTTATTCAATATTATTTTTTCAGAGATCTAGCCATGGTATTCTATGTGGCTGTATTTCACAACTCTATATTATGATATTATATGTGTTGTTCATAAGTTATTTATTCATTCTACAATTAATAATATTTAGGTTATTTTCAATTAGAAACTATTAGGAGCAACACTGCTATGAAATTATCTTCTGCATGGCATGGCTTCAGACATGTATACAGGAGTTTCTCTAAATCCAAAAATAGAATTGACTTATAAATTTGGGACATCTTCAACTTTACTATTAATAGATAATGCCAAATTGTTTTCTAAATTGGTTGTAAAAATTCACATTCTCAATAACATATAAAAGTTCAGGTTGCTACACATCATCACCCCCATTTATACTCATCAAATTTTAACTGTTATCATTTTGTTAGTTGTGAAACCGTATCTGATCAGAGTTGGAATTGGCAAGTCCCTGAGCTTGCAGTTGGTATCAGCCCTTTAATGTGTTCTTTTCTGTGAAACTCTTATTCATAATGTTTGCTCATTTTAAGTTGACTGATTTGTCTTTGGATTATTGAGTTAAAGTTCTTTGAATATTTCAAGTACAAATTCTTAATCAATTATATTTTTACATGTACTCTCTCCCAGGCCATGGATTACCTGTCATTTCCTTACACTTTCTTTGCAGGATCTTTTCATGCATAGATGTTCCTCATTTAATATAATGACAATTACTGCCTTTTCCTTTATGTTTTGTGACTTTTTAAAATTATACATTACTTATACTATAAATCATAAAATGTTTATAGATTCATCTCTCATATTTGAGATTTATTCTGTCACAAATCAATTGTTTTTGTATTTTCATATGAGTTCAGTCAGATATGTAAAGTGATAGTTTTTATTATAATATTTTTATGCAAGCTAGGTCTCTCATTTTTCCCTTCTGTCTATAGGACGGCTATTATCAGTAAATTAAGCCCCTCTGTCATGAAATCTATTTCTTACATTATATTGTCAAAAATGTTTTCAAGATAAACAATATTTTTACAGCACTACTGAGCTAAAGGTGGTGTAATTAGAAACAGATTGAGGTAGGAAAAAACCAGTGAGATGGGAAATAGTGTGCTTCACTCATTCGGATTTTTCCAAGACAGCTTTCTACCATAGGGAATCTCCTTTGGCATAATAGCACCTTAAACACAAGGCCATCATAGCGCTAATCATGCAGTTCTGATTCTGTTTGTAATCTTGAAAGAGATTTCCTTGGAAGAGAAACCAATATAAACTTCTTATCTCAATAACTGGCACATCTCACATGCGGTAGGCCCTAAATTCATGTTTGTTAAATACATTTTTAAAACACAGTAAAAACAGTTGCTATAAACAAACTATATATTATAATTGCTATATGCTGCTTCTAGGAAAAAGATGTAAAAACATGAACGTCTCTTCCTAAGCATTTGTTAATTTAAATTCATATTTATGGTAGTATTTTCATAGCACAAAACACCAATGATTACAATTTCACAATCCTTCTCTAAAAGAGAAAAGGGAATCTTATTAGAACAACAGACAATTTTAAAATAAAGTCTCATTTGTTGTTGCTTATCAAACAAGCTGCAAGATAACGTGAATCTTCAACAACCTAAATCAAGTCATCATAGAATGGAACAGGGTAAAAAAACCTTAAGCAAACTGTCTCCAAATTCTGCAAGAAGTACCCGATTTGTACTCTTTTCAGCTGATGAAACCAGTTGAGATTAGGGGAAATAATGCGAAGTTTGTATAAAATATCAACTTAGTTATACTTTGAACAATTAATAGAAGGCAATTGCATCAGTAATATATGAAAGAATAGTCCAAGAATTCCAAGGATGTGGGAGAGACTGTGATGTATTCTAACATTTTATATGGGTGAAAATGGTGTACCAGTAACTAATTTTAAACAGGTATTATTAAATATCATGATTAGATTTGTGTTTTAAGAGGCATTGTTCCAGAATCAGCATGGAAATATTTAAGAGATGGGTGGAAAATAGAAGCATGAAAACTATTTAGGTTGTTATTAGAGTAATCCAGGTGAGAAATTATTGTAAAGTCTTGAACTAGAAAATAGAATGGAAAGGATTTGGTTAATTATTAATTGTAAGGTAGAAGAAGGTCATAGAAGTCAAAAACAACTCATAGATTTGGCTATCTGATCTACCATTCCTCCCTGAAGAATTTCATTTCTGGCTTCATGGAGAAATAAATATAAAATGACTTTCCATTTTTTAACACCTAGAAAGTATGATAATTATTTTCACAAAGATTGGAAATTAAGTGAGTTTAATTCATAAGTAAATTTAATAATCACTTTTGAACAACTGTGTGCTCAGTTTTGAATGTGTTCAAGATTTTGTGTAATATCTATTGAAATTTTCAATTTGACAAATAAAGAAAAGAGAAAAACACAAAACTTAGAAATATGTATTTACAGAATGCCACTTAGCAATATAAAAAAGTGCACACTCCAGCTTGCATTAATTTGTAAAATCAAAAAGAAACTGTAGGTTAAATTATGTTTACGCATTGGAAAACTAATTATTAGAAAGATGCCAATTCTTCCACATCAATTTGGAGAGTCAATTTAACTCCTCGATGCTTCCAGAATGTACACAGAAATACAAAATGTATATGGAAAGACTCTCAAAGGGGAATAACAAGGTAGAAGTTTTGTTCTATAAGGTATTAAGACATATTAATTAGAGTAATTAAGAATTTAAAATTGGTTCAGGAAAGACAAATAGAAAAGTGGAATGGAATAGAGAATCCAGACAGAGAGCCATGCATAGATGACCACTTGACTTATGAGCATATTGGCACTAAATATCAGTAGGAATATATCACAATTTTCAATTAATTGTGCCAAGTCAATATGGAAAACTAATGGAAACCCTTATATTAGTTTTCTATTGTTACTGGAGAAATTGTCGCAAACTTAGAAGCTTAATACAACACCCATTTATTAGCTCAGAATTCAATAAGGCAGATATCTAGAACAGTGTGCCTGGATTTCTGCTCAGAGTACCCTAGGGCTGAAATCACGTTGTAGACTGAGCTGAGTTATCTCTGTCGCTGAGCAAAAATCAAATTCCAAGTTTATTCTTATTGACAGAATCACTTTCTTGCAGCTGTAGGACTGTGATTCCCAGTTTTTGGCTTGCTGGTTGCAAATCCTAGAGGCCACTCACATTCCTTGCCATGTGATACTCTCCATCTTCAAGGTAAGCAATGCAGATTCTATCTTAAATCCTTCTCAGGCTTTGAATCTCTCTGACTTCTCTGTTTCTGACTTATTCGCCCAGGATTAAAAGGCTCATGTGATTAGGTCATGTCTATCTGCATAATAAGCTTTTCTTAAGCTCAACTGCTTAGTTACATCTGCAATATCCCTTTATAGAAATACATAGATTAATGTTGGATTGAATAACTAGGAGAAGATGCATGTATACTTGGGGCTGGGAATTTAGAGGGCCATATCAGAATCCTGACTACACAATCCCAACCTGATGCATATACCAAAATCATTTTCAAAAGAGTTATAGTTCTATATGTAGAGGGCAAAAAATAACAACACTTTTTGGTAAAAGCGTAGAAATACGTCCTTTATGAGTCTGGTATCTATAAAGATATATTAAATAGGACATAAAAGGTTAGCACAATAATGGGAAAAATAATAAATTGGACTTCTTTATAATTAAGAACGACTGGAGGGTGAGAAGGAAATGGGGAGATGTCAGTCAAATAATTCAACGTAGCAAATATGTGGGATGAACAAGTCTAGAGATCTAATGTACAATGTGAGGACTATAGTTAATAAAATTGTACTGTATTGGGGATTTTTGTTAAACAAGTAGATTTTAGCTGCTCTTGTCACATACAAAAAATGTAACTATGTGAGAAGATAGATATGTTAATTTTCTTCACCATAGTAACAAATTTACCGTCTATATGTATCTCAGAAGATCATGTTTTAAACCTCAAACATGCACAATAAATTTTATTTAAACCAAAGAACTTCAGTTCGTCAAAGCATACTGCCATTTAGAGAGTAAAAAGCCAAGCCCTGAAATAGAAGAAGATATTTGGCAACATACACATGCAACAAAGGACAGATATTCAGAATATGAAATAACTGCTGAAAATCAACCATAGAAAGACAAAAACCTAAGAGAAAGGGCAAGTGACTTGGATAGAGACCTTAGAAAAAGGATATTCAAATATCCATTTATCATTATTAATTATTAGGAAAATTCATGTAAAAACCACAATGAAATATCACACAACCACCACAATGCTTAAAATTATAAAAATTGACAATATTAAGTTTTGGCAAGGATATGGATCAGCAGAATTTCATACACAGGGCTGTATGAGTATAAATTATTGCAACCATGTATAACTTTCTGGCATTATCTTATGCCTCAGCAATGTCATTCCTATGCATATATTACAGCAAAATGTGTGCACATGTGCACCTAGTAAAATGTATAAGCATATTGCTAGTAACATTATTCATAACAGCCCAAAATGGAAAAGCCCCAAATATCCATCAACACTAGAACAGATAAATTCCACTGGTATAGGCAAACAATGTGGATACTATTCAGCAATGAAGATAGAGGAACTGTAGCTACATACAACATAGTGGATGAATCTTATAAACATAATGCAGAATAGAATCATCCAGGCAAAAAGAGTATTTTATTAGTTTATTTACATAAGCTTAAAAATATGCAAAGGTAAATATAGTATTAGAAATTAGAATAGCATTTACTTTTGAGGAAAAGAGGGGGTACTATTTGGGCCTAAGTGGGTGTCTTTAGTGCTGATAATATTCTATTTCTTTATAAAGATGCCAATAAAAAGAGTATTTGCTTTGTGATAATTTGATGAGATCCATATTTATGTTTTCTGCAATTTTCTGTAAGTGTGTGATATTGCACTTACAAAAAAGTAGAAATAATACTAGGCCCAAATGGTTTTCTTCATGGTTTCTCACATACATTTAAGAATGAATTTTAAGGAACTCTCATATGGTGCTGATAAAAGGAATATTCCCCAACCATATAAAACTAATTAAAGATCATATGAAGCTATGAATACAGATGAAAAAATCCTAAATAAAATATTAGTAAACAAAATCCAAAAAATATACATAAAACATGCCAAGCTGGGTTTATCTTGGGAATGCCAAGTTGCTTTAACATTAGGAAATTGTTCAGTATATTTCCCGACATTAACAGATTAGAGACTTAAAACCATATGATCATTTCAGTAGATGTATACAAACGATTTAATGGCATTATCTTAGGAAGGCAGTTTAATGTCTCAAAGAAAGCAACAAATTTACTATGTTCTTTTTTTTTGTTTTTACACTGTATTTTATTTTTTTTAATTTATTTTTTTATTTCATAATATTATGGGGATACAAATATTTTGGTTACATATAATGCCTTTGCCTTGCCCAACCCAGGGCTACAAGTGTGTCCTTGCCCCATGCAGTGCGCTCCGCATCCATTAGTTGTGAGTTGACCCCCCTCCACCACCCCCTCCCATCTGACCAGCACCCAGTGAATATTACTACCATGTGGGCACCTTAGTGTTGATCAGTTAGTACCAATTTGTAGTAAAGCTTGAAGTCTGGTAGACGATGCCTCCAAATTTGTTCTTTTTGCTTAAGATTGCTTTGGCTATACAAGGTCTTCTCTGGTTCCCTACAAAGGGTAGAATTATTTTTTTCTAGAGCTGTAAAGAATGATGATGGTATTTTGACAGGGATTGCATTAATTCTGTAGATCACTTTAGGTAGTATGGACATTTTAACAATATTGATTCTGCCAATCCATGAGCATGGCAGGGTATTCCATCTGTTTACAACTTCTACAATTTTTTTTTTCTCAGTGGTTCACAGTTCTCCCCATATATGTCTCTCACTTCCTTTGTTAAATATATTCCTAAATATTTAATTTTCTTTGATGCTGTTGTGAAAGGTGTTGTGTCTTTGATTTGATTTTCGGCTTGACTGTTATTGGCGTATATGAATGCCACTGACTTGTGTGTATTAATTTTGTATCCTGAGACTTTACTGAATTCATGTATT
>CM052443.1:11438142-11470959 GCA_028533085.1 Varecia variegata | reverse complement strand
CCCATATATGTCTCTCACTTCCTTTGTTAAATATATTCCTAAATATTTAATTTTCTTTGATGCTGTTGTGAAAGGTGTTGTGTCTTTGATTTGATTTTCGGCTTGACTGTTATTGGCGTATATGAATGCCACTGACTTGTGTGTATTAATTTTGTATCCTGAGACTTTACTGAATTCATGTATCTACTCTGGGAGTCTCTTGGTTGAATCCTTGGGATTTACTGGATATAATATCATATTGTCAGCAAAGAGTGAAAGTTTGACCTCTTTTGCCCCCATTTGTACACCCTTAATTCCCCTCTTTTGTCTGATTGCTCTGGCAAGGACTTCCAGCACTATGTTGAATAGAAGTGGAGATAGTGGGCAACCTTGTCTGGTTCCATCTCTAAGTGGGAATGTTTTCAATTTTTCCCCATTCAGTATGTTGTCAGCTGTGGGTTTATCATAAATGGCCTTAATAATGTTAAGGTATATCTCATCTATGCCTATTTTGTTAAGAGTTTTTATCATAAAAGTGTGCTGGATTTTGTCAAATGCTTTTTCTGCATCTATTGAGACAGTTGTATGATCTTTGTTCTTGCTTTTATTTATGTGGTGAATTGCATTTATGGATTTGCATATGTTGAATCAGCCTTGCATCTCTGGGATAAAGCTGGTCATGATGAATTATTTTTTTCATGTGCTGTTGGATTCAGTTTGCGAAAATTTTTGCATCTATATTCATGAAGGATATTGGCCTGTAGTTTTGTTGTTGTTGTGTACTTTCCTGGCTTTGGTATCAAGGTGATATTGGCTTCCTAGAATGAGTTGGGGAGGATACCATCCTTCTCAAAGTTGTGGAATAATTTCTGCAGTATAGGTATGAGTTCTTCTTTGTAGGTTTGGTAAAATTCAAGTGTGAACCCATCTAGTCCGGGATTATACTTATATCAGATAACATAAACTTTAAAATAGCAAAGGTAAAGAAAGACAAAGATGGTCACTATATAATGGTGAAAGGAAAAACCCAACAAGAAGACTTAACAAGTCTTAATATTTATGCACCCAACATAGGAATGCCCAGATACATAATGCAAACCCTGTTTGATCTAAATAACATGAGAAACAGTAATGCCATAGTAGCTGGAGATTTTAACACCACACTGACTGAACTGGACAGATCCTCCAAGCAGAAAATAAGCGAAGAAACAATGGATTTAAACAGAGCTCTAGAACAAATGGGTCTAACAGACACCTACAGAACATTCTAACCAAATAAAACCGAATATATATTCTTCGCATCAGCTCATGGAACTTTCTCTAAAATCAATCACATCCTAGGCCACAGATCAGATCTAAACAAATTAAAAAAATAGAAATTATACCATGTATCTTCTCAGACCATACTGGTATAAAATTAGAGATCAGTTCCAACAGAAACACTCACCATTTCACAAAGGCACGGAAATTAAACAATCTATTGCTAAATGGCTATTGGGTCAAGGAGGAGATCCAAATGAAAATCAAAAGATTCTTCAAGCTGAATAATAATGGGGATACAAGTTATCAAAAATCTGTGTGGTACAGCAAAAGCATTCCTGAAAGAAAAACTAATAGCATTAAATGCTCAAATCCAAAAGACAGAAAGCTCACAATTAAACAAACTAATAAGCCATCTCAAGGAACTAGATAAGGAAGAGCAAATTAATTCTAAACTCGGCAGAAGAAAAGAAGTAACAAAGATCAGAGCAGAACTAAATGAAATTGAGAATAAAAGAATTATACAGAAGATTAATAAAACCAAAAGTTGGTTTTTTGAAAAGATAAACAAAATTGACAGCCCTCTTGTCAGATTGACAAGAACTAGAAAGGAAATTATTCTGTTAAACTCAATTAGAAATGAAAAAGGAGAGGTCACTACAGACATCATGGAAATACAAAACATTATCTTTGAATACTATGAAAATCTATATGCCCCAAAACTAAAAAACATGGAGGAAATGGACAAATGCTTAGAAACATACAACCTTCCTAGGCCCAATCAGGAAAAATAGAATTCCTGAACAGACCAATATCAAGCACAGAAATTGAAGCAGCAATTAAATTTACTATGTTTAAGTAAATCCATTTCAATCTTAGGTTTAATTCTAGCTCAGAAAGAATTGTTAGTTTCTGTCTTGAACTTTACTGTACGTTTTAGTTCCTTTATCATGAAACTCTGGGGAAATTCCTAAAAAAAAATTTCATTCTACTTATGGCAATAAATATGACATTTGAGAGTGAGTCTATAGATACTTTATGATCATTTATTAACAATTAAACACACAGTAGGATTAATTTAAAAAGTCATAACTTTGCTGATGCTGAGTTTTGATATCACAGATACATTTGTATCTAATCCATACATTTTTATTTCTAATGAAGTTAACAATTACTTTTATCTACCCAATGAAAAAATTATCAATCACAGTAGAAACTTTTTATGAACAGAAAACCCAGAACAAAGTTTTCTTTAAATGTGCATATGAATGTGGAGATGATAGGACTTTCTCACAGCAATGGCATTAGAGATACCTCAGCTTTCAAAACATAGCATGGTAGGCCTAAAAAATCCTATATATAGGAAAGGATAATACAGTATACTGTGGATGCTTTTTAGTTACAGTTATTGAACATTCAATTTTTCACTGAACAAAGCCGCTTTGTAAAAGTCTGCTTATTAATTCCAAAAGAAGAATAAAAGTGAATAAAAAAAGAATTCCAATCCTCTTTTAAGTGCACTTCCTGAAGCATCCAACTTCAAATTAAATGATGTTTTATGATTCCTACAATGGTGTCTGGGGATCAGGGTAAGGAATTGATATATTTTTAAAGCTAACTCTAGAGCATTTTACTATCAAAATATTCAGCACACAAAATATGTCTCTTTTTTTCATTTCTAGTTAACATTTGTCTGTATATACCACTGATAAATTTAGTGTATTTTTCTTTTTAGTTATACTATTTTTAAGTTTTAGAGACCACTGATTAAATGAAAGAGACAAACAGATGATGTAATTTTGAATATTTTTACAGCAGTGGCAGAGCATCTGCTCCCACCCAGAGTCTCTGTGATTATCCTGAGCATTGACTTTATGATGTGTTCTACACATTCATTCTGCCTGAGTTGGCCCTTCTGTAAGATTTTTAGTGACTTACTACTTATACTGCAGATATGAAAAGATGACCTAGAAAATCAGAGAGTCAGTTTCTCTTGTTCTCAGTCTTTCCTACAGCATTGTATTTAAGAACTTGAACTCTGGAATGTGCTGAATTTAAGTTAAAATGCCAGTTATTCTGTGAGTTACTTAATCTTCCAAAATTTTGTCAGTAAAACAATGATAATAGTAGCTAGTTTGTGAGTTTATTATGTGAATTAAAAGGGATAATCCATGTAAAATATTTAGCTGAGTTACAATTAATGTTACCTTTAATTATTATTGTCTCATAGATTGAAAAGCTTCTGTACAGCTAAGGAAACAATCAACAGAGTAAATAGACAACCTACAGAAAGGAAGAAAATATTCGCAACCATACACCCAATAAAAGGCTAAATCCAGAATCTACAAAGAACTCAAGTAAATCAGCAAGAAAAAAATAAACAACCCCATTAAAAAGTGGGCAACAAACATTAACAGAAGCTTTTCAAAAGAAGACAGATAAATGGCTAATAAACATGAAAAAATACACAATGACACTAATCATCAGGGAAATGCAAATTAAAACCACAATAAAATAGTCCGTTACCCCTGTTAGAATGGCTTTTATTAAGTATAAAAACAAGAGATGTTGGTGTGGATGCAGAGAAAATGGGACATGTATACACTGCTGGTAGGACTGCAAATTAGTACAACCTCTTGGAAAATAGTGTGGAGATTTCACAAAGGACTACAAGTAGATCTACCATTTGATCCAGCAATCCCACTACTGGGTATCTATCCAAAGGAAAAAAGTCATTTTATCAAAAAGACACCTGCATGTGTATGTTTATTGCAGTACAATTCACAATTGCAAAAATGGAATGGAAACAACCCAAGTGCCCATTAGTACATGAGTGGATTAATAAAATGTGGTATATCTATACCATGGAGTACTACTCATCCATAAAAAATGGTGAACTAACACCTCTTGTATTATACTGGATGGTGCTGGAACCCATTTTAAGGGAAGTATCACAAGAATGGAAAAACAAGCACCATATGGACTCGATATCAAATTGGTACTAATTGATCAACACTTATGTGCACATATGGAAGTAACATTCATTGGGTGTTGGACAGGTGGGAGGGGGGAGGAGGGAATGGGTAAATTCACACCTAATGGGTTTGATGCTCACTCTCTGGTGTGCAAAGGCAATATATGTAACCCAAACGTTTGTACCCCCATAATATTCTAAAAATTTTTTAAATTATATATACATTAAAAAAAAAACAATGGGAATCAAGCAAGGGAAAGGGGGAGGAGGGGAGGGACAAAACCTACCTAATGGGTACAATGAACACTATTTGAGTGATGGGTATGCTTGTCGCTGTAACTTAAGCATTACAAAAGCAATCCATGTAACTGAAAACGTTTTTACTCCCTACTTTGAAATTAAATAAATAAATAAATAAATAAAAGAAATGACACGAAGGATCATGAGTATTTATCTCTGGGAAGCCAAAACAAAAGATCACAAAGATTCAGTCAACAGACAAGATGAATGATAAGAGTAAATCAACTAAGATAGGAGAAACTAACAGATGCATAGAAAAGTGAATACAGAGGAAAATACGTAGATGAGCAATAGAACAAAAAGCAAGAGACTTTCTGAAATCTGGTTCGTTCATTTTCTGACTTTAAATTTAGGAATAATTTGCTTACAGTAAAATGTATAAACTGTAAATGTTGAGCTTGATGAACTTTTTATACATATGCATTTCTGTAACTAACATACAAATCAGAATATAAGACATTTACAGCCCTCTGGAAGGCTCTCTCATGGCTCATCCCAGTCAACAACCATCCTGCAAAGATGATCACTAGTTTGACTCATCTCTTGAACTTTTTACAAATGAAGTTATCCATGCATTCTTTTGTGTCTGATTTCTTTGATTCAACATAGTACCCATGAGAATTATCTATGTTGTTGTTTGTCTTTTTTCCCATTCCTATAAAATATTCTATTGTATAAATGTCTGAAAATTTATTTATCTTTATATTGATGGACTTTTATATTGTTTCTGTTTTGGCCTACTATAAATACAACTTCTGTAAGTTGCTATAAAATTTGCATACATGTCTTTTAATAGAAATAAAGAGTCATTGTTGTTTGATGTATATGCCTAGGAGTGGAATTGCTGAGTTAAAGGGAATATGTATGTTTAGTTTCAGTTGGACACTGACAATTTCATAAGTAATAGAAACAATTTACACTCCCACCTAGCAATATCAGAGCTCCAAGTGAACCACACCCTCCCTTGCCAACACTTGATGCTGGCCATTTTTGGCCAACCTGATAGGAGTTTAATGATATGCCATTTTGATTTTAATTAGCATTTCCATGATGGCTAATGACATTGAACGCCATTTTTTACTCATCGTGGCTATTTGGATGTTTTTTTTTCTGACATGATTGTTGAAGCAGCATGTTAATTTTCTTTTAAAAAAATTGTGCTGAATATTTATGTATTAATTTATCTTTCACACTAACAAGCTATCATTCATCTCAATTTTGTGTAAGACACAAGATCAGAATCGGGCAGGGTTCACATTTTATAACTTCCTACACAGATATCCTTTTGCTATACCAGCATTTACTGAATTGCATTGATGCCATTGCTATGTATTAGGTGTGTAGGTCTGTTTCTGAGCTCTTTATGCTAATCTGTTTGATGATGTGTCTGTTCTTGTGCTATTAGCACTGCATCTATTTCTGAATCTTTATAGTAAGTCTTGATACTTAATGGCATAAATCTTCCAAACTGTTTTCCTTCTTCAAAATTACCTTGACTATTCTAGGTCTCTTAGATTTTGACATATGTTTTAGAATCAGTCAGACACATTCCCCAAGTTATTCTTTCCCTCTGTAACATTGACGAAAGGGTAATCATTGAGAGCTGTAAACTATAATGCAAATTTCCTAAGTTAGTATTTAAGTTCCTTAAAATATGTTTCAAACCTATTTTCCAGCCTTATTTTTCCAATTACTCCTCTTTATTAACCTCTCACTGTCCCTGACATGTTTATTTAAATCTACTGCACCTGTCATTTGACAGCTGTTTCCCCAGCTGGAATGTTCTTGCAAGTCCTCTATGAACATCGAAGTCTTACTTTTGTTTATGAAGTTTTTATTTTCAGGTTCAAATCTCACTTCCCCAAAGCAACATTTTTCCCTCCCTGTAGCCCACACTGAACTCTGCGTAATGTGACCTCCCATTATAATTGTTTCCTGAACCAAAAATATTTTGGACTAATCACATATAACTTTATTTTTAGTTATTCTTTCATGAGATTTTTTGGCAAAAATTATCTCATGAAAGAATAACTAAAAATAATTTATAAATCTTATAAATATTTATAAATATTCCAAACTTTTTTTACCCTTCACAACCCTTAATGTGCTACTTTTATGTAGAAGATGCTAAATAAATAAATAAATGACCACAGATTGCTTGACTGCAGAGTTATTAAATGAGAATAGTGGAATCAACATTTGCACCATAGTTTTAGAAACTTCACTGTGAAATTAAAATATACATAGCTATTTGGGAATTTGAGTTTTACTTCTCATGGCCTGCTAGAACCTGGTATGAACACTTAATCTGTGCATCACCATCTTATTGCATATAACATGTTCTCTCACATACATGTGGTTGAAAAAATCAGGAGTTTTATGTGGTTTTCAAACCATTTAAAAATGTAGATTGTATGCAAAAGGGATACTTCATGGATTTGGTTTAAATTTGCTATATCCGTTTTTAGAAAAAAATGAATTATGAAGTGTGGATAGAATCCTGAGAATTAAACTTTTTTGAAAAAAAAAATTCTAAACAGCTTTATTTAAAGGGCAACAATTCCTCTTCTGTGTGTATACACAAAGGAGATGAAATCACTATACTTCATAAAGATATCTGCACTCCCATGTTCATTGTAGCTTTATTGACAACAGCCAAGACAGGGAACTAACCTAAATGCTCACAATGGATGAGTGGATAAAGGATATGTGGTATATAAATACGATGGAATGTCATTAATCCTTATAAAAGGAGGTCCTGCCATTTGCCACAACGTGAATGGACCTGGAGGACATTATGCTAAGTGAAATAAGCCATACGCAGATAGAAAAATATTGCATGATCACACTTATATGTGGAACAAATAAAAAATAGCTCAAATACACAGAGATAGAGGATGAAACAGTGGTTTCCATGAGGGAGCAGGGAGGAAGAAATGAGGAGATATAGGTCAAAGGATACAAAATAGCAGATATGTAGGATGAATAAGTCTAGAGATATAATGTATAACACAAGGACTAAAGTTAAAAAATTGTGTTAGAGGTTTTGTTAAATAAGTAGATTTTAGCTGCTCTTGTCACAGAAAGGGAACTGCTGTATGTGAGATGATAGATATGTTAATCTCCATCACTGTAGTAACCTTGGCATCATCTGTATGTATTTATATGTATCCCATAACATCATGTTGTAAACCTCAAATATAAATAATAAAATTTACTTAAATATAAATAAAGGGTGGGAAATGTAGTAGAATTATCTTTTTTTTTTCTTACTAGTTGACAGTCCTCATGACTCAACAGGCTAGATGCTAATTCTAGTAATATTTTCTAATTAATAAGGCTTTCTTAAAATTTACTTTAATTAAAAATAAACCACAGAGCTCTGAACAGTACCATGTATTTGAACCAAATGATATTGTTTACAAATAGGCATAATCTATTGTTTTATGAGAAAAATATAAGATTGGGTAAGAGTAATGTGCTCTTCATTAAAACCCAAGTAAATAGCTACATTAACAGTTATTGTAATGTGAATGCCCAAGTAAAAAAGATTCACTTGGGTCTGTTTGTTTTTTGTTTTGTTTTGTTTTTCTGGAACTTACTACTATAATGAAAGAGCATCAAAGAAATGGATAAGGTTTTATTAAAGTTACTTTAGAATCTGGAAATGTATACCTTATTTTTAAAAAGTAACATTTTTGAAATTAAAAAAAATTATCATAGCTTTGGCCATATAAACTTTTACAATGACAAGGCTTAAGCATTGACTTTCAGTGTTAACAAAGCCTGCTCTGAAAGATGATATGTTTAGTCATCTAAGTAAGTATATAAAATATTTAATTAGGCCTTTTCCCCAAAACATAGGGAATTAAAAACATAAATAAGTCAAATTGAGTAAATAATAAACTAAGGTCCATAAACAAGAACATGGATGATACACAAGATTATTGTTAAAAATCTTAGTTGAGTGATTAATTCACAAGGTCCCACATTTAATGGTCAAAAAGTTTGCAGAAATCTTAAACTTTGCTTATATTACAATTGTCCATTTACTACAATTGCTCAAGGATATAGGACTAGTCCTTCTAATATCTTATGAAAACAATTCTGTTCCAATTGAAAAATGTAATTTGATAGTGGAATTAAATCACATCAGTTTTTGTAGTCACTCTCCAGGTCACCTGAGGCCTATAATATGACTACAGATGCAGTATGCTTGACTTGACCTATAACTTTCTCTATCTCTGTATACACAGGATCTTATAGAATGGGGTTACATGTAAGAGCTGGAGGATGACCAATTAAATTGATTTATTGAACACTTATTGTGCTAGGTGTTTCAGAGGATAAGACACATTAAGCCACATACAATTTAAGGAAGAGCAAGTTGACAAAAAGAAATAGAACAATAAACTAAAATATACTACCTAGTAGGATGGCATAAGTGCCATAACAGAGACATAAGTCAAATGCACGGGGAGATGAAGGAAGAGAGGCAGCATCCAGAGTGAAGGTGAGAGGGTAGTTCAAAGTGTCTTGGGCAAAGTGATGTAGAAACACAAGGGTTTTTCTATGAGGGTAGTGTCAGGTCAGTGTATAGTGAAGGGGAGGCATGCTCCTCCTGCAGATCTATGTTCATGAGGACTTGATTCTAACTTGTATACGAGTATGGCCCATTGCTAAGTATTAATATTATTAATTATGAATGAGAAAACTTATAAGCTAGGCTGTGGGATGATTGGCAAACAGATTAGCAAACTGAATCTTTGATGTTATTTTCATAGCCTAACCATTGATTTTGATGCTGATGCTATTTATTGTTTCAAAAAAATTTTACTGCCTAAAATGAGACTTTTAGCAGATTAGCAAACTGAATCTTTGATGTTATTTTCATAGCCTAACCATTGATTTTGATGCTGATGCTATTTATTGTTTCAAAAAAATTTTACTGCCTAAAATGAGACTTTCAGTCACTTGTTGACTTCTGTTATATATAATATCTTTGACCTCTGCAAAAATGGGGATTCCAAAAGCTTTTATTATTTTTTTATGTTTTTGTTTTTCTAAAAAAAATGTCTGGGGCAGAGCTAAAGAATTTATGGAAGGGACAGGCCTAGAAAAACCTAATGCCGATAGTAAACCCCTGAGTGACTCAGCATAACTGAAGTGAGGATAGGGGTTACTGAAATGGGCGTGGGGGAGTTTCTTTCACCTCTCTCTTGTCTCGAGGAGTGTTTCTCATTGGCACTTACTGCATTTAAATCAGTAAGAAATGTGGATATTTGAAGAAGGATAGTGGCATAAATAAATCTGGGGAAGGTTAATTCTTTAAGTATAAAATCTATCCCATCAATGTATGTGCTAGAATAAAGCTGAGGTTGTAGTAGAGAAAAGTTCAATGGTATAAGTTCTTTCTTTGCTCCCCTATACTATACATTCTCTTTCTAAAAAAGTACTTTTTTAATATGGGAGGTGACAAGCTTTTTTCCATTCAATATGATGAATGAAAGGATTGATGAAGCATCTGTTATCAGCAGACATTGTGCTGGGCACTATGGGTACAAAAGTCCTCAAAAAATCCATGCCATCATATGGTTCACTTTGGCTGTAATTTTGTTTCAAGGATGCTCTAGATTGGTCTATACAGCCGTAATACTAGAAGGAAAATGTACTCCGTTGTAACAGGCTCCTATATGAAGAGTTTAGAATCCACTCAACAAAACAATGAAGTACAAATGTTTATTAAATTATGGATCAAACACTGTGCTAGATAAATAAGATAGATTCCCTTCAGGGAGCTTATTATCTATCAGCCTCCTATGACCCAAGTCAATGAAAATAAAAAAAAAAACCAGAGTATTTCATAATATATTGTTCATGGTGCACCTTACATGTTGAGCAGTACTGCCTAAGTTCATGGAGTAGTACAACCAAAAGTAAATAGGTTCAAGCATTATTTGAGGTGGCCAATTTGGTACAGAGGAAAAGGGCAAAAGACATGAACAGATGTTTTTCAAAAGAAGATATGCAAATGACCAACAAGAAAAAATGCTCAACATCACTAATCATCAGGGAAATGCAAATTAAAACCACAATGAAATACCACCTTACCCCAGTCAAAGTGCCCATTAACTGATGAGTTGGTAAAGAAAATGTGGTATATATACACCATGGAGTACTACTTATCCATAAAAAGAATGACACATGTCTTTTGCAGCAATTTGGTTGGAACCAGAGGCCATTATCCTAAGTGAAGTAACTCAGGAACAGAAAACCACATTTTTGCACTTATTAGTGGGAGCTAAGCAATGGATATACATGGTCATACAGAGTGGTATAATGGACATTGGAGACTCAGAAGCAGAAGGATGGGAGGGAGGTGAGAGATGAAAAATTAACTATTGGGTACAATGTACTCTATTCAGGTGATAGGTACACTAAAAGCCCAGATTTCACTACTATATAATTCATCCATATAATTAAAAACCATTTGTACCACCTAAAACTTTTTAAATAAATAAATAGGAAGTAAATATGAACATACAGTTGCACATATAATTATAGGTTTTAGGGGTATATATTTGACCTACAGAAATAAAGTCCTAACAGGCTTGCATCTGCTTTGGGAAATATAATCACGAACAACGATGTCAAGTAGACATGGTGCTATTGAGAACCCACAGCCAATTTGTTCTCCAGCTTTCTGAAAACTGGACCTGGTGAAATCTGAAACAGATACGTTTTCCACATAATTTTTTCCTCACTATTATCCTAGTCTTCAAGAAAAAGACGACAGCTTACCACTTAGAAAACATTTCTCTTAGTGATTACTTCTTTGCATGCAATCTTAACATAGCGAATTATGTAATTGCTCACCTTTCTCACTAAAATTGCCTCACTTTATTTCTGCACAAATATAATATGCCTATGGTTTTGAGAAAATGTATGCCACTAATATCACTAATTACAGACTTATTACAAGATTGCCTGCTAAGATAAGGAAGGAAATTGTACACAGAATACTCTTAAATTACATATTGGTGAACAATAAATTTTCTTATATCAGTCATGATGTTTCCCAATGCACTATGCAACTCAGCGGTTCCATTCATTCCTCTGAATTGTTTTTGCTATCACTGGTCTATTCAAACTTTCCAGCAAGTATTTAATAGACTTTTTTTTGAGAGAAAAGCATATTTTTTTCTCATGTTTTATGTGTACTAATGGAAAATATCCTGAAAAAGTCATTATTAATTAAGGTTACTCAAGGGCAGAGACAAAATGCAGTCAGAAAGGTGTGGCATTATTTCTGTTTATGTATTAAGGTAATAAGGAAAGGTAGCATGATAATTAAATGAAAATAGAATATAACAGATAATTGCTATTTTGTGAGAATTTTACATAACTCTTTTGTCCAGGCACTCAAGGGATGAAGTCATCTTCTGGGGTTGTCTTCTGGAGGACTACCGTAATTTGCTTGGCTCACACCTCATACTCCCCGCAAAATAAAATTAGGGCATGCAGCCTCCAGAATAGTACAGTTCTCATTAGTTGTGAATCCTTTGACCAGATTGAATTAATACTAGGTTTAATAAAGAAAAAGAAAAAGTAATAGGCTCTCAGCATTCTGCAACATGCATAACATAAGTGATAGACCACAATGCCCTTTTCACTCTGCATTGTCACTGTCTCTTACTCTCTTTGTGTCTTTCAGTCTTATCCTTGACCATCCCATCCTTTTTCCCCACAACATCCTGTGCACTTCTTGGAAGCAGGATGCGCTTTAGTCAACCTCATAATCTCTCTGTTGCCCATGACAGTGACATGCACAGGGCAGGTGGTTGAAGTACTTACTATTTACTCTGCTCACTGGGATCTCACTGTCCTCCACTGATGTGGTTTTCTCCTGACAGCCCGTGGGCTCTACAGTGAGCTTGCCTTCTACATCAGCATGTGCCTTTTGGTCTTAGGGTATTTCGCATAGCAGCAGTGATAATGGCAACTTAGTCCTGAGAAATCATTTCTGAAATGTAATTTTGGGTATTGTTCCTGGGTGAGTCACTTTCAAACCTGATTCTTTGGCTGTCTCAAAAACTCTGTACGCTACTAGATGCCCTTAAATAAATTCCTTTTATCTACCTAAAATAACCCATTTCTTTCTATTGCATATAAAGAAAGATCTTCATGGAGAGAGTGAAGCAAGCGAACCACAGAGTGAGGACACAGACTTAGTCTCATCCACCTCTGTATACCTGGCAAATGCATAGCCAATATAGCCACTCAATGCATATTTATCAAAGTATTGAACAAGTGAAAGGACATCACGTTCAGAGGCCAAATAGGTCTGAATTAAGATTATAGGTATATGTGAAGGATGGAATGTGGTTTAGGAACTGGTCAGGGCAGGTAGTTCAGAAAGCATGTTTTAGGAAAAGGGAGGACCAGACAGTTTCCCTCAAGTGATGCAAGATGCTTGACAAATCTACTTTAAGCATCCGAGGCATCTGGACAGTTGGCCCCCAAAACAGCATGATGCCAGCAGAGGCAAAATTCTATGGAACGAGAAAGACTTGAGCAGGACATCAAAAAAGTCCACTAAAAGAGAAGAGAGATGGCAGGCATCTTTCAGCAAGGTGTCCATTAAGCAAGGGTCTCAGAGATAATCAGAGTTTACCCCAAAACCTGGACACAGGTCACCTTTAAACGTTTTTAAAGTTCCACATTCTATTCTTAGTAATAATATAACAGTTACTGCTGGTCTTTGGATTCTTCCAAGAAGATGCTGAGAAAAGAATTGAAATGCAAGTAGTTTATTTAGGAGGTAATTTCTGGAAACAGCACAAGGGAAGAGAAACAAGACAGTAAGGGATGCTGTACCAAGTCAATTACTGGGTGGGAAACTGAAGAGCTTAATCCCACAAGCTCTGGGAACCCTGGGGCCTGTGTACAAAGAACACACGAGGTGTTATTTCACTTGAGGGGATATTTATATGCTAACTCCTGCCGGTCACTATTTGAAGGTTGCCCCAGAGAGCACATAGCAGGCTCAGGGAGCCAGGGAGAGGCACAAGCAATGCGACACAGAGGCACCAACAGTGTCTCATGACTTCAGTGAATATGCAATGCGAAGTAATCATTATCTTGCAGCAATTTTGAGAGTTAAATACTGTTATATTAATTTTGGAGATGAAAAAAAAACTGCAGCTCAAAAACATGATCAACTGGAGCCAAATTTTCTTTAACTCTAAAGCCTTTATGGAAATAAAGTGGCACATCTTGATATAATGCAGACAGAGACAGAGAGAGGGATAAGAAACTGCCATTGGCACACCAGAAATGCAGAATGATGAGGAAAGAATGAAAAAGCCCTTCAGTGTGCCAAGTACATGTCTGATCTTTCTCAAAGAAAGTTTGACACTTTGAGACAAAGTTGGAGTATGGCAGAATCAATCCCTGGATTCTTGTGGTCTTAATCACTCACATTTCTTCTTTTCACATGTAATCTTGTATTTTCCAGAATGAAAACAGCATAGAAAGCTTAGTTGTATGAGATTACTTAATTGGGGAAAGATGAAAGATGAATTTACATTGGAGGTGTACTGGGTTGAATGGTGTCCCTCCAAAATCCATGTCCACTTAGAACCTCAGAATGTGACCTTATTTGACAATAGGGTCTTTGCAGATGTAATTAGTCAAGATGAAGTCACACTGCATTAAGGTGGACCCTAAATCCAATGACTGGTGTCCTTATAAGAAAGCCATATGAAGACACACAGAGAAGAAGGCCATCTGAAGACAGATCAGAGATTGGAATGATGCAGCTACAAGCCAAGGAATGCCAAATTTTGCAAGAGCCACCAGAAGCTGGTAAGAAAGATGGAAATGTCCTCCCCTACAGTCTTCAGAGGAAACATGGCTGCCAACACCTTGATTTTAGACTTCTAGCCTCTACAACTATGGGAGAATAAATTTGTGTTGTTTTAAGCCATCTGGTTTGTGCAGTTTTGTTGCAGCATCCCTAGGAAACTAATGCAGCAGTGTTTTAGGCTGAATTATGTCCCTTTCAAATTCATACCTTGAAGTCCTAATCACCAGTATTTCAGAATGTGGCTGTATTTGGACATAGGGCCTTGAAAAAGGTAATTAAGGTAAAATTGAGGTAATATTTGTAGGACCCTAATCCAATACGACTGGTGTCCTTATAAGAGGAAATTTGGACACAGGCAACACTGAGATTGAAGGACAACTATGTGAGAACACAGCGAGAAGATGACCATCTGGAATCCAAGGAGACAGGCCCCAGAAGAAACCAAATCAGCCAACACCTTGATCTTGAACTTCCAGCCTCCAAAACTGTAAGAAAAGGAATTTCTGTTATTTAAGACACCAGTCTGTGCTACAAACTCACTTTTGTTCTTACCACACCACTACCACTTTAGGGGCAGAAGATATTTGTGTACATGGCTGAAGGATCTTCTGAAGAAAGAAGGATGAGGTGGAAACACACAGGCTCTGATGGGCGGTGGATATTTGTGCATTGGCAGCTCCGTGCTGTGGTGACTTTGGCTGGGGATAAGGGCAATTTTGAGTCTGGAGGGTTTTTTGTATTCCCTTCGAGATTTTATGTGGCCATCTTTGGCCAATGATTTTTTTCTTTGTCTAGAAGTGCTTTTTACATAGGATACAACTCTGATTTTAGAGAAAGAGGGAATCAGTGATAGACATAAGAAGCTGGCAACATCCAGCAAATGTAGACTGGGGAATCCATGTATTAATATCAAGATTCCCCGTAGTTCTTCCAATAGAGCCCACTGGGACTTGGGAGAAGATAGACATCCAAGGAAAACACTTTGTCTAAGAATAAACGATGCACATTCAATTTATACTTTCCTTGCAATATAACTTTCATGTATCTGAACCTCATCTATGCGATACAAGATTTAAGGAAAGACCAACACTCTGGAACTTCTATGTATAATGATGTTATTTCCAAACCAGACAGCCATTGAAGCATAGAGGTTTTAGGACAGAAATTATTGTGCTGAACAGAAATACTACAATGATTTGTTTTAGAAAGAATAATCCAGCCCATAAAAGGAAGATATTACTATCAAAGCATACTCAAATTCTCTATATGCTATATATTTTAAAAATTAAATGTGTTGAAATTTTGATGTTGAAAAAAGCTAGCTCACTACGTGATTTTTTAGTTTGGATAAAAATGCATCCCTATTTGAGACACTACGTAACATTTTCATTCTTTAGTATGAAATTGAGTTTTATTTGTTACATAAGAAGGTACAAACTGGAGAAGAAAATGACATTTCTGAAATTTTTCTGGATGAGAGACAAATATTGGAGTGTCTTCTGGCAGCATGGAGTATATTAAGGACAAGAAAATTTCAAATTGAAAAGAAGTACTCAACATTTTTGATTCTTTAAAAAGAGATATATTTTTAAAGGGAAAAGAGTTAAATGTTTTTTTAGTTTATGTAAACTCTTTACCTCTAGTTATTAGGGTTTTTAAATTTCCTTAGCAGAGTAATTCTTCCATTATCGTATTTCTCCTAGGTAATGGCCCCCTTGTATGAGGAGAAAACCAAAGTAAAGGTAATTTATTGTCCACTAAAATTTTCAGCTTCTGTCAGCATCCAAAATATGAGATCATATATATGAGCCCAAATACAAATTATAAAGATTAATTTTATTAAAATGCAGCAACAAGCAGAATTTTTCCCCAATACAATAAATCTTTCAGATGGATTAGAGACCTTGAATTGAAACCTGTGAAGTAATCTTGCCCTCTTTAACATGATTGTAAAACTAGAGTTAATAAACTTGTTCATAGACATTCTCATTCCCTCCTTCCAAAAACATAGCATAAAACATTTTTTTCTTCAGATTCTCAGGAGTTAAAGACTATGAAATAAACAACTAAAATAAACTCAGAAATGATTTATGTTTGTAAGCATACATATGTTTTTACAAGCAAGTTAACCAAATTATATATTAGAAAGCTTTCAAAGTCAAGTCCTCTAAAGAGAGCCTCAGTTGTAAACAATTAAGATAGTGATAAAAATCGCAGCCTGCTGAGTCTCTTTATAATCACCAAAAACTCAGCCAGTCTTCAGAGCCTGTGGCAAAATTTCTGTCCTCCCTGGAGTAGCTAAGGCTAGGCCAGCAGCTTGCTGTCTGCATGGACCTTTGTTCTTTCCTCAGAGGCAGGATCTTGCAAGTGTCTTTTCACTTCATTATACCCGAGTGTTGAAGCCATCAGGAAATGCTCAGGCACACACACCAAGCACCTGGAATGGAGGTGTCTGGGCTCAGGTGACCACACGCTGGTAGCTGTGACTTGAGTTTGCTTTTTAATCATAATTAATGTTAAGAATAAACCCTGGAGGACTAGAAAGTGTGACCTCTGGGGCTTTCAGCACTGCCCTTTTGTAACCGAGATAACGCCTTACTGTCTTTTCTCTGCTCTAACTCAGGGTTTCCAGTTATTTAAATCTTTGCATATTTAAGTTTTCTAGAGCACTGCTTTTTTTCCTTCACTGTTTGATAACCTTTACCCAATGTGCCTCTCAAGACATTTTGAGAGAATTTCAGAGTCGCCAAACCGAAGCCTTTATGTAATCTATTTGAAAACAAATTGTCTAGGTTTACTGTAAATTCTTCCATTCATAGTCAATAGAGAAAAAGCTTTTCTTAACTTTTGTAATAATCAATGCTGTCCATTTACATTTTGGCCATGTGATTTGGCAGGTTACCTCCAGTTGCTTCAAACTTTTGAAACTCTTTATGTAATTATAACCAAGGTGTGTTCTAATCAGGAGAGGTGGAGCTATGTGGGGTTCTAGCTGTGGCTGACATTGGGTGGGACATTTAATATGTTATGCATATTTTTAATCTATAAAATGGGGAGGAAAATGGTAACGCTTTTCATAACCTGGAACAAAGGCCTGTAGAATGTGATAACATCTCGCACAGGGGTACAGTCCTGCCAGGACCCAGTGCCTCCACACCTCCTGCCAAGCTCTCCAGCAGGGGTCCCAGGACACAGGGTGACACATGCAGCCTCTGATTCCCATGGCAACCACCCAGGCTCTCCATCCACTTGTCCTTTCTCCCACTGCCTTCTAGATGACTCTTCATCAGCATATCAATGAATTGGTTACCATTTCTTTAGGCATTCACTCCTTTCCTGACTTCTATTTAAAGAGATCCTAAGCACCAACTATAGTACAACACCAGCCCTAACAATAATACCAACAACATTCCAGTAGGTCCCTGGCCCTAAAGGTAAACTGCTTGGTAAAAGTGATATGGAATGGTGATTGAAATAAAATTATAGACCCACCACATTAGACTGGATGTACAATTAGGAACAGACTCTTTGGGAGTTAGGCACAATCTCAGGTCCTGAAAGGCCTTGAGGATCAGATCAGATTTTCATTAGGGGCATTATATATTTTCTCCTTCATTTGTGCAAAGCTTATTTTTGTGACCCTTATAATAACTACCTCTCTATTAACAAAATAATAAAAATTTAAATATTTGGGAGAGCTCAAAAGGTAAATGGAGCATATAGACTACGTAATAAATGTCTGACCAAGATGGCCCTAAAGTTCACCTCGCTACCCTAAACTTTAGATGGGTTTCTTTCTCCCTGACTGTAGGCTCCGACCTTCCTTTTCAGAGAGCATTTACTTTACAATAGACTTGTAATTGTAAGTTCTTCCCCGACCCCTTTAATATGTAAATCTCTGTTACTCAGGAACGTCTTTCTCCTGGACCTGGGAGCCAACCCTTTGAAATGTGATCATCAGGAAAGATAGGGCCCCTGACTCTCAGTCTCTGTGGGAGGGTAGGAACCTAACTTCTCTAAGTGACAGTTAGGGAACCCAGATAACCTAACCACAGGCTCCAGGACTTTTCTACCAGCCCACTCCAGTGCATGCAAACTTGCCTTTAGTTTCGCGGGAGTTCAGTTCAGTCTCCCTCCCCTGTTGCAAGACTCCTATTGCAATAGCCTTAAATAAAGTGTTTCTTGCCTGTTTGACTCCATCTTATACAATTTTTCTTTAACATGTCAAAAGGAAATAATATAGAAAATGCTAGACTATACCATGGCTTTGTTTCCTTTGCTATCAGCATATTTATAAGCATCCTTGTCAGTGAATCAGTAAGAGGGATAATGGCAGAGATGACTGGGTTACCATAGGTTTGGACATGAGGGTAGATGAGGCAGGAGAGCACTCGTGGAACAAACGGCACTTGCATGGCTTGACAAGCTTTTCTACTGAGTCAAATGCATGAGCACTAAGGAGTCCTCACAGTCATGCACTAACGCTCCGAGTGAGGTACCATGCATGGCAGAGAACACTCGACTACTGTGTGACAGGTGATTGCTTCAGTCTTCAAAGACCTCCTTCTCAAATAAATGTGTGCTCAAGATTGTATCTTTTGGTGGGGAGAAGAAAGGTTAGAGAAAGATTGTCCTACGATGGTGCATGATTTTACTAATTTTGTGTGCGGTCAGTTACATACAGTGCAATTTTCACTATCTTTATGTGCTTTTGTTTTAGTACAAACTGACAGAAAAATGCTGTAACATGACCACAATTTTGTACACGATTACGTTAATTTGATGTATCAAAGTATGGAGGGTTATTTCTGTATTCCTATGAAAATTTTGTTCTAGTTGCCAGACATTTTCATTTGGAACTCTTTGGATATCATCAGACATATTAGTCTAAAGAAATGATCCATAGGAGTACATCGGGTTTTGTACCTACATAGCAGGATTACTTTTAAGCTTCCGGAAGCCACTTTTAGAAACTAGATCTAAAACCATATCTTCACAGGACTTTCAATCTGGGTGTAATGCCTCCCTCCACTCGGAAACACCAGGCAGTGGAAGTACAAGGAGAGATAACAAACACAAGCTCTTTCCTCTCCAAAGATAATGAAAGTAAAACTTTTAAAAGGCAGGCTTTATGCCAAATGCCAAATGATAACTGATATTATCCACAATTTCATTAGTGAACTCCTGACTTCATATAAGAGTACTTTACAGAAGCCTCTCATAGGAAAACTTACTATTACATTTGTTTTTCTTTAAATATGCAGATACAGTGGGAGGCCATGCATAGAGTTTATTAGGCCTCACTAATTTTCTGTCAGTTCTAGGAATCCACGATTAGCCATGTGCAGTTCATAGCTGGCATTGCCAAAAGACAAAATGTCACTTAGAAGAAGTGAGAAGCACTGTGTTCCTTAAAAATTAAAGTAATATGAGATGTAAAATATCACAGTACTGTTGAGAAAAAAAACTAGCAAAATTCCTGGAATCAATCAGCCAAAGATAATTGAGTTATTAAGAAACCATTTGAGTATGTATAGATGAAAAGCCATATTTTGTTCAATCTACAAAAGCTTTACAGTGTATCCGAAACATCTAAATTACTTTTATTAGTATATATAAAATGTATAATTTTGGGGAATATGATGGATTAATTGCCTAACAAAGTAAGTGAGTCCCATGAGCATGCTATGCAAATCATTTTGCAAAGGGTCATTTTTATTAGCAACAGTGGTCAAATCAAATATGCAATTTCTGAAATGAGGTGGCACATAATGTGCTGATACACTCAAATAACTATGGATATTAAACCCAAGAAAGCCTATTTTAGGAGGCTAAGTATAAATTACATGAATCTGAATTATTTGTAATTTACTCAGCATTCACTTACTTCCCAAATATTGATTGATGATCTACTGGGCACTCAGCACTGGGGAGGGCACAGTGACGTCCCTTGTTTACTCTGGCCTTAGCAGCCACAGGGTGCTTCATCTCCAGGCCCTCCGGCACCCAGGCACATAGGAGGGGCTCAATAAACAATAAAGAACTCTTACTCTGCCTGAAGAATTATTTGTGGAATGTACACTAGGTACAAGATATACTGCCTTGGTTTTGAGCGTACAATGGTGAACAAGATAGACGAGTTTCCTACCCTCTAGAAACCATCCTCCCATGAGAAAGACAAACCTGATATAAATAAGTACATAATGAGATAAATAGAATTGTTCCAGGTGCTTTGAATAAAGGTAGGAGGCTAGAAAGACCTTTGTTTCGGCGGAGTTGAATTCAGCTTCTCTCCCCCGTTGTAATAGTCTTGACTCTTGAAAACTATCTTCCTTGCCTGTGTGTAGACATTTGAGAGGATAATCAAGGAGAATGTCTTGCAGATGAAAACTGACCAACCAGAAGGAGTCAAACAAAAAATCCGAGAAAAGGCATGTCTAGCAGAAGCAGCTGATGCAAAGGCCCCACGCTGAGGCCGTTTTAATATAAATATTTTCCATAAGTAAGGATACCGAAGACCTGAGAGAGATGCATGTATGCAAACCTTTCACAGCCCCTTCCCTTTTTACTACTCCCAGCTAGAATAGATATAGAGGTTCTGTATAACCTCCAGCCTTGGAAAATGAAAGAAAAAAAATTCTAGATTGATCGGTGGGTTGGTCAAACTAGAGCACGCATAAGAATCACCTGTGGAGCTCATTAAAAACCCCCGTACCACCAGGGACTCTGGTGCCATGGCGTTTCTTCCACTCCGTCTTGAGAAGCACGTCTCTCTGGTCTCTTCAACTAATTTTTAAGTGAAAATGGTAGGATATGCTGAGGAATTCCAAATGGCACCTGAAGGTAAGACACTGAATAAGAATGGGTAAAATACAAGCTTCTAATGTCACAGAAATCTTTAAAATTGTCTCAGCTAGTCTTTTAATTAAGGTAGAGTTGAGAGGAGAGACAAGATTTGACAGAGTGAGATTTAACTAAAACAATTAAATATCAATGAAAAGATATAGATCATGCTTTGTTCTTCTTATGCATAGTCAGACATATTTTAGGTACTTTGCTTATTGAAGTATAGAATATAAGAATGTTTAATTGCATAATAAAATGTTGATACTTAGGAACCTTTTTTTTTTTTTTTTTTTTTTTGAGACAGAGTCTTCGCTCTGCCTGGACTAGAGTGCTGTGGCGTCAGCCTAGCTCACAGCAACCTCAAACTCCTGGGCTCAAGCAATCCTACTGCCTCAGCCTCCCGAGTAGCTGGGACTACAGGCATGCGCCACCATGCCTGGCTAATTTTTTCTCTATATTTTTAGTTGTCCAGCTAATTTCTTTCTATTTTTAGTAGAGATGGGGGTCTTGCTCTTGCTCAGGCTGGTCTCGAACTCCGGAGCTCAAACGATCCGCCCACCTGGGCCTCCCATGGGCTAGGTAGGAACCTTCTTAATTACACCTTACATACAAACCATTAACATTTAAACATCACTAATTTCCACTGTACTTCCACTTGAAAGGAGAGTCTTTCCTGAATCCACTCCCAGTTTCCTTATATCTTTCCTGATGAAAGCTCTGAGACGACTCATTCTAGAAAGCAGTAGACGCTACTGGAAATTACTGCCAGCAGGATGCAGGGCTGGGCACTGCAGATACAGAGAGAACTACGCCTCGGTTTCTGTCTTCTTCCTTATTTTTTATGTAAAATTCATTGTAGGGCCTAAAATTTCACGTGCTGCCTTGATGTTTCACAGGACACCAAAGGCCTAGTCACGAGCTCCCTGTCCTTGCTAAATATGCCCTTTCCCTGCAGGGAAGACTCCAGACCAGCCAAACTGACTGTGCCTCACCTTGTCCTCAACCTAATGGGTTTCACTTTTTTCAAACAAGCAATTACATTCTCCTGTGGGAACCAGAGGGCGTCTCACCCTCCAGTTCCTACATAGCCTGCCTCCCATGCCCCAGCTGGTTCCCTTTGCTCCCAAGTGCGGCCCTGTGTGGCGTGAGGTGCTCTCCTCCCTGGGCTATGAGCATATGTAATCTCATCTGTGCAGTGCTGGGTGCTGTGTGTTCAGCCATCGTGTACCATTGAGGGCAGGGATCTCTCTCTCACTGATGGAGGCAGTAGAGACAGAACACCTGCAAACCTTAAAGTCTTCAAATATTCCTTGCTGTTTCAATGTCTTTTCTTTCTGTGATTAGCCCAATGTGAAACATTTGTTTTTACCTAGTGTAGAACGCAGGAAATAAAGATTTCTCTATGAAGGTAAAAATCAAGAAATATCTTTTCAAGACAAATGGGCAAGTATGACCAAGGTGAAAATGAATGCCAGGCATTGTGCACCTCTGTCCTAGCTCAGCCAGGTTCGAGCACTACTTAGCATCTGGGCTTTCCAAAGCCCCGGGCCCATGGCGACTGGAGGAAGAGGTTACCCCCAGGCAGAGATTCAGGCACCTGGGAAAACTCAGAGTTGCCCCTAGAACAGATGAGTAGTTCTGCTCAGAAAACAAGGGTTCTGGGCCAGTTTCAGAAGAGCTTGGTGTCATGATGTCCAACTAGGCAGCACCCTTGGCAGCGCAGGGCATGGAGACCATGGAGGTCATGAGCAGAGCTATGAGGAGGGGACACCCGGTCAGCTGCAGTCAATTCATCCAAAAGCAACTGGCCCAAGAATCTGTTTAATAATAAATCGACCCATATATTTATCACTGCATTTTATACTTGATACATTAATATTTTTAAATATTCTTCAATTTTACTCTGTTTTTGGCTGTTTTTTCCTAATATAGCCATGAAGTAAATATAACATATTTAAATTATCTAAAATACTAGGGGACTAGTTTCAGTTTCTGACTGGGATGATTAATATTCCAGAGCATGACGTTGGATATAAAGGTGCTTTTTTTGTGTGTTTAGATTAGTTTCTTAAATTCTGGGAAATGGCATTACTGGGTCAATAATTAGGAACACTTTTAAATTTTTTAATTCAAGATTGTTTTCCAAAGTAGTTGTACAATTTATATTTCCATTAGCAGAATATAATATTACTTGTTTAATCAAATTTGGTCTAGGTTTTTTAATATTACTTGAAATAATTTTTGTTAATTTGATTTCTTTTGTTACTACTAAGTAAATGAATATTTTATGTACTTTGGTAATAAATGTAGTTCCTCATTTATGTGTTAGCTGTTCATGTTTTTTTTGAAACAACTCAAGTGATCCCTTATCAGCTTAAAGGTTCTTAGTGTTTTGGTATCAACAGGAAGAGACTCTTGATAGTGAACGATACTATATTTGTTGCAACAGTTTCCCTAGTTTATTGTTCACCTTTTGTTTTCAGTTATGTATTTTTTATTTTTGAAACAAAAATCACACATAAGTTTTAAATGCTTGTGCAGCCAAATCGTCCATTTGTTTCTATGTATGCTTGTGTTTGCTTTTAAACTAAGAAAGTCCACCATCCACAGATTTGACAAATACGTAATGATACATTATTCTATTTTTCTGCAGTTTAATTTTTTAACTTCTTACAGTGTGGTGTGAGGTTGTGGTTTCTAATTTCTGGCTTGATGTTTATCAGATGAAGGATCTTAATTTAAGACTCCAAATTCTTTTCTCTTTTTAAACCCTAGAGTCTTCACTTTCCCTGTGGCCAACTAGAAAGAGAGAAAAGGTTATAGACAAGTGTGAAAGATTGTTGTTTCCCTAATTAACATGGAGCAAGAGTCGGTGAGAGAGAATGACTTTCTCTGAATGTCTTCCCATTGCAGTTAATAATGTAACATTTGCTTATTTGTATCAAATTAAGGCAGAAATGACTTAAATTGGCCAAAACATACACAAAATACTCATCATTAAACACAAGAGTAGAAAAAATACATTAAAAAACAGAAACTCTCAAGTTTTGCTAGAATCTATCATCTATGAACGGTAAATATGAATGTGTGACTTTTAGATTATTTGACAAATTGAGAAGACCAATTTTTTTTAGGAAAATTGAGTATGGAAGTTAGGAGACAACTGCCTCTATCTGGCCAGATCTGGAGCATTTGACCTGTCAGATGGGGCAGAAAATGACCTCAATGGAGGGTCTCAGTATGAGTTAAGTAGAGGGAACAGGTTTCTGTTGCTGTTCTTTGAAGGCTCAACAAGACTGTAGTTTTAGGCAGAAAAATCCCTCAGAACTAAGGAGGGAAGACTCCCTTAAAAGTGCACATCCAAAGAGGGGCCCCAAATGATTTAAGGATTCGTGGAGAAAAACGCAGAAGGCCAGTGCTTTGATCGTAAGCCGTGTTAGTTTCCTAAGCTCTTTCGTCAGTGGTTTCTGCTTATGTCTTTTGGCAGAAAAGTAAATGAAGGTTGTGAGCAGAGGAAGACATGGTAAAACAGGGAAGCCAGGGCAGATACACCCTTCTCAAATCATTGACTAAGGGGAGCAGATAAGATGAGAAGTGATTGGGTTAGATAGAAATTTTGAAAGGTCTGAGCACTTGTCAGAATCGTCCTGCCAGCAGCAGAAGTGAGGAAGACTGCATGAGGACCAGCCTTGAGGTCACAGGGGCCGAAGTCCATGAGGTTCAGATGGGATGTTAAGTAAACAGGCTGCGAGACAGAGGGGAGAGAGTTCAGGGGAGCGATCTCCTGTGGCTGGGACTGGACAAGCCTGGGGCAGGAATGTGGGCCTCCGGGGGTCTCTTGATTACCTTCCCCTGCATTGGGGAGTCTCTCCAGGCCCCCAGCCAGCGGCCTCGCTTCCTCCTCCTCCCTTGCTCTTGGTGCTTCCCGTCACTTCTCTGCTGCATTCCAGTATCTCTCCTTAGATGATGTACTAGGAGTGTGATTGTCTACTTGATATTTTGGTTCCTCTCCCTGGAAGAGCAGAGTGCAGGATGTACCCATTCAGCCATCCTGAAGCCCCTTTCTGGTATCATGTTGTTTCAACTGGCATTTTCCTGACAGTCCTAGTGAAACGCTTCTTATGTGAAATGCCTATTCATAACCTTGACCCATTTTCCAGCTGGTGTGTTCTTCATTCTGATTAATTTGCTAAAGCTTCTTATGTATACAGGACACTAACTAACCCTTTGCTGGTTAAATGCATTGCAAATGAATGCTTCTTCCGCTGTATGGTTTATCTTTTAACTTTGTTCATAGTATTTTTAGCTATACTTTTTTTTAAGAAAATTTTTTAATGTATAGGGCATAGTTGGAAGGAATCAGTGTTAAAAGGAAAAGATGGAAGATTTATAGATAAGTTTTAAATTTGATGATAGGAAGTAGAGTGAGTTTTCTACTTGATAGGCTACTATGTCAAATAATCAGTCAATTATTTGGTGCAAATAATTAATGAATGAATCAAAAGAACAAGCCAATCAGCCTAATTTTGAAAGTAGAAGGTTAGTTGGTAGAGTCCTCTTGTGGAGAGAGGAAAATAAACAACTGCCTAGGGAAACTGAAGGAATTCTGAGCAACACTAAGAATGCAGTTGAGGTGGTAGAATATGACTTTATAGTAGCATTTTGATTTTCTCAAGCTAGACTCATTGTCCCAAGTAAAAGCATGGAAATAGCACACGTTTGAGATTTTTCTAGCACTGAGGTTTTCTAGGAGTCTGTAAATAGTGGAGGCCCAAGAGAACAAGGAGGTTTACATGGAAGTAAAGAAGGAGAGTCTGAAAGTAGTTTAAAAGAATAAGGGTACTTACTGCTGCCCCACCAGACTGAATCATGTCCCCCACAAATTCATATGTTGAAGCTTTAACCCCCAATGTGACTGTATGTGGTGACAGAGCCTGCAAGATACAATTAAGGTTAAATGAGGTCATAAGGGTAGTGGGCCTGATAGGATAGCGTCCTTAAAAGAACAGGAAGACACACAAGAGAGTGCTACCCCCTGCCTATTTCTCCTGCACCCCAAGGAGAGAGCCCTCACCAGACACTGACCCTGCTGGCACCTTGATCTTGGACTTCCAGTCTCCAGAAATGTGAGAAACTTCTGTTGTAGTATTTAGGCCACGCAGTCTATGGTATTTTTTTTATGGTAGCCTGAATGGACGAAGACATGGGGTAAGGGAAAATGAGCTGCCTCCACCCGAGAGGCCTCAGCGAGAATTGTATATCAAAAGAAGAGTGAGGTTTCTGTACAGGTAAAGAGAGAGAAATTTTTCTGCAGGAGGCTGAAGATGTAGGTCACTTTGCTTCCCAGGAAACTGAAACTCAAATGGACATAGTTCCCTTTATTCCACAAGATGCCCTATAATTACTGTTCATATTTTTACTTTTGATTTTGGAGCTCCATATTATTACGATAGACATTTTAATATTTATAACAGCAATAGTAAAAAAAAATCATGTTTTGAATTTTTGTATTCAGAAAAATCCACCAGTTTATTTCCACTGGCTTTTTCTTTGCTTTCTTTTTTTTCTTCTCTTTTTTTTTTTTTTTTTTTTTTTTTGCACTTTTCACATTGTATTTCTAAATGACAGGATGTGAGAGTTTCTGGCTGATACTTTCAAGCCTGTAACATATTGTGGGTTTAGATTTCTTTTTAGTTCCAATAAATGAATAACCTAATTTAATAAAAATTTTCCCATATTTTTATCACTAATTTTTGGTATATAAGAGGCCTATTAATGTTTTACATATTAATAGTAATTTTAATATATCTCTTCTGGATCTGGTGATGATTATATCTTGAGGAAAACACTAGGTACTTCTTTAACTTATATTTCGATGTAAGCATTCCTTTTGTTTTCTTTTTAAACCAATTTTGATACATGCATAAACATGTACAACTAATAATAAAGTAAATATAAAATTCAAAATCATCGCAACTACCATATTAGCGACCAGTGTTCCAGTAAGGCATAAACTCAGTTATGTATATGCTGGTCTGATGTATGCTAACTGCTAAGAATGCTAACTCATTACATACTCAGTGGTTCTGTAGTTATGTTTAAGAAACAAAATAATTGTGTGCACTAGTTTGTATCAAAGCAGCAATTGAAACAGATGACATTACTACCTTAATGTAAAAACCAACCTGAGAATAACCTTTCAATTTGCAAAGGTCACAGACCAGCCTTGTTGAAACATTAACTTATTTAAATTTTCATTAGCATTTCCATTATTCCTGACCTAGACACTTACATCCCCACATATTTTTAGGAGCTAGATTTATCATGTTTCCTTTATCCTTAGCCACAACACCCCTACGACCCTATTCATCTCTTCATAATAAGAAAACTTTTGCTGTTTTATCATCATTATAATACTGCAGAGTGCAAAGGGCATCTACAATCTTCTAGATAGAGCAGGAATATGTATACAATCTCCAAGTGTGCATCAGGAAATATTTCATTTTGCAAGTGGCTTAAGAATAAGAAATTCTCAGTGTCACATCATCCTGCAATGGCCACGGCTGTAAAAGTGTAAGTTCTAACAATTTTATGTAGAGATGCTTCTCTCACTTAGGAATTTGGCTTTTACTAGCAATTACAATGTAAATACATCCTCTATGATAAATCTAGTTGCTCTTGAAGAGTTTTATTAATAATATTTATCTGCCTGCCTTGTAAATACCATATCAAAATCAGGAGCAGGATGATGATCTGGGCAATAAATCTATTTTAATGTGTTATTTTTTCCTGTTATGTAAAACTTTGAGAACTTTAAAGACTAAATAAGAGAAGAGTCAAGAAAAAATCATTTAGGACAGGGTAAGAAAGCATCGCAAATAGGTTAAACAAATCCCATGTGCCATACTAAATTTTTAAAACTTTGAATGAATGTTTTTAAAAATTTTGAAATCATTTTTATAAAAAAGTAAAAAAGACAGATAAAAATATTAATTGAGGTATCTATCCATGAGGAGCCCAGATGGATAGAAAACAATCCAAAGATTCCTTTGCCGTATTTTTTTTTTTTCTCACATCCCCTTTTGGAGCTTTTTCTTGTTCTCTTTCAATGGAATAGTAGTGATGTAATTATTGCCAATGGCTCTTTTTCAGCGGCACAAATTCCTTTTTACTCCTTCTGGTTTATGTTGCATTTTGCAGGTTCCAGCAAGGTTTTTTGGCTTTTTACAAAAGGCCTGTGAAATGCCAAGAGGGCAAAAGAGAATGCAGAGATTACAGTCAGGAGACAAGGGCCAAATTTGCTAATGGCATATTTGTATCTGGCTGAGCTGGCTGCCCTTGGGGTGGATGTAACTAGTGAACCTTGGGTCCACAGAGCAGATGTTCCCTCTCCAGAGATGTAAAAGGCCACACACCTCCTGCCACTCTGAAAATGAAGATGAGAGATGCCAGAAGACAGGCCAAATAAGCTTTCATATTCCTTCCATTGCCTTTGCCCACATCTTATGTATGCTAGATGGCCCAAAGGACATGCCCTTTCACTCCGCCACCCTGCACAGAACTGAGATAAATATGGCTACATGAAATTAACTTTAGTGTTACGGTTTGTTTAGTCACTTCACTCAGTAATTTTAACCTGAAGTGCAGTCCTTTGAGTTAAGAAAGAGCAAACACTTATCTCAATTTTAAAATTGACAATGATCTTCCAGTTAATGTTATTATCACTTGTAAAACGTATAAGGATAGTCCTTTGCAGTGCCTAACTAGACACAATGTGCTTAAGTAATGGAGATGCTTAAATGATTACGTTTTTAATATACATAAAAGATAATGTTCCCATTGTCATTGTTACATTTCTAATTGTTTTGGCATCATCAATATTTCAGGAATTTTCCAGCCCAATATAACATGATCTATGGTTTTATGCAATTGTGGGGAATTTTACACTGTTTTCTATAAATATTTTCATGAATTTCTTTATTCTGAAGTGAAAGTCCAATATTTTTAATGAAAGTCTAATATTTTTAATGATTCCAAAAGTAATTTCAAAAAACATAATTAAGGCATCGTATTTTCCCCAAATTTGTAGCTATCTCATTTCTACCAAAAAGCAACATTTTATTATCCTAAGAAAATAAATTGTAGGTATTTGCATTGATATACTTCAAGGCCAGGACAGAAAGGACAGTGGTCTGGCATCCCAAACTGTAGTACATAGGCAAATACAACTATCTACAACCATATTTCCCAAGGTATTAGTCAATTCATAAAAATCATCCAAATCATGAATAAAAGTGTACACCAACTCTTACTGACAGATTTGTGATGTGAGAAAAATCACTGGAGAATGCCCAAGTACTTTGTGAGCGTTTCCCTTGGATTTTAGAGAAAGCCCTCTTCAAGTACTGGGAGAATTATCACACGGCAAAATTAGACATTAATTCAAATCTCATGAATATATTCAATTTTTGCTATGGTAATTTTTTAAAGATAAAAGATTAATAAAGACCTCCAAAAAACACCCAGAAAGCTGTGTGTGTGTGTGTGTGTGTGTGTGTGTACGTTTTCTAAAATAAGGTGTTGTTTTTTTTTTTCCTTTTGTGTTCTTAAATGTGTCATTTCCTGACAGTATTGAAGAGAAAGTTGGGATCAGCATGAAAAAACTTTGATCTGGATCACCATAGCAGTTTGTGTATTTTATATTAAAAATATGTGTATATTGTTTTCAAAATATATTATTTGATAACCATTTTTAGTAGCTTCAGGTTTAAATTGGTTCTGATTTTCCCAGCTCAGCTTTTCACAGCTTACTACTAAACAGGAGAACTGGCAAAGCGTGGAAAGTGTTTACCAACATTTCCACTATTACCAGGACCTTGAAGCTTTGTTCACTTTCCTTCAGGTGGCTGACTGGCTCCCGGCTGATGGAGTACCCATGCTCTGTTGCCCCACTGTTGCCACGAGACTTACTCTCCTTCAGAAACTCAAGTTCTCTGCCAAGCAGAAAATGAGGAATCCATCCTGTTCTGAGTGAGTACAGCTATTGCTTCACACCCATCAGCACTTTGCCTTCTACTAGTTGAAGAGTGAAAATTCCAGACAATATATAAATTTTTAGGAAATATATAGGAATTATAGGAACATAGGGATGTAGGAAATAATGTTGGCACATTGCAATCCAAGAAGACCAGCCCCGGTAAGTAATGAGCTTTTGGTGGTGATGGAAGTAGGAGAAGTTCTGAGAAGGGGGCCTCCTGGGGTTTTTCTTCTTTTTCTTCACCTGTTCAGAATAAAAGAGACTTAGAAAGTAGGAACTGACAATCTCATCATAGTCCAGTAGAATTTACACTTGATAAAATCCTAATAATAGGCAATAAAAATTGAGCTAAAAGCTGTGCATACTAACTAGATATCTGGCCAAACCTCTGGAAGGGGATTTTCATCCAACACTGAAATGCCTGGAGAAATGGATTAAAGGCAAAGCACATACCATGTCCATTGGCAAATGGTGAGTCTTGACAAAAAGCACACATCTGAGAATGAGAAAACAAAACAACAAAGTAACAGCAAAGGAACCTGTGTAAAGATACAGGGGAAAGGAAGTCGAAATCATAAAAGTTAAGAAGATAACGCCCAGAATAAGAAATCAAAACAATAAAAGTAAATTACAATAGCTTTTCAAGACGCATTATAGCATTCAAAAATACACAGAATCTATGATTCAGGTGTGAAAAGTACACATAAATAACAGGCTACTGTGCACATAAAACAGGATGAAATGGGATATGGCTGAGAAAAGTGAGATTCAGCCAACTGAAAAGTCATAGTACCATGCTACATGTGAAATAAATGAAGAGTCCTACACCCAGACACCCTTGGCAAAATTTTTGAATTAAATGGTGAAAGAAAATATTGAATGAACACCCAGAAAAACTGGCTGCCTTCATATTTTTTCTCTTCATTACCAAGTGCCAGAACATTTTGGCATATTATCTATAATGTTTTTAAAGGAAAAGGCTGTAACTAAAGAATTTCTTAACCAGCTAAATTGTCTTTCATTTGTGAAGCCAACAGAAGAGACCTTCTCTCATAAGCAAAATTTGCAAAATATGCTAATCACCTGCCCATCTTCGAAACAAATAACATAAAGATATATTTGAGATGGGACAATAATCAGAATTAAGAATTTAAGAAGGTGTCAGTAGTGGTAGAGACAGCAGAGATATATTTGCATTTATTTTCCCCTTCTAAGAAATACGCCAAGAGGAACTTATTTAAAATATGAACAAAGATTTAAGCATAAAGAAATACATTATAGAACAATTATAGAATAACTGTAAAAATTTCCTAAATATTCAGCAATAGACTTCCATACAACAAGTTAAGCTTATGATTAATTCTAATGGTATATGTTAATATAATGATGAAATATTTAGTAAGGAACAGAGTATGAACTAACAGTATAAAGAAAGTCCTGTGTAACTAGTAACACTTTACATCTTTAAAAAGAGATCTGAAGTAAATATTAAAAATAATAACTTTTTAAAATTTGGGGATAATGAATATATAAGTCTTTGTTAAATTTTAGTATATGTAGTTTTTCCAATATTTTTTTTAAATAAAAAGATCCTAGGCAATAGAGTGTAAGAGATATTTATCAAACCTATTACCTTTGGATGATGACAGTATGGTTATTTTTTCTCCCACTACTTTGTACTTTTTAATTAGTATGTAGTACTATGACTTTTCAGTTCGCTCATTCATATTTTTGTTTGCTTGTTTGTTTTAGATTTTACTTCTATTCGAATTATTTTCCCCCTTAAGAGACCTAAAGTTATTCTATTACATAATTTGTCCACACATCTATCATCTTTATTTTTTCCTTTTGCTCCCTTATTTTTAATCTCTTGGTCATTTTTGTTGCATTCTGGAAAAATAATTGAGGTTTTCATTTTATCGCCGATTTGATTTTTTAATCAATTTTACTGTCTACAGCTCCTAATATGAATTTAATACTTTCATTGCAATACTTTTTTTCATATCCCCTATGGAAAGAAATATACTGGCCCAAATGAAAGAAAATCATCCATCAGAGTGTATTTGAAAAAAAAATAGGATTTGGAAATAAGAGCTTTTCAAAACATTCTAATACCCACCAATTATTAGTTAAATGAAACTTAATCTCCATAACTATTCATTTTCTCATCTGTAAAACAAAAGAGTTAACAATTTCTGCTTCCTAGAATTATTATGAGGATTTAGTAATAAAATGCTTTGAAGCAATACATCTCTATAAGAATGATATTTTTTTATTTCAGCATATTATGGGGGTACAAAAGTTTAGGTTATGTATATTGCCCATGACCCCCCACCCCTCCGAGTCAGAGCTTCAAGCGTGCCCATTCCCCAGACAGTGCACATTGCACTCATTATGTAGGTATACACCCATCCCCTCACTCCCCACTTGTGCCCGACACCCAGTTGGTGTTATTCCCAAATGTGCACTTAGGTGATGATCAGGGAAACCAATTTGCTGGTGAGTACATGTGGTGCTTATTTTTCCATTCTTGGGATACTTCACTTAATAGAA
>CM052443.1:11416881-11438042 GCA_028533085.1 Varecia variegata | reverse complement strand
AGAGGTGCTATAGCCCCATTATTTCTTATAGCTGAGTAGTACTCCATGGTATACATATACCACATTTTGTTAATCCACTCATGTATTGATGGGCACTTGGGTTGTTTCCACATCTTTGCAATTGTGAATTGTGCTGCTAGAAACATTCGGGTGCAGATGTCTTTTTTACAGAATGACTTTTGTTCTTTTGGGTAGATGCCCAATAATGGGATTTCTGGATCGAATGGTAGGTCTGTTTAAGGTATCTCCATATTGCTTTCCACAGAGGTTGCACTAGTTTGCAGTCCCACCAGCAGTGTATGAGTGTTCCTGTCTCTCGGCATCCATGCCAACATGTATTGTTATGGGACTTTTTGATAAAGGCCATTCTCACGGGAGTTAAGTGATTCCTCATTGTGGTTTTGATTTGCATTTCCCCGATGATTAGAGATGTTGAGCATTTTTTCATATGTTTGTTGGCCATTCTTCTATCTTTTGGGGGATAGGAAGCTGACTTTAACTGTAGATTGGTTTGGTGTGGGGCTCAGATGGGCAGCAATTGTCCTTTCAGTTATAACTGGAGTTAAGCTGCTGAATGAAGCTCTCTTTAACAGGGAGCATTGCCCATTTGCTTGGGAAAACAGAGTAGAACAACATCAATGTTATTCTGTGACTTTGGCAATCCTGAAGAGAACAATTGGGGCAGACGCAGACATTTGTTTTAGAGGAGGAAGTCCTTACTCATTGAAGCAGAAAAGGATCAAGTACAAAAAAATAAGGGGAGTAGGGGAGTAGGCAGTGAGGCTAACTCTGCGGTCCCTAACCCCCAGTACGGTTGTGGCCTATTAGGGACTAGGCCGCAGAGCTCTGCTGCCCCCTCTCCCCAGCCCATCCGTGGAAAAACTGTCTTCCATGAAACTTAGGACCTGGGGCTGCACAGCAGGCTGTGAGCAGCTAGCAGGCAAGTGAGGGAGAGGGAAGTTTCATCTGTATTTAGAGCTGCTCCCCATCACTCTATCACTGCCTGAGCTCCATCCCCACCCTGTCTTCCCCGTCCCCCTCCGGGCCAGAGAAAAATTGTCTTCCATCAAACCGGTCCCTGGTGCCAAAAAGGTTGGGGACCACTGTTCTAACTCATCTAGGCAGGCAAGTAAGTGGTCAGATCCAGAGAGGCAACAAGTAACATTCGGCCTAGTCTTCTGAACCAGTTCCTCTTCTCGCTCAAAACACAGCTAGACTGCATTTCCCAGCCTTTCTGGCAGCCGGGTCTGCCTTCGGGACTGAACTCTGCCCAATGGAATATAGGTAGAAGTGATGTGCACTTCAAAATGATGTGCCCAACCTATTAAACCCTCCTAGGCATGATCCTTTATTCTTTTTCCTTTCCCTGGATTAATGCAGATCTCCACAGCCACCCTGGATGTCGCATGTTGAAAAGGCAACAGCCACAGGAGGGGTGGAGCCTGGGTCCTGATTATTGCAGAGATGAGGCATTTCTACCACTAAAGAGCACTCACTTCGGATTTTCCACGAGCACAAAATAAACTTTTACAGTGCTGCAGTGGCTAGGGTTGCCCTAACTAATCGAGGCTCCCTCACACCAGGAAGCAGCAAGGGGAGGATAAAAAAATCGAAGGCCAAAAGCCTGAGAGTAGAAGGGTAGAAATGGGAGCCCTCACAAAGGGCCTCAGAAATAAAGGATTTTGAACCAAGGCAGCAGAGAGTGAGTGAGGGCTTGGTGCATAGCAAGCACGGAGGAAAGGTTAGTTGATTTAATTGTCTTGCAGTCATCTTAGTATCATACAGCATTAGCAGCAAGAACAGATTCATGCCTAACTGGAAATCAAAGGAAGTGTTATGTGATACTTTGTTTCACTGGAATACAAATAGGCCCTGATGGCTCCCATTATTTGAAAAACAGAGCGAAACAAAACAAACAAGCTAAAAAGCACCTTTGTTTCCATATCTCCCCTGTAGTTGCCACTCAGTTGCTCTGCTCTTCTCTGCAGCCAAACCTCAGGACAGAGGAAATTGTCTATGAATGCTATCTCCTATCCTTTCTCAAGGAGTCTTCATCTCATGCCAATGTGGTATCTGCAAAAGTGATCCATGACCTTCATAAAGGCAAAGCCAATAGAAAATTTTCAGTTTTCATCCAACGTATAACTTTCATCAGCTTTCAGTAGAATTGATCATTTATTTCCTACTTAAAACTATTCATTCCTGTTCATTGAATTCAGAATAATATACAAGTATTTTTAGCACAACCATTTCTGTATAAGCTAACCATTGCCTGCCCTCTGCTATATTTAGGTGATAAAATAGTGTATAGCACAGAGATTCCTATATTCAAAGATCCTAGCTCCAGAATGTTTCAACTTTGACATCTATAAGTTAACTATCTTTCTTTCTGCCTCAGTTTCCTTTTTTGTACAATGGAGAGAATTATAAGTACCTTCCTTATAGATTTGTTATGAGGATCAAATGAAATAATGCATAAGAATCATGCCTGGCACATATTATAAGCTCTAATACTATTATTACATTTTCATGCTTTTATCCTTGTTATATATCCTCCCACCACACTGCATTTCTCTCTGCTCCTTGTGCGGGCAAAGTTGTGTTTATTCCCACTGCCCCCACCTTGACACCATCCATATTTTCTTTCTTCAGCCTGGAATGCTTATTCCTCCAATCTCCCTGTCTGGTTTCTTTTCATTCTTCCTTTTGAAGAGGTTTTTGATGGCTATTTTATCAAAAATAGACGCTCATTTTAATTTTTCATGGTGTCCTATTCTTTTCCTTCATGGCACAGAAAACCATTTGTAATTGTTTCATAACACACACTCATGCCTATGCATTTAGTGGTTTTTCTCTCTCCTTGAACTATAGGCTTCATGATGTTAACAACTATGGAGGCTTTGCTCATCTAGGACATAGCACAATGCCTGGCACATATTAGGTGGTCAACAAATACTTACTGAGTAAATGAATAAATGAATGAATGTAAGTGCTTTTAGTACTGGGTCACAACTCAAAAAAGATTTTAGTCAGTGATTCAGGTAGAGGAGGAAGCAGACAATAGGCAGTGCTTCATATGAAAGTATAACAGAATGTAAACATCTAATATTTAGATATTTGTGTAGTAATTGAGAACTAATTCATGTTCAGATAATAATTATCACATTTTAAATAAAATAAAACTGTATGTGTATAAGATTAAAGTCATCCCATAAGTGATCACAGAATCTTTATTAGCTCTAGAAATGGTTTCTGTTTAAAATGATATAAGCTCATTGAAGGCAAATCTTAAAATGGTGCCTAGGACAAGCAATTGAAAAAGTAGATGCTTGATAAATACAGATTAATTAATTAACAGTTCCCTTGAAAGAGTTGGGTAGCTGAAATTGCTACAATTCTAAGTGACATGCCTCTAATTCCCCATTTTGATGGAAGCAATCCTGCCAAGTAAAATTGGCTGCAATTTCTAGCTAAGCTCAGCTTACTTTAATATTTTTGGCTTTTCCCCCAAATATTTATAGTTTTCTTTTCACCTCCAGTGATTTACTATTCAACCATGGTTCACAGAGGTTAAAAACACCAACCTTAGTACATACACAGTGTTGCTGTCAATGTCTTGAACAAAATTTTCTCATTCTGAGGGTATGGCAAAGAATTACCAAGCATCAATTATCTGTCCTCTCCCACTTTCATGCCAAACATTTTTTCACCAAGGGCATATTATATTCCAGACATTACCTTCAGAGCTGACTTCAGTGGGGTCATGGAGAAGGGATAAGAAATGTGTTTCCGTGTGACACAAGAATTTGCTCTTTTTGTTAACGGTTTGCATGCCTCAGATGCCTCTGCACTGCCTCTGGGAGTTGATGATTCCACAGTGTTGACAGAAAAGCCTGGAATGTTTCTGTTATATAACATGAAAGGTAGTAGTATTATTACTCTTATTGATTAAAATGGTGCTAGGAAATCCTCTCCCAAAGGTTATACATCCACCTTAAGAGCAGAACGGGAATAACGTGACCACGATTCACCTTTATGAGGCAAGTGCCTTGAGGTAAGGGATCAGCTACGTACAATATTGACAGGTTTAGTTCTTCTGGGGACATGCACGTGTAGGCCCTCACATGGGATTGTGAGGATGATGAAAATGTCTTTGTATGTGCCCCCTTCTCCAGGCTCCTCTCACAATCTTCCCTCAACCCATTTCCTTCACCCACAAACTCCCAGACCCCAGATACAGCTCTCTCCCTATCAAAAGCCTGAGCAAGGTACCTTGCAGACCCTAAAACACATCCTCCCTGTTTTCTCCACCTTCTTCTATCTTGAGATTTTCCATCCTGTTGAACAACAGTAGGTCAACCAGCTCTCTCTGTTGTCAATCCCTGTCCTAAATGGGGAGAGCAGAGACGAAGGTTCCTGAGGCCACATCTTTCTTTTGCTCTTATCCCTGAATTTCTCTTCTATGTTCTATCAATATTAACAGCTTAAGTTTCTTTTTCCCATGTGTTTCATGTGCCCCATTTTTTCTTTTTTAAAATGGATTAGGAATCTATAATTTTCTACCCAATACATTTTATCTCATCACCCCTTTTCAAAGTTACCTATTCATTGTTTATCTCCCTTCTCATTTCCATTTACCTTCTAATCCAATCTCTTCTTAAACAGAGCCTTTCCAGTTTAAATTTTTTAAAGATGGTTCAACATTTCCTTGCATTCATTTATTTACTTATTCATTCATTCATTCACTAAACATTTGTTGGGTGTTGGCGTGCCAGAAACTCGAGTTGATCATGGGGATGCCATACCCTGTTCCCACATTAATGAGTGAGAGAGTTCAAAAAGTGTGGAGTATTAGTAATAAAGATGAGAAAGCAAACATTGGCCTGGTTTGAGTTTTGTTTAAATCCAAGTATGAAGACCGAATACATTTTTAAACTTAAAAGAGGCACACAGATGTTTGAGCATTTGCAATGTCAGTTGATTCATATTGGTGAATTGCTGTGCAATCTTGATTACATTACAAGGAAAAGATTTTTTCTTTTGTTTTGTTTTCCCTAATACTAGTGTATACATGGGAGGAAAAGAAAGCAGCAACAACTATGAGTTTTCTGTTTCATAAAGAAAAGATCCAGTATCTTGCACTAACATAAAATGTGTGGTTAGATTGGTAGACTTAAGTTTAGAATTCTAAACAAAAAAATCTCCACCGTTGATACTTTTATGAGTTGGATTGAACTCTGGATGAGAGAGAGTGTCCAAGGCCCCAGGCAGCATTGAAACCTCTCCCTAGAGCCCTAGAGTGCAATACAGGACACCGATCTAAAGTCTTAGTCTGTCTTACTCCTGTCTCCTGCTGACAGTAACAGCATGCCTCTGGGAGCCACAGAACTACCTCTGTAGAAGAAACCAGGGATTCATTCTGAAGGTCAAGGCCAGAGAGCTCATAGAAGCTGTTGCGGAGCACTGTAGGAAATGATTGCAAGTTGATGGTGAGTGTGCTTTTCCAGGCATGTAGAAGGGTTTTAGTACTGCAGGTGCAATTACCACTTAGCAAAGAATCAGCACCCTCTTACCGAAATTAGAGCACAAAATGAATCAGGCTGGTGGACAAATTGTCGTATGTGGCCCTGCTGTGTTAGTGACCTATATTCACTTTCCAAAGTTAGTATGAAGCTCCGTGTTTGGAGGTAGCGATTTAGTGGAAGGTGGCAAGGAAGATAATGCATTCTAGGGAGGAACAGGGAGCATTCAGCTTTATGATATCTCTTCAGATGTCAAAAAGCCATTTTGGGATATAGTGCAATCAACTTCCATCTCCTCACTTTATAACACTGAGAGAAGTCAAGTGTGCAAGGATGTGAGTGAGGAATTGGAGCTTCTGGTATGATGACAGGAAGGACAGGGCAGAACACAGTTAGGACCTTCAGTGTCATTAAATATGGGCGAGTAGAGCATCTAAGTGTTCAATACAGAAAATGAAAATGCCAGGTCTCAAGAATGCTTTCATGGATAATATGATTTTAAGTTTTTAAAGGTTAGAGTTAGAATGAGGTTATAAGTCCAAGAAATTTCTGCATTTCTAAGAGTAGTCTTCATCGGAATCAGCTTGTAAATGAAAATAAGCAGAGAAATTGATTCCAAAAGAATTACAAAATGAACTTTAGCTAGGAAAAATAATTAAAATTTTTGTCAAGTGACTTGTTGATTGTCTATATCTTACATATGTGTTTCTTCTGTGTATAGCATTTTTTATTAGTTTTTATTTTGAGGGTGGCAGGGATCTTGTAACTAATGTGAACGTGGGTACAAAATAAATGTAAAAAGAAGGGGAAAACACTGAAAAGTAAAGACACTCCAACTCACATTTAATTGGAAGTATTTTTATAAATTTGCTGCCATGGCAAAAATTAGAGTATAAATTTCACCTAATTAAAAAATAATTGAAATTGACATTCATCTGAAACTAGTCTATATTTCAGAGCATGGAATAAGATTAAATTGTATTTGTCATTCAATTCAATAAATATTTGCTAAGCATTATTATAAAGCATTTTAAAGGCCCTTTTTTAAAAAATTAGTTTTTTTTTGGTCTTGAAAATTTAAAAACGAGAGCAAGGGCATGGTGAGAGATGTGCTTAAGAGGTATGTTCAAGGGATTGTGACAGCAATTGGGAGAGTTCATTTATAACACATTTTTAGTGACCAAGTGTGCTCACTTTTGACTTTAGGAATGTAGGTGGCCTAAGAAGGTCCACATACACCAAGAAAGTAGAGTTTTAAGAAGTTAAACATGGTAAACACCATAAAATCCTCCTGACATTAAGGAACAGGGAAACTTATATGTGTGTGTGTGTGTGTGTGTGTGTGCGCGCGCGCACACACACACACTTGTATTTATATATTGCAAAATTGGCAGCCAAATTTAGGGATCTTAAAGAGCAAAATCTGTAAAAAAAAAAAAAAAAAAAAATTGAAGCAATACATACAGTTAGGACACAAGCAGGGAGAGCTGGAAGAACTAGAGGAGGATGTATGTTAAATGGTACTGTGCATATGTTTGTGTATGTGTATATGTGTGTGCATGTGTGTGTGGCACAGTGCTCTTTTTATGTCTTTATATTTAAGGTTGAAGTTTTGGCATGTGTATGTACGTGTATATAGAGAGAGGATGAAGACCATAGAGGAGGAGATATTGAAAATAAAAATGCAAATAATTAAAATCATAAGATCCTAGAGTAGTAAAGATGTAATGCTACCAAGATCAAGGGTTGAAACACCCATGTTGTCTTGGAGGTGAAGGCAGGAAGAGGTTGATCTTTCTTCAGACTAGGGGAGTGTAATCCTTCCTCTCCTGGTAAGGGTGGGTGGTAAGTGGTTTATGAAATGTACAGGATGGGGAGGAGACTGAAAGGAAATAGAGATAATAAAAATAGGAGAAGATTTGCAGAGAGGAGTGAGTTGACAAGGTTTATGTGTGAGGATCTAAATTCTCTTTTTAAAGTAAGAGGCAGGGATGTCGAAACTACATTTCTTATTCTGCACTAGAATAATGAATCCATTTTGCTCTAACTAGCTCAGTGGCAATCTAAGAGATTTTAAGGAGGGGGACTAGTTAGATTAACACTAGATTTGCTTTCATTATTATTTATAATACTACTTTCTTCTTTGGTATGCTTCATAAACTACCTTATGTCTTAAAGTCTTCCTCAACCTTATAATAATTTTTATGTTCTCCTTATTTATTAATATTTCAGAGTGAATCAGTAAGTGCAAAAAACATTTTGAGTTAATTTTTCAATAAAACATATGTTCAAGGTATTAGACAAAAGAGAAGAAGCTAACATGTATTGCTTATGAGATTTGAGACTAAATCAATAAGACAACATTAATGTATTGTTGGAGAACATTTATTTTTTAAATAGGATATTTTAATATGTGGAAAAATAGTTTCTTCAATGCATATTGTTCAACTGACCCAAAAGTCAAATGAAAATATTAAATATTCTACACTTATAAAAGCTTACCTGTCAAGAAGTTTAATTTGTTAAGTAATAGTTCTCAAACTTTGTATTGTGCCATGCAAGTAACATCATTTGGTCAAATAATGTTATTTTTATGTTTTAGACAAAATTATACTTCTTTTTAAAATAATCCCAAGTAGTGATATATTTTCTAAAATCTTCATTGTGAAGCAAAAATTCTGATTTATTAGACAGTAAACTCATCTCTGAAGTGCTTCAAACAATTTGTAGTTGGCTTTAAACAATTCGAACATTTATTCTTAGAAAACTTTGAGAAAAATTCTGTGTTATTCTTATATAGTAAATAAGCAAAGGGACACTGATACAGGCTAAGTAGTTTTCCTAAGGTCATGTAATTATGTAAGAGTAGACAAAAATCTTTAACCTTTTATAGCTCTTCATTTAGTTCTTTCTGCATCTGTTCGTATCATGCCTCATGCTCTCATCATTAATTTGAACCCTAAGCGGCTCTCTCTTTCTCAAGGAAATGTCTCTTGAAGGATTTTGTAATGGTGTCATAAATTTCACTGGCTCATTGGCTAACTGAAATAGATCATCTTACATATGTGGTGTTATTCTACAATTGTGACTTGGAGGAAAGAAGGGCCAGGTGGGGAGATAGAAAGGAAGTTGGAAAATCATTATAGCATATGCTCTCAAAATTAATGAGCATCTATTTTTTTGGTCTCAGATTTGTACTGAACTTTTAAAATATTTTTAAGGGAAATTTTCTGCTTTAAGGAGAATTTTTATAGACTCATTAAAAGAAAAAAAGCAATGCTTCTCCCCAGAGAAGGAGAACCAGTGTACTTTCAGAGGGTAGGAGCGCCAACTGGACCTAAGGGCAGATGACTGGGGCCTCTATTGGTCTTGGACCGGAGACATCCACAGGTAGAGGGGGTGGTGTGTGGTCAAGAGACAGTGGACTATTTGCTTGTGTATTAGTTTTCTAGGAACAGAAATTTATTGTCTCAGAGTTCCGGGGGCTAGAAGTCCAGGATCAAGGTGGCTGCAGGGTTGTTCCTGATGAGAGTTGTGGAGGAGGGATCTATTTCAGGCCTCTTTCCTTGGCTTATGGATGGCTGTCATCTCTCTATGTCTGTTCACATCATCTTCCCTTTGTGTCTCTGTGCCCAATTTCTCCTTTCTATAGGGTCACCAGTCATATAGGATTAGTGCCCACCGTAGTGACCTAACTTTAATTTGATGACTTCTGTAAAAACTTTATTTTCAAATAAGGTCACATTCTGAAGTTAGGATTTCAACATGTGAATTTGGGGGGTGGAGAATACAATTCAACTCATAACAACTTGATAATATAAAAGTACTGACTTCAGTTTATTATTATTTTTTATTGATACATAATAATTTTACATATTTATGGAGTACATGTTATATTTTGATTCAAGCATATAACATATAATGATCCAATCAGGAGCAAAATATACTGATGCAGTGAAGCTAGCTAGAAAATGACAAAGAAGATTTTGAGATAAATCTGTATCTACTGATCTGTTTATTATAAGGCACTTTCAAAAGGAGAAATATCAAGAAATGACAACATAGGCACCTAATTTGGAAATTTAAAGGTAGCCGAAAGAATAACTAAGCCTGGAAACTATTATAAGTGATTTCCTCCGAGGTCTTGGGCCTGAGGTCTTGAGACAGGGAAAGAAATCAATTATTTCCATTATAGGTCCTCTTGCATTATTTCACTTTTTAAAGCTGTGTGCAGGTATTCTGAAACAATCTAATTTAAAAATTAAGCCAAATTTTTAAATTCCTGATGATTTTGAGATCAACTGGTAGTAGTAAAAAAGTAAGAATAGTCTTGGAAGATCAGGTAAGATGACTTCCCCTGGTAAAAACTTTTATGATGTCCCTAGGCAGGTAGTTGGCAATTGGTAGTGAAAGATGGGGCATCATAGGAGCAGGGAATAAAGGTGCCTTTTTTCACTTAGAAAAGTGGTTCCTGGTAGGGAAGTATTGAGAGACAGAGTATAAAACTGAAAATATAGTTTCATGATTAGAGGGTAGAGAATAAGGCTGGGAGTATCCTAGATTTTTTTCTCAGATACATCACTCACTTGTTTTATGATTTTGAACAAAATGTTTAACCTTTATATCTCACTGCAAAATTTTTTTATTGTCTGTACAATGAGAGAAATACTCCTCCTTCCTTTGATTTATAATTTGTTTTCTTTTCAAGCATTTTATTTTAAATTGTCTATATATATACACACACACACAAACTATATATATACATATATATATACACATATACATATATGTGTGTACATATACACACACTTACTTTGTTGGCAGATATAATAAAATTTTATTGCCATATTATAATAAATTATTCTTCAAAAGGCTTCTAAAGATCAGAAAAATCCACCCTACTTCTTACTCTATGCAGCAAGGTTCCTGCTTTCTGAATTGTGAATAAAAGGTGAAAACTCACAGCCCACTAGCAGGAATTAAATAGCGACCTACTGGTTCTGGATACGGAAGTGTCACTTAGGAGACAATTTGCGATGACTGTAACTGCTGATCAATTGAAGTGAGTTCCATGTTGACTATGAGGCAAATCAGACAGACAAACAAACAAATGTGCCTGTGCGCAGTGAAACTCTACAAAGCTTATTCCTGCAGAGAACCCAGAAATTGAATTTGGAAAATCTCTTTTCAAGTTTTAATGAGCCACCTGCCTCCAGCTATAAAACCCAAAAGAAAGGAGAGGAAATATGCTAAACAACAAGAGGCAGTTTCTAGCATTGGGGAACAGGGTCTCTCTAGTGAAGTTATCTTTTGTATAATATTATGAGTCTTTCAGGGAACATGAAGTTTCGTCTTGAGTTAGTTAATATTTGATCATTGTTTTTAAGTGTTATCATTTACTTTTTTAATTCATCTTCAACTTAAGCAGATAAAAAAATGAAGTGAAAATGTTATTTTTGTGAAACAGTCATTGAATATTTACTAAATGTTAGTCACCATAGAAGGTGCTATAAACCAAAAAATGAAAAAGAAAAAAGGCAATTAAGATATGGAAGACCTCTTCCGGCAGAGAAAACCATCATTATAGATTATTGAAGAAAAAAAACAGGGATAAAATACACTATTTGCTGTATGGATATATAAATAGATAAATAGACAGACATAAGTATTGCAAATTTTGTTTTGTTTTTCTATACCTAGGAGGAATTTTCTGACCAAACTGCCATGGGCCCTCTGGAAATAGGAAAAGATAAAGCAGAATGTCTATTTCCTTAATGTAAAGAATGACCTCATCTTGTTTAGCAGGGTAGAGCTATGCTAGTCTTTTGTTATCACAATGCCATTTTTGTACTATTTAATTTTCTTAATTCTCTCCATTCTTAGCATGACAACAAGCCAACCTGTTATTAGTAAGAGAAGGCACCTTTCAATATTAAAAAAATGTAGATAAACCTCATTAATTTGGAGAAAAGTAAGAAAAGAAAGCTAAAGTGATGTTATACATGTCATATGTATATATGTCATATGTATATATATATATGATCAGCAGTTAAAAATACAAGGTAGGGGGAATGGAGAGTATAGACCTTCAAGGAGAACTTATCTATCAAAAAGTAAATTCATTTTGGAAATGCCGTGCTCTTGTTAGTAAACGCCAGACATTACTGAAGGATAGCAGACACATGTGTGAGGTAGTAAGTACCCCTAGGAGAGCCAATCCTAGTTACTGCCAAGGTAGATGATAGGAATAGGGCTCTATTTTTCAAAATACCTTGGATACCAGCTCTTCCATCTGATCAAATCTCCCTCTAATTCTGAGCTCTGCTTGGTCTCTACTGCTGTTCTGTCTTTTACACTTTCATATCTAAATGTTCATTTTTTATTAATAGAAGGAAATCAGCTTCATTGAGTCAATTGACTGCAGAGGTCCCCAACATTTTTGGCACCAGGGACTGGTTTCATGGAAGATAATCTTCCACAGCCCAGGGTGGGGGGAATGATTTTGGGACGATTCAAGCGCATTACATTTATTACATTTGCAGCCGCTTCCCAGTGCTAGCATCACCGCCTCAGCTGCACCTCAGATCATCAGGCATTAGATTCTCATAAGGAGTGTGCGACCTAGATCCCTCGCATGCACAGTTTACAGTAGGGTTTCTGCTCCTGAGAGAATCTAATGCCGCTGCTGATCTGACAGGAGGCGGAGGATGTGGGCGATGGGGAGTGGCTGTAAACACAGATGAAGCTTCTCTTGCTCACCTCTAGCTGTGCAGCCCACTTAGTAAGAGGTTACGGACTAGTGGTTGGGAACCACAGGTCTGTAGGGTGCCTAGTCCAGGGACACACATAATGTGTACAGAATAAATGAAAGAGGAAGAGAAATGATGGGGAAGCTGTAGTGTCTCATTCTCTGAACAAATAAAACAAAGCTAAATGAGAATCTCAGAACATTAGAGCAAAAGATTTGACAGACTGTTTAATAAATCTTGCCTCCCCACTTCTGCCTACATGTTTTTGTAGCTGAAGTCTGAGAAAGGTAACATCACCAAGCTAGCTAATGACAAAACCAGCTTGCCATGCTTTCTCTCTGTCTCTCTCTCTCCTGTATTTTAGGGTTAGTGAGTAAGTGAGAGAGGGAGGGAGGGGCTGGAAGAATGGAAGAGAGACACAAACTATGAAGCACAATTTTCAAATTAAAAAATAAAGACAATTCAAACGCTCCTCTGAATTCTTCAAGTCTTTTGATTTTAAGCACACTACTATTTCAACTGAATTTCATTCCACGGAGAGTAACAATATAATCAAAGCAGTATTCATTTCTGTGAGATTTATTGTCCTGCTCTACCGTTACAAATCTAAATGGGGTAGAAAGAAGCATAGTGGAATGCCCCAAATTTTCTTGAAACAGACAAATAGAGGATAAAGTCTATACTTTCTTCATTTGCTTCTCATCTCTCATGGCTTTGTGTGCTTTCTTTTGGTGTGAGAACACTTGGTGGAGATAGGGCCGTCGTCTCTGTGACACATTGTGCGTTTGCATATGGAGGAAGGAGATTTGGAACGAGAGACAGGCAGCAGGGACAAACAAGCCATTAGGGCACAGGGATCCCATTTTCAGGTAAAGGACCTTGCTAATGAAGAGAACTACACAGGAATGCCAACAATAACTTAAATAGAATCCTCCAAAAATCCACTCTAAATTTAACTTTCTATATAAAGCCTTCTTCAACATTTTCCATAACCTATTAAAACATCTTAATGAATATCATATTGAGATGGAAGGAGGCCATTACATTGTGTGGAGAATTTGCATTAATAGCTAAAAAGGTATTAGTTTCTTGCTCCTTAGCAACTGCTAGTGATTTCTTGTACTTTTTTTCCCCAGTTTTAAGGTGACCTTGTTCTTTTCCTTCCTAATTTATAGCCCCAAAAGGAAGATAGTCCAACAAATAGTTGTAAAAAAATGCTAGTTTTGTGAATGTGATTATTGTCAAACTAATATTCAGAAAGAGATACACTCCTATCACTGTGTAAACTGTTCTGCATGGAGTGGTATTGCGTTTGTGTGTTTACCTCGTCTTAACAAAAACTGCAACAATAATGTCTAATATTTGTGGAGTGCTGACAGTGTGCCAGGCTCTGCTCTAAATGCTGTGCATGTATTAACCCGCTTCCAACCCTGTAAGGTTAATGCTAATATTATCCCCATTCTACACATGAGGAAATTGAGTCAGAGAGAGATTAAATAACTTGCTCATTGTCACGTGACTTCTGAGTGGTAAAAGCAGGATTAACATTCAAGTAATTTGACTGTTCTTAATTTCCAAGTTAGATAGCTTCTCTTACTGAACCAAAGGTAGGGTCCATTGCCCAAGTTGGCACTCACTCCCAGGAAACCATGAGAGATCAGTGCAGAATTTAGGAGCTCCATGGAGTTTGTGAATTCTCAAATCCTGAGTATTAGAGTTTAAATGTACTCTAGAAATCAGAAATTCCAAGGCCCCATTTTATAGCTGGGGCCTTGGAATTTATAGTTAGCGTATGAAAGAACCAAAGTAGTATAGAGAACTAGAAGTTGTACTCAGGTCTCCTAAATGCTTTCAATCGTTTTCCTTTGGTCCTGCAAGGGAGGTTCTAAGCACTCATATGTTGTCATGGGTTTGGAAAATTCATTTGCACTGACATAAATGATTTCAATAAGTTTTAGGTACTGTATACTGGGTGATAGTTTAAGTGATTTTATATAGTCACTAACATTATAATTATTATCCTTGTTTTCAGGTAAGAAATCTGCAACTTAAGTTAAATGTTACAGAATGGTTTTTGATTTAGTTAAGAGTCTGACTTTTCTATTTCTAAGTAAGTTGCAATGGATGTTAAGCTGCCCACTGAATAGAGCCTCATGTCCAAGGCCACATCCCCTTCCCAAGGGCAGCCCCAATTCAAAGAACGCACAGGCTAATTTTCAAGGCCCATTTCAGCCTCTCAGCTCCCTATGGGATGCTAGGGTTGGCTGAGACCATATTATGACTACATCACAGTCCAACTTCTCTTTTTGCCAATCCTGCTTCCTTTATTTTCTTTCGCAGTTATGAATTAACAGCTGTGAATTACAAAGGCCCTCCCCAGCAAACTTCCTGCAGGGTCATCTCCACTTCTGAGTCTGCTTGCAGGGGAATTGGACAGGTGACATTTAACTATGTGTGTCACTGGAATTAAGAAAGTCTTACCAAGAAATAAGAATAGGTCTATTTATAGGTGCAGTAAACACAAACATAAATGCATACAATATAAGCATCTCCCCCTCTCTCTCTGATCATCCATCCCTGGCCCCAAGGTAGTATATGCTCATGATCTGAGCATCATTCCCTGGAGTGGAAATGCTTGGCAATGGCATTTCAGGTTCATTGTTCTTAGGATCAGCATTTGACATGGCTGGGCCCCTGTGTTTTAATTCTTCAACTGTCCTTGGAGTGGAAGTTGTGAGGGACCTAGTTCAGTGTGAAAACATCATGTGAACTGTGTTGCTTTCCTGGGGCTGCCATGACAACATATCACAAACTAGGTGGTGTGAAACAACAGAAATTTATTCTCTCATAGTTCTGGAGTCTAGAAGTCTGAAATCAAGGCCTCATGAGGAGCATGTTTCCTCTGCAGACCCTAGAGAAGGATCCTGTCAGCTTTGGGGACTCCAAGTGTTCCTTGGCTGGTGACAGCAAAATTCCCATCTCTGCCTCCATCTTCACATTGGCTGCTTCTTCATATATCTCTCTGTGTTCCCTTCATTTCTTATAAGGAAATCAGTCATTGGATTTAGGGCCAACCTTAATCCAGGATGATTTCATCTTGAGATTCTTGACTAATAATGTCTATAAAGACCCTATTTCCAAATAAGATCACATTTTGAAGTTCTGAGTAGACGAATTTAGGGAGACAGTATGTAATCTAATACATGAATAAATAAGTTATCAGTCACGAAGGCAGCTGCCTTTATTGTCACTCACCTCTTATTTCATAACCCCAGCCTCCCCACCCCTCTGCTACCTGTTCCTGTCGAGAGCATGGTCAGTTTCCCACAAGGTCCTCTCCTCCAATACTGTTATATCAGGATTTGGGATTTATTTCACATTAATTTATATACTTTTAAAACCCAATTTACAGAGGTGTACCAGTCAGGGTTCCACCAGAGAACAGAATCAATAGGATGATAAAGTAGGATATATAAAGTGATTAATTTCAAGGAATTGGCCTATGGGATCGTGGGGTCTGAAATGTGTAGGGCAGGTTCGTAGGCTGGAAATCTGCCTGCACCGCAGTTCACAGGCAAGATTTCTTCTTCCTCAGGGAAACTTCAGTTTTGTTTTTAAAGCTTTCACTTGATTGGATGATGCCCACCCTCATTATTAAGGATAATCTCTGGCCGGGTGTGGTGGCTCACACCTGTAATCCTAGCACGCTGGGAGGCCGAGGCAGGAGGATCACTCAAGGTCAGAAGTTCAAGACCAGCCTGAGCAAGAGCAAGACCCCGTCTCTACTAAAAATAGAAAGAAATTAGCTGGACAACTAAAAACGTATAGAAAAAATTAGCCGGGCATGGTGGCGCATGCCTGTAGTCCAAGCTACTCGGAGGGCTGAGGCAGGAGGATCGCTTGAGCCCAGGAGTTTGAGGTTGCTGTGAGCTACGCTGATGCCACGGCACTCTAGCCTGGGCAACAAGAATGAGACTCCGTCTCCAAAAAAAAAAAAAAAAAAGGATAATCTCCTTTCCTTAAAGTCAACTGATTCTAGATTTTAACCACATGTACAAAATATCTTCACAGCAACACCTAGATTAGTGTTTGACTAAATAGCTAGGTACTATCACCTAGCCCAGCTGACTCATAAAACTAACTACCACAAGAGGGGTAGTCTATTATTGTCTTTACTACTCTATCTGACTAGGGAGGCTCTCAGTAATATTAGAAATCAATAATTTTGTACTGTGGCTATCATAAGCTAGCAGGAAAAATAACTTTACCTATTGTGAATTTTTTAAATACATAAATACTTCTATTCTTTGAACCCTGAAATTGTGACCTTTTACAGAGCAGGTGAACATAAGAATATTCTATATAATATTATTAGATGACAATCTTCTATATTCTATAGAGGACAATCCTCAAAACATAGGTGAGACCTACTATATCTTTCTTTATGTTAACCAAGGTTTGATATGCACCAAGAATCAAATTTCTCATTGGATAACTTACCCAAGGTCCCAAACTGGTGAATAGGAGAGCTTGGATTGGAACTCATGCCTACCTGATGGCAGACCTAAAGCTTATTCTTACTTATGTTCACTAACCCATTAACTAGAAAGGCCAGGGCTAGATCTCAGAGTTCCTGATTGTCCAACGTGATGGTGTTCATTTGTAATTATGAAATGCAAGCGAAATGGCAGAGTGCCTCATCTGAAGAAGGAGGCACAATATAACCTCAAAGTTATGTTCAGCTAAAAAAAAATCTATTTTTTTTATTCTAAGCCTTACGTGCTTAAAATCTAGGCCAAGAGAAATCTATTTAGGTTTATATAGGCCGGTATGTCTTGTGTGGTAACTGATAATAGCAGGAGAGAAGAATTATGCTCTATCTGGAAATCTACTCATGTATTGAGTTTACAGTAACTAAATATTAGTCTTATTATGATTGGTAAATATAAAGCATAGTTCAATAAGAGACTTATTCTTTTATAATAAAGCTGTATTCTAAGATAATTTTTTCAAAGTTGGATTTGTCAGAACTGAACAAATAGGAGATATATATATATATATATATATATATGTATACACACACTTAGATATAAATTTAGTTGTAGATACAGACAAGAGGGGGAATTTATTAGGGGGATTGGTTCACATGACTATGCAGTCTGGGAAGTTCCACAGTAGGCCAGCTGTGAGCAGGAGAACCAAGGAAGCTAGTAGCAGGCCTCAGTCCAAGTCTAAACGTCTCAGAGCCAGGGAAGCTGATAGTGTTATTCTCAGTCCAAGGCCAAAAGCCCCCAACCCTGGGGGGCCACTGGTGCAAGTCTACAAGTTCAAAAGCCAGAGGACCTGGAATTCTGATGTCCAAGGACAGGGCAAAATGTGAAAATGTGTGAATGTGTGTCGCTCTTCTGGGGATGGGGGTGGGGTGTGAGGGGGGGCAAAGAGAGAGAGAGAGATTGAGAATTCACCTTTCCTCTGCCTTTTTGTTTTCTCCAAGGCCCTTGGCTGATTGGATGGTAAATTCCCCATTGAGTGAGGGCAGATTTTCCTCACCCAGTCCACTAATTCAGTCTCCTCTGGAAACACCCTCACATACCCCAATATAATGTTTTATCAGCTATCTGGGCATCCCTTAATCCAATCAAGGTGACACCTAAAATTAGCCATCACAGGAATGGAATGTCTTAGAAACAAAAACAGCGCAGAGCATTGTGACTCAGATTCTCAATATATCTAAATTAAAAAAAACTGGAAATATTTTTACAGGCTTGCCCAAGAAAAACTTATTAATAAATCTCAAACTACTGTAATGTATCTTTCATGGTCAGGCAGCTTTGTGAAGCAAATTGAAGTCAACCCTTGTCAGCTTGGACATATTTTCATAATTCTTATTTTGTGCCCATTGTTCCTTGTTAACTCTATAGTTTTAAAGTTTGACAGCAGTTACCTCAATAATCATATTAATTATTATCACAAGGAATATTGCTTACAATTTAATGTAATTTCTCAGCTCTCTAGTTCTCTATGAAGGCAGTGGGAGTTTAAATGATCAGCAGGAATGGGTTATATAATTTAGAAGTTCTCCCAAATTTCTTTCTGTTCATCTCTAGTCTGCAGGAACTTAACTAATTTTCATATTTGAAATTGGTCTCCACTGGTAAACAGTCATGTATGTCTAAGAGTATTCAATAGCATTTGCCTCGTGGTTTACTGCAGCATTCCATTCAGTCCTGTTTTTTCCTAGAGGTTCAAATCCCTACCTTGCAAAGTGCTGATTTCAGCTGTGGCACCATAACAGGATAATTATGAATAGGGATGTATATATGCCCATGGTAACAGGGTGTGACAAATTCAGAGGGAAAGCATAGAGCTTATCTGAGTGAATAGTACCAGCAAGGGCAAATGCATATTTTTACTTAAGTCATTTGGATCATAAGGGATTCAGTGCAGTTGTCACGGACTCCTGTTCTCCCCAAATTCATATGTGGAAACCCTTACCCTCAATGTGACTGTATTTGGAGATAGAGCCTTTAAAGAGCTACTTAAGATTAAATGAGGTCCTAAGGGTGCAGCCCTCATCCAATGGACTGGTGTCCTTATAAGGAAGAGGAAGAGACACTAGGGCGATAGGTGTGGACAGAGGAAAGGCCATGTGAGGACAGAGCAGGAAGGCGGAAAGGTCTCAAGAGAAATCAATCCTTCCTACACCTTGATCTTGGATTTTCAGCCTCTGGAAGTGTCAAAAAATAAGTTTCTGTTGTTTAATCCATCTAGTCTGTGATATTTTGCTATGGAAGCCCTAACAAACAGCAATGTATTATTATTTAAACAGTTTCATATGTGCACCCAGCTGCATTTGCTTGGGGGGTGTGGGGGGCTGTGGGTGATCTAATAACATCACTGTACTCTGTAACTTAATCATAAAACCAGCCACAAGACTGGGTCACCTCCTGTGTACACCACCCATACCTTGGCAAGTGAGCCAAATGGGTATTACTAATTAAAACCCAATTCTAAGGAATGATTTGCTCTTTTAGTTTTACCTTCTGGGTAAGATTTGCTGGTGCTCCTTGCTTCATAGCAGTCCAGACTTTGACCAAGAGGAAGAAAGTACGTGGTTGCTAAATGGTGATCAAGGTTAAATAGTACCTGTCTCACCAGTGCAAAGATACACGATTCAATGCAGCTGACTAGTGTACACTGTGGTCAGGGCTCTTCCTACAGTGGGCAAGGCTGAGCAAACCACACAGGTGTTCCTTGTCACCCCTAGCATTTTTACATAAGTGAAATCAAGTTAAATATAGCAAAATTCATTTCAAGCTTTAGATTTATAGAAGCTGCTCTGACCATGTGTGCAGCAGATTCAGTCCCAGTTGTACACGTCATAATTGGCTGTATCAGGCACCTTCTATTGGCTTCTTTCCATTCTCTATCTCATTTCCCTGTACTCCACCAGTGTTTCCTGATATCAACTTCCACATAAACCGCTTGCACTTGAATACACGTCTCAGGGTCATCCTCTGGGGAAGCCAGACTTAGAGTCACTTAGGGATGCTATGAAAGTTAAATGGGTTTCTGGGAACTGCATCACTCTGCATTAGAAACTCCTAAATCCTAAGTAAGAAATTATGATTATTTGTAACAATTTAAATGTCTAGTTAGTTGGTGTAGAAAGAACACAGAGCTAAAAGTCCTGGATTTTAGCCTTGGCTCATGTTATTAATTATGTTTATCTTCGGTAAGTCATTGAATTTTGAGTCTCAGATTACTCATGTGAAGGTAATGGGAGTATTTAGGTTGTCTTGAAGTTTTCTCAAAGTTCTAAGAGCCTGTTATTCTTTTCAAGTCAATAAATGAATTTTCATGATACATTAATCTGCATGTATGTAGAAGCAAATAACAAGAGCTGGCCCAGAGTTGAAGTGTGAGAAAACTATGAAGAAACTGGTGTGCTAACTTGTAAATTTGAAGTTTGATTTTTAAGGGACTCTGCAACCAGGAATTCCACAGGATTAAACATAAGCAAAATCTTCTAGATCATGGTACTTTTCATTTAACCATCAGTGCAATTCAGCAATCTAGCCTGAGCTATCTGCTGTGCATTAAGTCAATTGCAAAGAGCCCTGAAAGCTGTAGAAAGAGGTGCTATGTGCAAAAGTACAGAATATGATATGTTGTATGGATTATTTGACCCAAAATCAATACACTGCTCCTTTTGAGCTTATGCATGAAGAATACAAAAATGAAACTGATAAACAGACTCACTTCTTTTTATTTTTCTTTGTACTTTTTATTTCAGCATATTATGGGGGTACAAAAGTTTAGGTTATGTATATTGCCCTTCCCCCCCCCCCGCCCGAGTCAGAGCTTCAAGCCTGTCCATTCTCCAGACAGTGCATATCGCACTAATTATGTATGTATACACCCATGCCCTCCCCGCCCCGCATCTGCCTAACACCTGATTAGTGTTATTCCCAAATGTGTATTTAGGTGATGATCAGGGAAACCAATTTGATGGTGAGTACATGTGGTTGCTTACTTTTCCATTCTTGGGATACTTCACTTAGTAGAATGGGTTCTAGCTCTATCCAGGAGAACACAAGAGATTCTATATCACCATTATTTCTTATAGTTGAGTTAATACTACATGGTATACATACACCACATTTTATTAATCCACTCATGTATTGATGGGCACTTGGGTTGTTTCCACATCTTTGCAATTGTGAATTGTGCTGCTATAAACATAAAGGTGCAGATGTCTTTTTTATAGAATGACTTTTGTTCTTTTGGGTAGATGCCCAATAATGGGATTGCTGGATCAAATGGTAGGTCTACTTGAATCTGTTTAAGGTATCTCCATATTGCTTTCCACAGAGGTTGCACTAGTTTG
>CM052443.1:11397530-11416381 GCA_028533085.1 Varecia variegata | reverse complement strand
ATGGTTTTATATCTGGATTTTCTGTTCTGTTCCACTGGTCTGTGTCCCTGCACTTGTGGCAATACCATGCAGTTTTAACAACCACAGCCTTGTAGTATAGTTTGAAGTCTGGTAAATTAATACCTCCCATTTTGTTCTTATTGCCTAAAATTGCTTTTGCTAAACAGGGTCTTCTCTGGTTCCATACAAAGCGTAAAATTATTTTTTCTATATCTGTGAAAAATGATGTTGGTAATTTAGTAGGGATTGAATTGAATCTGTAGATCACTTTGGGTAGTATAGACATTTTAACAATGTTGATTCTTCCAATCCACGAGCATGGCATGGTTTTCCACCTGTTTACATGCTCTGTGATTTCCTTCCTCAGTGTTTCATAGGTCTCCCTGTAGAGGTCCTTTACCTTCTTAGTTAAATATATTCCTAGGTATTTTATTTTCTTTGTTGCTATTGTGAAGGGTATTGAGTCCTTAATTTGGTTCTCTGTTTGACTGTTATTAGCATATATGAATGCCTCTGATTTGTGTGTATTGATTTTGTATCCTGAGACTGTACTGAATTCATTTATCAATTCCAGGAGTCTCTTGGTTGAATCCTTGGGGTTTTCTAGATATCATATCATCAGCAAAGAGTGAGAGTTTGATCTCTTCTGTCCCTATTTGGACACCCTTGATTCTACTCTCTTGCCTGATAGCTCTTGCAAGGACTTCCAGTACTATGTTGGAAAGTAATGGGGACAGTGGGCAGCCTTGTCTGGTTCCAGTTCTGAATGGAGATGCTTTTAGTTTTTCCCTATTCAGTATGATGTTGGCTGTGGGTTTGTCATATATGGCTTGTATCATTTTTACATAGGCCCCATCTATGGCTATTTTGTTAAGCGTTCTTATCATAAAAAGGTATTGAATTTTGTCAAATGCTTTTTGTGCGTCCACTGAGAGGATCACATGGTCTTTATTTTTGCTTCTATTTATGTGGTGAATGATATTTATAGATTTGCGTATATTGAACCATCCCTGCATCTCTGGGATGGTTCAATATAGCCCACTTGGTTGTGATGGATTTTTTTTTTAAATTACTATTTCAGCATATTGTGGGGGTAACAAAAGTTTAGGTTACGTATATTGCCCTTGCCCTGCCATCCCCTTGCGTCAGAGCTTCAAGCGTGTCCATTCCCCAGACAGTGTGCATTGCACTCATTATGTAGGTATACACCCATTCTCTCCCCACCCCACATCTACCTGACACCCAATTGGTGTTATTCCCAAATGTGCAATTAGGTGATGATCAGGGAAACCAATTTGCTGCTGAGTACATGTGGTGCTTATTTTTCCATTCTTGCAGAATGCCACCCAATTAACACTGAATATTTCCCTGAGTCAATACATCGTTAACTTAATTCCTTTCGAATTGAACTTCTCCTGTTCCAATATTGGCACATTAGGAGTTATTATCACTCTGGTTCTGCTGAATGGTTCTGGTGCAAGGCTGTTCAGAACGCCCCCTCCATTCCTCCAACACGTTAGTGTAGTGTCACTAAGAGTGTCTCCTGCATCTTGGAACATGTCAGTGTATTCTGAAATAGTACATCCCATCTCTATATGGTCATTATGATAATTCACTGGAAGTAAACCTTTTCACTTAAGAAAATAAAGCAATAAGCCTATATCCACAAAGTCAGCTTTCTTTGATACTCTACATGACTAGACCCTGACTCCTTTAGTCAAGCAGTTTCCTGTCTCAGAATCCCTTTTTATATATTTTGGTGCTTACAACTTGCAATTTGTATATATCTCTTGCTTCATTTAACTCTTTTTTTTCCCCCTCTTGATAAAACTGAACTTCATTTTCACTTGGTTTTCCTCTCATTGTCTAACATTTAGATTAGGTCTTCACACTTGGAAATAGCAGGAAAATAATTGTTCTAGTTTAGTTTTTTTACATTTTTAATTATTATGGATACATACTAATTGTACATATTTATGGGGTATTTGTGGTGTTTTAATATAAGCATGCAATGTATAATGATCAAATAAGGGTAACTGGAGTACCCATTACTTCAAGCATTTATCATTTCTTTGTGTTAGGAACATTCCAGTTCAGTTTTTGGTTATTTGAAACATGCAATAATTATTCTAGTTTAACAGTGGTCTGAAGATCTAATCAAAGGTCGATCCGTTGTGGCTTACAGTTAATGTTCCCCCAAATTATACCACCAGACCACAGACTGATTCATGCTTTCAAGAACTTGATTACAGATGTTTGATCATACCTTACATATGAAATAATGTTTGTTTCACATTAAATTCATTACCATTTGTTAATGAAATGCTGTAAAAATTTCAACAAAGTATGGTTGCATAAAATAAACAACATATGTAAAGTTACTAATAATATCCATAACACCATTTTCCAAATTACAAAATATAGTAATGAAGCACAATTGGTCTTTTAAAATTATTAAGATATACTGAACATTTCCTGTCAAATTATAAAACACATTATAGAAAATGGATGATTCTACTTCTATAATAAGGAACAAATATTTTGTATTGCTGCATTATTTAAATATGTGACATTGTTTTAAAAGAAAAAACATTGTACAAATTGCAATGGTGTTTATATCAAAAATCAATGAAAATTAGTTTGATTATTTAAAGAAATCAAGTACAAATGATAAAATCAATATACTTGTATATAATTGGGCTATTGTGAAGGTTAATGAAATCAAACAACCTTGAAGGGATGTAGGTGATGGTTAATATATCACACTGAGTTTTTGGATTAATATTAAAAGAAAACGACCTGATTCATTTCTGTTTATTCCAATATTCAAACCAAGTGAAACTCCTGGGAATTATTAGAGAGACAAATTAAAACAACAAATGGACTTGCAGTTGCCTGAATAAGAATGTCTTTTCACAAGGCCTCCTGACAATTTCAGAGATTCTAGGGTGGTCTATTTAATTTTGAATAAAGAATGTTAAATTTTTTTCCTTTGACCAGGCTGTCAATCTCTAAGGGCTCCCCCCCACCCCCAGAATGATTTGAAAACACCATGAAAGCATTTTCTCAGGTGTTTTGTAAGGCAAATCTTGTATGATTCATACAAGACTATTTTTTAACGAAAGAAAAATATATAGGCAACTTCTATCTCCCAAAGTATGAATGTTTATTTTGGGTATTATTATATGAAAGAAATTATTTTTATGGAATACAATTTTGATATAGAAACTAACCATTTTTATACTATATCTTTATTTCACATAATTAAAAGATTCTGTTCATATTTTATGGATCACTGGGTTAAATCAGTCAAGCACAGACTGGCTGTGTTACCACCTGGCTCTTCATAAGTTTTGCCTCTAGAGTTTCAGGTCTACAGGTAGGTAATTTTGTTTTGCATTATTATTGAAGATGTTTTGGACACTCATCTATCCCTTATAAGAAAAATTCATCTTTTTTAATAGAAGATTCATGTAGATATCCAAAATATATAATGGGAGTCTCTAGTGGGGAAGAAGTCTAATTTCAAAGCATTTAATTGTACTGATTATACTGAAGGCTCATGTAAGGAAGACTGTTTATAAAACAAATTATCAAAGTGGGCCCTAGAGATTTCTGCTACCAGGTATTGAAGAGTGGCTTTTGCAGATCAACCTTCTTTCTGAGAACAATTGGAAAGGCTGGAATTTTAAAAAAATATCTCTGTAAAGCATCAAAGAAGTAAAAAAGCACCTTAAGGGATCATAATCCTAGCAGCAAAAAAAAAAAAAAAAAGTACCCAAAGAAATATACTCAACTTTCATTACCACTTTTCTCTTTGAGGCATTTGTTGGCTCTCAAGAGGTGATAGACTTTGAGAAGATAAGCAGAACTTCTAAGCAATGTTATATGTCTGAGAGCAAGCAAAATTTTGAGTATATGGCCCACAAAGAAGAAGGGTCTCTGATAAATGGTCTAGACTCTCAATTAGAACTATGGTAGATGAGATCCTAAGGTATGGGGAAACAAATGGATCAGCCCTCATAGCCACTGAAATCTAGCTAGAAATCATATCAATTCTTGATTGGATTAAGGTGATCTTTCTTAGCCTAAATGCTGACCAGAAGCAAAATTACATACTTTCTAGATAAATACATCATTATCTCTAAATTTTTTTCATAAGTTATGTAGAGCACTCAATAAAAATTTACAATGCATTCTATGAGACAAGATAACAGAAGGAACACAAAAGGAAATTAAAAACCAAATAGCAGGAACAGATATACAAAAAAAACTTTAAATTCATGTTATCATTCATGAATATCAAATGGATATTCTACAAGTATAAAATATAACAACCTAAATGAAAAATTAAGATATGCATTTAATAGCAGATGAGATAAACCAGAAGGGAGGATTAGTGAACTGGAGGATAAGTCAATAGAAGATCAGAAAGAAACACACAGACAAAAGGATGAGATGTAAAAGATCTAAAAGTCATTTAATTGGAGTCATGGAGAAGGACAAAGAATGAGAAAGAAACAATATTTAAGGAGATAATGAGTAGGAATTTTATAACACTGATGAAAGTTAAAAATCTACAGAGCTAAGAAACTCTAATATGGACTCAAAATAGCACAACTAATCTATGATGTTAGAAATCAAGACAATTATTACTTTGGGAAAACAGAAGCTGAAAGAGAGCAGGAGGAAGGCTTGGAGTTTGGGCATATTCTTTTTCTTGATCTGGGTGCTTGATTTAGATACAAAGGTGAATTCAGTTTGTGAAAATTAATTGTGCTGTACACTAAAGATATATGCACTTTTCTCTTGAATTTTACACGTCAATTTAAAGTAAAAATGTACAATAATAATAAACTATACAAATTCCTAAGCAGGATGAATACTATGAAAACCACCCCTAAGTACAGCACAGTAAACAAAACCCAGCTATGTGCTGCTTACAAGACAGACATTTTTAATAATAGGACAAAGCAAGGTTGATTGTAAAAGGATCTTACCAGAAGAATGCTTATATAACTATACAAATATCATATAAAGTAGACATCAAGGGGTAAACAAAATAAAGAAGGGGATTTCATAATGATAAAGGAACCAAGCCACCAAGAAGATGCAACAATTCTAAATTTGTATGCAATCCAAAAGGTAACTTCAACGTATGGGAAGAGATATTTTAACAATCTCTCTTTACAGATGATAAAACAAGCAGACTGAAAAATAAGTTAGACTATGGAAGATCTACACAGCACAATTATAAATTCAAACAATGTCAATTATGACATGTAAAATGAGATAAAGAACACATTATTTACAAGTACTTATGAAATGCTTACCAAAATTAACCTAGTCAAAAGTACCTAGTCATTTTATAAATTGTGAAGTTGAACTGATTATCTCTGAGAGCAAGAGAAATGAAGCAATTGGCTCAAGGTTATAATGATAGTGATAGAGCTTTTATTACCTCAGGGCACAGATCTGGAACCAGGTCCCCAGTGCTGCAGCCTCTTCAACATAAACGGGACCAAAAATACATTCTAATACAGGCTTTGCAACTTGATCTTCTGGTTGTCCAGACAAGAGGCAGCTATGAAGGTTGTGCTACAGGCATAAAAAAAAAAAATCTAGTGACTGTCACTTTCTATTCTAATTAATGTAAAATGATGTCAGACTGTAGGCAAATTCAGTGCCATAAATATATTAAAGAGGGCTTTCAATTTATATTTGACAACAGTAGGGTGTCATGACCCCAAACATAGCATATAATAAGTCATTGCAATTTGCCCCTGCTTACTCTAGTAGGCTATATATGGTGAGCATGAATCTCCTAAACCTTCAACCCCAAACTACTATAATGAGATGAAATTTTACAGTAACTAGGAGATCTATAGATAGTTTATGTGTATATATCGGATAAGAGTGTTCCTCTTCCCTGAATCTCTGTGGAAATAGGAATAAACAGAGATAAAACAGTACAAATATTTGGTGAGAGCTCTATATACAACATATTAACATTAGCAACATCTGCAAGAGTGAACATTCTATGCAATTAGTATATTAACCACCATTTTTTGACCCTTGCTTTGTGCCAGGCATTGTGCTGGATAATTTACATGTTACATTTAATCCTCACAAGAAAATTTTAAGGTGAATATCATTCTCCCTTTTTAACTCATGGAGAACCTAGAATTCTGGGGGGTTAAATAATTCACCCAAATGCAAAACAAGCTGAGTTGAGTTCCTATCATATCATGTCTGCCTATCTTCAATGTCTACTCTCAGCCTATGTCTACACTGAAATCTAATACAGAAAAGTATTCCCAGGAACACTTCTATAAAAGTAGGGAAGAGTGTGAAATACAGAAGAGCAACAGCAGATGCTACAGAGCCAGAATATTGATAGGAGAAATACCAAACACCACCAGAGAAAACGTGGATCTGAGAGGAATTGCACATTAGTTAGGGAAACACAACCTGCATTATTTGTAGTTTGGAATGAATATGTATGTAATGAGGGGAGGATGATGTGTATATATGTCTGAGAAAGATTATATATCTTTTGAAATTAACTGTTCAGTAAACTGTAATTTGTTTATTTCATTGTATGGTTATAATTTTCAATTAATACTTTTATTAATTAATCCTCTTGGGTCATTGATTCTCAAACTTCAGCATGTATCAAAAGCATATAGGGGACTTGTTGAACATGAATTATTAGGTCCCACCATCAGAATTTCTGATCCATTATATTTGGGTGAAATCCCAATTTTCCATTGCCAGTAAGTTTCCAGGTGATGATGATCAAATGGAAAATTTTAGGCAGGGATAAACCAAGAAAGGAAGTAGTTAGTAAAAATAAAATCTGATATTTACTGAGCCATTTTTCTTTTTTGGCACTACACTCAATACTTTACATCAATGACCTCATTAAATCTTCACAACAGTCATTTGAGGTATGTACTGTTGGATTTGCATTGTACAGATGAAGAAATAGAGGACAAAGACATTTGGGTAACTTGTCCGTGGTCATACAGTCAGAACCATTTGAACTGAACTAGTCTGACTCCAAAAGGAGTCCCAAATCTATACTTGCATGATTCTCAAGGAAAGGCATGCAAAATGGATCATCACAAAAGTTTTATAAAAACTCAGATCCCTGGAATCTATATTCAGAGATTCTGACTCAATATTTTTATAACAAAACTCAAACATGCATTTCTAACTAGCACCACATTGGATTAAGCTGTAAAATGGTTGCAACAGCAGGCAGGCCCACTAAGTAATAGAATCCATTTGATCATGTTGTAGAATGAAGTTTATTCTTGTCTGTGGGTATTATACAGACTCCATAGAACTTTTTCATCATTGTAGAATATGAAATAAAGTTAGATTTATTTAGCTTATTGTTTAACCATCAATCTAACAATTCCATAAACATTTTTAAAACATAGGCCATCATCTATGGTAATTGTATCCATTCACACTGGTCACACACAGATTTTACTCTCAATTGCCTGTCCGAGCTTAGCAGTGGTTTGCCAATGTTGATGTGCATCAGAGTCCCTCCAGAGTTTTTCTGTGGGTGGGTTTTGCTTGCGTGTTTTAATGAACTTTGGAGGTTCTGATTCAGTAGACCTTGGGTGGGGTTCAAATGGCTATATTTGTCAAAACATTTTAGGTGACATATCATTAGCCAGGTATGGAAACCACTGTTTCAGATCATTTTCTGATTAGTTATTTCTAATTGTAAAGATCTGAGCTACAAAGAGCAAATTCTGCCTTTTTGTTCAGCTTTTTGAGTATACATTCTGCTTCAGCCCTTTCACCATGTTGCCTCAAGGAGTCACAGATGGTGGTCCTGCCAGTCATCTCAGCACAGCCAACGGCTACGGTGAGAGCTGGGAGAGACGGAGCTCAGAGCAGAAGGGGTCTCATGCTTCTGACCCCTGATTCTGGTGCTCAGTTGAAAAAGTCACACAAGTTATTACTCCACTGATTTTATCAGGCAGTCAAATAATTTCAAGTAGAAAATCCACCTACCTGGTTTAGATAAGTAGCAGTAGGAAGAGGGTGAAGACAGTTGTTGGAGCTGAAAAAAGACCATCCACTCATTTACTTAGTATGTGTTGCACATCTACTAACTTTCAGGCAGCGTTCCTAGCATTGGTGAGCCTCAGGATGCCAGAAAACAAAGCCCCTGCCCTCATCATGGCTTAAACTCATTAGGGGGAGTTAGAAAGAAAATAAATGAATAAGCATGACTCTGATAGGGGTAAGCACTATACAGAAAATAAATCAGAATAACCTGAAAATGAATGACTAGGGATGAGATGGTGCCACTGAGTAAGGTGGCGATGAAAAAACACTTTGATGAACTGTCATTTGAGCAAAATCTTAAATGATGAAAAGGAACTAGCCATGTGAAGGAAAAGGATAAGAGATAGAAGAGAGACATCTATAACCTGTTTGAGACTGGGACAGCCTGGTGGATCACAGGAACAGACAGATGAATATGTCAAAAGGGAAGGATGGGGCAGATTCTGAGGGTTTTGGCAATTGACATGAGGTCACACACATACTTAAAGACTTGAATAAATATGAAGGCAAATCAAATTCCTAGACTAAAAATCATACAGATGAAAACCATCCCCAAAGAAATAAAAACAAATTTTTTTGTAACTTTATCAAGTAATTCTAAAGTTTATATGGAAAAATAAAAAGCAAAAAACTAAAAGAAGATCCATGATAGAGAAATAGCTCTTCTACATTTTAAAATGCAAAGCCTAAATAATTTGAAAAGTATGGTACTAAAGCAAGAATTATTTTTCACCCATCATACTGAGCTATCAATGGAGCAGAAGAAGTAGTCAAAAATAGAGGCAAGTGGCTACAGAGCTTTTAGAATATGATAAAGATGGCATTTCAAATCAGTAGAGAACAGACGTATATCAATAAAAATTTTGATGGGACAACTGAATAACCATCTGGAAAACAAAGTTGAATTCATATCCCATTCATAGTCTGGAGTAAATTAATTTCAAATAAAAATGTGTATATGTTAATATGGAAATGCAAAATGGTACGGCTATTTTAGAAAACAGTTTGGCAGTCTTTTATAAAGATAAACACACATTTACCATGTGATCCAGATATTCCATTCCTATTCTCTGGAGAAATGAAAACATATGTCCATACAAAAAACATGAATTTCTATATTGGCTTTATTTATATTCACCAAAAACTGGAAACAACCAAAATGTCCTTCAACTGGTGAGTGGATAAACAAACTGTAGTGTGGCCATACTATGAAACACTACACAAAAACAAGAAGAGACTAATTACTGCTACATGTTACAACATGGATAAATCTCAAATGCATTATGCTACATGAAAAAGTTAGGTTCACAAGACTATTTATGATTTCATTTATATGACATCCTGGAAAAGGGAAAACTGTAAGTACAAAAAACACATCAGGGATTGCCCAGGGGTGGGGGTGGCTAGAAGGAATTGATTACAACCTTTTGTTTGCCAAAAATTCGTAGAAGTGCACACTCAAAGAGGGAAAATTTATTTATGTGTAAATTATACATCAATAAATATGATTTTAAAATGTTATTATGGTTTATTAAGCCATAAAAATATTAGAAGAAAACTTTGTAGAATTATTTCATGGCCTCTGAATGAGAAGACTTTTCTAGTCATGATGCAAAATTGAGTTCTAAAAAATGACTTCAATATACTTCACTATCTAGAAAGTTAAGGGTGGGGGAGGGGTTAAAAAGAAAAAAACAGTCAAAAAACTTATGCAAGAGAAAAGCATTGTTAAAAAATTAAAAGACAAATAACATTTTAAGAGATATTTATAGGTCACAGAAAAAGCATCATTCTTCCTAATATAGAACAACTTCTACAAATAGTTAAAGCAGTCCAATAGAAAAATTGTTAAATAAACAGCTATTTCCTAGAAAATGAACTAAAATTAAACAAAAAGATAACCTCAAACTTCAGTTCTTACAATGTTTCTAAGTAAACATGTGATTAAGCAAACAATAGTACTATGCTATAGTAATTATCGGTCCTTATTTGGCTGGGGGCAACCCAAACCCCTTCCTCTGTGGAGGGAGACCCCTATGATGTGAATCTTGACTGAGTCTCATCTCTTTGGAAGCCAAAAATAATCAGAAACTTTCTCTCCCTTCACCTTGGCATGTACAGTGGACATATGACCCAAGTTCAGTCAATTGGAAGCTTCCACTTAGGACTTTGAAACTTTAGTGAATAAAAAAAAAAAAAAAAAAAAAAGGTGAAGAGAAGAAGAGACCCAGAAGTATGGAAGATTGATACCAAAAAAGTAATAAAATTCATTTAAAAAGATAACCGATATTTTACACCAATTTCAAACAAGACCGTATAACAATTATTGTTTGTTGATGGAGTCATTCATTTACTATGTAAATATTAGGAAGCTGAAGATTAATTATATAGATCTCCTACCATAAAGAAATTAAAAGTCTAGTCAGGAATAAGGTCACATAAACACAACAAGAACAATGGTAGCAGCGGCAACCACCAACACAATTATAGCACAGCGTAAGAAGTGCTATAATAGAGGCACATATCTGAGTTGTACAGAAGCATAAAGAAGAAATTGAGTGTGTCTGGCTGCAAGGGAGAGGAAGGGGGAATAGAAGGCTTCAGGAGAGCACTGGAAATTGGGTAGGAATTCACTACACAGTCAAAAGGAGAAAGTCATTTCAGGAAGAAGAATATTAACTGCAGAAGCATGTAGTCATGAAAAAAACCTAGCACATTTAAGAAAGTGTGAGTAGTTTTCCCAGCAGTCAGCACAGTACTTTTACATGGAAGCTATTCAAATGTTAGGTTAATACATGATTGAGTGAATGCATGCATGAATAAAGCTAAGCTTTGGGCAAACTTTTGGTAATAGTGTAAGTTAATAATTTACCACCTGATTTGTTAGCCTATGAGCTTGAATGAGTCTAATTCACTTATCAGCTTAGTTTGTGAGAAAGTCTATAATTTTTTTTAGTTGTCTAAGGAATCTATTAATAACACTCTTATGAGTATTTTGATGCCAATTAAAATACAGGTCCTTAATCTTAAGTTTAAAAAATCTTCATGAAATTAATAGAAAATGAGTAATTTAAATACCATAAATATTAATTTATTCAGCACTATCATTGTAAAACCTGAGTAATTATAAAATTAAGAATCAGTATTATATTAAAAGGTAAATGACACTGAAAAACAGTGATTTCTCTTTGGAGAGACTAACAGGAAACATTAAGATACAGATATAGTTTTTCTTATTTCCTTGACAAATTCGGATAGGAATAAAATGGGGAAATATCAGAAATTTTCAAATGCTCACAATGTTTTATCCTCTGTTTATAAAAGTAATTTAAAATTAAATGCATATAAATTTTATAAAATAAAAATATATCACTTTACATTTATTTCTTATGTCTCCTAAATGAATTAATAATGTCTCCTAAATGAATTAAAAATGTCTCCTAAATGAATTAAAAGAGTTATAATCAGCCAACTCACTAAATATTTTCATGTAGCCAGTCTGTGCAGCACTTCAACTCTGTTGAAACTACTAATGTAAACCTTCAAATTTATTAGATTGAGTCTTAAATTTAAGCCCAATACTACTTTCTTATTTTTCTACTACTAGGTTATTGCTAACCTTCAGTGAGCATGTATGGGTCCCTACTTTGTTATTTAACATTGATTTTTTATTTCCAGAATTAAGAAGACCCAGTGATGTCTCACTATCATACATAGTCAACATAATGCAATGCAGTAAACATTGTCCAACTTCACCTATTACCCTTATGTCCGAATTCTCAGTCTTTCCCTTTGACGTCTTTCTTTCAGCTGAAGACACACTCTTTTTCATCACCACATCTCTTCACTTTCTTAATGTTTCTAAATTAAATCTTAGACCTGATCTCTTCTTATGTTTTGTGATATGCAACTTCAGGCATTAACTGGATGCCAATGGGGGTCTGCTCTGATGAGGCTTTCACCGTCCCACGGCACAGCCTGTGGGCTTAGGGGTTGCTCTGGTCCACGGGATGGAAGAGAGTTGTGAAACTCGCTCTCGCTGTCTCTCTTTCTCTCTCTTCTCCTCTCTCTCACTCTTTCTCTTTCTCTCTACCCCAATGGTGGCTATGGTTTATGGGTTTTTATCCTTTTCTTAGCCCTCAAATACTATGAGTACACACACTCCTCTCCTGATGTAATTACTTTTTCTTTACTCTAACTTTGTACCATCCTTACCCTCCTCTTATTTTACAACACATCCACCCTCGTTGTGCTAAGGGTAGTTCTTTCATGCAGTATTTTCAGCAGACTAATTGAAAATCCTCCTGCTTAAGCCACCTGAAATGAAAAATATCAGGAAGCAATGCTTTCATCTTGATAATGGGGCTTGTGGGCAGGTGGTATGGTAGCGGGAAGGCACCAAGTTTCAGGCCACCTTGTCCTACCAGAGGAACTCACCTGCAGAAGTTAAAATTGAAATTATAGTTGTCAGATACCATTGTTCTACTTTTCTCCTATTGCACACTTTTCTAACAGTTCACATCGTTTTGTTTCATGCCTCTGTATCTTCGCCCTCTGATGCCTTTCCCACACTCTTGATTTGGCTGCCTCTTACTCATCTTTCAGGAACGACTGCAGGTTGGGCTAAGTGCTTCTCCCATTGTATCCGAGGCAACTATGTTTCTTAGCCTTTGCCCATGATCTGTTTTGGTTTGTCTCAATGGACTGTAAGCTGGTTGAAGGGAAGGAACGTGTCCTCTCTCTCCCATGATTACTGCAGGGCTTGTTACCTATTAGGTGCTGAGTAAATGTCTGAAAATAATTTGTTTACATTTAGTTCAACTGTCTGTTTCACTTTGCTTCTCTACAGAATTTGAAATTGACCACTATCCCTTTTGTTTTAGCGAGAGTCTTCCTCCCATGGCCCCTTGAACACTCATCTTTGCTTATTCTATTTCTATCTGCCTGTGCTCTCACTCTGATTTCTTATAGCATCCACCTAATTCTCCTCTCTCTTTTTCTCTCTCCTTCTCTCTTCCTCTCCCCTTTCCTCCTTTTTTTGGCCTCCCTCCTTCCCTTCCTCTATACCTTCTTCTCACAGTGAGTTTTATTTACTTAGCACTTCAATTTTGTCTTCTATGACTCTTAATTCCTTATCTTTACACTTATAAATTGAGTTGTCCCTTCCCTCTTGACTGCTAGACATTCTCAGACATGGAGTCTTCAAAGTCAACAGGACTAGAATGACTCATAAAACATCTGTAGCACTTTTTAGCAGATTGTTATTGGATGATAGAATCCTTGTTCATTCAAATGCTCAATAGAGATCTCAGATTCATCCTTGGAGGCAGAATTTAAGAGAAGAATTCCAGCCGAGTTGATTCTGCCTCATTGATGTCACTCAACTCTTTTACTCAATTTCTACTGCCTCTACCTTAGTTCCAGCCCTCACTTGCTTCTGTCCAGATTATTGTAGTAGCAGCTACCTAAACTTGCTGCCTCCAGAGTCCTGCTCCAATTCACTTTATGAGATGAAAACTATGATTGTCTCTTCTAAACAAAGCTTGATCAATATATTATGCCCCTTATTTTACACTAGATAAATGTTCTCGAAAATCTACACTGGGGCTATTACCACACTGATTACAATTCTCTGATTGTGACAATCTCATGTCACTAGATCTTACCTCTGTCTGAAATACATTTCCATCACCTTTAAGACAGGCGAGCTATATGGGAACAGTGCCTGGCACACAGTAATCACTGGGATGATGATTATGACGATAGTAATAATAGTAGTCTAGATCTTGTGCAGCTACCTTGGACTTCCTTAGGAAGAAGTAATTGTCCTTCTTGATGTTTCCATTGTATTTTAAAAATAACTGTTATAGCACTTATTGCAATATATTATTATATATTCAACTACATTTTTCCCACTTAAATTGTAACATTCCTAGAGATATTTTTCTTTCATTTTTGATACTTTTTTTTTGCCTCAGAGCCTGAAGAAATGCTTACTAATAAATATTAAATTAATCAATCAATCAGTTAACCCCATTTTGTCGACCAAAAAGAGGTAGTTGTGACTTTTAAGTGACTTGCCAAGATTGAACAAATAGTAAGATGAAGAGCTACAGTTAAATTCTAATGTAAGGTCAATGTTCAAATAATTAGTACATATATTACTTTCCTTAGGAAAGAAAACAATTTGTGACTCCTAGTAGCCATTCAAAAATTATGAAGGTGAATTATTTTCAGTTTTACACCTTTCCTGCCATACTGATAATTTATTCTTGCAACTCCGACCAGGATAAAAATGATCATAACCAACACTTACATACCTTGTGCCAAGCACAGTTTTAAGTGTTTCACATACATTAACTCATTTAATCCCAGATTTTTTGAAAAAAAAATTGCTGTTATCTTCTGACTCCTACAGTTGTCTTTGAGAAGACTGTTCTCATTTAATTTCCTTTCTACTGTAGGTAGTCTAGTGTTCTGCATTTCACAGAATATGGTTAAATGTGGATATATTTGTTTGTGCTCTGCTAGGGATGAGTTATAATAACTAAAACTGAGAACCTACATCTTTCATTAAATTGATATTTTTCTGACCATTATTGTCTTTGAATATCACCCTTCCTGAATTATATTTTTCCTCTGAAATTTCTATTGGATATATGGTGAGGATTCTCATTTCATGCTTCTTATTATATTTTCTATCTTTTCATTCTTCATGCTGAATTCTGAATAACTACTTTAGATCCATCTTCTGGTTCACCAGTTCTCTTTTCAAATGTGTATACTCTGCTCTTCAATTTGTTCGCTGGGTTTTTAATTTTAGTTATGTTTTTAATTTCTATTCAGTGCTTTTCAATAGTCCATAAACAGAGGTGGTACCACTCTTCAGAAGGTGTCTAGAATGTGGAGGAGTACTTTTGATTGTCACAGTATCTGGGGTGGGGGGGGTTGTCATTGTTGGCATGTAGTGCCGGAGTAGAGCAAGAATGCTAAATACTGTGCAACATACAGGTTAATCTTGCACAACAAAAAATTGAAAGAGAAACATATTAAAGAAAAACAGATTTAGCCAGAAATGATAGTTCTTTTATCCTTATGCCCTCTTGGGTCTCTTAACACTTGGACATAGTGAGTTTCTTCCTTCTTAGTATTATAGTTGTGAGCTTATCTTCAAGGGTTGAGGCTAAGTCTCTCCAGATTGATATTATGGTTACTTCTGTTAGGTGCCCCAGGAGTATTAATATACTAGTACAATATTTTAAGTTAATTTATGAACCCATGTCACATAAGGACCATGTAGATTTCAACACTAACCCTGTGTGATGGCTGGAAGGTTGGTGACTATGAGATCTTAAAGAGACTTTTTTTTTTTAAATCAGAACAGAAACAAGGACACTTCAATGTCATCTCTCCCTTGGGTAGGCAAAATTTTTACAGGCCAGTCTTTTCACTGATGGTAGCTCTTTGGGGGTCCTGATTTGGATCCCAATTAATATGTGTAGACATCAGTTACAACTGACCAGCTTGAATGGAACAGAGACCTTATCTCTGCTATTCACATAGATATTGTGCTCACCTTCCTCAATTTTCAAGACTGGCAGTCGCTGTCTGCTCCTAGGGAAGCCACAGTGAACTCTAGTTACAACTCTGAGTTTCAGATGTCCCCTGTGTTTTTTGTTCCAAACTCAGAAAAATATTAACAAGATTATGATATTTTATCCACATTTTAAGTGATATTTATTTATTTTCAAAAGAAATATAAGGTTATCTAGTTTGTCATATTGCTCTGTTTTCCAAATTCTAAGAAAAATGGATTTTTACTGTTCTTAGAGTAAAACATACACGCATGAAAGCAAATACTGCATGTGGTGGTTTTGGCATTTGTTGGCCATTTCAACATTAAATATTTAAACTTTAATGAAGCTTTGAAGTTCAGATGATATATCCTAAAGTTGGCTCCATTTACAGCAACACTTAATATTTATGGCCATTTTTAATCTCATGGTTAAAGCTGTGTTACAGTAGATTTCTCAGAGCTTGATAATAGTGGAGCTAATTGAAGTTACAGAGCTAATGCACTGACCTAGTCACAGGATGATTAGCCAAGATTTATAGCTGTCACAGAGCAGCAAAAAAGTACTGATTTACTTAAGAAATTTCTAACACATGGAAATGTGAAACGGTTCAATGGGAAACCATTACTTCTGTCTTAATTTCTTGCCTCTTTGCATAGCAATACACAAAACTGATCAACGCACATTTTCTCATCTACTTTAAAAAAATAACAGCTTTTCACATTCCTCACAATGCACTTTCCATTTTCTTTTTCTATTTCTGAATATGCCATAGAATTACAGAATTTCAAAGGCAGAGTGTTATCTTCCAAGTTTGATTCTTTTAATTATTCCTGAGAGAATAGTCATATTCAAGGTAGATGACAATGAGTAGAAATTGCAGTTTGGTTGATTGAGTCTAACACAAGCGAAGTGTTACTAGGAGAGAGCATCAAGCTGCAGTTAGGGCACAGTTTTTTTTATGGATTGTAAACCCACAGTTGAAAGGCAAATCTATTGCTTAATTGTAAACTAAGTTCCACTTTCTTACAAACTCTGGTAAATATGAGTGCAACAGCATATACAAAATTGTGTGGATCATTAGAACAAAAAAGGACTATTTAAGTGAATCACATTCTTGGTTATTGATGACTGTGAAACATTAGCAACGTAAAATGTACAGTAGTCCCCTCCTTATCTGCGCCTTTGCTTTCTGTAGTTTCAGTTACCCGTGGCGAACCACGATCTAAAAATAGATGAGTACAGAATAATAAGGTATTTTGAGAGAAAGAGAGAGACCATAGTCACATAACTTTTATTTATTACAATATATTGTTATAATTGCTCTTTTTTATTCCTAGTTATTGTCATTAATCTCTTACTATGTCTAATTTACAAATTGAACTTTTATCATAGATATGTATGCACAAGAAAAACATAGTATATACATAGGGTTTGGTACTATCTGTAGTTCTGGGTATGCACTGGGAGTGTGGAACACACTGCCTGGCGATTAGGGGAAATTACTGCATATAATTTGTGTGAGTATATCAAATTGGATTAAATTATATATATATGAGATTACCTCATATTAGTAATCGCTGATAATTTGCTTATTATGTGACAAAGTCTACCCTCAGAAGAAGAAACAGAGTCAGTGGGGCTGAAGAAGCAAGGGAGTCTAGGCTGGTACCCTGGTCCAGCAACCAAAGGGACAGGCACCACAGAAGGTTCTCAGAAGCTGAGAATATGGTAGCATCTCTCTTCTGCCAGGCATACGTTCTATGACCTGCTAAATACAAAGGTGGCTCCAAGAGACCAAGATTAACTCCCTGGGCATATACTGTCTAGTCAGAGTTGGCCAGGGCAAGCAAAAAGGCTAGTGATGGAAAAGCAGTTCATTTATCTTTCTAATGAAATGACAGAAATTACATTGCTAAATAAAGCCCAGGAAACCTGTTTTCCAAGACTGTAAAGAGTTCTCTGGTTGCTGCCTTTGTGATGAACTTGGCTTTCATACCAATTACCAATGCTCTGGATAACAGGTTCAAATATAATTAAAGTTAAAATCAAACTTTGATCCTCCAGCACTTAGTGCAGTTTCCAAGATCTGAATTTCAGGTATTAGTGTTAAACTGAAGTGTAGTGTTAATTATTTGTATATTACATGGTTAAAAGGGATCACTGTTGAGTTTATACTTTAATCACTGAGGGCTTATTTGACACTCAGATGAAAGAGAGTTAAGGATTCCCTAGGGTGAATTTAAAAATGATTTGATAACTCTACCTGTTTGAACTCCTGGTCCACAAGTACTTTTTACTTGGCTGCATTTCTTGGTCTACTCTCAATGTTAATTTTTATGTGGAATCACACATGGTAATATTTTGGTTTCTCTAGATTTGACTGACATCAGCTGAAGTAAAAATGATGCTATTCTCACAATATCACATAACTCAATTGTAATCTGTGGTATAAAATTTGTGTTTTGAATAATAGTTCTATATAGAAGAATTACATAAAACATATGCATATGACTCTCTGAAGAAGTCCTCAGGGTAGAATTTCAGATCTGTTTAATTAGGATATGGAGAGAAAATGCATTGATCCATCACTAAGCAAAGGTCATAGCAAGTGGGCGTGTGAGTGCGTGCTCCTGATGTGTACATGCTTGTGTCACTGTACAAAAGTATGTTGTTTATTTTTGAAATAATAGCACAATGCCGTATGAGGCCATTTCACTTAGATACAATTAAGGTTCTAAATTAGGTGGATTGGGACATTACTGGAGAGAAGGAATACTTCTACATGAATGAATGTATCTTACCAAAGAACTGTCTTTCACATTGGCCTAGGCAAAGAATTTATGAAGAAGACCCCAAAGGCAATCACAGCAACAACAAAAATAAATGGGACCTGATTAAATTAAAAAGCTTCTACAGAGTCAAAGAAACTGTCACGAGGGCAAACAGACAACCTACAGAATGGGAAAAAATTTTCACATGCTACACATCCGATAAAGGACTGATAACTAGAAGCTATTTAGAACTCAGGAAAATCAGCAAGAAAAAAATCAAACAACCCTATCAAAAAGTGGGCAAAGGACATGAATAGAAATTTTTCAAAAGAAGACAGAAGAATGGCCAACAAACATAAGAAAAAATGCTCAACATCTCTAATCATCAGGGAAATGCAAATCAAAACCA
>CM052443.1:11351756-11397030 GCA_028533085.1 Varecia variegata | reverse complement strand
ATTTTAATAGCAAACAAGTTTTTAAAAAATATATATAGGAATAAATCTAACACAAGACTTGCAAGCCCTTGATGGGAACATTATTAAAATTTGTTAAAAGAAAAGCCTAAGCAAATAGTGTGGAGAAGACAAGGCTGCCAGCAAAGAAGGAGTAAACCCACTGCAACATATTTCTCCCACTCATTACAGCAAAGAGCTTTGGACATAGTACAGAAAAAGCAATCACCTGAGAGCTCTGAAATAGGAACACTAACAGACACATGGGAAAAGGGAGCCAAAACATAAAAAACGGCCCATAACAGGGATGAGTTTCCCAGATTTTGTTCCTCTTTATTACCAAAAATTTGAGCCTTTCATCACTTCAGCAGATACTGCAGTAAAATCTCCAAGAGAAATCATTTCGTTCTGGCCAGAGGAACAGACAAAAAGGACCCTGCAAGTTGGAGCATACAGGAGGAGATCCTTGTTCTTTCTTTATTTTTTTTTTTCTTTTCTTTTGTCTCCCTGCGCCCCGCCCCAAGAGTTGCCCCAATCGGGGAGCTGTACTGAAGTGGAGCTGAAGTGGAGGTGTAGAAATGGCACTTAAAACCCTGCGAGAAGCCCCTCTCTTTAGACAGAAATATAAGAAAAAAAGTGGCTGCTATAGTTGAAAGAGTGTGGGGAATATCCTCATAGTTTTTTTTTTTTTTCTCTTTTTTCTCTCCAAACTTTGTCCTGAGTGTGACCTGAATTATGTAGAACTGCAGAGCAGTGTGAGCAGATACAGCCATAAGAAAAACTTCAAATTTTTCTAGCTTCTGGGAGCTGGATAACGTGAGGAAAATCCCATAGAATTGCGAACTGGAGAAGAGGATTCCTTCATTCCGTAAGTAGAAACAAATTAAAGTTTCAGGCCCAAACGGAGCATGCGCAGAACAGATCTAAAGCAGCATATCAAAAGCTATGAGAATGGAGTTATAAGGCACTGATCAAATCCCACATTAATCCTTGAACAGCCCATGTATGGGACAGACCCAAAGGAACATAGCTTTGAAAACTAAACCGAACTTCCAGTACAATGTTGAATAGGAGTGGCAAAAGTGAGCATCCGAATCTTGTTCGCGATTTTAAGGAGAAAACGTACAGTCTTTCACCATTGAGTGTGATGTTAGCTGTGAATTTTTCATAAATAGTCTGTATCAGGTTAAGAAAATTCCCTGTTATTTTTTTGTGGTCTTTTTAAAATCTTTTTAAATTTCAAAATATTATGGGGGTACCAATGTTTAGGTTACATATATTGCCTTTACCCCACCCGAGTTAGAGCTACAAGTGTGAAATTTAAGTTGCTATATATTTTTATCATGAAACAGTGTTGAATTTTGCCACTTTTCTATCTATTGAGATGAGCATTTTTTCTTCACTCTACTTATATAATGTATTACATTGATTAAGCCCTTGCATTTTGGGATAAATCCCATTTGTCGTAACGTATAATTCTTTTAATATGCTGTCGGATTAAGTTTGATAGCATTTTGCTGAGGATTTTTTTCATCTATATTTATCATAGATATTGCTCAATAGTTTTCTTTTCTTGTGGTGTCTTTATTGGACTTTGGTATCAGGATGAGAATGAGTTAAAGAGTGTTACCTCCTCTTCCATTTTCTGAAAGAGTCTGAGAAGGATTAGTGTTAATTCTTTAAATGATTGGTAGAATTGACCATTGAAGCCATCTGGTCATGAGTTTATCTTTATTGGAAGGTTTATGAGTACTGATTTATTATCTGTATTTGTTATAGGTCTGTTCAGATTTTCTATTTCTACTGGAGTCAGTTTTTGGGGTTTGTGGATTTTTAAGATTTTGTCCATTTCATCTAGGTTACCTAATTTGCTGGCATAAAATTGTTCATACTACTCTCTTATAGTCCTTTTTATTTCTAGAAAATTGTTATCAATATTCTTGCTTTAATTTCTGATTTTAGTTACTTGAGTCTTCTCTGTTTTTTGCTTAGTTAATCTAGCTAAAGTTGTCGATTTCATTAATTTTTCAAAATACCAATTTTCTTTTTTTTTTTTAAATTTCAAAGTATGATTTTCTCTTTGTTTTTCCATTTTGTTTCTCTCCATTGTGAGCTTTCTTTCTTTCCTCCTTTTGCTGACTTCAGGTTTAGTTTGCTCTTCTTTCCCAACTTCCTTAAGTTAAAATATTATGCTTTCAATGGAAGATTTTTTTTGTTTTTATTGTAGGCTTTTATAGCTATAAATTTCCTTCTGAGTACAGTTTTTCTCATGTTTTCATTTTCATTCATCTCAAAGTATTTTCTAATTTCCCTATTTCTCCTTTGAGCCATTGGTTATTTAAAAGCATGTTGTTTGTTCAATTTTTACATATTTGTGTATTTTCAAGTGTTCCTTCTATTACTGATTTTTTACTTTCACTCTGTTATGGTTAAAGAAGATACTTTGGTTGATTTCAATCATTTAAAATTTATTGAGACTTATTTTGTAGCCTAGTATATGATCTACACTGGAATCTGTGTACACTTGAAAAATCTATTTGCACTTGAGAAATCTGTATACGCTCAAGTAGATCTCTTGTAGACAATATATAGTTGAATCATGCTATTTTATCCATTCTGCTAATCTGTCCTTTAAGAATTAAGTTGTCAAAATGCATATTCTGCTGTTTTGAGGTGACCTGGTCTACATATTTCTATCAGAAGTAAGAAGTAATTAGCTGTTTTGATACAAAAAGTAAAGCAGTGTACTATATGAGAAATAACATAGACTTGAAAAACAACCTGGTTTCTAGTTGCAATTTACAGCTTAATTAGCTCTGTGACTCTAACTTACCTTCTGTTTCTCAGATTCTTTGTCTGTAAAATAAAATTATTGGATTAGCTGATCTGAGAAGTTCTATTGGCTCTGAATTTCCATTATGAATGTCAGAAGACAGGGTATAATTTATAGTTTTTAGCTGAATATGCAACGCAACATACGCCTTTTTAAAGTAACCATTGGGCATCGTTACATCTAAATCCAATGCAGCAATTTAGGGAGAGAGGGTCATTGTGTCTTCCTAAGCTTGCTTCCGAAACTGGGTTTGAGTGCTTAACATTGCCTTCGGTCTATTTAACATATTTGCTCAGAGTTGGCAATGAATATTTAATTGGCAAAATGTCAGTATTAATTGAAACAGGCCAAATTTTGCATTTGCAAGTATAGGAAAATATATAAATAACCAATTTTGAAAGATTTAAAGAGGTCAGTGATTTTTTTATAGAGCACTGAATCATGTGTAAAGTGGCCTCATTAAAATTTATTGATATACAATTGAAAAATAATCAAATGCCTAATCACTTCCAAAATTTTTCTTATTTAAAATTGAACATTTTATGCAGTTTCACAGAGACTAAAATGATGCCTCTCAGAATTATGCAGATCTGTAAAGCTCCATATGTTTTCCTTGGGTGCTTTTAATTTATCAAATAAACATGTGTAGATCTAGAAACAGAGATCTGATTCCGCAATATTCCACAAAGAAATAAAAGCTTGTAGCTTAACAACAATCTGCCAAGTAATAGGTACATTATAGAATTTAGTGAGGAAAATGTTTATTTTTTGTGTATCTTCTGAAAGTACTTGGCTCTTATATAGGTAAGGTTATACCTAAAGAATTTCTTAAGGGAAAAAAAAAATTAAGAGCTTTCATTCCACGTCAATTTTGTTCACAATGGATATTAAAAATCAAATAACACCAAAATGTCTCCATCTGTTACTACTCTAATATAAAATGAATACTTGCTGGTCACAGCAAAATTTAGCCAAATGTAAAACTTTTCAAAAGCATTAAATGGCTTATTCAAATAATTCAAATTCATTCAAATAATGTGATTATCCACAGAAGATAATGATAAAGCAACCAGTGTTTTATCATTTCTACTATTGATGGACTTTGTAGTAAGTTCTTTGGACATATTTTTACTTAAATCTCTCAGCAACCATGCAAAGTGGGTAATATCCTTACCAAGCTACAAATGAAAAAACTAAAGTTCAATGAGGCAAATTGCACTGTATGAACATTAGCGTACAGTCTGATAGGAATCACAATGATAAAATGCAAGGAGGACCCTGTTTGTGATCCAGACCACCCTGTTTAGTTCCCCCATCTATAAAATGACAATGTCAGCAGCATTCACATTGTAGAATTGTTCTAAAAATTAACTAAAATTTTTATGAATTGTCTGACATATAAGGGGTACTTAGTAAATGACTATAATTATCGTAGTAGCAGAGATGGCATTAAATACCAAGTTGATTTGGTATTTAGCTGAAATCCCATTTTGCTTTTTCATTGTACCATTTTGCTTTCACACTGACAAACAAAACAAAACAAATAAAAATAAAGACTCCTGCTCCACCGCACCATTATAATGTGACAAAGGTGTTGGAAGTATTGCTAGGCTTGTCACAAGGAGATGTGCACTCTTTTTTAGCTGGGTCTTAAATGACAAAAAGAACTGTGTATGCTTGGAAAACTCACTTAAGTTTTCGAAGATTCCAATCCTATAAAATCCTATAGACTTCAATTCTATAAAAACAAGCTACAACAGGATTTTCCTTGCTTATCTAACAGGGTTATTGTTGGTGTGCAATAAATAACAGGATGATTATAGGTGTAAAATAAATTTAAGAAACCTTAAAGTATAAGGTATATTATAAAACTATAGTATATAGTATACAAAATAAGGAATTATTATAATTATACTATCAAATGTATTATTTTAATTACATTATTATGTTTTCAATTCATAAAATGTTCATATTTTCACTTAAAATCTAACTGGATAAATATGAACTAAGTAAGATAACCAAAAAGGAAAACATTTATTTCACTAAGTGACCATTTTTAAGTGTACCTCACTAATGCTAATAGCTACATTTATAGAGTATTTATATGTGCAAGCACTGTTTTAAATGTTTTACATATATTGTTTCATTTGATTCTATGCACATAATCCTTCTAAAAACTTGAGTGTTCAGTTTCTTCTTTTAAAATCTGAATGAAACTTGGTAAGATTTTCATATTGTAGCATGCATTGTCATGTTGCAAATGCAGGTAATTCAAAGAACCAAAGAGTTGGACCTGATTTATTAGCTGTATTGAGGTTACTCTACAATTTGATTTCAAAGGGACACATTTCTTTATATGAGCCAAGGTCATTTTCACTCTCATCCTAGTCTGTCAAAGTAGATGCTTATATGTCAAAAGAAGTTTTCCAAACATGTGAAGCATCTAACTTAATAGCTCTGCCAACATCCTCCCTCTCTCTCTCCCTCCCTTCCTCCTTTCCTCCCTTCCTTTCTTTCTATTTCGAAGTATTTCAGAGGTACAAATATTTTTGGTTACACGGGTCACTTTTATAATGCTTGAGTCATGGTTATAAGTGTGCCCATAACCCAAATGGTGTTCATTGTATCTGTTAAGCACATTTTTGTCTGCTTTGTCAAAGATTAGATGACAATATGCGGATGGTTTCGTATCTAGGTTCTCAGTCCTGTTCCAAAGGTCTATGTCTCTGTTCTTGTGCCAGTACCATGCTGTTTTTTGTTTTTTTTTGATGTGAGACTATTATTGAAAAAGTCAAATATATAAAAATAGAAAAAAAATTCTAATAATCCCCTAAGTAACCATCATTCAGTTTAAACAATCATCAACTCAAAGCCAATTTTATTTCCCTCATTTGCTTCCTCTCCCCCTCCCCAGCATGATTTTGAAATTATTTTTGGACAGCCTATAATTTTATCAGTATCATGCTGTTTTGGTTACTATAGCCTTGTAGTAAAGCTTGAAGTCTGGTAGACTGATATCTACCAGTTTGTTCTTTTTGCTTAAGATTGCTTGGGCTATATAAGAAGACAGAATAATGGCCAGCGAACATACAAAAAAATGCTCAACATCTCTAATCATTAGGGAAATGCAAATCAAAACCACAATGAGATATACGTAACTCCAGTGAGAATGGCCGTTGTCAAAAAGTCCCAAAACAACAAATGCTGCTGTGGATGTGGAGAGATAGGAACATTCTTACACTGCTGGTGGGACTGCAAATTAGTATAACCCCTGTGGAAAATAATTTGGAAATACCTCAAAGAGCTAAAAATAGAAATACCATTTGATCCAATAATCCCACTACTAGGCATCTACCCAAAGGAAAAAAAGACATTCTATAATAAAGACATCTGCACTCGAATGTTTATGGCAGCACAATTCACAATCGCAAAGATGTGGAAACAACCCAAGTGCGCATCAATACATGAGTGGATTAATAAAATGTGGTATATGTAAACCAATTCCAAAAAAACAGTGGTGACCTAGCACCTCTTATATGATCCTGGATAGAGCTTGAGCCCATCCTTCGAAGTGAGATATCACAAAAATGAAAAAGTAAGCACCACATGTTGGGCAATCAAATTGGTACTAATTGATCAACGCTAAGGTGCTCACATGGTAGTAATACTCCCTGGGTGTCAGTCAGGTGGGGGAGGCAGTGTGGGTAAAGTCCCAACTAATGGATGCCGTACGCACTGTATGGGGGAAGGCAAAGGCATTACCTGTAACCAAAATATTTGTACCCCCATAATATCCTGAAATAAAAAAAAAATGTACACAAATCAGTAGCAGTCCTATAGACCAATAATAGTCAAGCTGAGAGTCAAATCAAAGACTCAATACCATTCACAATAGCTACAAAGAAAATAAGATACCTAGGAATATATTGAACCAAGGAGGTGAAAGATCTCCACAAAGCAAACTACGAAACATTAAGGAAAAAAATTGTAGATGATACAGACAAATGGAACAACACATCTTGCTCATGGATCGGTACAATCAACATTGTTAAAATGTCCATATTACCCAAAGTGATTTACAGATTCAATGCAATTCCCATCAAAACACCAACATCATATGTAACAGATCTAGAAAAAATATTTCTGCGCTTCATCTGGAACCAGAAAAGAGCCCAAATAGCCCAAGTAATCTTAAGCAAAAGGAACAAATCCCGAGGCATCACACTACCAGACCCATTCTCAGTTTATGTTAATGGCAACCCTTTGGCTGAGAGACAATGAATGCCCAATCACAACTATGTTTGTATTCAGGGTAGCAACTGTAGGCTTACAATTTTGAGTCACTTTAAAAATATTAGTTTCCCCAGTTTGGCCAAAACTTAGATTATCAGAGCTAAGATATTAACACTGGCTATCAAATATGATTTTTATATGCTGTCAGGCAGTTTGAAAAAAAAGTTGTAAATGTAATCCTATTACAATAGAGAATAGACTGACTTACTCATATTTATGTAAGTTCTTGAGGATCATGTGAATTATTTTGCCAAGTGTGAGTATATGACCTCTTTTAACTTAGCTGCCTGGAAAATCAAGACCAGGATTTAATTTGCTATAGTCCAATGACTGGGTATGATTTAAAAAAAGTTTTTATTGTGGTTAAAACATAAGAAATATTGTCTCATTGTGCCAATTAAGGCTATACTATAATATCTTCATTTTTACCTTATTAATTTTCTGTTATTTCAATTTGTTCCTTCACTTATTCACTGCTTCATTCATGTTTTGGATTTCGATTATGTGCAAGATGCCTATAAAGAAGGGTTCAAACAAGGGACAGTTCAATGCCCTGCCTCTTAAAGATCTGGTGAAGCATGGAACAATTGGCTGATATTCACTGTGCTCGCTTCATGACATGATTTTGCAGTTCTTCAACATAATTTCAATATTCAGAATTCTAATCTCCTAGGAAGTATGGTATATCAATATTAAATCATTTTGCCTAATTATTTAATAATAAAATACATCAGCACTTCTCTTATGGTTCTTAGCATTTTTTCACATCTTTAATATTTTCTTATTTACATATGTTAGTTCATATATTAGACAGCAAGCATATGCTGATTCATTTTTGTATCTCTTAAAACAATTATTCACATGGACGTGACAGATGCTAATAAACAATTTATTTGGTGAAAGAAAGAATAAAGAAAATGACTGAATTTCAGGTTATATTTATTGCTAGTAATAATATATTTTTTATTGATTTTATTTACTTCTTCAAGGCTCATTCATGTTTCAAAAGACACTGTTAGTTCTACACAAATATAGGCAAAAGAGTGATCTGTGTAGCACTTGCTGCAAGTGGATATTTATGTCATGCAAGTAGAGTAAGTGCTCAGACAGGGTCTCATGAGGGGTGATCTCTAGGATCTTGGGTCCTTAGCTGTCCAAGTTCAAGAACAAAAGAAGCCAAATAATGAAGGATTTTGCTGTGTGATTTGGTAACTTATTTAATCCTTCACAACAAATCTGTAAGGGAGATGTTATCTCAGTTTGTACAGATTGAGAACCTGAGATTCCTGGAGCTGTCCATTGCCCAAGGTCACGCAGTTAGGGAAGTGGAAGATTTAGGATACAAACATGGGCTTATCTGACACTGAAACCACTGCTTTTCTCAAAAAGATGTATGTATGTGATTTGTCTGGGGTAAATTGGGCTCTGGGGGATTGATGTCTTTTACCTACCAAGAGACAAAAAAAAAGAAAAGTAAAACAAGGCAAGCAAGCACTATTCTGGATGGCTGTGGATGCTTCTTCAATCTGAGTCTTTACCTAATAGTCAACTCAGTTTATCTGTACAATGCAGACTCTTTCCTGGCGCTCTTCCCTGTTTAACTAATATTGGGACTTCCTATCAGACTCCTCTGACTTTTAACAGCTGTCATGTGTCTAGGGTTTCTAATTCCATGCACGTGTGTCAGCCATCCATTCTGACTGGAGTTTTAAACCACATCAAAACAAAGTTCACTTTTTGCTTATTAATTTTTAAAATCCGAGCAAGTTTATTTAACATTTGTCTGCATGTATTTGTAGAACTTCACAAATGCAATCAGAGAAGCTTCCATGGATGTTCCTATGATCAAAATTACTTCTATAAAATGAACCAAAACTTAATTTGCAGCAATTTCTTAGCAATTTCAAGGATATTTTTCTAATTTAAATGGTAAAAATAATTGAGTTGCAGAGAATTATGGTCTACTACATCTTGTCAACTTTTGACAAGGACTTTTCTCATCCAGCCAGAGCCTTTGCTTCTAAAGATAGAAATAGGGCTTTTGAAAAGCATTGTGATGCCCAACACAGATAGAAGTAGCAGGAAACTTAGTTGAAAGATTTCTTACCATTTCATAGTGCATCTCAAACCACACTCCCCAAAAAAGAGATATAGCTGTCATTATTATGCACCTGGGTGCACGCTAAACCCAGCAGTGTGACTAGACAGGGAGAGTAACCGTCTAGTGGACTAAAGGACACAAAGATGAATCTTGAAATTAACACTCACCTATTGTTTGCCTTATTTTACTAAGTCTAACCTCTACCGCTTAAAGCAATGTGTGTTGCTGGTTTTCTACTTCTTTAAATAGCACTTGCAGTGAGTGATAATATAACAACACAGGGCACAGTGTGAACAGCCAACAAGAGAATCATTTAAACAAATGGATTTGTAAAACATGATTGTTTTAAGCCTGTCCATGTCAGGACTGCAATTTGAATTAAACATAAGGTGACTTCTTTCACTGAATCAGTAAGTGCAAATAACATCGCTTGCAACCATGTTTTATTTCACAGACAAAAATGGTTCTTAACAGCTTTCTGAAGGCTATGCTTCAGCCACCTGCTGTTAAACTTGTTTGCTTTTTCTTACAAAAATTGTTCTTTTGCAACATTAAAACAGACAGGCTTGCAGTCAGTTCACTTGGGGCTAGAGTCTAGAGTGGTTTGAAAGGCACTTTTCTTAATGAACACCATAACTCCCTGCACCCTTCCTACTGGCAAGTCGGAACAATAGGAAGAGCAGAGGGGTTTGCCTGAAGCCAGTTTTTTCTAAAGTGTTAGTAAGACTTGAATCAGAGGCAATTTCTACAACTTTTGCAAAGGGAGTCTTCTAGTGGTCAACATGAGTTTTTGACTTCTAAAAAAAGGTTGGTTTTATTGGCAAATAATAAAGTCTATCACAATCCTGGTTAGTGAGAAATTAAGAACCTGGATAAGATCTATTCTGTTCTTGTCTCTTACATTTCTTAGAGACTATTATAAGACTTTTTATTCATGTGTTATTTGGTGTCTTGAATATTCAGCTGAATGGTTCTTGAAGCACAATCTGGGAAAGGGAAGATAAATTTACCAAAAAGGTAGATGATCATCTTTCCTCTGCTTGACAAAATTCAGAGAAATAACCATTGCTGATTTTCATAGCTCATTCTAATCCTCTATTCTCATTTCTGAAAAATCCCAAAATGAATACCTAGAAGCATGGAGTCAATGACCCAGTGGAGTCACAGGGTAAATACAAATAAGTCAAAAATAAACAGAAAAACCCAAGAGATTTAAAGGAAATATTTCTTATAAATTAATGCATATCAGCAATGGGTCATTCTTTTAGTGTTGTGTGTTTGTGATCTGGAAAATAATATGTGCTTTGTGCAGCATGGAATCAGGGTATTTGAAATTTAGGCTGAAAAAAATAAGCTGGATGATGAAACTGTCAGAGTACTAAAGAAATAAAACTAATATTTAGTTTGTAAATATTTCATGGAAGTTGAGTACATTTTTAATAAAACATTTTATTTCAGAAAGCTGAATAAAATCTTGAAAAGTATATATAGTAGTATTTTGCTTAAAAAAATAAGCTGTCCTCTTCCCCTAAAATAAATTCCACTATTTAATTTAAATTTTAGCTTTAAATACATGAAATACTACATATTAAAATATTCCCCGGGAAAAATTGTGACTTTATGCGGTAGAACGAATTCTAAGGTGGGTCCCCGACAATTCCTTCCCTTTGGTATTCATGTCTTGAATAATCTCTTCCCTTAGGTTGGAATGAGACCTGTGAATTCCTTGTGGCCAATAGAAAATGGCAAAAGTGAAGAGATTTTAAAGATGATACAGTTCCCAAATCAATTGATTTTGATACTCATAAGGGTTATTTTTCTGAGAGAGCCTGACTTAATCGGGAGAAAGCCCTTAAGAGAAAATTCAGTCTCCCTTGAGGTCAGAGACTCATCTTGCAGGCTTGATGAAGTAATTAGCCATATTGCCCATGCCAAGAAACTATGGGAAGTTTCTAGGACCTGAGTTTGACATATAGGCAACAGGCAGTAAGAGGCTGGTGTCCTCATATAGCCACAAGAAAATGAATTCTGCCAACAACCTGAATTAGCTTGGACACGGGTCTTTCCCAATGAAGCTACTAGATGAGCATGCACCCTAATCAAGACCTTGATCACAGCTTTATGGGACACTAAGCAGTTAAGAGGACCCCTCTAGGCTGTGCCCAGATTTGCAACCCATGAAAACTGTAAAATAAATATGTGTTGCTCTATGCATTCTTATGTTAATTTGTTATGGAGCAATAGAAAACTAATATACTTTTATACAGGTGCCTAACTACCCTTATACAGCCTTCTCTATCCCATCTCTCCCCACACATACACACATTGATACAATAGAATTCAACTTAAATGCCTAAATGATGTATTATTTTAAAAGTTACTTTAGTGCTGGAGACTTTGGAAGGTACTATCCAGAAGACACAAAATTTAAAAATAAAGATTCTATAAGCTTTAAGAATTCCTCCCATGCAACTTAATTTCAGGCTGGACCAAAATGTAAAGTTGTCCCTTGGTACAGAACCTTCACAAAAACAGTGAAGAAACTGCCTTGCAGAGGTGAGCACCTGGGATGACCCATGGTTCCAGCTCCTACCACATTCTTTTCAGTCTGATGATTTACCAGTGCTCCAGTTTAAGATTTGAAAGAGAATTCCAGTACCATTTTGATAATTTTTAAGGGACCCAAGGGGAATCCATACCCACTATTTTGGAATGAATACCCCATCTTATTTACCTTTCAAGGGTGACAGGTGGGGACAGAGAGACAGCTAGAGTTAGATGGGTACATAGCTACATTTTTCCTGTGGCTTAGACAACCCTACACAGTCAGACTCTCCATTACTTTGTTCTCAGCTATTACTCTCATCTTTGGCCTTCCTGCTCCAGAATCACTAGCCTCCCTGGTGTCACTGGAACAAGTTAGATACTGCGCCATCTTGGAAACTTTCTCCTTGGAACCCTGCTCTGTCTGGAATGGTCTTTATCCAGGTATCTATTACACTGTTTCTCAACTCCTTCAAGGTCTTGCTCAAACTTTACCCTCTTGATGAAGCCAATCTCCAGTCATAACACTCCCCACCTCTCTTACCTACGTTACTCTTCTCTTAAGTACTAACTACCACCTCACATATTACATGTCTATTTTGTTTATTATCTCTCTCCAGCCACAGAATGGAAACTCCGGGGCAGGGATGTTTGACATTTTTGTTCATTGGTGTCCCCAGTGCCATAGAAGGCACTCAATAAATTTTTGTTGAATGAAAAAATACCTTAGGATTAAAAAAAATACTAGACAATATAGTCCTTAACCAGAAACAATAAAAAAAAAAATTACAACAAAACCATGTTATGGATGAAATGCTTGAAAAAATCCTTCTAGAATATAGATCATTAAAAACAAATTACACAAATAGTAGAGATTTTAATAGATCAGGTGGATATCCCAACAAAAAGATACATAAATGGATCACTGGTGTTCCTGAGGCAAAAATAAATGAAAAAAAAAAATGAAAATAATAAAAGGTAACAAAAGAAAATGTTCCTATGTGGGAAAATGTTCCAAATATAAGCTGAAACGTTTTACTATGATCTAGAAACTTTCACTGTACATAATTCAAGTGTTAAATATCAATTTATTTACAAAAAAGAAACTTTGACCTCATCTTAGACTTTTCCCATAACCTAATATCCCAGTATTAGTTCAAAGTCTATAGAACTTCAATGAGAAAAAATTATTTCCACAAATTACATGCTGAGCTAATTTGTGGTTCATGTGACTTGGCACCTAAAGGAAAATTATCACATAGAAAAGTTGTTCATTAACATTTACAACTACTTATTAATAAATTACTCCAAATATATTATACAAATGAGATTTTATAAATAAAGAATTCAGAGTAATGGGATGTTGCAATATCAAAGGATTAGGAGAATGCATTAAAACCATTTAAATACAGTTATATATTAGAAAATGTTTTTCATGTGGTTATCAAACATAGTCCAAGTGTTATGAATATTTCTTTAAAGAAAATAAAATAAAAAGCATAGTTTAATAATAATGGCACAACAAATGGAAAATTATATCAATAAAACAAGGCAATACACAGTTAAACTATGCTACTGTTATTATCTTTAAAAGGGTGTAATCCATTCTTATGTTTGACTCTGAGAATTAAATATTACATCTAATTAGTTGCAGTAACATATAATAAACAGAGATAATAACTGAGAGAATTAAAAATATGATGAAACTTCCAAATAATTACGAATAAATACAGTTAAGGGAAAGAAAAGAGTTTATATAGTATAATACACAAATGTAAGAAATCAATTGTGGAAACATATTAAAGTGAAAAAATTAGATGACAGAATAAGACTACATGTATTAGTTATGACAGTAAATTTGAACAGCTGAACAGATTATTTAATAAAATGGGAAACATATGAAATTATGATAACGCAGTCAACCAAATCCAATTGCATGGCATCTAAAAAGAGATAAGTCACAATGCACACTAACTGGGTGATGGGCACACTTATACTTTTGATTCAAACTTTACAGCAATCTACTACTGGACATCTACCCAAAGGAAAAAAATACATTCTATAAAAAAGACATCTGCACTCAAATGTTTATAACAGCACAATTCACAATTGCAAAGATATGGAAACAACCCAAGTGCCCAGATATACATGAGTGGATTAATAAAATGTGGTATGTGTATACCATGGAGTTCTACTCAGCCACAAAAAACAATGGTCATCTAGCACCTCTCGTATTATCCTGGATAGAGCTGGAGCCCATTATACTAAGTGAAGTATCATATGAATGGAAAAACAAGCACCACATGTACTCACCATCAAATTGGTATTAATTGATCAACACTTAAGTGCACATATAGTAGTAACATTCATCGGGTGTCGGGTGGCGGGCGGGGGGAGGAGAGGATGGGTATATTCCCATCTAATGGGTGCAGTGCGCACTGTCTGGGGGATGGACACAGTTGTAGCTCAGACTCAGGTGGGGCAAAGGCAATATATATAACTTAAACATTTGTACCCCCATAATATTCTGAAATATATAATAAAATATATATATAAGTAAATAAATAAGTAAATAAAATAAAAATATATATAAAATATATATAAAAGAAACCAAAATAAAAATTACATAATATGGAGAATGGCTAAAACTTTTCACAAAATTCCAGAGCCTTAAACAAGCTAAGTAAGAAGCGATATTTTACAAAATTAAGTATTCCACACAGGAATTTTGGAAAAAGAATAAGCAAAATGAAAGGCACCAATAGCTTTAATGAATACAATCAGGATTTTGTTCCTTGGGGAAAAAAAGCAATACATAGATACACTTTAAAATCCAGGAAAAATCATGAAATACAAAATTATTATGGGTAATGAGTATTAATCAGACAGAAAGGAAATTAAGATACTCTTTGGAAACTATCTGGATTCTATGGAAATACATTTTAAAACCTGAAGTGCATTATGGTCTAGGAAAATATGAGATATCAGAAACAGAGAAGAATGATCATATTAAAACAAGATATCTTTTGTTAGCCATTCTAGATTTATAAGCATACTATAGATTACCTGATATAATTTGATTTTCGAAGTTTTAAAAATTTGGAAAATAACTGAGAAAATAAACAATGGGATCAATAACATTTGTTCAACTAGTAAATTAATGCAGAATACAGTCACATCAGAATGCATTTTAAAGCCAGGATTTAACTAATCCTAGCCAATATGTTAGCCTACAAAAGCAATGAAGAGACATAAGACAGAAATAATTTGAAAGTAATGATATTGTGGAATTAGTAGTGCCTTAATTAAAAGATCAAATGTCACCTCAAAGTTTCCTTGCTTCAGCATCATTTCCTAATTTTGCCCGGCTGCTACTCTTACTCTTCAGTGCTCCCCAGTCAGCATCTATTTTAGTACCTATCACTCTGGGCTGTAATTACATGTATATGTGTCTCAATCACTGTCCATTGAAGTCAGTGACTGTGTTATTCATTCCTTCATTCAACAAACATCTTTTTTTAAAAATATATTTATTTTTAAAAGTTTTATTGAGGTATATTTGATATACAAAGAACTGCATTTTTAATGTGTACATTTTGATTGATGAGTTTGGACACATGCAGACACTCATGAGGCCATCACCAACAATCAAAATAATAGACATATCCAACACCCCCAAAAGTTTATTCATCTCCCTTTGTTTTTTTGTGGTAAGAACACTTAAGATGAGATCTACCCTCTTAACAAATTTTTAGGTGCACAATACCATATTATTAGCTATAGGCACTATGCTGTACAGCAGATACTTAGAACATATTCACTTAGCATAACTGAAACTTTATACCCATTGAATAACTCGCCATTTCCCCCTCCCCCAGCCCCTGGCAACCACTACTGTATTCTCTGCTTCTATGAGTTTGACTATGTTAGATGCTGCATATAAGCAGAATCATGTACTATTTGTCCTGCAGCGACTGGTTTGTTTCACTTAGCATAGCATACTCCAGGTTTATCCATGCCATTTGCAATAACAAATGTTTCTGAATTTTGATTCTGGTTAATGAAATAACCAAAAGCACAATACACGCGTTTCTGGGCAGTTCTCTTGTGTCCAAAGCCTTGTGATCTGCTAGTTCTTTGTCACAGCTCTTTCTGTGTCAAAATAAGAAACCCCTGGGAAAGAATTGTCACTTGGAAAATAGAGCTCAGAGTAATTTTGGGAAGGATGGCCATCAGAATTCCAAAAATATTGGAAGAATATCACATCTATCGTGAAGTGTTGGTCACATAAAAGGGAGAGAAGCCTGGTCTAGCTTATTGTCAAAATCTCCTCCAAGAAACGGCCAACATCTGGAGGTAACAGAATGGCCTCAGAAGATATCTCCTCAAGATTGGAGATGCTTATTTGTGCAGCAGAGGGTTTGCCTTTTTACATAATAACTAATATCTCTTTTAAAAATGAAACACTATTATAAATATGGCTCACTCAATCTGTTAGAAAGAGGGACTTCTCCAAAAGTCTAATTTGTTCTCCCGAGAGAGGAGTTTCCAAGAGGGTTTAATGGCAATGTATTAATAATTTCCTAAGCCCTTCAATTACTATTTTATATAGACCTAAAATTGGAAATAATTTAAGGAAATGTATTACCTAGATTGTATACACATTAAATAACTTTGTTCAAGTTTGTAGCCTCAGTTGTGAAGCTTTCACTGACCCATCAAACTCCCTTATCCAATTGGTCCGATGTTCTTTCTAATTGGTGACCCTCTAACCATAGAAAAGCTCCATGTGATTCATTGGGAAAAAGACAAACCCTATGAGAAATAATGTTCTTTCCAAAGTTCTGCTTAAATCTGGAGCTTAGCCCAATGACTCACTATTATTCTAAGTGAAAGGAACATGGGGAAGCCATCAATCTTAAGATTGTAGAGCTATTTGAGCTACCCAGGGAGCTCATGCCAACTTCTGAACAAAATGGCATTTCCACAAAGACTTAGTCAATGCTTCCTAACTGTTCCTTTCACCTTCCTTTCATTCTTCAATTCCTGCCATCCCTTGAATTTATCAGAAAGTTCCTCATGCATTATTTAAATATATATGGTACTTTTATTATTTTATTCAACTCACCCAAAAATAATTCCTAAGATGTAAGTTTAATTTTTTTAAAGAAGTAAAAATAATGCAACATAGAAATATATTACATGTGAACAGTTACAGTAGTGGCAAAAAAACAATGTACTCACTAAATATTTGTTGAATGAATGAATATTAATTTGTTGTGAAGTCAGCTGAGCCCTTCATTTAACCTTTAATAAGTAAACAAAAATAAATTTCTCTAAACTTGCCTGATGTTTGAATGCTATACTGGTGTGTTTGAATGAGAAAAAAGAACATAATGAGTGTGACATTTGTCCCCAACTAAGCTAGATTTGTAGGGCATGTTGCCCAGAGACTACTTTATTTCATTTTGGGAATTAACCCCAAGGAAACTGCCACTAGAATGCATCATTGAGTGTAGAATAAGAATCTAATAACTCTCTGAACTTTTCTTGATACAAGGTTAACTGAGAGAGATACGAAAATATACAATCCAGTTGTAAGGTTTGATATTTTTTTCTGGAAAATAAACTCTCTAATTAAAAATCAAATGTATCTAAAAATTCAGTATGTGCATCTATAATTTATATTAAGTCAATATCATTTGAAGCAAAATGATTTTAAAAAATATAACAACAAAGGTGGAAACTTTGAAAACTATCATTTTGAAACTTGTGCTAAGGGTAAAATCTGTCTAGAGTGTGGTTATAAACCAAGCTCAGCATTGGATCCTAGGAGCTCCAGATTTGTTCCTTGTGTCAAAATATTTTTTCCACCTATTACAGAAAAGTCCTGTCTCTGCCCAGACCCACACTGCACACCATTTCTTGGCACTGTTTTTAGGACTACGCCCCAAGGTATCTGAAGTATGTGGAGGTGTATTGGTTCAATCTACTCTAAATTTCTATGAATCGAGGATTCTGTTCACCCAATCAGGTATCAGTAAGGTTCTTGCTTGGCAGCTCATCTAATTACAATGCAGGCTTTACATCTCCCAGGGCTCCAATTTGTCCCTGAGCTGGTGAAGACGCTTGGGAGTTGCCTCAAATTATTGAGAATAAAATCTCTTCTCTACGTTGAGTTTCACCTGGCAAAAACTAAGCAAGGAATCTATAAAGACCACACCACCAAATGTCTTTCCTTTTCCTAGGACTTTCTTTTTCTTCTTCAGGGCTTCATAGACTGGCTATAGCCAGCACTCCTCTCATTTGTAATTAATCGTCACCTCTCCACTCTTTATTAACCTCTCCTACATGATCAGGGCTATAACTATTCAGTAAACATTCAGAAAACATCAAAAGTTCATTGATTTTTTTACTCTAGAACTTTTAAATGCTTGACCATTTGTACATTTTTTAACATTTTGACATTTCTAACATAAAACATGGTTTTATGCAAATGGTTTTCTCACTGTGAAAGAGGGCTTCATCTGATGGACAAGTAAAAGCACTCATATCCAAAGAACATGTTTGTGTTTTGCCTTAGTCCATTTTGTGCTGCTATAACAGAATATCTGAGATTGGGTAATTTATAAAGAACAGAAATTTATTCCTCCCATCCTGGAGGCTATGAAGTCCAAGATCCAGGCACCAGTACCCAACTGAAGGCCTTCTTGCTGCATCATCCCATGGAAGAAGGTAAAAGGGTGAGAGAGAGGGTGGGGTTGAACTCCTCCTTTTATAAGGAACACACTCCCACAAAAACAATATTACTCTATTCATAAGGGTGTTGACCCCAGGACCCAAACATTTCCTGGTAGGCTCTGCCACCCAACATTGCTGCATTGGGGATCAAGTTTCCAATACACGAACTTTGGGAGACATATTCAAACCATAGTATGCTTCATAACACAAGGCACCTGGAGCAAGACTCACCTGGCAGCTCAAAAGCTTTGGAAATCTACGTGTTTTACCTCAAATCACGTATCAAGTTGTTTGTTCTCCCACTTCCCTAGTTTTGTGACTTTTCTATTACACCAGGCCTAATGTCTCCATACTGTCTTTATTACTTTTTGCTTAAAGAAAAGTAAGGACTTAAACTACATGGTAGAAAATTTGTCTGCCTTGTAATTGCAGTTGGGGGGTAGCAAAGTGTAGAAGCAAGTGTAAGACGAAGAACATTTGCTAGCTAAGTTCTAAGAGATGGGGTTCTATTAATAGTCCTGATTTTCTAGCATCCTCACTTTTGGTGTGACTCTGACCATTTATTTGCTAATCTTGGTCCCATTTTCCTGGTGGACTATTAGACGAGGTTATCACTAAGGAGATTCTTGATCATGAAATTCTATGAAACTCTACTATTAATATTGAGCAAATATCTTTATAGTGAAAATAAACTATTTGTTAAGTTACATTAACTTTTTTCATACTACTATTTAATCTAGCAGTGGTGGTGGAGGCTTATTCTTTTAGAAGTCTAAAATATTTGATTTCTCCTTGGCCCATTAAGGAAATGCATGGGTTGTGCCTTCAATAAATATTAATATATTTTGACAAAAGAGAGGAACGGGAAGAGAGAGAAGAATGCAAGGAAGTACGTAAACAAGCAGGCTTTCTCTGTAAAATTGAGAACGTCTCCTACTCATCTACGCTGCAAGGGGCAGACTAAATTATGATCTGTCCCTAAAAACTCACAACCCTTACAATTTGTTTTCATTGGCACAGAATAGCCCCCACACTCTTCATCCTAGTATTTCTTTTTCTCTCTTAAAATTATGGAAGTAATGTTTTCCTTCCAATACTGGTTCTCCTCTGTGTGTTTAATCCCTGCAGTTACTCAGTATAATTGAATGCACGACAACTTGAGGTAGAAGTAATGTTAGGTCAGCAATCTGAGTCACATATCAAACTAAGAAGGTATTATGGGACAAATCACATTTTAATCAGTTGGAGCTTAGATAAATACAGGAATATTGATAGCATTTATGGTTTGTATAACAGCCTGTGGGGTGACAGAGCAATAGCACTTTGAAATATAGGCAGTGGATGTTAATTAACGGTAAATCATAATGGAACTCCTGTGGTATTACATGATGTCCATGTGAAATCTCTAATAATTTATAATGCTTTATGTGATCCCACAGCATGTGACAAGAAGTGTGATTATTTGTAGCTCTGCTAGATCTGCGGCATAAAACTTACTTCAGAGGCAATGGGCAATGTTGCTAATGCACACCCCTTGTTGCTAAGACAGGCGCATTTCTTCTAAGAGGCATTTCAGCTCTTCTAGAATCAAGATAGGCCTTCAAGTGCTCAACTGAACCTTAATTGTACAGTGAATAAACATTATCTCACAGGAAATACATAAATACATTTTTTCCCAGGAAATAATAAGTGGAAAGTAGTTTCTTAATTACTGGTTCATAGCTGCCTGGTCTCAGATGCCATGATTTTGAGTCCCTAATGCTCTAATCTTAGACTAATTGCATCCTTGACATCTAATTGTTCTGTTCCAATCCTGACAGCCACACTGTTCTTTCCGATGTTTCCTGGGGAGGTGAAAGAGGGAAAGCAAAAGAAGAGACTTTTAATAGCAGACTAAAAAATTTAAGCCCCACTCCCAAAATTTCTCAGAGCCTTTAAATTTCAAGAGTAGAAGAAGCATGCCACACAATAATGATACGTTTCCTCCACATTATTAAAGCATTCCCACCAGTGTTACTTTAGGTGAGTGACAAATGAGTCAAAGAATGCTAATTGGATTCAACCGGTCTTTTTCTCCCCCCTAATTTGTACTCACAACTTGACTCTCGTTAGTCTACTTGTAAATATCAGTTGCACAAATATGAGAAGCAAATGAACAATCTTCATGCAAATGATGCATACTTTTTTTCTAGAACCATCTTTCCATTTCCTGGCCCACTTATCCTTCCATTGAAATTGTGCCGGAGAGTGAGGGGCAGAGAATTTCAGCTGGAATGAAGGACTTCATTTGCCTCTTTCTATGCAAAACCAACAGACCCTTTGCCCATGAAGCCAAATACAAATTTCTTCCTTTTGAAAATATCACAGGAGCAGCTGCTCCTCAGCTATTTTGAGTGGATTTTCTGAGAACAGCTTGTAGCTGCAATATTGTATATGGTGGATGGTTTGGCAAGAAGCTGGCTGTGGGAGGGGAGTAAGTAAAACCTAACAACTAGCGCGAGCTACAGTAACTGACAAATGGGGGCCTGCACTGCGGAGAACCGCTGTGCTCCGAAATGGAAAGAGATGGATGAGAAGGCAACAATTACCTCAATGGCAAAAGTGCTAGCTTTTTTTATTTATCTAAATTGAGCCTAACACTTTCAATTTGTTAACACAATTTTTAAGGGGCAAAAGACAGAGATTAGTTGTAGGGACAACAGAAAGAATCACCAAGAGTAAAGAAAGGGAAATAACTTCACAAGTGAGTGAAAATTCCAGCTGCAGTAAGGGAGCAGGTGTAGCCTCTTTGCCTTCCCACAAGAATTGATGACAGCTCAGCAGGGCAGGAACCTGCATATTGGTTTCACACTGGCTTGCACTTCATATCTCTGGCTAATGTGTTTTGGGGTCCTTGCTATGGGTCATAGGATCTAATCCCTGTGTGTAACAAAGAAGCATGGTTAGCCTATGGATCCTGAGATGGTAGCCAGGGTGTCATCAGAACAGCATCAGCATCTGAAGTCAGGCTGAGACAGCAGAGACTCTAAAACCAATGAGGCTCACAGATAGCAGCAGCTATCTGACATATTCCAAAGCATCCCCGATGTATCTCACACTAGAGTAGCTAAGGCCTCCCCACTCAGTCATCCCTACATTGTCAAAGCCCTGGACCTCAGGCTGCTCAAAACCATATTTATGACAACCCAATGTGTTATTCCCAACATCTTGTGTTTTTATTCAAATACCCACTCTCCAGATCTCAGGTACTTGTCATCTCAACATTTCAAGTCTAGCTTTGACCTAGCTCTTCCTGTAAAGTGGTCTTTGGCCTTGTGATGGTTTCACTTCCTTTTGTTTCCAAAATGAAGAACTAAACAACTGTTCTGACCCAACACTCATGGAAATGCCATTCATGAAATTTGGGTGTTGTGGCTTTACAAAATGGTAATCAACTCATGGTAAATGTCCAAAGAAATTCCATCTTTCCTTTATTTGCACAATTGTTGCATTCCTATAATAGCCAATTGGTATTAAACCTGTACAAAAAACAATTGCTGATTCAGTTCTAACATTCTCTCTGTAATTGACACTTAGATACTCCATGTGTTGCATCCCTATAATTTGTTGACTTCCAGTACTTCTGCTCTTCAGCTTTCCAGGTGACAATAAATTAAGGGAGGCTACTCCAGGAAGGAGGCTGTGTAGGCTGCTCTAAATAGGAAAGTGGCGATTCACCTTTCCCAGTCCTAAGTTCCCAATGTTTAAACTTTTCTTCCAAGTTGCAAGGCATAACGAAAGGACCAGAGAAGACAATCTGAATCTATCACTCCATCATTCAGTAAGATACACTGAGCTAGACTAGAGCTTACACTTGAACTAGTTGGTGAATCGGCAACTGGTGAGTCGGCAGTGCCTTGAAGGTCTCTCCTTATTTAACTCCTGAGTGCACAGGCCCCTGCTAACCCTTTGTACCGAAGACTTATTCTTCCTCCCATGACTTAATTCTTGGTCTGCAATACAAGTATCTCCTGCCTGCCTCCTTAGACCTAGAAAAGGGACCTCTCTAGATCAATTATCACTAATTATTTTTTACTTCATTCACATGAAGATTTTCTTATTATCATGTAACTGTCACAAGGCAGAGAGCCTATTTCTTGGACCTCCATGAGTGCCGTGCAACTTTGATCAGAACCCTTTGCTTTGTCTGATGCCTACTGCCTTCTTTGCCGCTGACTCTTGTGGTCAGGTTCGGCCACTTTTCTCTTGTGTTTTATGTCTCCCTCCTCAAAGTCTGACTGGTCCTGAACAATCATTCCCTGATTTAATAATTAACTCTTTCTGTGTCTAACCAGTTAAGATTGATGCTCTCCTTCTCCTCCTAAACAGTCTTCATCCAAGTCAGTATATATTGACACAAAGACTCAAAGGCCTGGTCCTTATAGCAAATAGGTTCCTATAGTAAAAATGCATACATTAGATACTATAGCCACTAAAATCAATTACTTTCGTATTCTCTAACTCAATTGGTTCAAAGTAACTTGTTATATTTGGTTTCTTTTATATAATTTCTTACAGAAGTAAAACTGAAGTGATCAATTGGTACAAGTTTCTTGTACTCTTTGCACTTATTTTAATCACTACAAATCAATAAATTGACATTCCTATTTCTATGTAAATCTTTTGTGAGTTTAGCTGCCTTATTCCATTCCCTGGGTTCAATTAATTTTGGATACACTAGCAAAATAAAATTTATGGATAAGCAGAATTAAGAATCAGACCATAGATCAAGGTATTCACCTTCAAAACTATGTAAACAACTAAATTCCAAAGGAAGAGCATCAAACTAAACAGAGACAATATGCTATAACACAGGAAACTTAAAACATAATATTTAGAGTCAGAAGTACCTGGAATTTAATTAATGCTTAGACATTTATTGCTGCGTGATATTAAAGAACTAAGTGTTATTGAAATAGTCCTTAAGACTCATTTTAAATGCTTAACACATGTACATGCTTTCACACATTAACTCGGTACTTCCCATTTTAATTTCTCAGACGGCACATGCACCCTGAGGTGTACACTAACATGAATGGGCTTTGTGACCAAGGAAATGTACCTGGTTCTTAAAACTAAAATAATGTATAAGCACAGGATATATAACAAGGGCTTATTCTTTGCATGGTATTCCTCTAGCCCCTATGCTGTCCTGGGATGTCAACCACTATTATGAGAGGGAAAACCAATCCTAGACATTTCTTTATATTTGAAGTACATCACTAGCCAACTTTATCATCACTCCCTCCTTCTTGCTTCCTAGGAATTAGAATATTAGTTGTATGATATGTTATGACTTATCCATGCATATGGTGCCTACAGGCCATTTTTGAGTAGTAGCCACTACATTCCAAAGTGGCCTATACGGAAACATCCACCATAACTACAGGGGCCACTAGGGCTAGAGATTAGTGTTCTATATTTAACTGATTTCCAGTGCAACAGATTCTTTTTATCCTTTTATGGTGGGCACACCAGAGGCCTGATACTGGCCCATGCATGGCCCATGATAAGAAGAGGAGAATGCCAGGTGACACTCAGAGTCTACCAAGCCACCACTAGCCAGGATAAATCCATGCTTGAAACGTATGTAATACTTTTAGTTAAAAGTAATAAATCTTTTTTCTTGTTTAAGCAATAGAGAGTTGGAATTATTGTGTTTGCTTTGGGGAGATCTCTAGATCTTGAAATGGAAGGAATTGATCAAATATTGTCAACCCTTTTGGGTCTTCATTTTTTATAAGAATCCTCCTAAGACTTCTCAGTTAAAACAGGTGTAATGCTATCAATATTACAAGGTTATTGTGAAAGTTAAACACAAAATATATAAAGGGATTTTTACATAATAGAAATTCATGACATGATACCTTTTAAACATATTATAAATCAGAACTAGCCAGGACTTAATGGGGGACAATCTATGACTCATCCCAACAGCCCCATACTTGGCAATGACACTCATTTTTGGCCAAGTTTTCATTATGGGAACTTTTCAAAGACTATTTAGGTAAGACAAATTGTAAGGTTCTTGTGAATTATAATAATTTCTACATTCAGGAATACACGTATCCAGCATACTCTTCCAGGTTAAAGAAAACTGCCAAAGAATGGATAAATGAGATCTTACATTCCAAATTGGGGTAGCATAAATGGAACTCATGATACTTTATGGTAATGATATTGCCATACTACCAACTTAGTATATATTAGGGCCATCATTTAACAGGTTTGAGAGACTGTGAGGATATAGGAGGGAATATGTACTTTGAACTACGTGGCTTTAACAATTGTGTGGAATAGGAGGCATTCACAAAAGAGTGTGTAAATGTTGCCATACTTCGTGCAAATTGTTCATCACGATTCTTGACCTTCGGCATGTAGAAAGGGAAAAAAAAACTTGAATAAGCAAAATTTGAATAAGCTATCTTCTTTTGAAACCCTTCTGTTCATGTCTTTTGCCCACTTTTGGATGGGGTTGTTTGATTTTTTCTTGCTGATTTGCTTGAGTTCTTTGTAGATTCTGGTCATTAGCCCTTTATCAGATGTACAGCTTGTGAATATTTTCTCCCATTTTGTATGTTGTCTATTTGCTCTGTTGCTTATTTCCTTGGCAGTGCAGAAAATTTTTAATTTAATCAAGTCCCATTCATTTATTTTTGTTGTTGCCATGATTGCCACTGGGGTCTTCATCATAAATTCTTTGCATACGCCTATATCTAGAAGAATTTTTCCCACATTTTCTTGTAGAATTCTTATGGTTTCATGCCTTACATTTAAATATTTTATCCATTTTGAATTAATTTTTGTGACTGGTGACATATTTGGATCCTGTTTTATTCTTCTGCAGGTGGCTATCCAGTTGTCACAGCATCATTTAATGAATAGAGATTCTTTTCCCCAGTGTATATTGTTGTCTGCTTTGTCAAAGATCAGCTGGCTGTATATGGATGGTTTTATGTCTGGCTTTTCTGTTCTGTTCCATTGGTCTATGTCTCTATTTTTGTGCCAGTAACTTGCTGTTTTAGTTTTTATAGCCTTGTAGTATAGTTTGGGGTCTGGTAATGTGATGCCTCCAGATTTTCTCCTTTTGCTTAAGATTTCTTTGGCTATTAGGGCTCTTTTCTGGTTCCAAACAAAGCACAGAATTATTTTTTTCTAGAACTGTGAAATATCACATTGGTATTTTGATGGGGATTGCACTGAATCTATAAATCACTTTGGGTAGTATGCACATTTTAATAATGTCAATTCTACTGATCCATGCACATGATATGTTTTTCCATTTGTTTGTATAATCTGTGATTTCTTTCCTCAGTGTCTGAGAGTGAGACAGTGTCTGACAAACATACAAACTCTAAAACAATTAATTTTGGAGGAAAAAAGTGTGATAGAAGAATGACTTTTATGTGTACAAAATAATTAAATACTTTATGTGAATCAAAACTTATTTTATATTTGGGATATTTTTGTCTCTTATAATCAGCTAGAATATTAAGTAGTCATATAGTTAGTTAAAAGGAGACACAAAATGTCTTTGACAGGAGGAGGCAAAATAACGGAAAATTGGTAGAATAACGTCTAGAACACACACAGAGTCAAATAAGTTAAGGTATCAAAACTTCTCTCATCATTACCCTAAAGTTACTGCAAACAACACATGCCAGCTATAAATGGCAATAGGAAGCTTCAAACTGTAAATAAGCAAAGTAGTAGAAGCAATGGGAAGATTGTGGCTTTAGGACTCAGTCATGATTTTGAGCCTATTTTGCCACTTATGTTTGTTAGTGACTTTGGGAAGGTTGTTTAGCCTCTTTGAGTCACAATTTTATCATGTTTAACGTATGTTAATACATGTAGTATAAGGATTAAATGAGATTATGAATCTTAAGGGCCTGTAGAAAGAAGTTACTGAGTGAATGATGCTACTGTTGATCACAAGATATGTCTACTTGGGAAATGTTACTTTGTAGTTTTAATTTTAAAAATAGTAGAAAAGTAATTGGCATAAAATTTGAGGTTTAAATATAAACTCTTTAGATGTGACACTGATATAGTCAACTCATTATCAATTCCAGTCAAGAATTCCAATGCATAGACAAAACTGATGCTTGTGCACTAGTACCAAGATGTATGACTGAATATGTGAGTGAACAGCTGAGCCTACAGCAAGCACTAATATGTTAAATATTGGTAAAATCCTTCCAAATACTGCAGATGTTCTCAGATCAAATATTATACCCATAAAAAATTGTGTGAAATAGCAAGAAATGAGGCACAAAAAGAAGCTAATGAATTTGCATGATTTGAAAGAATCAGGAAGCTGTGTGAGAATATGATAATGCCAAGTATCAGAAAAAAAGCCATGTAACTATCTGGACTTAACAAGTATTAGTACCCAAAAAAATCACAATAAAACCATATAGGAATTGTTACAAAGAAAGAATAGTTGTGAACATTAGAATGGTTGTCACACCCTCTCTCCTACTGAAGTAATCTCAGTCAGATACAAAGAAACAATTTTGCAAAAAATAAAAGTAAAATTTGTCTGTTGCAATGCTAATTAAAATACCATAGAGTTAAAGAAATGACCATTATTTTAAGATCTTTCTACTACTTCATGTCACTTTCATGAATATAAAAATATAATCTCAGAATTGCAGCAAGATAATTAAGACATTTAATTTGTAGTCAAAATTTGTTTAAATCTGATGCCTCACAGAGCGCGTTAATATTTGTCTTACTGAAATACAGCTGTTGTTCTAAAATACCTTGCCAACTATAACGGGTATCAGTTGTACTGACCTAACCAATAAGGACATTATTTGTGACAGCATACAGGAAAATTGTATGAATTATGGCATAAATAAAATCAAACAGTATTTTCAAAGGCAGTTTCATAATTCATGCTTAAACAATATTACCAATGTGCAATTACACTATGAGATTACTGTGAGACTTGCTTCAAGGTAGAACTCAAGATATACTCAAAGGGGAAAAAAATGGCTCATAAAGGCAGCCTAGGCACATTTAAAGTTGCAAAATATTTATAGACCTTCTAAAATGTTCAATCCTTGGTTCAAAAACTGCATTGGGCACACTTATAGGATAAATTAAGGTATTTTACAAAGGGTGTATGATGCAAAGGGAGAGATAAAAACTTTTTATCTAAATGAATATTCATTCCTCTAAGATTTTTAAAGCTCTGAACTAAAATTTAGCTAGTTTCTCCAAAATTTAGCTTTGGTTTGAAGTAATGAGAAATGAAATCAGGCTGACTCATCTTTCATCATGATTCTCCATCTGGTCCTTTTCTTTAGAACCAACTGTCTATAGCTTGGGTTCATACCTGCACGCCTGCAATCCTGGGAGATAAAATCCTAGGAGTCCCTAGAACATGATTTTTGAAGATACAGACACAGATGAATCATTTAAGGTGAAAGGATAATGTGGGGAGAGAAGCTGCCCAGAAATGAGCCCCAACGATTGCCAACGTCTCTGTTAGAAAAGATGATATTAGCAAAGGAATCTGTGAAGAAACAGCCAAAAACTAAATAGAAAGCAGGAACTATGTGGAAAATGGACTGAAACATCCAAAAAAAAAAAAAAAAAAAAAAAAAAACCTGAGAAATACCCATAGGATTCGATAACATAAAAATATTTGGTTAAATTTGCAGGAACAGTTTTGGTGAAGTGTTGGAGACAGAAACCAGATGGAAGTGTTTGAAAAGGGAAATACTTGTGAGAAAATGAAGAATGTGTGTGTGCACAACTCCTTTCAGAGGATATCATGGAAGGAGAGGCCCAAGGGCATGGGAGTGGGATGTCAGAGATATCAAACCAGGTTTAAATGATGAGGGAAGGTTAAAGCACAGAGGGGATTGAAGGTTTAGTATTACGGAAGAGATAACACACAGAGAACACGCCTAAGAAGGCAGGATCAGTTGGGATCTTGAACACACAGGAATGGATTTGCCTTTTGATAGGAGACACATGGCATCAATTACAACAGCATGAAAGACAATACATGCAGATGCAGGTAAGTATATAGATTTAAGAAGGGTTTTTGAATTAAACATCCCCTTGTTCCATCAATACCTTTTAATGAGTCACTTCAAACTCTTCCACCTGGCACTCAAAAGACTCTAATGTGGATTACATTTTTTAACACCATACATTGCTTCTTTATGCAGATATACAAATCTAGCTGGGAAAAAGTTTCATATCCCCAAAAGTACCAACTGTAATTCTATTCTTTCCATTTTTTCCAAGTCTCCTCCTATCTGAATTTAATTCGTTCTACAGGTATAAGACAAACCCTTTTCCCTCAATAAATTCTCTGTTACTAGTATAGAATTCTTTGCCTACTTTGAATTTGCCAGGCACTCACTGATTGTGTTGAGAAGAGATTATACTCTATAGGTGATAGTGAGTAGAGGTGTGATGCTGCTCATTTAATTTAAAAATTATGAGTACTACTCAGCTATAAGAAACAATGGTGATATAGCACCTCTTGTATTTTCCTGGATAGAGTTGGAACCCATTCTACTAAGTGAAGTATCCCAAGAATGGAAAAATAAGCACCACATGTACTCACCATCAAATTGGTTTCACTGATCATCACCTAAGAGCACATTTAGGAATAACATCAATTGGGTGTCAGGCAGATGTGAGGGGGGAGGAGGAGATGGGTGTATACATATATAATGAATGTGATGCACACCGTCTAGGGGATGGACACGCTTGAAGCTCTGACTCAGGGGCGGGGTGGGGGACAAGGGCAATATACGTAACCTAAACTTTTGTACCCCCATAATATGCTGAAATAAAAATAAATAAATTATGTTCTTTGTTTTAGAGCATGAATAGGTAGGAAGTCAGAAAGAACAGCTCTTGACAGAGCTAGAAATCACCTGGAACCCACTGCAATGTTCCAGACAAGAAACACCTTCAACAAAGGCAAGGAGAAGGGTAAAAGTGACTGGACTTGAGAAATATTCAGAAAGTGTATTCAACTCTGTGATATTTGTTAAGAATTGATCGTGAGGCATGTGTGGGAAAGAGGAAAGATCACACCCAGGTCCTTGGTTTGTAGCTTGGAAAGATGGTATCACCCGTCAATATGAACTATGTGAAGCAGAGTTAGGGTAGATGATGAGGTCAGTTCGGGCCGTGGTGACTTGCAGTTCCTGTAATATACGCCCAAGACGGGCTTGGCAATAGAGGACTGGAGTTGAGAACACCAGGGTGAGGATATATATTTGGGGATTATCATCTACTCCTATTAAATTAATTCACATTTGTAGATTTGAAGAGAATGTAAAGTGAGTGGAGAGCAGAAGAAGAGTTAAAAACACAGAAAAATTGAAAAAGAAGTCTGGAAGGAGAATATGAATAAAGACTCAGAGATGTGGGAGGAGAATGAGAAATAAAGTTAGGAAACCATGGGATGTAGTTTAAAAAAGCCATGATTTGGAGATAGAATACATTTCAGTTATTTTGTTTCCTCTCAGCTCCAAATACACCTTTCAACATATGCTCTGCAATAATCAACATAATTCCTTTAACTACGTCTCCTTTCAAGTGAGCATGACATTACACTTTCTCAGAAGAGGGCACTAGAGGGCGCTGGAAGGGGCTCTCCTGCCCGCTTTTCTCAGGAGCCAGAGGTGGGGTACCCTGGGTGTGAAAACATCCAGCGAAGCCTGCCCCAGCCCAGGCCCCGAATGTGGTCCCTCTGAGACCTTGCAGCCCCAGTCTGGTGAGAACCTTTCTGCAGCCCACTCTACTCAGAAACCTGAGTCCTGTGCATCCTGAGAGCCTCCTACCATCACCAGCCCTAGAACTCCCACTGCACACTTGGCCACCAGTTGCCGATGGCCTGGCTCCCCTCTGGCACTCTGAGGGGTGGAGGTATTTGAGTTCTATTGCAGCTGTAACAAATGACCACAAACTTCATGGTTTAAAATTTCTGCAGATTGAAGTCCATCATGTCTCACTGGACTGAAATCAAAGTGGCAACAGGGCTGGTTCCTTCTGGAGGGTTTAAGTAGAATCTATTTCCTTGCCTTTTCCAGTGTTTTGAAGCTGCCCACCTTTTTTGGTTCATGGCCCCTTTCACTATCTTCAACGTCAGAGCAATGTTTCATCTCTCTGACCATTCTTTTGTGGTCAGAGCTCTCTCTAACCACAGGTGAGAAAGGTTCTTTACATAAGGACCCAAGTTATTATAATGGACCCACCCAGATAAATAAGGATAATCGCTCCATCTCAAGGTCCTTAATGTAATCAAATCTGCAAGTCCCTTTTGCACTGTATGGCAAAAAGTTCACAGGTTCTGAGAATTAGGATGTGGACATCCCAGGAGGCCTTTATTCTGTCTCCCACAGTGGGTTTTGCTCACTCAGTAACTCCAGCGTAGCTCTGGCTAAAGAAGCAAACCTCTCTGCTTTCTGATGGACCTAAGCCATACATACGTCCTTCAGAGAGATCTGAACTCCTCCCAAATTGTCCTTTTTTAGGTACTTTCCCTCAGGCCTAGGACACCACATAGAGTTTCCCTGAATATTCTATCTTATTCTTTTATCATAATAGCAGTTCTTCATATTAAACTTCCCCTGCTTAACACACTGTGTGGTTTCCAGCTTCTGATTAGACAAGTACTGCTATAGCTTACGTGAATAATCCAGAAGTAATCTATAAAGGAAGGAAAGTACTAAAACTGTAACAAAAAAGATGAAAAAAGAATCGAGGGTGTTAGTTTTGGTTTTGTTTGTTTTGGCTTGAGGAAAACTTTAGCATTCTAGTAAGTTGAAGGAAAGAATCAATACAGAACTAGGATGAAGGTACCAGAGAAAGAAATACTGTCTTGGAGATGGGAGAGACTAAAATCTATTCTAGAGATTGAAAATGCTGTTTATCAATCATGAGAAGCCTTTTTACAATTCTAATTTCCAGGTCTTATCCTCAGAGATTCTAATTAAATTAGTTGTGGGTGAAGCCCAAGTTTCTTTGATGGGTAGCCGTTGGGAGGAGAGAATGGGGTAGCTACAGGCAAACGTGTAGATGTAGAGGTAAAATGTTAATGAGTTGCCCAGTGATTATCTCAATGTTTTTTTGAGACATGGAAGGCAATATCACATGTTGGCAATGAGGCAGGAACTGTGAAAGAGCTGTAGACATTTAATCACACTCACTATGATGCATGTACACAACTCATAAGTCATTAAATATGAAATGTCCGATTTCAAATCAAACAAGCAGCAGTACAGTTAATCAAAGTATGCACCTAAACTATCGACACAGTTTTACCATCTTAACACTAGGTTGCTGATACCAGCAGCAAAGAAGTCTGGAGAGCAAGTGGCAATGAAATCACAAAAGGCATTTTCCATAGCTTGTTGAGAAGTGAATACTTTTCCTTGCAAAAAGTGGTCCAAAGCCTGGAAGAAGTGGTAGTCAGTTGGTGCAAGGTCTGGTGAATACAGCGGATGACAGAGAGTTTCCAAGTCCAGCTGCTGTAGTTAGAGCAGCGTTGTTTGTGCGACATGTGGTTGAGCGTTATCTTGCAAGAGGATTGGCCTGTGTCTATTGCCCAATCTCAGCTGCTTAATCAAACCATCCTCCTCATTTCATCTAATTGGTTCCAATAGACATCTGCTATAATCGATTGACCAGGTTTCATAAACCTGTAGTGGGTAATACTAGCACTGGACCACCAGACACTATTAGCTTTTTTGATGAATATTGAGTTTTGGACTGTGTTTTGGCACTTCATCTTTATCCAACCATTATGCTGAATGCTTGTGATTGTCAAAAAAAAAATCCATTTTTCATCACATGTTACAATATGGTGTAGAAATGTTTTGCCTTTATGTCGTGATAGCAAAGAAAGGCAAACTTCAAGATGTTTTCTCTTCTGACACTCGTTTAATTCATGTGGTACCCATCTGTCCAGCTTCTTTACTTTGCCAACTATTTCAAATGTTCCAATATTGTTGGAATAGTAGTGTCAAACCTTGCTGCTAATTCACACGTAGGTTGAGATGAATTCACTTCCACTACAGCTTTTAGCTCATCATTATCCACCTTGGTCTCAGGTCACCCACGTGGCTCACTTTCAAAATTAAAATCACCAGAACAGAACTTCTCAAACCATTGATGTACTATGCGTTCATTAGCCACATCCTTCCCAAGCACTTCGTTGATATTTCGAACCGTCTGCACTCCATTGGTTCCACGAGGGAACTCATATTCAAAATAACATGAATTTTTGACTTATCCATGATTTCATAAAAATTGCTCTAAAATATATATTTGAAAGATAATCACAAGCCAAGATGTGCATTTGAAAGAATGAGGATGTACCGTCACAATAAAAACAAACAACAAAAAAAAACAAAACCACAAGTGTCAAAGTGAAATGTCAGGGATATCAGCTGTCAAACTTGATACATATGAAAATCGGACATTTTATACTTAATAAGCTAATACTGTGGATTCAGACACATGAAACATGGTTCCTGACCTCTCAAGAAACTTTCTCTTTAGATGGAAGACTAGACACAGTAACAAAAATATGAATGATAATACCAAGTAGAATACATTACGTTTATAAGAAATAATAGAGGCAATAAAAAATGATTGGAGTTTAGAGGGGGGGAAAAGACTTTGGCTTCAGTGATGAGCACAGATTTCAAGAGGTGGGATGTCACCTGGGCCTTAAAAGATATATCAAGAGGATAAAGGCAAACATGCTTGATGGTGGGAAGGAACACGAATCCCACTTAAGAGTTTCTGAGCAGATTTGCCCAACTAAAGTAGAAGGTCTTAAAGAGATTAATCTGAAAGTTTGAATATGTGGTTTAGGTCAAATTTAGTTTTTACAGAAGAGTTAAATGAAATGGAAACAGTGGATACCACACTAAGGATTCCGGACTTTATCCTGTGGGTGACAAAAAGCCACCGAAATGTGTATTTTTGGCACCCCCCTCCCTGCCTTATGCAACTCTAGTCAATATTGATGGTGCACTGAAATTGCTCAGGCAGCCTTACTGTTGGATGCCAGTGACAAGAAGCATGGTTGTGAGTGCATAATTAAACAGAACATGCTCCTGAATACAAAATGTACACTTTAGGATCTCATAGATCAAAATTCAGTGTAAACACTTGAGTATAATTAAACATTATAGCAATATGGTGAATGTTTTGGAATATCACATAATTTTCTACTCCTTCTTGATAGAGTGTATGTTTTGTTCTTCGGTTTTGTGTGGGAATTTATGTTCCTTCTTGAGGTATTGCACAAAAAATACATCCATGAGGCTTATTAACCCTCCCTAAAAGAAAAATGGATAAAGTCAGAGTAGTGAAATTAGTCCAGCCTTTACCAGACTTTTAGAAAATAATAACGATTTTTTTATGCCCAGTCTTTTAAGAAAGGACTCTTGATTTTCATATTAAGAACAAAGCTTGGAGGGTACCCAAAGAATCACTCTTGAAATAGAAAAAAATCAGGGTGTTATTTTTGCTATTTAAGAGAAAGACCTAACCCACATACTATGCACTGAATGTTTCTGCCCGCCCAAAATTCATATGTGGAAACTCTCATCCCAGTGTGATGGTATTTGCAGATGACTCCTTTGGGAGGTAATTAGTTGCTGAGGGTAAAGCCCTCATGGTGAGGTTAGTACCTTTATAGGAAGAAACATGAGGGAGCTTGTTTCCTCTCTTTCTGCTCTGTGTCATGTGAGGACACAGTGAGAAGAACATCTTCAAAAGAGGAAAAGGGCCCTCACCAGAATCTGACTATACCTTGATCTTGGACTTCCCAGCCCCAAGAACTGTGAGAAATAAATTTCTGTTGTTTAAGTCACCCAGTCTAAGGTAATTTGTTATAGCACCTTGACATCTTGTTATAGTACCACAGGATGAAGAAAACTCTTCTGGGACTGGCGGGTTGAGATTGTCAAAATGGAGTGGAGAGAAACAACTGGAAGGTTTGAGATGGAAGGATGATGACTAGCCTACCACTAAGGATGGAATTCGCAGTTGAAATGGAATAAAAACATCCAGGTAAGTTTGGGTGAGTCTGAGGACATCAGCTTGATGTACCTCTTCCCCAGTCATAGACTAGGAAGACTGTAAGTTTTCCAGAGGAGTCCAAAATTCCCAGCATTGCATCCACCATGCTTTGGAATTGGGAGAGGGAAAATGGCTGACTTGGGATCTGGCTGGGTGAGCCTGGAAGCAGCTTCACCTCTCTGGCTTTGTGTAGGACCAGTGATCCTAACACCAAGGTGTGCTTACCCTGAGAGAATGCATATATTTTCTGAGGATAAATAATACTCTTTGAAGGTTTAAGTGAAATTAATTTCCAGATGCTCAACTTCCAAATGTACTCCAAAATTTGATTTGCCTAAGAACTCAGCCCTTTTCTTTTTATAATAGTCCTTCTTCCATTTCAGAAAACAAGTACATATTCTTTGGTGCATTGCTCCAGTTGTAAAAATATATGGGATACAAAAGAAAAAGACAATTTGGATTATTGGTGTTCCAGTTGAGAGAGTGAATGACTCTACTAACTGGATTTAAAAAATTATTTTGTAAGCAAGACAGTTACCCAATCTTTATATAAAAATTCAGGTATGGTCTACAGAGTTGTCAACTGTTAAATCAACAAAAGTATTTTTGGTTAGAGATCACTATGTCAAATTTGGTATATAACCAAGGAAGACATAAAACTATTGAGTCACATTGTTACAATAAAACCCTTGTCATTCCTATGAACTTATGTGTGTGGACAAGATTTTTGAACACTTACATCTGTAAACAATTTTAAATGAATAAAATTGATTATTAGTCTTAGTTTCATTCAACAGTATGTAACATTCATCCATGAATTCTTGAAATAATTGGAAAGAAACCTCATCTCTCTCATTATGGGATAGATTTTAAATAAAATTTTACCTTTTATTTTATAAATATGCATCAAATTTTAAAATATATTTGGATCCTTTGGATTAGCTGGATATTAATAATAGAATTGATACAGAAAATAATTTTCAAAAATTTGTTAAATATTTTTAACTCTTAAATTTTTAAGCATTTTTTAGAGCTTATGGTTATAGAAACAAAAAATTTAAATCTTATTTTATAAAAAATTGTGGCAGAATAAATCAGATTTTACATAAAAGTCTGTTTTACATAAAAAGTAACACAAAACCTCAGTATCACAGCAATAGCATCTATTTGCTCATTCATCTGGAGCAGCTGGAGGTGGGCTTGGAGATTCTGCTCGTCTTGGCTAAGTTCTGCTCATACATTTGTCTTGCCTGGATGTTGACTGATCTAGGCTGGGATAACTGGGGTCAGTTGTCTTTCATCCTTTAGTGGACTAACACTGGTAGAAACATAAATGAGGGTGAGCCCAATCACTCAAGATCTTCCCAAGCCTCTACTCACATCACATTTCTCAACATCACATTGACCAAAGCAAGTCACAAATTAATCTCAGCATCAAAATGGGAAGGTAATACAAAGTTACATGATAAAGGCTGAGTAAAGCATTAGGGCCATTTTTACAATCTACCACAGGGTGGTAGTTAAAAGACTTTCAAACGCTAATTATATAAGAACAATTTTGTAGGGAAAGTGAAGGGCAAATATGACGTCAGGAGGAAAAGGACCAAAATAGAATTTATGACTTTTAATGAAGAGCTTGTTCAATGTTTTTAATATGGATGATAGTGTGTATCAAATTATTATGAATTAGGTTGCATTGGATATATTTTTAAAAGTGATATAGCAGTTCTATTTTAAAATGTCAATATTTACAACATGTTAAAATTATATCCTTTGCAACTATTAAGACTCATGACGAAGCTGGGTGCAGTGGTGTGTGCCTATGGTCTTGGCTACTCAGGAGGCAGGTTGAGAGGATCACTCCAAGTCAGGAGGTCCAGGCTGCAATGTGCCGTGATCGCACCTGCGAATAGTCAGTGCACTCCAGTCTGGGATCAAAAGAACATGTGTGTTTGATAATACACAAAAGAATATGTGTATTATCTCCAAGCAATAATATCAGTGTAAGATAATTTAGAGAAAAAAATACATATCTTGGGGTAAAAATCATCCACCTAGATAAGAAATTTCTTACCAAGTTATTACAGTCTACAATGTCTAGATCGTGGAATTCTTTTATCTACTCATTTTATGAATGTCTAGTGTCTAGCTTTGATGGAAAAACTAAATGACACAAGTGTCAAGATTTAGTACCTCCTGAAGCAAGCAAATTAACTAAATGATTTCTCAATTTTCCTTCCAAGTCCTATGATTTAATGAGGTTGTGCAAAAGATGACTAAACACAAAACGTGTGGAAACGCTGTCAACGTTGAGTGTTTTCCTTTAGAGATGTGGCTTCAGAGCCTTGATAGTAAGGGAAGGGTGACCTTTTCTACTGAAGGACTGAGACTCATTATAGATATTCATGAGGCATTTACCAAAACCCATTAGAGCAATTGCTTAGGCCTCTTTGTCGTGAGGTCAGGAAAACAGGACGGAAAACAGTTTGAAGTATTTTTGGGGACTGGCCTAAAGAAGAGCCTCAGGAATGGATGTGCCAGGATAGATGAGTAATGGGTGAGTGTCAGTGACAATCTAGTCAGGAGACAGAAATCACACAGCTCTTTTAACAGAGAAGTTCTAGCATGTAGAAGTATGTATAAGCAATTGTTAACTGTGTTAACTAGAAAGGTAGAACAACAACAGAACTGCCAAGACATGTTGAAGGTAAGCACTTGGAGGAAGCAGCTACCGCACCAAGTGCTGAGAAATTATCTTGGCTCCTTGGCTCCAAGGAGCTGGAGGTCAGACCCTTCAGCAGAGAGCACTGCCCTTTCAGAGCTGGTGTCTCTGAGACTGGTTCAGCCAATGTTATATGAATTCCACAGGAGCTAATTGCTGCTTCTCCAAAGAACTGCCACTGTTGGGTGAAGATGTAAGACTGTGGTCACACGACACCGATAGTGGCAGCATCAAATAGGAAGGAACATGCTTTGCAAGCTTCTCCAGCCTTGTGGTCTCCCTCTTAAACACCCCTTCCTGGTGGAGTCTTGCCACCAGCAAGGGAATTTAGGGGAGTTTGAAGCTAAAAAAACAAGAGTTTAATAATTGGAATAGGTCAAAAATGTAAGGACAGCAATTTGCAAAATCTATAGAAGACCGAACTATGGAAGTATGCATCCAAAAGATAAACACAAAAGTATCAGAATGTGATTGAAATAGTAAATCACTAACACATTAAAGTATCTTTGTGAAGATCATATCATTCTGACCTATAAAAAGTGTAAGTTGCTGGTGATCAAATATAATATTTTTATATTGAATCACAAAAAGATGCTGATGTTCAGGGGTGAAATTATAAATGGATTGAATTCAAAATATCATTGGGGCCCAGACTCACTCTTTAGAAGGGGAGATGTAGGAGTGAGGTTGAACACCCACACTCCAGCCCTGGCTCTCTGAGACTGCCCAGCTTGGGAGGTATTTCTTTGGCACTACACAGGAGTAGGAACTGAGAATCATACTGATTGTTCAGGTATGGCCAAATGAGCAAAACTACCAACACACTGAGCCTTGCAGAAGTTGACAATCCAGCCCCCAAAACTTAATCCAAGTGTTACACATGACTCCAGGACAGCTGTGCTATGGGCCCACCTTGATTGTTCTCATTAGAAATAACCTGTGATCTATCTGGAAGACACAAGAAGGCATGGACACTGGATTTTGTGCTGTGTGCGTTTTCTTTTCCCATCCAGCTGTTAATTCTTTTTCACTTTTCCTCACTGTTTTCACTACAAACCACCTGCCACATAAGGTTACAATTAAAATGAAAACCCCAAAATGAATAAAAATGTGTGTTCTAAGAAGACTCATAGACATAGACTTATGGAGACATTGAAAGTTAAAATTAAGAACCTTTCCCAAAATCATAGACCTAAGTATGACAGAATTATAGGATTCTAATACACTGACTCTTAGTCCATAGTAATTTTCATTATGAAATGTCATCCTCCCTAATATCAATGTAAATAGTTTTAGTGGTACTAGAAGCATGGCAGATATCAATTAGAATTGTTCTTTAAAATAAGGCATCAGCTAAATTGGATGTTATCATGACATGGGCCATTTCCATTTGTTGGGCCCCATATTCCTGGGCCAAAGAAAGCCTGTTCAGTAATAGGCTATATTGCTGTTGCCATCCCCGGAACCACATGCTTCACTGATTCAGTTAATAAAAATTGACCTAAAGAAGATATGTTATCAAATACCACTTTGAGGGTACAGAGAGAGTAGGAGAACTTTTAATTCATTAAAAAAAAAAACTATCACCAGATTCTGGAGTGCCAGGTACCTGGCAGTTGCTTAATTCCTAAGATGAAAAGGACATGGTCCCTATTACTGAGGAATCCACATGCTAATTGAGTGAACATCATGTTGGATAAAGATGATCTGCATAGTTTCAAACTGTCACATCAGGAGGGACAGAATCATGCCTGGAAATGGAGGAGGAAGACACAGAGATTTCAGTGTTATCCTTACACAGGAGCCAACTCCTCTGCTCGGATTTTCAAGTTGTAATACATACGAAAATCAGTGTTTATCTCTATAATTAGACACCATTAAACAACTTGCCAAATTATTAGGAACATTTTTCTTTAGTTCGATAACACCTCATGTGAGTTCCAAGACAAGGAGCAGATTTTACAGATAGACTGAGGTTCCCCCCCTCCAAAATCCTGAAATTAGTTTGGGGCGAACCACATATGATAGAGTTGCTCTCCATCCACATGCCCTTCCCCAAAGTATTTAGCAGAACAAAATATACTGCAGCCAGGTCAGCATTTCTTTTTGAGAAAGAAGAATCAATGTGGGCTTCTAAGGCTCTGGGCAAAATGCAGTGGTATAACAGGTTACCAGGTTACGGGCTCAGACAAAAAATGTAAGGAAGAAAATGGGAATGAGTGATCTGTTGAGAAATGCATTTTATCTTATGTACTATTGTTTTTCTTCTACATGCCAGAGATATAGGAATTTGGCATATATGTAGTTTTATATATGTGTGCGTGTGTGTGTATAAAATGATGGTATAGTCATACAAATTAATCATTTTATAATAGGTAAATCTCTAAACCACATTAAATAGATATTTTCAGTATGTGATCAAAATTACAATAGTCTTCATTGTTTCTAGCTCTCTCTATTCTGGATCTCTCTCTAATAGTTCAGTGTTTTGCTCAAAATGCCTATCAGCCTGAGCCTCTGTTTTCCTACAGTCAGAACATCTAGACTGCATCTGAGCCAGAGGGACATGATTCTGAAGAGACAACCCAACAACAATGTAAGAATTGTTGGCGAATCAACCTACACAGACCTTCTATCACATAAAATTTCCTGTCTTAAGCAAGAGGTTTTGACACTGCTGCTAATCTAGCGATATTCACAAACACACCAGGTTGAATCCTGGGCAATTGCCCTCCTGATTCCTGCTTTCAATAAGCTCTTAAATAATTTGTTTATCTCTTGAGCTGTTTGGTGATAAATGGAGTTCATTCAGTGTGTCCTCTAATTAATTAGTTTGCTTTCTCTGCTATTAATGGAGGCAGAAGTATATCCATTAGCCCTTTGGGAGTTCCCTTTCATGTGGCCTTTGAAAAAGGCATGTTTTATGTCCCTGGAAGGTGCTGGCTCCTATTAAAGCCCTTTCGGCTTCAATAGGAAGTGGAAGATCTTCCCAAGCAATCAGGTTTTTCTCTAGCCCAAAAGGGAAAATAAATATCCACTGGATTGTGCTTCTCTTGAAGTGCCTGTAGTTTCACTGCAATTTCTATCCAAGGCAACATGCATTTAGTCAGGCTGCGGTTCAGCCATTAGGTTGCTAATTAAGTTAACAAGTGCTGTGTGCAGCTTAATTTGGCAACAAGCTATCTTACAGACTGTTCAATACGAAAAGCAGCATTTCTGTGATGACTCTGTTTTTAAGCTTGGAATTAAGCTAAAAACCATAACCATCCTGGGAAAGGACTGAAGGGATGTCTGATGCATGTGTTCAAAATTCAGTAAATGAAAAGGTACTATTTTGCATGTTGGATACTTACACCTTTTATTTACAGGTATATTTCACAGCATAGCTGAAATAGGGCTAATTACCTGTGTACATTTTTAATTCATCACAATTCAAATAAAATGTGTTTCTCTAACTTTCTTTTTGCAGCTGTCATTTTGCCCAACTGCAAATTGACTTTTAGTAATGACTTTGCATTGCAGTTGGCTAATTGTGGCTATGATTTATCCTCTTGTCCTCTGTTGATCTGTCTCTCCTTCTAGTGTCTAGAGGCTGAAAAGGAAATTCATTGGTTTATTTATTCAATAAATATTTATTGAGTATTTTCTCTGTGCCAGACATTGCACTAGGCTCTAGGGACTTAGAAAAAAATGTGCACAGAGTGTCCTCTTGATAGAGGTTCCGAAAGAATAATTGTATGTTTATCCCATCAAAGAAAACACAGTTTGGGGAGGAGTATACCTGGGCTAAGATTCTGGAGACCAATGCTTAGATGCGTGATATATAAATATACCTAAACTTGACTAACCAAAGAAAGAGAGGTAAATGCACAAGCTATCTAATCTCTCTCTGGGCCTCATTAGTTGATTTGTAAAGTGGAAAACTTGGCCTATTTGTCAAAGTTCCTTTCAGGAGGTTTCTTGAAAGATCCAAATTCCCTCATGACCTGCCCTTAACCAAATGCTATTTCCTCAACCTGGAGTTCCTATCTCCTTCCCTCCCCTATTTCTACACATTAAAAGACTACTCAATAAAGTACATAGTCTAGTTAATTGCATTGTACTAATGCCAATTTCCTGGTTTTGATAATGCACTGCAGTTATGTGAGATGGGGGAAGCCGGGCCAAGGGGGGCACGGAACCTCTCCATACTATTTTTGCAACTTCTTATGAGTCTATTATTTTAAAATAAAAGGTTTTCTAAAAACTACCCAAATTCACAACCTACCTCAAAAATGAAATCAGAACTGCAATCGATCTGTTCTTTCCTTCCCTCTATTGTAACATTCTGACTTCATGATAGTAGTTACAAGTCCACTGGCTTCTCTTGATTTTAAACTCTCTGAGAGATAGAACTGAATCATATTTATCTCTGTATCCTTTTTAGACCTTAAAATATTTGCTTTTCTAACCCGAGTTCATTCAATTAAATTCAACAAACGAGGTTCAAAAACACCGGTTAAAACATTTCTCCCCTTCCCTTATCTCATCTGGGAAGCTCTGCCTTCCATCCTGTTGTTCCTTTCCTGGCATTCAGCAGAATCTGTAAGCAGAACGTGTGTAGGCATACCGTTCACACACTCTTTTTCTCCAGGTGCCTACCAGTAATATGTGACTGGTAGTAGCACTCACCTGGTTACCAAGGACAAAGAGAATTAATTAACCAGTTATGGCAGAGTATAGTACATAAATAATGGAGGATGAGAGAAATAGGGGTTATGCTGTATAAATATTCAGGTCCTGCAATATCCTGTTCTGGATTTGGTTTTCAAATGGAAGAAAATTAAAGTAAAGCACACTTCTATTTGGTTTTGAAGATGCTTTCCCTGGAGATTTTTGACTCCCTGAGTCTCCAACATTCAAACGTGCATACACAATGTGGATACATAGAGATTAACAAGACAACAAGGGACTCTAAAAGGTCATTTCTACCCACCTATGGGTTGTATTTGTTGGTAGCAGTTGGAATCAGCCATCTGTAGGTGCTAAGATAGAGATTTTTATGCCTGTATATTTTACTACTTGTTAAATATAGGTCATTGCAAATGATTAAAATGTAATTTCAGTAAAATCTACTGAAATACCAAACAAATTTTAAGTCACCAGCTACCACTATTTTAGAATATAGGTGAGCTATTGAAATAAAAGATAATAACACCCAGAACATAAAATTGCAAAAGCAAATAAAAAATTTAGTTGTTTGTAATATATGATTTAAAATGGCATTTGTATTTGATCTTTCAAGTGGGAATGATCAATGAATGTCTTAAAATATTCCAGGCATGTATAAATAGAGAAAGTATGTAATTTCTAATGGTTATTCATTTCCCCCAAAGCTTTGATGAGTATAAATTTCACTTTATCAAAAATTTAAATAAAAGCTATAAAAATATTTTACTATTCAACTACCTAACTTGAATGCCAGCTAAATTTTATACTTGTATTAACCTTCTTTTCTATATTTACCTTTGATATTGGTAGTGAAACTTAGGCATCTATCTAAAAGTTGTTCATCTGAAAAATGGTACAGGCAGGACAAATGTGGCTGAGAAAGTGACTATAACTAAGTGCACCAATTATTTACTTTGTTGAGTTATTTTGAAAGCCTTAATAAAATTGAGAAGCTACCATGCTGGATGTATTAACACACAAAAGGGGATTTAGTTTTGTGAATTAAGATTGATGTGAACTCATACCAGAAAAGCTAAAGAACTAAAATGGAATGTCCATCTTCATGTCAACATTAGTAGACAACAGAAGGCATAGTATGATCTCCACCACTGCAAGTAGCTATTTATATAGGAGTCATTAGTTGTCTGAAATGTTGCCTTAAAACATCAAAAACTATGTGATTGCTGCAGTAGTCAGAATATAGTGCTCATAAGATGTCTATGCCCTAATCCCCAGAACCTGTGATTATGTTATATGTAAAGGGGAATTAAAATTGCAGATTCTTTAGTTTTTTAATCAGCTGACTATAAAATATGGAGAATATTCTTGATTACCTGGGTGAGCCCAGTGTAATCACAAGGGTCCTTAAAAGTAGAAGAGGCAGGCAGAGCACTCACTCATAGTGATGTGATTTAAGAAAGACTTGACCAGACATCTCTAGCTTTGAAGGTGGAGGAAGGAATCACATGCTAAGTAATGCAGGTGGATTTTAGAAACTAGAAAAAGCAAGAAAATGGGTTGTCACTTAGAGCCTACTCAGGCAGAACACAGCTCTGCCAACACCTTGATTTTAGCCTATTGAGATCCGTTTCAGATTTCTGACCTCTGGAATTATAAGATAATAAATCTGTATTGTTTTAAGCCACTAAATTTGTGGCAATTTATTACAGCAGCAATAAAGAACTAATACAACAGCAAATGGTTATGGAGAATTCATTGCCTATCTAGCCAATAGGACTAGCCAGTATTTAAAAATTTGAAATTAGAGTGCAATAAGCAGAACTCTTTTTTTCTTGTCCTAAAAGTTGGTAAATGCCATACCCCAAATTATACTAAACTAGCTATATATTAATCCCCACACTCCCTAGGTTGCAAGCAAAATTAATAAATCCACAAAATCATTCAATCATTCCAAAAATATTTATTGGCCAGCTGCTGTGTGCCAAGCACGGTTCATACTGCGTATACACGAGCGACTAGGGTAGATAAGGTCCCTGCTCTCAAGAAACGTACATTCTAGATAGAAGAGACAGAAAGTAAACAAGCAAACAAATAATAAGAAAAGTTAATTCCAGATTGTGGTGGCAACAACCCAAATGCCCACCCACTGATGAACAGATAAGCAAGTTGTGGTCTATCTAGACCACAAGAGACTATTTGGCAATAAATAGGAATGAAATACTGATTCATACTATGATATGGATTAACTTTGAAAACATCATGCTAAGGGAAAGAAGCCAGCTACAGAGGACCACATACTGTATGACTCCATTCATATGAAATGTCCTGAACAAGCAAATCCATAGAAATGGAAAGTAGATTCGTGGTTGCCAGGGGCTGGGTGGGGACAATGGGGAGTGACTGCTAATTGGGGGTGATGAAAATGTTCTGGAATTAGATAGTGGTGAGCACTGTATGTCTCTGTGAATATACTAAAAATTACTGGGGAAAAAAAAAAGATAATTCCAGATTGTGATAATGGATGAAATATCATAAATCAGGAATATGTGGTAAGAGTTATGGGAGTGCTACTTTATACTGGGTGGTCAGGGAAGGCCTCTGTGAAATAGTGATGGCCTGTCTGAGATGCAGACGGGCATTCCAGACAGGAAGTAAATGCAGAGCAAGAGGAAAGGCTCTGACTGAGGCCTCAGTGAATTCCAGGAGCGGGGAGAAGACGAGAGCAGTATTTTACTCAGTGAGGGGAACAATGGGACACAATGACATTTCAGGCCTACACGAATTTTGAAGTCCATGGCCGAGTTTGAATTTTATTGTAACAGGATGAAAACAGTGGAGAATTTTTTAAACAGCTATGTGAAAATATAATTTATATGCCATAAAAGTCACTCAATTTGAGGTATAGTTTGATGAGTAGAATGAATGAATAAATCCAAAACAGGTTTTGTGAAGAACAACAAAATGCTACCATCAGCAACAGCCAAAATACAAATACAGCATAAGCTATCCTAATTTAGTAAAGGGAGAAAACATACATACATAATACAAAATAAGATGAAGATAGGAGCAATAACCATAGATTCGGAAGAAATTAAAATAGTTATGAGAACCCCATGGCTTGATTCTATTAAAATACATTTGAAAACCTGCACAAATGAGTATGTTTTAATGCAAAATTACCAAAACTATTACCATGGAGTATTACTCAGCTATAAGAAATAATGCTGATACGACACCTCTTTGGTTCTCCTGG
>CM052443.1:11323340-11351256 GCA_028533085.1 Varecia variegata | reverse complement strand
AAAGGTAGAGAATCCAAACAAGACCAAGAAGTTAAGAACATTTACAAAGGTATAACTACCCTCAAAAAGCAATCATGAGATGTGAAAGATTTCAGAGTTAAATTCTACCGAACTTTCTAAAAAGTGATAACTCCAGTGTTATTCAAACTATTCCAGCACACAGAAATACAAAGAGCTTCCAAAATTATTTCTTCAAAGTCAGCAAATCATGACTACAAAAACCTAGCAAAGAGAACACAAAAGAAAAATTATAACCCTACCATAATTACAAATATTGGATAAAAAAATCTTAAAGCACGAACAAAATTCAACTGGATGTTAAAAGAATAACATATCAAAACCAAGTAGAGACTTTAAAAATATGAAAGAATGATAAAATTCTAAGAAATATGTTAGTTTAGTTCTCTGTATTAAAGTATAAAATGCTGCAGAAAACTATACAATTCTCTGCATAAACATTTGAAAGATTTTATAAATGTAGTATATATTTTGTTTGCAAAAATACTGAGAATATAAATGGAGCAGTAATTTTTTTTATATTATTTGTAGCTACAACTCTAGGTATATAAATCTGTATTGGTACATAGCTATTTGGATATATAGATATTTAATTATAGATATACATCAAACCAAGCCACCAGAACCATACTAAATGTAAAATACAAGAATCATATCCATTTAAGTCGGAAAAACTTGAGGATGACACTATCACCCCCATCATGATTCTGAAAGTACCAGCTATACCAACTAGCAAGAAAATTAAGATGAACAAATACAGAAACTAACATTATTTGCAAATTAAATAATGATCTAATTATAAAATTTGAGAAGTCAAATAGAAATACTAGAAACAATTCATTGCCATTAGGTGGCTAGTTATAAAATTAATATAAAAATTAATGTTACTTATATATAATGACCACCCAGTAAAATGGGGGAAAATCTCATTTACAAAAGCAATCCAAGGTAACAGAATTTGTCAAAAATAAACTTATGAAATAGGAAGAACCTCTTCATGAGAGGACTTTAAAATTCTACTGAAGAATGTGGTACAATCCTCAAATACATGGAAATCAGTACATTGTTATTAACAGGAAACAATATTGTGTAAAAATAAATTCTGTTCAAATCATTCTGATATTCAAGGAAACACAGTTTCAATTACTAGCAGTTGTGGCTGGATGCAGGGGTGGGGTGTTCTTTAGTTCAGCAAACCGAAACATAGATTTATCTACAGGAATGTTAGTACAGTCAAGAAAATGCTGAAAATAAAGAGTAGTGAGAAGAGGGATGTTTTAATAATAAAATATATTATGAGCCTCCAATAACTGAAATAGTTTTATGCTGGAGGAAAAGATCAATAAAACAGAATGGAGGCTCCAAAAACAGTCCAAAGTGCAAGCAGAAACTTAGCATATGATAGAACAAGCATTTGAAAAAGAAGTATTATCCAAAAAATGTTATTAATATTTAGTCCATTGGCTAGACATCCTGCAAAAATAAATATCAGTGTCACCTCACTCCTCATACTAGCAATAATAAAGGAAGATCAAAATTTAAACACACTTGAAAATTTATAAATACCAACATAAAGACAAGTTTACTTATTTATACCTTGGAGTATATTGTCTCTCTAAGAAGAACACAATGTTATAAATGATAAAAAAAATCCAATAAAATTATCTATATAAAAATCTAAACTTCTGTTTCATTTAGCACTAAACATACTGTCCATGTGGTCAAAACACAAATTCCAAACTGAGGAAATACATTTAAAACGTGCACAAAAGACAAAAGGATATTTTATTTTAACATAAAATTAGCTTGAGCTAATGGAAAGAGGTAAAATAGCTATTTCACAAGTAAAGAAATAAAAATGACTAACAAAGAATCAGAAAGGCTTAGCCTCACAGGTATTTAAGTGCAAATCAAACCAATAATGGTTGCTGTTTTCGCATGTTTATTTTTTAGAATTTTTTAATTGATAAGTAGCAGTGAATGTAAAGTATTAATAAAATTGGTGTCTTTTTTTTTTTTTTTTTTTTGAGACAGAGTCTTACTCTGTCGCTCAGGCTAGAGTGCCGTGGCATCAGCCTAGCTCACAGCAACCTCAAACTCCTGGGCTAAAGCAATCCTCCTGCCTCAGCCTCCTGGGTAGCTGGGACTACAAATGCGTTCCACCTCACCCAGCTAATTTTTCCTATTTTTAGTAGAGACGGGGTCTTGCTTTTGCTCAAACTTGTCTCAAACTCTTGAGCTCAAGTAATCCTCCTGTCTTTGTCCTCTCAGAGTGCTAGGACTATAGGCATGAGGTAGCGCGTCCTGCCAAAATTGGTATCTTTTATGTCCTTTCATCCACACAATATGCTGAGATATATGTGCAGTCATATTTGTTGTTGCATTATGTGCAATGAGAAAAAATGAAGACAGTATAATTTTAAGATACATGGTGCACAGATCAAAAGTGTGTAACTCTAAATGAAGCATGATGTGACGTGACATGTTTTTTCCTAAACTGGATCTCAGGTAGGTGAATGATTGCATTTATAAATCATTAGTTCATGAAGTACTCTAATTATTTGGACCATATATAGCTCACTTTTAATTCAGTTAGTTATATGATTTATTACTGTTACAGTAACAAATAAGCATTCTTGAAAACACCACCCAAAACAAAAGGCAGGACTGTGGCAATAACCTACATGCAGCCCCTTGGTTTCCCAACTGAGGTAATACTAGATTTTTAATCTTTCAACAAAAGTATCATGGCATAGCAATTCTGTTTTTATCATTCTCTTGCCTTGTTAATAGTTTTATTGTAATTATTTTCCTAAAAATATTTTGTGCATATATATTAGGTTTTTTGTCTTTATAAAAAGGATATTATGCTGTAAGATATCTTTTAGCACTGTTTCTTTTAACATTGTAGTATTTAAGGCCATTCATGTTGTTGTGTGTCAGCCTAATTCATTAGTTTTGACTACTGTATAATGTCCCATTGTGTGAATAGGCTATAGTATATCTAAAACAGCCACACAGAGCATCTATTACAAGTTTTAACATTTGGGTTTTGACACTTGAGTCCTTAGTACTTCTGAAGTGTCTTGTATATAACATAAGGTATAGATCCAACTTCATCTTTTTCCATATGCATAACAGTTTTATCCAGTTCCATTTATTAGACAGTCTCTCATTTCTTCATGATCTGAAATGCCCCATTTACAATATTCCAAACTTCCAAGGATGTGTGGGTCTCTTTCTGGGTTCTCTATTCCATTGGTCTCTCCCTGAACCAATGATACACTGATTCACTTCTATTAATTTCTTAATAAATCCTGGTATCCAGTAGGATCAGTTCTAACTCTTCTTCAGAAAGAGTCTAGCTAATTTTAGCCCTCTTCTCTTCTGTATTAACTTCATTTTTTTATTTTTATATAAAGTTTATTGTGTACACAGGGGATTGGTTTCAGGACCCCCTGTGTATACCAAAATCCTGACATACTCAAGTCAGACACTGGGCCCTGCAGAACCCTTAGGTTAGCCTGCGGTATATTCAGGTTTTTCATCCCACAAATACTGTATTTTTGATCCATGTTTGGTTTAAAAAAAATCCATGTGTAAGGGGATCCACACAGTTCAAACCTGAATTGTTCGAGGGCCACCTGTATTTTATTTTGCTTGAATTTCATTCCTTATCTCTCTAATTCCTTTTTCTTGTCTCATTACACTGTTTCAGATTGCCACTGGAAGTAAATGATGGGGGCATTTTGTCTCGTTCCTGATTTTAAGGATGTGCTTTTTACATTTCTTCACTTAGGGTGACATTTGCTCATATTATTATAGTTGGTGTTTATCTATAGATACTATCTATAATAGTATTTTTTATAATCTTTTTTCTGTCTTATGATAAGAGTTGTACTAGCCTCCCTGAATGAGTTGGAAATGTTTCTTCATTTTCTATTATGAAAATTTGGAGGAAAAAATAACACATGTTGATGTGTACATTTTTATTTCTGGAATCGCTCAGCCAATATTACAGTGGTTACCTTGGGGAAGAGGGCTAAAGATTTAAAAGACAGAGAGTGATGATGAGGGAGAGGGAAACCTCTATTTTCATAGTAATCTCCTCGGGCTGTTTAGTTTATTCATCATGTTCATATATTACATTATTTCTTATGGAAAAAATGTTGAAGACTGAAGTCTGCTATTCACCACAAATATAAAGTAAACTCATCCCGTCGACCCCTTTATAACAATATTAGGGGTAGCCTTTAGGGTACGCATACTGAGCTCAAGTGAAACCCCCAGTGCTGACTTGCAGTTCAGATTTTTACAATACACTCCTGTGCTTCTCTCTCTATGGGGATGTTTGGTGGTTTGCTGTCCAGCATCCAGGCATCTAGGGAACCCATACTCCTCCATTCTCAGCACTCATGGGCAGGCGGGGCCCTCTCCAGCTTTAAGGATAGCTTGCTTTGCTCAATCCTAGGCCAAGGGTACCACACTCTGCATATGCTCAGTTATAGAGGAGATGTGCAGAAAGTAACAGCCAGGGCTCTGGTGACATTACTAAAGTCTCTGGAATCAAACTGTTTCTGAAGCTCCAGACGTACCCAGTGACTATTCCATTACCTGAACAAACAAGTCTATTTTCTGTGTAAGTCACTGTGAATTGGGTTTTATTTTACTTGCTATACAAAGTTTCTTAGCTGGCAGCAGAGAAATTTGCCAAGCAATTTCCATCTCTGAAAGAAAGAAAGGTCCAAGCAGAGCAGTACCTGCTCTCTCAGTAAAAAAAGAAACGTTTAAGACAAATTAATAGTGTGTGTTCCGGAAAATGTTGATTTTTCAAATTGATTGTATTGCTTTAATAATCAGATGTAGATTGTAACTTCCTGAGAAAATGGTCTCCTAAGCAGAGAGGTAGGAGGGCCAGGTAGAAAGTTCCTGAGCCCTGCTGTAATCGTGACACCTCCATGGGTGACACTGGAGATTTGTTTAGTGTTTTTGGAACTCAGTTTCCTCAACTCCATCATGGGCATAATAATATTTCCTAGCAGGGTTTTTGTAAGCGTTTCAAGTAATAAAAAGTGTTTGACATAGCATAGGTGTTCAGCAAATCATGGTACATTGTGTTATTACACTTATTAATAGAAGTATTATATAGTTTACCTCAAAAAATGTGAACTGCTATGGCCCAAGGATTTATAATGTTGGGATATTGTATGACTATGTTACAAGTTGTACCCAACTTTCTTTGTCAATGGACATTTTTTATTTTCAATATTGGATAGAGAATGGATAGAGATCCAAAGATTGTTCCCCATGGGCGCTTACCAGTCCTTGAGGTCGCTGGCCGTGCCCTCCCACACCCACTGCGGTGACCCAGGCTTTCAGCCTCAGTGCTCATCCACTCTGGTCCCTGCTTGCACAACTGCCACCAGGTGACTTTGAGCTGCCCCTGTGGCCTTCTCAAAGATGGTGCTGGCAACTGGGCTGCTTTTTCCTCTGGGTCAATACTGTCAACCCATTGCTCACTTTGTTCATCTGTTAGAGCTCACTGCTGTTGGGCACGCTGGGACCATTGCCCTTGCCAGCCCTCAGGCCTGTTTCCAGCTGCTCTGCCTCGGTTCCACAGCCAGATGCTTTTCCCACCCCTTGCCGATTAATTCCACTCCCCAACACTGGATGAAAACTACAGTGCCCTTTCCCCAAACCTCTACTCCAACTTTCAATTCGTGAAATACCAATATGTAATTTCAACAAAAGGCTTACCTTAGTCTCAGTCACTAAAACAGCTCTAGGAAGTATTTCTCTATTTGTGTATTTCCATTACAGCTTTCTCCTCTAATATAGTATGTGGCTATAAAGTAGTGGGTGTAAATGTGGTCCAATTTATTTTTCATGCAATAAATATGAACTTAACGTTTTATTATAAATTGCTGCTAGTGTAAAAATTTACTTCTTATAATAGCATACTTTATTATTTTTGAAGTTGCCAAGGTGATCTTTTTTTATTCTATATAGTTGATAACTTTATTTTGCAATTGACAGAAACCATTTCAAACCAGGATATGCCTTCTCCAAAAAGCAAATAAATAGTATTTTCATGTGAATAAGGAGAAAGAATAGGCCTCAAATAAAAGCGGAATAATATAGAGGATCATGTTTCAATTTTATAGTCTTTCTGTCTATGATACAACATTTGACTTGTAACCTTCCTTTTACATTCACCATCTGCATACTGCTACAATGCAGGAACTGTGAGATGAGTCCAGGTCATTTGGATCTATAATATTAAGTAAGAACATAATGTCTAAATAGAATGAGCCTGGTCTGGAGCAGTGGACTAGAAGTCATATAATTTCTATCTCCCAGTCACCATTCATTTGTTATGTCCTTGAACAAACCATTTAACTTTTCTATGCCTCAGACTTTTCAATGAAATAGGATAATACCCACTCTTATCACAGACATTTGCAGAAAAAAATGAAAATTAAAACTGCATGGCATTTTACATAAAAGGGCTTTAGAAAAAAAATAATTCCTGGGCAGTGATTTGCAAACAAGCCAGGTCTACCTCTGTCATCACCTTTATATGTGCTGATTGCTTGTTAACCTCAAGGGAGGGAGACAGATGCATAACTCTAGCTAGGAGCCCAGACTAATACAGTAACAACATCTATCAAGCACTTACTATGAGTCAGGCACTGCTCTAAGTGCTTTACATATATTACCTTTATTAATCCTCGCACAGTACAAGGCAGACACTCTTGTTAGCCTGTTTAGCAGTTGGGGAAAAGACGACACTGAGAGGTTAAATAGATTGTCTAAGGTTATATGGACCCCTGTCTAACTCTAGCAGTATCATCCAGAATCTGGTTTAGCACCCCCTGGGGAGGCATAGACACCCCACTCTTTCCTAACCCCTCCCGGGACCAGAATAGGGCCTGTGCTCACCTGGGGCTAACATCCAGATGGGCTCTGTTTGCCTGAAAACCTGAGAGCTGTCCTGGGAAAACTCAGCCTAGCCTAAGGGAAGAGATGAACAAGGAGCACAGATTTGGATCAAAAGTGTTAATGTTGGAAGAGATGGATGATTTTCTTAACAGCCTAATGCCTGCAACTTGGACTGTTCTCTGGACAGGCCAGCAACTGACTTAGTCAATGGATAATTATTGAGTACCTACTAGGTTTCATGTTTTGTCATTGTCACTGAAGATTCATCAGTGACCAAGAAAAACAGTATCTTATCTTCAAAACAGTTCCTTCTTAATGGGGCAGCAGGAGGTGGGGGCATGGGGGGAGGGTGGGGGTGAGGTGAGAATACACAAATAATAAGCAATCAATCAATAACTGGCACCATTTCAGATACTAAAAATTGTTATGACAAAGTCAGAGGAAAGGCTTATTCCTGAGTCCTAGGGAGAGGAGAAGGGAATAGAACTAAAAGAACCATTTCTTGAAAAGCCATCAATTGCCATTAGAATCAGAGTTTGCAATTTTCATAATAGTGGTATGAACAAGAGCGTATTTTTCCCACCTCAGTTGCTATGAAAGGCAGCAGAAGCAAAGTAGCCTAAGCTACATGCTGGATTGACCTTCATATTTTTATCTATAGTCACTACTGTTTATTCCAACAGAAAGACAGGCAAAGAACAAGAATAAGGCATTCACCAAAGACATTAAATATAGTAATAAGCATAAAACAGTAAACATAAAAATAGGTTGATCTCACTGTAATTAAAGAAATGAATATCAAATTGCAATGAGGTTTTTTCTTTAATTATGAATTTTTGAAAATATAATAGCTAGTATTGGGAAGAGACATGAAAAAAACATATTCTACTCAATAATGATTTATTGAGTGCTAATTGTGTCCTAGGTATTTTGCTAGGCACTAGGGAATGTATGAATTTATTCAACAACTATTTATGGAGCATCTACGATGTAAAAGGTGGTTTGCTAAGGACTGGGTGTTCCTCGTGGACAGGACAGATTGGTTCTTGTCTTCATGGAGCTTACATGCTAGCAGAGGTTATAGACATTTAAAAAATAATCACACAACAAAATATATATTTAAAACAGTGAAAACTGCTATAAAGGAGATATTATAGCTCCTACAGAAGTTAACATAAAAACTAGCCAGAGCAGAAGAAGTTTCCTTTAAGCAATTAACATTTGATCGGAATTCTAAAAGATGAGTAGAAATTAGCGGGGCAAGGAGGAGGGGAAAGTCCTTTCCAAGCAAAATCCACAACATGAACAAAAGCATAAAGTGAGAAGGGGCAAATATATGGGAGAAAGTAACAGAGAAATCAGTGTGGAGAGTGCAGGAAGCAAGAATCAAACAGCACCGAGGAGGTGAGATGAGAAGGGGACAGATCGTGTAGAGCAATCAGAAGCCACTGAAGGGATTTAAGTAGACAGTGCCATGACCGAAAATAGGAGTGAAAAATGCAAACGAGACTCTGCCCTTGAAAAGCCAACATTCTAGAGGGGAAAACAGGTATTTTCACATGTAACTGGGAAAGTACAAGGCATAAAAATCCTGTTAACCAATGGGCAATGTCTCCAAATTTAAAATGCATTTGCAATACCAACATTTCATATTCTATAGAAATCATTTCATATGTACAATACAGTTAATATTATTGAAAAGTTAGAATCAGTCTAGTGTTTATCAAAAGAGTATCAAATTAATACGTGATCCAGCCATATAATGAAACACTATGCAGTTACTAAAAAAGAACCTGGATGCTTTAAAAAACAAAACAGCAAAGTTTAAGGTTGTAGGCATCCATCCCAATTTTCTCAAGATAAACCTATATATATATGTGCGTGTATATGTGTGTGTATGTATGTGTGTGTGTGTGTATAAAACAGGGGGCTTTATACTTTAAACACTCTTATTTTGCTAGATTTTATCATAATAATTATTCATTAAAATGTACTATTATTGGTAAAAATACTCAAATATATATAAATGTATAGAAAATGACTTTTAGTAGAGCATACATTTTTATAATAGAAGAACAGGAAAACATAGATAACAAGACAGATGGACATGAAGGAAAAAAGTCAGTCGCTCGCTGGTTTTGGTCCACACACTCCTCCATGAAAACTGAATGACAACCAGTAGACAACATGAACAAGTCAAGTTCACAAAGGTAGAGAACAAATTCTATTTCCAACTTTTTACATAATTTGTTATTATTTATTTTATTGGTGCTTGTTTATTACCAATACAGTATAAGATATTTATTTGCATGTAGTAATATTTCTATTTGTGTTAGACCCTCTAGGTTTTAAAACAAAGATGTCTCATTGTAAGCATCTAATATTTAATTGCTGAATCATAATATTATAAGGATTTCTGATTCCTTAAACTCAGGAAATCAGCGTAGCAAACTGAAAAATGCCTGAGCCCACTGTGAAACAGGGAATTCCATGTCCAAGAACCCCAGATTTGCCCTCTAAAGAGAACATTCTAACTGACTGCTAACAAATATGGTTACAGCTGCAACTCAGTCTGATCTCTGCAATGGCTTTCCACCAGATACCACAGACTTCTTGTAAGGGTAATGTCACAGCTGAAGAAGATCTCATCAAGGACTGCTAATGTCCATTAAAATCATTTTAAATGCTCTCAGCTGAAGCCAGTAAAGCTTCATTTAATTATGCAGGATTTCTGATTGCTCCTCATCAACCCCGTTCTCATTCAGCTCTTCACCCCGTGTGTCTCCTCTATGGAGAGTTTCCATTAATCTGAATGGCAGCTTTTGTCAAGACGTGAGTGGGCACAAGGAGGAGGAAGATGATCAGTCGGAACGTGCAAAAATGAGACAGTGAGCAGATCTTTTCTCTGAAATTCCCATAACGTTGACTCATTCACCAACTTGCTTATCTGATAGCCATTTTACAAATTTAAAATCTCACTTTTCCTAAGTAATCACCAGTGTTAATGTATTTCAGATGAATGAGACTTATAAAATAGTTGTATGTTTTCAGATTAAAAGGCAATGTCCCACTGATGACTGATTAAATGAAATTTAGAGACACATTGAAAAACAGTTTAATAGTCCTCCTTGCATAGAATAGAATGAGCAATTATTTTATCAAGTTTTCAAAGGAAATGCCTTCTGTTTTTGACATGAAAGATAGTAAGTTCGTTGCAAACAATAGCATAACTTATTCTTTGGGAATAACCTTGAATCATGTGATTTAAGAATTCTCTAACAGTATCAAATGAAAGCTATTCATTCAATACTCATCTACTCTGGCTTTAGTACTTCAGGTTCTATAAGGATTCCAAATTTCAACAATTTCAGCAAATTTCAGCATTAAATAATTCAGAAAAACCAGAAAAATATATACAAGCTATTTCTTTAAACATCCCTCCCTCAAAAAAACAAACAAACACAATTTTTTCTCTAGACTAGGAAGATGCACATAAATCTTCATTTTCCTTTTCCTATTTCTATGATATACTATATTTTCTCCTTCCCCCCAACAAAACAATTAAGGATGACTATGCACAAGTCAATTTAAATAACATTTAAAGAAACTACATTAATTCTGTTTTCAGTAGTTTGAAAGTCATTGACAATTGATATTTGACAACCTGAAAGCATTTCCAGATTTGGAGCAGGTGCGGCTTCCAATAGGCATATTCCACAGACAGAACAACAAAGCCCTCCTTGATGTGATTACACTTATTATTCTGTGATTGCTACTTCCTGATCAGGGATACATTCCGTCATAAAAAGAGTGCTGTAAAATTACCCATGGATTATGTATGAAATTGTTGGAGGAAGGGGCAGAGCACAAGAGAAGGCTCTCAAGTATTTTCAGTTGATGCAGGGTGAATGACAGCTCCAGGTGGAATTTTGTACAACCGAGGACCATGATTAATACATTGTGTTTGTTTAAAAGAAAATGGGAACGTGCAGTATAGCAGAGTATTTCTGAAGATGTTGTTTGAAGGAAGAGTAAATTGGTATAATGTAGAGGCCCTCATTATTCGGATATGCATTGTTTAAGGGATGAAATGCTAACAGAGAGACCCCCGCTAAGGGTTGTTTTCAGTATCGGATTTGTGTGTGCATGTGAAGTTCAACTCTTTAAAACACATCGCTTTTGTCAACCTACTATGAATCCTATCTCTGCCATGTAGAAAAGCAAATTCAGCTTCTGCTATCAGCGCCAAATCAGGATTAAGGAGTAGAAATGTCGGGGAGTGGGTAGGAACTTAAATATCTATCAATAGATCATTTGTAAGATGGGCAAAACAAACATGTACTTGGAAGAAAGGCTGAGGTATTTGACCAGGATCAGAATGCTGGATAGCAGAATAAAAGTCATAAAATTTGAAAAGTGTGAACAGCCACCAGGAGACAGAGAGAGGACACAAAAAGCTAAAGTCAGGATGATCCAAATCCAGAATAATTCTCATGGACAAATGCTATTCTCTATGGATTTCTTTTCTAAGCCTCCTGAAGCTGCACCAAGTGGTAACCTTCATTTTAATGAAAGCAGCAGCTGAGCCCAGCATTTCCATGAGTAGTTCTCAAACTTGGCTGTACCTTAGAATAATATTGATGTCCAAGCCTCATCTCTAGAATTTCAGATATAATTGGCTGAGGGCTAGGACCCAAGCATCAGATTTTCTGAAAAGTTGTTTGTGGCTAGAACTGAATGAGACTCGCTTGTAATCTGGTGCCGCTAAATCCTCTGGGGTAAATCAAATACATATATACAAAGGTGTGTCCAGAAAGTATCCAGCCATGTAATATGAACATGTTACATTAACAATGGCTGGATACTTTCCAGACATACCTTGTCGTATACACACACACACACACACACACACACACACACGCACAATGGGTGTGCTTGTGTATATGTTTAATATACATATGAAGTTATATAGGTATAACTTCTACATCAAAAGAGTCTTAAAAATCTGAAAATGTACACACATAAAAATGAGTATGTTGCAAAGTATGAAAATTAACCCAGAGTTCTAGTTATATGGAGACAGTTGAAAACAAGGAAAGGGTAAACAATGTATTGGTAAATATAATGGGTAGTGATAGCTGTAGAAATTAAGGTTCTCATAGTTAACTGGATTACAATAATGCTGCAAGAATTAAAAAAGGAGACTATAACAAGAACTAGAGAGAAACAATAGATATTAAATATTTTTTAGCTTTGATACCATTTCTGAAATTAACTCATGATATTGTTTTCATGTTATTCAGGATCTCTGTGAACAAGGGTATGTTTCGAATGCCTAAATTGCATAGTATACATAGTATTAAATGCAAGTTTTCTTCTAAATAGCTACATTAAATGTTTCTCTGGCATCTAGACTAAACTTTTAGAAATAAAGATAAAAATGTACTCTGGGGAAGCTGTGCTTATATGTGGGTAGGAGGTATAAGGGAACTTTCTACTCAATTTTGCTACAAACCTGACACTACTCTAAAAAAAATAATAAAGGTGGCCCAAAAAAAGACAAAAGTCACTTTATAAAACAAGATGTACCATATGACTCCACTATAAACACACACACACACACACACACACACACACACACACACACGGGTAAGATTATTATATAATGCCAAAATAGAATACAGAGGTGGCACAATTAGGGGTAAATTTTACTTTATTTGTTTCCTAATTTTTGACCAAAAAACTCTTTCATAAAGAGTTTTTAAAATAGGAAATTTATCCAATAAAGTGCATTTCTCCAGAATGCTATAATTAATGCCCATACCTTTATTGACTAGTTACAGCTATGAAATGTAGAATGTATGTGTTCTTTCCCTCTTTTTCCTAGTCCTTCTTTCTTGTTCCCCACTTGTTCTTTTAGTATGACTAGGAACCCAGATAGTAATTATTTAAATGTTTTTAGAACCACTTAATACTTTCTCATTTCCAGAACTCAAAAAAACAGAGCAAACTGTAGGATTATGGGGAAGGGATAATAAGTGGCAAGTCACTTAAGTAAGTAAGAGACAGTTCATTTTCTTCCATTTCATTCATGTAGCTTTACCCGAAATAGCAGTTTACTTTCGCATGAGTCCATTAGATGAATGTCATCCATCTACCAGATGATGTCACACAGTGATTTGGAGAATTATGTTGTTAGCCATAGGCCTGCAACCAACAGTGGGTCTACATTATTCTCTTCCTCTTCAGCCAGTAGCATATTTATAACATCTTATTTTTGCAAATGGTTTCTCTCTTTCTCATTTATGAGCACAACACAAGCCAATATATATTACAGTTCTTGGAGGGCAACACATTAGGTATTTGTCCTTAGTGTTCCTCTAAGTCTTTGGCAAATCCTGAGAAATCTGAGTACAAGTAGTTCATCTAGTGCATTAAGTATTTTTGTTTTGTTTTGTTTCAATTTTTATTTTGATTTTGTACTAAATAGCATCAAATTGCCAGAATCAATGACTGTATTTTCCATGTAGACTACTTTTTCTCTGATATTCAGGCTCAATTGCCTGCCACAATAAATTTGGATCAAAGTTACCAAGGGAACTGACAGCTTTGAAAGCCAATACCTATAATTATTCCTCACCTCCACTCTTCCCCATTTCCAAAGTGTAGAAAAATTACTAATGTTAACAGTTCCTGTCCTTATATCCTCAAAGAATATCTTCTAGGCATGACATACCTAATGCTTCTGAGAAGACAAGGGATCTTTGTTTCCTCAAAGCCTTAAGACTTCTGTCATAGTCTCTACCCTACTACTGCCAAGAAAAGTCTATATTTACCCTCTTGATATTTAAATCTTTCTCCCTCCATGAAGTTACTTTCCACCCAAATATCCCACTGTTCCACAGCTACACAATTACGACTTCCTGCTCTTGAGTGGCCAGACTATCTACTCAGTCATCAACATGACATCCACATTTCATCATAGGCCTTTAGTCATGGACATGTCTTCTCTTGAAAGTCCCTTGGCTCTCTTTGGCCAATGTTGAGTGAAGTATTCTTATGGAGATGGCAGTGAAACCAAGCCTTGATCCCAATTCCTAAATAACGTCTCACTTCACTTCCTAAAACATGATGCATTGCCAAGGTCAAAGACAAAGATTAGGCTAAAGGAATTCTCGTAATTGAGTTTTCACATCTTGAGAAATATACAAAAGAGAGCAACATTAATATAAAGTTTTTGGAAAAGATATAATAGGGAATTCTGAATCATAAACCACTTTTCTATCTCTGATATGTGTACCTAAATTGACCTTACAGACTAAATGCATGCTTCATTTTTCTTTTCAAGAAGAAAAAATTGTAGGGCAAGAGATTTTATGTGGTATATTTGGACAGATATTTAATAGGAATGTGCTATTATCCATAGGGAATAGTTAATGCAGAATTAGGAGACAATATCAAGACCTCTATTGTGAAGAGAGAATCCATTAAGTAAACATGGTGGGTCTGCATTTTTTTCAATCAATTGAAGGGTCAATTAAATTAAGTCTAATCAAGTCCCTGTTTGTGTTTTCTGCTAGGGTATCAGTTGAATTAATGGGGTCTACCAAACTTGGGAACCCAAATGGAATTAGCAGCTATGATATGAAAGGAATAGACCTATTTCAAGTACTATTACTTAAATATAATTAAATTGATTCTGTAACTAAGGGCTTTCTATAAAAAGTATTAACAGTGTATATCGTACACTATTCTGATGAGAGACACATTAAAAGCCCTGACTTTAGCATTATACAATTCATCCATGTAACAAAAACACTTATACCCCCCTTAATATTTTGAAATAAAAAAATAAATAAAACTAATTTAGTAACTCTTTATAAAAAAGTATTAGCAAAGAACAGTACATTCTTTGAAGACTGGTACATTTACAAACTGTAAGTGCTCACACACAGACACAACACCGCAAAAATACAAACAGGTAATTATAATTAATATACAGGATTGGTGTCAGCTTACAGTCTTTCCTAAAATCTTTCCTACCTGGGTATTTGCAATATACACAGCAAGGGGAGGCTAGGGTATATTTCAGTCCAATCTTTCCCAAGTCCATACTGTTACTAATAACAATAATATATATTGAGCACTTACTATATGCCAGGCACTGTTTCAAGATTTAAGTATTCTCTATCTTTCTCCTCATTTAATTATCACATCAATTTTCCATTGTACAGATGAGGAAACTGAAGAACTTAATTCTAAATCACTCTCAGTGACCTAGAAACTCTTAGATGATCTTTGTACCCACAGAAAATCCATGGGGTCTCTTGCAAACTTACTTATAATTAGACAACATCTTGGGGTCTCTGCTTCAGCTGCCTGACTATGCTGATGGGTAAAAATTCTGACCAAGGCTTGCTATAACCTCTGGCTTCATCCAAGAAAAATTCACACAAATCTATTTAACCCACCTACCCCCCCCACCCACCCACCGTCAACCCTCACCATACAGGTTCCACTTTAGAGAAATGAGGGATGGAGGTCTTTAGGAAACCCAGGAAGCAAAAACATAGTTAATTACTTTCCATAGTAAAAACATAGTTAAAAACATAAGTAATACCATGCCTGGCCAGGCAACTCATCCATACCGTTTATTCTGACTGCATGGGTGTTTGCATTTTTTTCCCCAAAATCTGTTGCTTATGGTATTTCTTTGGCTTAGGGTATAAAATGCTCAGAATATTGCAACACAAAAAATATTAATTTTCTCTGAAAACAATTGTCTTTTCCTTGCTTTCAAAATTCTATTTTGAAATTTAAGACAGAATGTTGATGACTTCATTTTGCGATTACTTACACCTAATATAATGTAAATGTTATGTAAATAGTTGTTATACTATAGTTTCTAAATTTAAAACAAACAAACAAAAAAACACAAGCCTGCATAAGGTATGTAAAAGCACTCTTGGTACCTAACAATGGTGAGGTGAAAGTCATTTCAGGGTGATTTCAGAGTATTACTTCAAATCTTTCTCCTGGATTCATATTTATAAATTCTAAAAAGATTACTTTCCCCAAGTATCTTGCAAGCACCTCAAAGTCAAAATACTCAAATAAAAATTTATTTCTGGCATTCTTCATTAGTGACTTGAATTCCCAATATACACTAACATAGCTCTGTGATCTATCAGGTACCCAGCAGGAAATGGCAGAATCTCAATCCTTCTTTCTTTTTTCCTCCTCATATCTAATCTCCTCTGAGCTCTATGGATTCTGCTACAAGAGAAACTAACCTTCCCTCCACCTCCAATGCTAGCATCTTAGCTCTGGTCCTCCTATCCAAACCATCATCATAGACTTCCCAACAGTCGTTCCTGCATCCAGCCTTTCCCTGATAACACTTGTCCACAGTTCTGCTCCTAGAACGTTAGTCCTGAAACACAATCCAAACCAATTCACTCTTCTGTGCAAAAACTGGTGATGGCTGACCATTTCCTTTAAGATATAGTTCATGCTTCTTAGGAAAATTAATTTTTTGGGATGTTGGTTTTCACTGCATTCTTTTCATTTTCTATCTTATACTCTACAATCCAGAGATAACAGGTTCGACCATATTGTTGTTTTGTTTATTGTCACTGTTGTTTTGTTTTAATTCTCATTTTTATTCAGAGCCTGAAACCATTGGTTTTTAAATCACATTCTACAGTTGTTTGAATGGTGCGTCTTTGTGAACAGAGAGAAAAAAATAGAACATAAACATTTGACCTGTATTTAAACTTTTTCTCTAACCTGTTGAGTTTATCGATACATAATTCATATTCTACAAAATTCACCCTTTCCAAGTATGCAATTCAATGGTTTTCAGCATATTCACAACCATGCAATCATCACCACTACCTAATCCCAGAAGATTTTTTCTCCCCCAAAATGAAATTATTTGTTAGCAGACGCTCTCCATTCTCTTTTTTTCTCAACCCCTGGCAACCACTAATCTATTTTCTGTATCTATGGATTTGCCAATTCTAGATTTTAAATGAGTATAATCATATAGTATGTGGCCTTTTGTATCCAGCTTAGTTCTTTTAGCATGTTTTCAAGGTTCATCCATGTTAGAGCATGCATCAGAACTTCATTCCTTTTGGCTAAGTAACATTCCATTATATGGATATACCACATATTGTTACTCATTCATCAATTAATGGAACTTGGGTGTTGCTCTTTTTGGCTATTATGAATAATGCAGCTGTGAACACTGTACAGGTTTTTGTGTGGACATATGTTTTTAATTCTCTTGAGTATATAAGTAGGAGCAAATTGCTGGATCATATGTTAATTCTAGGTTTAATCTTTTAAGGATCTGCCAAACTATTTCAAAAGTGGTTGCACTAGAGTTAAATATCTCAGCCACAAAAAACAATGGTGAACCAACACCTCTTGTATTATCCTGGATGGAACTGGAGCCCATTCTTCTAAGTGATGAAAAAGTAAGCACCACATGTACTCACAATCAAATTGGTACTAATTGATCAACACTTACATGCACATATGGAAGTAACATTCATCGGGTGTTGGGCAGATGGGAGGGGGGAGGAGGAGATGGGTATATTCACACCCAATGCGTGCAGTGCGCACTGTCTGGGGGATGGACACGCTTGAACTCAGGTGAGGCAAAGGCAATATATGTAACCTAAACATTTATACCCCCGAAATATGCTGAAATAAAAAAAAAATTTTAAAGTTAAGGAGAAACCACTCAGAGCTAACATGTGAATGTCTTTTCACTCATTGGAATATTAGCAAAATATAAACAATTAGTGGTTGCATAAGTGACCTCTGAGGATAACAGAGCAATCCTCTGAAAACTCAAATAGTAGTCATATTATACCTGAATATACCCTCAAAATCACTCAACAGAGAAAGCTGTACTAATTTTTTTGTGTCCCTCCCCAAAAATACTGACCCTTTGTCCATTTTTAATTTTTTTCATAACTTACTAGTTTCATATTAATTCTTGTTTCTCACCATATGATTATGGAATTTTTAAATTCATAAGTTTAAACACAAAGAAATGATTTGGTGATATCCTCTACAACACCCAGCTGGATAGAGCCGAGTAAGAGCAGAAATTCTCCTTTCTCCCCACATATTTTATCTATAAATAAGGTCACTCCAATTAATACAGAAATGTTGAGGTAGAAGTCACTTAAATGAAAACAAGTATACCTTGACAGTATATGAATGATTATATTACTCTAATATACATCTTTTTGTTTACCTGATACTATCATTTTTTCTAAATCACTGCATTGCTCACAGCTCATTAATCAGTGCCAATGTATTATTATTGAATAATAAAATCACATCTAAGCATTATAATTTCAAGGATCATACTAACTCAGCACTCACAGTTTCTATAATTGCCATCATTGATACTAAGAAAAGTAGTCTTCGATGTTTTATGATTATAATCTACTTTAATTGAAATGATTCCTCACAACTAATTATGTGACAGTGCTTATTGTTGCTCAGTATGTCACTGTGTAGCTTTACATAAGCAAATAACAACTACACTGGCAAATGAGGAGAAGTTAGTTAATGGGTACAATGTGCATTAGCCTGGTGATGGACACCCTAAAGGCCCTGACATCACCACTATGTAATCTATGCATGTAACAAAATTGCACATTTACCTCATAAATTTGTACAAATAAGAAAAAATCCTTTAAGTGTCACTTTTTTAATAAAGTAAAAGATATAAACTGATAATCTTAGAATACCAAACATTGGAACTAGATTATATTTCACCTAGACATAAATAAATAAATAAATAAACAACGATAAGTTCTATCAACCAATACAAAGTTAAGTAGCAAAATTTACTATTGTGAGATACTGATATTAAATGTTTAACCTAGTAATACTAAAATTTTTAAATCTGGAAAGGGAAAAATGAATGGTTGTTTACATCCTAGACAAATATAATCTATCTTTAAAAGAATAAAATAAAATAAAGGACACTAGCTATAGCAAACATAAAAGTTAAAGTCTCCAACTTCTCTACTCCAGTGTGATTTTGGGGAACTATAATGTAAGCATGAGTTCTGTTAACATATATGGCATGTTCTATTAAATGTCTGTGCATACATATGGTATAGCAGAATGACAAAACACGTTACAAAACAATATGGAAATGTATTTAAAAAACTATAACATAGCTACTGTTTTAAGGGAATAATCTTACTTCTGGGAAATTTATATTAAGAAAATTATTATACAAAAAAAGGTAGTTGCATAAAGATGCCAATTGCAATGTTATCTACACTGAAAAAACTTTGAAAGAAATTGAAATGTTCTGCAGAAGATGAAAAATTCAATCAATTCTGGCATAGTAGCCCACTTGATGTAATATTATTTATCCATTATAATTATAAAATCTGTGTGAAACAGAAAACTTTAATTATCTAATGTTAAATTAAAAAAATGCAAAATGTCCCATAGATTTATAGTGATGCTAACATTTTTTACAAAACAATTCAGAAACATTAGAAAGGATTCTATATAAATGTATATTTGATTAAGGCAATGAAAGTAATGGGGATTTAATTTTTTTTACAAAATAATCTTTTACTTCAGTGATTTTCTGCATTATCAAAAGTAAAGACAAATAATTGTGGGTATAAATTCCAGAGAAAGGTAAAATTAAATTCAAAACAAGAATTTGATAAGTTAAACTAAGCAAAAGATATAGCAAATATTAGTGCTGTTCTTTTAGGCTCTGTTCAATCTGATAACCTAGACTTATCCTGCCAGCTATTTGTACAAATAATAACACGGAAAGATAGCCTGCTGCATATTCTCACGCGTTAAGAAGACTGCTCATGGCATCACTATGTACTCTGAAAATCATAGATAGTAGTATTTAACTCGGAACATCATATTTTGCCATGAAACATATTAAATTGCCAGCACTTTATTGAAGTGTGGCACTGGATATTCAATGTACCATTATCTTTCACACAATTTACCCTAACTCATCTCTTAATCTCCTCATACCAGCTTTATCAAATAAGGCATCCTTCCATTTCTCGCTAGATGCCCAGTATGAATCATTACTAACACTGTAGCAAATACCTAAAGGCCACTGTGAGTTTATAGTTACAATAAAACGTCGTATCTAATGTAGAATTTTAGCACTTTCTGGTGTCCCTCTAATACTAAAGTGATAATTGCACCATTGGGCTGTTTTATGAGGCATTTGTTCACCTCCAGAGTAGATAAACTGGAAGAATGAAGGTTAGAAATCTCATCCTGATGGTATAACTGGGATATTGCTTAGAAAAGAGTGTCAAAAAGTACATGATAGACTACTTTGCATACATATTCTTTTCTGCCTGTACTTTCATTGGCTACTAAACTAAAAATTAAAGTAAAATTACTATGAAATTAATATTGCTTAAAAACACACAAAAAATATTAAAATTGAAAAATGAATCCCAAGTAAATTGTAAAGTAGTAAATATATTGCTTATTTGTGATTGATAGTGTGCATACCAAATCTAACTATGTTAACTGATGCATTTCCTTTCCTGAATTGTCCTTAGAATAAACAGCACCTAGATTGAACACTTGTACAAACTATGTGCCAACATTTTGAGTCTGCAGTGTTCTTAAAATGTTAGATAGAAGGAATATGATCTAGTGTTCAGCAGCAAAACAGGGCAACTCTTGTTAACAATAGTTTGTTGTATATTTCAAAATAACTAGAGGACTGAATTTGGAATGTTTCCAACACAAAGAAATGATAAATGTTTGAGGTGATGGATACCCCAATCACTCTAATTTGATCATTACACATTGTATGCTTGCATCAAAATATCACCTGTACCTCATAAATATATACAACTATTATATATCCAATTTTTTTTTAAATGTCACATCAATTGGCTCTTCATCAAAACTTTCATAATCTTAAGCTAGAAAATTTAGTGAAAAGTAGCATGCTGAAAATACCATGTAAGTCACAACTACCTTTCCAATCAACATTTTATTTTGGAATTATTTAGATTTACAGAAAAGTTGCCAGGAAAGTACTGAGAGTTCTCTCTCTAGTTTGCTCCTATGAGGGAGAACTCTTGGGCGTGCACCACCTTCCAGACCACCAGAGATGAGTGTGATTTTCTTTTGAACCCGATTTCTTAGAAGTCATCCCTGGGCCAGAATTGGAGGTTGTCTATAAGCCTGTTTAGCCAGTTGCTTTCTGATGGATCTGTTTGTGGTTTGCTTTTGAGTCTGCCCCAAATTCCATTTTGATTACTACTGATTGCAGCCTAGTATCTGCACACAGCCTTCTGGGTGCCTGGGGAGGAGTGGTATCCTAGAGGAGTCTTCTTTTCCTGGTTCTTCTGTTAATCTTCTGGTTGGTTTGGCTCTTACTTGTTGCTACTGGTATCATGGAGCTACCAGGTCACTCTTAATTGCTTACCACCAAGATCTTCATTTTTTTCCAAAAAATGCCCTCAGGTATAAACTTCTCTATAGTCTGTTTCAAATAAAATCAGTCCCCTCAGGAAGAGCTATGGAGCTCTCAACCTTTACAGCCTGCGCAGAATCTCTGTACCACTGTATCACTGCTAGGGATGGGGACAATACTAGATTCTCACAGAGTGGCACCCCTGCTCTACAAGCCGTCCCTGGCAGAGGAAGAATAGTAGCCACCAATCTTCTAGGCTTTTACCTCCCAGAATGGGGCCTAGGAGCAAGCTGGAGTGAGGGGCAACTAGAGCCCAGTATTCTCAACTTACCATACCTGGGGCAGAGCTTCCACCTTGCCAGTGAGACTGGGTGGCAGAAAGGACCCCAGTGCTCTTGGCTATACTTGCTTACAATAGAACTTCCACGACATGGAGCTGGGGTGGAGGTGGGGAGATGAGTGGTGCCAGTGGTCTATGCCTCCTGGAATGAGACTGTAGCCCTGGACTGGGAGGTACAGGGAAAGAGAGTTCCCATCTTCTTGGCCACACATTCCAGAATAGAGCCTCCATAACATGGAGAAGAGGAAAGGGGAAGAAGAATGGGAACAGGTCCTTGTTCAAATATAACCGACTCTTAGTGTTCTTACAGAGATTTAGGTCATTTTCTTGAATAAACATGTCCCCATTTGCCATATGTCCTTATGACATTTTTCAGAGACTTTAAATGGTTTTTGTTCTTGTTTTTGTTGTTGTTGTTTAATTATTTCCAAGTTATATGGGTCCACTGAGATCCTCCCACAGTCATTCCGGCAGTCCTAATGTGTATTATTTTTATGGTGTATAATTGCAATTTTGTTTTTCTCTTTGACAAAATACTTAATGGGAAAGAATTATGTTCTTTATTTTGTTTTTATAACTTCCAAATCATTGGGTTTGCCTGGCTTTATCTTTTAATTTCTCATATTGTTATTAATACTTAGTTTTATTTTATCATGATTTAAAATAATGTTTTTTCTGCAATAAATTTTTAGTCTTTTCTTTCAACTAGTAGAAAATGTGAAAGTTAGTCTTTATGTGCTTCATTTGGGAGGGGAGGACTATATTTACTGTATTTTGAAAGTTAGAAACAACTTGTCCAAGAAAGAAAAGGAGCATCCAAGTTGGAAGAGACTCACTGATAAAAGTTCTCGTGCTGACCGCAGGTTTCATCACAAACTAAGCTGAAGGAAATCTCAACAAGAGCTGAGAAGCAGGTCATCTATGAATGACACAGCATCAATTTCATAGAAAATTTATGGTGTGTTAAATGGTGACAGATAATTTTCTTTCTAGTCATTATTATTATAACACAGAAGCACAAAGCTATGGAAGAAGATAAGAAGAAGAGAAAAATTAGGCATTAACATGTAGCTTTTTGCACCAGCTAAATTATTTCAGTTGATAACATAAATGTGTGTTGAGCAGGCTTGTGTTATTATTGTCTTGTAATACACCAAAGAGTATTACAGTGTAATGTTAACCAATGTTAGAATATCTCATAGGAGACATTCACGTACTATGAAATGATCAAGAGATAGAGCAAAATAGTTACTTACAATGGTGTTAATAAGCACAATATTCTATAAACAGTTTTTCATTCAAACAAGAGAAAGGAAAAGAAGGAACCCTTTCACAGAGAACCCAAAGATTGTTTATTCTTCCTTAAGTTTTTTGGGTTATGAAATTGCATGAGCTTTCACGGGGTTGGAATTATTGTGCCCTTCAGAAAAGCATGGCAGGAGAGACTGGCACAATGTACCTCTAATTTTATATCCAAAGCCCAGTGTCCCATCTTATTGTTAAGGATGAAAAATCATTTGAACCATTTGAATCATTTGGCCAAATCACCAAGAGAGTAATTTTCTCTCTGAGTCAAACAAAGGCAAGTCCCTAGGAGTAGAGTGGTGGGGAAGCTGTTCATTGACAGAGCTCTGGGGGGTGAGAGGTGGACGCTCTAGGTCGTCTTCTGTTATTAGTCTAAGATATAGCTAAAGAAAAATGATTGCCAGGTGTGTTTTTTTTTTTTTTGGTATATATCATATATCAAAACAAGAACAACAAAAGTTAAAGGAATTGCTAAATTCAGATAATGAATATTGGATGAAAAATCTGAAGTAGAACTGGCAGCTTCAAAACCAGGTAGTATAGCACTGAGGTCCAAAGCCTAGACTTGGGAGTTCCAGCTACCTGAGTTAGTGTCCTGCCTTTCCCCTTATTCACAGTGTGCTAGAGCAAAATATTTAACTATTTTATGGTTTAGTTCTGTCACCTGTAAAGTGGAGATATTAATAGGATTGTTGTAAGAATTAAAGAATTCTAGGAACACAGTAGGTGCTCAATGAATTGTAGTTGTCGACATTGTCACCCTCACTGCAATACTTCATCAACCACCACTAGTAATACTCCTAAACAAATCAATTAATTAATCTAATTTTAAAAGGTTTAAAACATGAGGCAAATATCTCCTAATAGAGCCACCTAGGGACAGAGTTTCAGGCTTATATTAGGGCAAAATAATCATCGTATCTTTTCAGATTTCCCCTGGAGAAATCATCTTGGATAAAAATAATCACTTTAAACCATAACAAATTTAAATGTAAACATCAAGTCTTATAAAATATAGATGAAATTAATATTTTTAAAATTAAAACAGTCCATAGTATATTTGACCTTCTACAAAGGGCCTCAGTGGTAGAACAGGTAGTAGAAAGAGCCCACATTTCTTGGTTGAGGTTTTTCTTCTCAAGCATGAAATACAATACTACTCAATGTGAAGACCAATGGGATCTTTGTTAGATCCCTCAAGATCTCTGGAGCCCAAAGAGGCTGCATAGGAATCCATGCTTAGGGCACTCCCTCGGCCAGGGCCCCCTGAGCCAAGCTGATCCCACCATACCCCTTTAGGATCTGGACTTGCACAAGTCTGAACAATGTTACTTTCCCTTCATCTCACTGTTGTCACTTCCTAAACTAGACTTGATATGACCTGTGTAACTGGACACAGAAATTGAAGCTACAGCTAAGACACCAAGATACAACATACAGGAAATTCCTGGGCCATATCACCAAAAGTAGAAGTTAAAGCAAAGTTTTGCAAACCTGTTCCTGTTCTTTCACGCATGTGTACAGATTCAGCATGTGAAGGAGATTAGCACATAGAGAAGGTCAGGACATTATGGTGAGGTGTCTGGGAGATAGCTGTTACCCGATTTTTGAGACTCTGTCCCCATCCCTCTGGGGGAAGGTTTTGGCAGGGCTTTGCATGCTCACCTCAGGCTTAGTGAGGGCACTTTCAAAGAGGCCACTTGGAGAGTTTGCCGTTTGTTCCTTGCAGTTGTAGAAACAGTGGACTGGGGCCTCAGTCCCATGAGGAACGTAGCACAGGGGCAGTGTAGAGCTAGAGTTCTGTTGCATGGGGTCACCGTGCAGCTTCAGAGGCTGCAAGCTAGGGGTGAGTACGTGTTTCTTATGTACCATATGTGGGACAGAGAGAGGAGAAAGAGCTGGCATGTGGTGGCCTGAGCCTTGGTCAGTAGGACCACCAAACTGGCCAAAAGGACCTCAGTAAAAAGAAGCCAGACATGAGTCAAGGGGCTGAGGAAGGAGATTCAGGTGGACCACCTGCCCCCTAGGAGAATGCCAACAACGGAGGTTAAAAACGTTACAGTCGGAGGAGCCCAGGAAGGAACTGCCAAAGGCCCTATGAAAGTGCCTGCCAGAAAAAGAAGCCATTGTTAATGTCTTAGCACCAGAGAGTGAGAAGTCAGCTTGCCAAGGAATTATATCACCAAAGACTTTCCCACTTTTTCCCCTTCTTCCCTTCCACTTGCCAGTCCCAGAGGGGATGGAGGCTCAAGTGGCCAGTGTGGGGAGGCAATGATGAGAAATACAGAAACCAATTGCAGCACCCCCTTTACAGCTACAAGCTTCCAACCTGAAACAGGCCTCAGCTGAGAGCTTTTGATGCTACATCAAATTTGGAATTTTGAATAAGATCAAGGAACGAACATTCTAATTACCTAATTGAGCTCATGTTTATTACTTCATATTAAACAAAATCTTTCTGTTACCTACAACTAAGGAGAAAATTCATAGGTCTGTAGGAGCATTCAGTAAGGGGCCAGGGAAGAAAAAACATTGAATATATTAATATCTAAAAGGACAATTAGAGACAAAAATAAAGTTGCATTTGATTAAATTATCAGTATGTTTGCCCAGCAACCAGTTCTACCTAGGTCACTGTTACTTTTATTTTTCATGGACAGTGGAGTCGTGAGGTTGTGAGCAGGGCTGGAGTTCAAGTTCTCTCTCTCTCTCTCTCCTACTTCTCTTTAGCCGCTGAGTTGCATCCATTAACTCCAGCAGGTTTGTCAGAGCACAGTTTGAATACTAGTGCTCTAGACAGCTCCACTTACCTTCTCTCACCTTGTATAACTGTCATCTAAAATATGATCAATGCAACTATAACTTCTAAATATTTTTATCTTTCTCCTAAGTTTAGGAATCTATAGAATTGCTATTGCTAATCTTCACCATGACACACTATCAGCACCTCAGACTCATTATCTCCTCTTGAATTCTCTTTTATAATTTGTGTCACCCACGTTCCTGTGAGTCATCCTGGAAAGTGGAATATACCTTCTCCCTGCACTCTTCCTACCCAATCTAATTTAGCCATAAATCTTATCAATTTTATTTTCTAGATGTTTCTGAAATCTATTCTCTTTCAAATCCATACCTATAGTCTTGTATTAGGTAATAATCATTATTTAATAAACTTAATATACCTCCAAAACACCTTTGGTCTGGCTGCCAAGATGATTTATCTAAGATAAAATGGTCATATCACCTGTGAAATTCCCTACATGCACCTGTTAGACGGAACTCTTTTAAGCTTCTAGAATAGGGTTTCTCCATCTGTAGCATACACTGGAATTGCCTTAGAGTCTGGTTACAATGGCACATTTCAAATTTGGCACCTAATGACTTGGATCTGGGAAGTGTGATGTGATGTCTGAAACTTTGCATTTTCAAATGTGTCACAGGTGATCCTGATGCAAATGGACTTAGGACCAACGTCTTAGTCCATTTTGGCTGCCATAACAAAATGCTATAGACTGAGTAGCTTATAAACAAAATAAATTTATTTCTCACAGTTTCAAGATCAAGGCTCTATCAGATTTGATGTCTGACGAGGGCCCATTACTCACCAAAGGTGCCCTCTAGCTGTGTCCTAACATGGTGGAATGGGCTAGCTAGCTCTCTGGGGTCTCTTTCATCCCATTCATGAAAGATCTGCCCTCATGACCTAATGACCTCCCTAAGGCCCTGCTTCTTAACCATCTTAATGATGAACTTGGGGTTAGGATTTCAGCAAAGGAATTTGGAGAAGACAAAATTTCAACTGTAGCAACCAACTATCTAAAACTATGTTTTAAAAATGTGCATGTGTATGTGCACATGTGTATGTGTAAGACATCAACATTTTCCTGCATTTTCCAATACTTTTCCTGATTCCATTGTTTAAGACTCAATGGTCATTTATTTTCTCCTAAAGACTCTGCTAATCCCTCCACTAATCCTAAGTGAATTTATTACCAGAGTATCTTGAGCATCTTTTCATGATATTATTTATTTACACACGTAGCTCTCAACTAGACTCTGACTTTTTTGGAGGCAGTAACTCTACTTTATTCATCTAAGATTCTTTGGGACCAAGCACAGTAAGTGGCGTATGAGTCATTGATACTGTTTATTCAATGAACAAATTCACAAATAACCTTGACCTTTTGGGGTTTTTGAAAGTCAAGACAAGGAAATTCACATTCACTACTTTTTTTCAACTGAATATTTCTTTATAGCATTTTATCACATTTGCAATTCTCTTAGTCACCATGTTAGAATAAAATATGATAGTGAGAACATTGCTGTGTGTCAGAAGACCCTAGCAAATTATTGAGATATGAGGATCACCTAATAATATCAACCATACAGTAAAGAAACAAAATATTAAATTACAAATGCATTTGTTTTTTGGGAAGGTTTTTTATTGCTGTTTCGATTTCAGATCTAGATATTGGTCTATTCAGGAATTCTATTTCTTCCTGGTTGAGTCTGGGAAGGCTATGTGTTTCTAAGAATTTGTCCATTTCCTCCACATTTTCCAGTTTGTGTGCATAAAGATTTTTGTAGAATTCATAGATGATATCATGTATCTCTGTGGCATCAGTCATGATTTCTCCTTTCATGTTTCTGATGGAGGTTATTAGAGCTTTTTCTTATCTGCTCTTGGTTAGTCTAGCCAGAGGTGTGTCTATTTTGTTTATCTTTTCAAAGCACCAGCTTTTTGTTTTATTAATCTCCCTTATGGCATTTTTACTGTCCTTTTCATTTAGTTCTGATTTGATCTTAATAATTTCTCTCCTTCTCCTGGATTTGGGGTCAGT
>CM052443.1:11301110-11322840 GCA_028533085.1 Varecia variegata | reverse complement strand
CAGACAAACAAAGATACTCCCATCGGGCAGGACATTCCAGGAACTCAGAGATGACCTCTCAGTGGCTGAGGGCGAAGGCCAGACCCCTCTCTGGTTCAGGTTAATTCCTCACTACCACAGAATTTTAAGTGTCAAACCAGGCAATGCCAATTCACTTTACTGAAATAGAGATTTCATTTATTCTCTTAAATTATTAATGAAAAATAGTATTTTGACAACTTCCCCACACAGGTCCCTAGTTATTATACAATGAATATTTCTTGCTTTACTCTCGTTTCACTGGTGTGTAAAGAATTAATGAGGCACAGCTCACAGATTGATGTTCATATTTATTAGTTTTTGTTCTTTTGCTAAATGTGCCCTGTGTAATCTTTGATAATCGCTCAAGTTATTGAAAAAGGGTTTGCACAGCCTTGATATTATTTGCTTATTAATCTGTGACAAACCATAAAATTTGATATTTTCACCATGACTAGCTCATGAAATTTGCTATGTCTCTGATGTCAGTAGCAACATGCTTACAATGCCAACAACAACTTTTCAAAGTAAATTTTTTTTTTTTTTGTGGGAGGAACTATAAGAATATCACCTTTGTTTTCATTTGAGATACCCAAAAGAAGTTGATCTTTATAATAGAAGATCTCATGCTTGGTCTACGGAATGAATTGCTCAAATGTCAGTCAAGTTTTGCTCTCAGATTTACTCTGAAGGTTTATCTTCAATTTCCACAGTTTGTTCTTAGAAAACAACACAAACTTTGGGTCCTAGAGTTCTTCTGCTTCTTAACGTTTTGGAGTCACAGACTCTGAGAATCTGACAAACTCACAGAATTCAATGCTAGAATAATGCGTGGACAACAGAACAGCAGAAACAACAAAGCTTATTATAGTTTCAGGAGGTTCATTGGTTATAGGTTTAAACATCCTATTCTAGAGCTTCTTGGCATTAAACAATGCTATAGATGTCTGAGATAACATACTTTTATATAACTATATTATGGAGAAAAATATGTATTTTCTAGGTATTTGGAAACTTTCTCCTCCCTCTTATATTGTCGTTATTACATTATTCTCTCTTCTTTAGTTCTCTTAGATCCTGTACAGATTCTTTTAAGTTGAGTCTAATCATTTCTATTTTCCTCAACAAAAATCCAAGGCTGCACCTGTTGAAGTCACTGCCATCTGTACAGATATCACACTCCACAGGAATGGAACCCAAAGGGAAAATAAGGATAAAAGATAAAGAAAAATATTTCAACATATACTATCTGAAGAAACCTACTCTATCACTACAATATGCAAGAACTGATAAGTTTGAGAAGCCAGTCACCTCTGAGTCTCCTTTATTTTGGTCCACACTTTGTTCTTTGTTTGTAATAGTAGAAGGCCTGTTTATTTACAATAACAAGAATGATAAAAGAGATAAATTTATAATGTGGATCTGAGTAAACACACTGCACTGAGAGGTAAATGCGTACTCGAGCTCCATGTTTTTGTTTTTCCTTTTTAAATATTAGACCACATCAATTCCATATGGACAGAAATATATTGGAACTCTGTTATTTCTTTTCCCTATGTAAGTGAAAGATAACTGGAGCATGGCATTATTTATCAATCAGATAGCTTTTTAAAAGCCATTATGCTAAGGATAAAGTTTTGGTTTGCTTTATTCAGTTATTGCATATAATGTACAGTCAGATTTTAAAATTTCTCTTAGAAGAACTTTGTAATACTGAAAGGAATATCTAAATGGAAAAATGTACCTATATACAACTTCTCAGTTCAAGTTTCCCCACATGCTTCAAAAAAGTAGGAGACGAAGTTGCTATATTTTTATTGAATGAAAAAATGCATTTTGCCTCCATCGTCTTCTTCCACTAAAATCAGGATTTCTCTAAGCAATGGTTATCATAATATGGGTGAACACATCTGTGCTTCATGGCTTATGACACCCCAGAGTGTGTTTATCTCCACTCTGCTTTTATGGCTCATAGCACTCCAGGGTGCAGCGAACTCCTAATGGCTCCAGAAAGCACCGCCAGTAATTTTTTGCCACTTAAGACAGTTACTGTTCCAGGTGATGATTACAAGTTGAATAGTATTCTGTTCTTTCCCTATGTTGCTTACCCCAGATCATTTAATAATTGTATGTAGGATCATGATCTTAGGAGATGTACTTTCTGACCAGAATTATGATAATTTTTATGTAAGTGAACATACCTAAATGCTTCTAGTTCATATCCAAACTTTATAGTTCACTAAATGTAGGTTGGGTGCCAAGACCTAATGACAAAAGATCATGAGAAACAATACTTGTCTCAAAATTTCAGTGAAAATGACAAAGATGCATAATATGTAATTAGAACCAAAAAGCATTCTTAGAAGAGAAAGAAAACATCCATTCAAATTAGCATTTGAGATTGATAGCCTAACAGATTATTTCTTTCACGTTTTAATTTTATTGTATAACTCTATAAGACAACTTTAATGGACCACCCTGTGACAGTCTGTTATATAAAATTACATTTTACCATGTTATGTACTTAAGCAGGTATAATTTTTTATTTTCAAGGCAGTAGTTCTAATTTTACAGTAGTGGAACAGTAGTCTACTGTAATGACATCCTATAAAATGGAAAGTATGATTATTTACGATGTTGATTTAGGTTGTCACCAAATTCATTTCTTTCAAAATGGTGATGTCTCTAAGTCCTTGGAGGTAACCAACTTGAAATCTTGGAACTTCAGCAATTCAGTCTTCAAGGTATTTAAATTTTTCTTTTCTAATTACTAACTTTAAAAAAAAGATACCCAACTTTTCTGGAATCTCTGCCTTCTTTTCTATGGTAACTGAATTAAGATTTTTATTATAAATTTTACATTATTTAAGCTAAAAAAATGTTCATTTTAACAATGTCCAAACTACATCTTTGTTATTTATAAGCACATACTGATGACCAATAAACATAAATTCTATACTAAAAATGGGCATTTTTTTGAAATATAATATTAAAACCCTGAAATTTAAACAACCACAGAGCTTAAATGCTTGGTTTTTCAGTCAGTTTCTTATTTCTCATAGTGCACACTAATTTAGGAATGTGAACAGGTGTGATAATTATGAATTTGCATTATGATATGGCAGGATTTATAGAGAATCAACTCAGTGACCAGGTTAGAGTTGATTATGGTAAAGAGTCCATCAAAAACCAAAGCAATGTTATACTTTTCTAAATTCACTATAGCACCAACTTTGGTATTGGACATGCATTAACACTAAATATATAATCATTAGTCTGATTGGGTGAGGGATTAGTTGAAAATGGAAACTGACTGCGTTTGAGAAGATGTTAGCAAATAAGTGAATACCACAAATGAAGAGTAAATCTAACTATTTTTAACCATTATGTTCAGAAGGCTGAAAAGAAAAGTGTTCCTGGAATCTGTGCTATCTCCAGAGGCTTATAGGCCAAAGAAGTAAAAGTTGCAAAATAGGGAAATATTTAGTCATCAAAGAGAGACCAAAGAGTATTATCAATTCGTGTTTGGAAATAATTCCTTGAAAGGATTCCAGAATAAAAATATCCATCCACATTTTCCCAAAGTATGTTGTTTAATACAGAGGTTAAATAAGAATTAAGGATGCGGACATCTTTCCAAAAAGAAAAAAAGAGAGCTTAGTTGCCTATTTCATGGTTGCCAATCAACTAAAGTAGGAAATTCTTGGCAGCTTCCAGGTACTGTAAAATTTGAAGCAAGATTAACATGACCTATTCAAATCCTGTATATAGTGATCATTTCTCAGGTTTAATTTATGCATAGGTCTACTTATCCATTTCCGTAAGCTTTCACTCTTTCCCCACCTCTTCTACTACCCTTTATTCCTCTTTCCTAGACATGTACGCCAATATTCCCTTATTTGTCATATATTAAATCTCAAAAATACATCAGTCAGCAAAAAAGGAAGAAAAAATAATTGCACAACTCCTGGACCCACACACTATTCCTATAAGGAAAAAAGTGAATAGTTGGTGTTAGAAAGAGGGGGAAAAATGAAAATTGAGTCAGATAGTTGGTAAGTCAGATATGGTTTCCACTGTGTGACATATAATCTAACCAATGGTTAGACTGACCACTGACCTGAGGCTCTGGCCCAGCAGGAACACACCTGGCTGTGAGCAGAGGCTTGTGGCCAGGGTTTCATAGAGGCCTACAATAGCCTAGGCATCCTAAGACCCCAAGCTAAGCCTTTTCCTTTCCCTGGGGGTTTAATATCCACAAGAAAACCACCAAGTAGCTGTCAGCAAGTGATATAAGAATGGAATAAAGTTCTCATTAAGAATTTGTCTGCGCTGATTTTTCCCAAAGAGCGCACAAGAGAGTTTCTCGATAGTACTGAGTCATATACATGTTATGTATAAATAGAGCCTGAGTTGCTTAGTGGCACTTTTGCTAGAGCATTTCCCCTTTATGATCAATAAATTTCATGGAACTGGGTATTTATACTTAGGGGACTTTTCCCAGTGAGAGAAATTCTATTCTTATCAGCCCCTTTTATGTATGTACATAAAGAGAGATGTTTGTGAGTCTATAAAAAGTACCCTTGATCTTGTTTGATAGACTGTGCCCCCCTCAGAGTGAATAGGCTTTCAAGTGGGTGACTTTGTATTTGCAAATGAATGCCAATATGTGTGCCAGATCCCCTCCCAGCCACAGATGTAACAGGATGAGAATTTTATTTCTGGAAGAGGATTTCAAAACAGGTCAGTTCTCATTTACCCCTCAGCGGGTGCTGCTGAAAAACTAGAAAAAGCAAGACGTGGCCATTAAACACAGCAGACAAAACAATATGTACATCAATCAATGCTTAGAAACAGGCTTTGAAATGTTATTTATTACCCGTTTTCATCAAATATGCATTACTCTAATGATCAGCATATTATGAAGACAGGCATTTTAGAGACAAATTATATGATGGACTAAAAAAGATTACCATCTTCTTGGCAAGGAAGGGTAGTTTAATTTTTAAAAATCATATAATTGTTATGGAAGGAATCTGTATAAATCAAATATTTCAGAGAGACAAGATTTTTATCAGTCATGGCAACCCTCTCCAACTTTCCGCGCAAAACCATATAAAGATACATTATAAAGTTAAATTTTAGACCGTTACAGTCAAAAGCATGCTTTGTTACTGAAGTTCTGCTCCATCTATTTGGATAATATTGGTCTGAATAGATTAAAAGCACTGATATGAAAAAGACTGTACCCTGTTTTCCAATGCATTTATAAGTTGGTAGCTGGAGGGTTGCAGTAGATCTTGAAATCAATACAGAAATCTAGCGCATGTTCTTCTCTTCCTTCATTAGAGAAATTGACAGGTGAGAGGGACCCTCTGGTTGTCTAACACCAGCACATGTCATTTTTAACAAATAATTCTCACCACAGGCAGCCACAGGCAGCGTCGCCTCAAATTCTCAGTGCCACTTGCAAGTGATGCTGTACCGTTGCCGCTCCTCTGTCCATTTAAATTGTTAAATTAAAACCTCACAACTTGTCCTTGTGTTCTACATTCATTTTTTGTGCTCAACATTTATGTGGCAAATTACAGCCTCCTGCATGGGCCAAGTATGTGACCTTATTCAGAGTACTAATATTGATGTGCTGTTTGTTCCATCAGCTAATGGCGAGAACCGACTGTTAAGAACTAATAGATTCTGTGCTTTGGATTTGGGTCTTTACATTCTTGCTCAGTAATGGGGTTTCTGACCCCTAAGTGAGCAGACAGTACTCGGATGTAGGATAGGAGGATGCCTGTGTCTAGAATACATTGGAACAGCTATCAAGAGTTCAAATGGTCACTTTGAGTGGAGGAGGGGAGAAAATGGACCAAATTACTGACCTAAAACCAAAAAAATCAATATAAAGAATTAGCACTGGAACAGCCAGTGACCAAAGGATGTGTTACAAAGGGGCCAGAGAAGAACAGGACAGAAATAAGTACCAAGAGGCTCATTCAGAAGATGTTAGGCTTTAAAAAATGTCATACTGTACACATGTGAAATAAGAAAGAATAGGACTCTTGGCAAAAACAAAGTCAGTAGTTCTCCTTTCTTGTTATTATTATTTAGTAGACAAGCTTTACTTTGTAATCCCAGATATTTTGACTAAGTGTCTTGATGCTCCTAGTAAGAATCACTTGTCAATGAATTATCTGTACGCTTGTCCAAAACCTATTTGCTCATCCCTTGTGATATACACTCTATTTATTTTCATCAGAGCTTTCTTGTTACTTAATTCAGCATTCCAGGAATCTCAAAGTAAATTGCAAGATTGCTGAAATGGAGTCATTTAGGTAACTTCTATGTAGAGGTAGATTGCCTGAATTTTAGAGAAAAAGCCAAAATCCAAGATTTTTTTTTAAAAAAGGAGAATAAAACTGATACTTGGATTTTGGGGAAAAGAGAAGCTCTTCCTTCTAAGAGTAAAGAGAAGAGGAAAACATGATGAACTTAAGTGCAGGAAAAGACATTGAGCTGCTCAGAAGGCTGAGGGAGGATCAATATAAAATGAACAAAATCTATTTATAAATTAAGACATAGAGCTCAGAGTGTTTTTAGTAATTTTATTATTAATAAGCTTGATGCTCTGACTGGGGGTGGGCAAGGGCAATATACATAACCTAAACATTTGTACCCCCATAATATGCTGAAATAAAGAAAATAAAAAAATAAAAATAAATAACATACATAGCTAATTTCCAAGCTCTCCTGTGTCATAGGATTATTGAGCATGCATCTAAGGCCTGACATGGGTAAGTATATATTGTGAGTTCTAGCTATATGTAAAGGAAAATAATTAAAGAGTTACATATGGGGAAACTAGACTAATCAGGACTCTTATTTTACTCTCCAGCCCAAAAATTCAAATGCAGAGCACAAGTAGCCAGCATTTTCTTCCCAGGAAAAATTCTAAAGGCGATTCTCTAAAAGAATTAAAATCAATGTTGTGGAGAAAAGATTCTTAAGGCAAGCGTTCTTTCCCCTCCATTTCTCCCCTACCACTGGAAAAAAGAAAAAAAAAGCTATTGATGCAGGGTTTGGGTGGAGGAATGGGGTCTGCAGCCTGCCCCCTGGTCCTGCAGCTCCGCCAGCAAAGTGGCCCTACACAGAGCTCCTTAAAGAAAATATCTAGAAAAGTTTTGTTCAGCCTGGCAGTGTAGAAAACATGTATCTTTCTCAGGAATGAATATAGAAATAGAGAATGCCAGGTGGGTGAAGAGAACAAACAGCCTATAAGAGAAAGAGCAAAATAAACAAACATTTTAAATGGCCTTATGGAAAGTTCAGAAAGGACTTTGGAAACCTCAAATGTGTTCAGAGTGATCAGAGAAAAATATTGTATTTATCAAACAGAATCATAAAGCTATAAACAAGGAACAAGCAAAGAAGGAAGAAAAGGCTCAGAATTGGCACACAACACTGTGCAGTTGGAGAAGTCCTGGTAAATAAGTTAAGGACAGTCAAGAGTGGAGATCACAATCGTAACAGAAAAGAATTTCCCGGCACCGAAGGACTCATCTTCAGGTTGAAGACAAACAGAAACAGAGCCGCCAAACACACACACAAAAAACCACGCTTAGCACATGAAAATTTCCAAATGTTAAGAATAAAAAGATCCTCAAAGCTTCTTTATAGAATAAACTGATTGCCTTCAGAGGACAATGAGACAATCTGGCATCAGATGTGTCATCAGCCCACTGGACACAAGGTAACACTGGAGCAGCAATGCCTTCAAAGACCTAGAGGAACAGTTTCCCCTGAGAATTATTGGTCAAATTAAGAAATTTGTCTTCTATGCAGTCCTTTTAGGTAGCTGACTGAAGTTACATTTCAGGAAAAAAAAAATGTTGCAAGTTTAAGAGAAAAAGAAGAAATGGGATCCAGAAGGTAAGTCTAACCCAAGATAGCAGTGCAGTCAAAGCGGGCAACCTGCACATTTGCAGTAGAAGGATGCAAAACTCCATTGCTGGAAATCTCCATGGACCAAAACGGAACTCCACAGAGGAAGTGAGAAAGGAAAGGCAAAATGAAAATATCTAAAAGAGAAATAATACAGCAGGGGAAGCCTTAAATAAAAACTGTAAGAAATCTTGGGCATATGTGAAACAAAGATGGTCTGGTTTTTATATGAATTTGGTGACAGCTAATTTTTTAATATCCTTATTCATACTCTAAAAAATTATTAGCGTGCTTCATAGAAGAACAGGGAGTGTCCAGACAGGGAATACCTAATCCTTAGAAGAAACAGATGCTTCAGGACATATTTTTTAGCTTCCACATGTAAGCGAGAACATCTGATATTTGTCTTTCTGTGCATGGCTTATTTCACTTAAGATAAAAAAACCTCCAGTTCCATCCACATTGCTGCAAATGACATAGCTTCATTCTTTTTATAGTTGAATAGTATTCCATTGTGTATTCATACCACATTTTCTTCATCCATTCGTTTGGACACTTAGGTTGATTCCAATGTTTGCTATTGTGAATACTGCTGTAGTAAACATGCAAGCACAGGTATCTCTTTGATATAGTGAATTATTTTTCTTTGGATAGATACCCAGTATTGGCCCTAGGTATCTATCCATTGCAAGGAAATTCTATTTTTAGTTGTTTGAGAAATCTCCATACTATTTTCCGTAGTGGCTATGCTAGTTTACATTCCCACCAACAGTGTATAACAGTTCCCTTTTCTCCACATCCTCGCCAACTTCTGTTATTTTTTTGTCCTTTTAATAACAGCCATTCTAACTAGGGTAAGATGACATCTCATTGTGGTTTTGATTTGCTTTTCTCTGATGATTAATGATGTTGAGCATTTTTTCATATACCCATTGGCTGTATGTATGTCTTCTTTTGAGAAATATCTATTCATATTTTTTCCTCACTGTTCGACGGAATTATTTGTTTTTCTCCTGTTGAGTTGTATGAATTCCTTGTATATTCTGGATAATAGTCCCCTGTCAGATGAATACTTTGCAAATATTTTCTCCCATTCAACAGGCTTTCTCTTCACTCTTTTGATAATGTCTTTTGCTGTGCAGAAGCTTTTTAGTTTAATTGACGTAGAAAGTGGGAAGATAGGTAACAGAGACTGGGAAGGGTGAGTAGGGTGGGGGGAGTGGATAGAGAGAAGTGGGTTAAAGGGTACAAACATACAGTAAGATAGAAGGGATAAATTCAGTGTTTGGTAAGAGAGTAGGGTGACTATACTTAACAAAAATGTATTGTACTTGGGTGACGGACACTCTAAAATATCCTGTCTTGGTCACTATGCATTATATACATGTGACAAAATTTCATATGTACCCTGTAAATTTTTACAAATAATAATAAATAAGCAAACAAAATTGTAGAAAATGCTTTCTTTTCAAGTGTCCATAGAAAAAAAGAATATTGACTATATATCAAGCCAGAAAGGAAACCACAAACAATCAAATAAAAACCAACAAATATTTTTTAAAAAGCAAACCTTTGAAAACATCTCAAGTCAAAGGGAAAACACAAACTGAAGTTATAGAAACAACTGTATTAAAAGCAATATATACATATATGTTAGAACCTATGAAATACAACTAAAGCAAGTCCTACAGGAAATTTTTTAAAGAAAAAATAAAAATAAATGCATTAAGCATTTCGCTCAAAAAGTCAAAAAATGAAAAATAATACAAACATACCAAAAAAAAAGGACAGATGAAGAAATTAATAAGGATAACTTCATAAATCGACAGGAAAAAATAAAATGAATGAACGAATAAATGAATAAATGAGCTGGGTCTCTGAAAATAATCAACAAAATAGATTTGTCTTAGCTAATATATTCACAGGGAAAAAAAAGAACAAAATAAGAAAAGACAATTGTGAATAACAGGAACAGAAACTTTTAAAATTATAAGACTAATTCAGACAACTCTATACAACTAAATAAAAAGCCTATATGAAACTAATAGTTTTCTAGGAAAATATTATTTAGTGAAACACCCTTGAATGATACAACTTTGCATATCACAGAAAAAATTGACAAACAGCTAACTCTAACAAAGCACCAGGTCAGAAGGTCTTGCCCATTAATTTTAATAGGCAATTAAAAATAAATAATTCTAATGCTATTTAATTGGGTTCAGAGCTCAGAGAAAGAAGTAAAACATCCTATTTGTTTTATAAAATATTAATAAATATAGGCCGGGCGCGGTGGCTCACGCCTGTAATCCTAGCACTCTGGAAGGCCGAGGCGGGTGGATTGCTCGAGGTCAGGAGTTTGAGACCAGCCTGAGCAAGAGCGAGACCCCGTCTCTACTAAAAATAGAAAGAAATTATCTGGCCAACTAAAAATATATATAGAAAAAATTAGCTGGGCATGGTGGCGCATGCCTGTAGTCCCAGCTACTCGGGAGGCTGAGGCAGAAGGATTGCTTAAGCCCAGGAGTTTGAGGTTGCTGTGAGCTAGGCTGACGCCACGGCACTCACTCTACTTCGGGCAACAAAGCGAGACTCTTTTTCAAAAAAAAAAAAAGAAGTAAAAATATTAATAAATATAATATTGATACTAAAAACTAAGAAATATTTCATTTAAAAAAGAAGACAATAGATAAACCTCCTTTATCAATATTAACATTAAAAAATCTTAATATATCATCAAGCCAAACCCAGGATCAACTTAAAAGATAATAACTCACTGCAGTTTATTCTAAAAATATATGGATGAATTTAGTATCAGGACACCTATTAATATAGTTCATCATATTAATTCATATTAATAGATCTGAGGAGAAAAGTCTCATGATAACCTCTCCATAGATGCAAAAAAAAAAAAAAAGCATTTGAAAAAATTCAATGGATACTTTCTTAACAGGATAAATATACATGTCATTCTTTCACTACAATTATGTAACATTCTAGTGGAGATATTTTCCAATGCTTTTAAGAAGAAAATGAATTTTACTCAAAAAGTAAAAATATCATTCCTTGTAGATGATATGATTGATTATGTTCCGGAAGGTTGGAGAAAGAGAAAGAGAAACTCTCACATAGCGTGTAAAATTATTACTATAGATAATGGATTACAAAGCTAATTTAAAGAACTAAACGAGAAGATATAAAAGAAAAGAAGATATAACTGAAGAGGAGATTTCATTACAATACCATCAAAAAATTAATTCCTGTAAGTATACTTAAGAAATATTCAAACCCTGAATTTAAAATAAATAGTTAAAATTCTCATGATGGTGAAATTAAACAACTAAAAGTAAAATTTACTGTTTAAGACCCAAGATCTTAAAATAATCACTTGAAATTGAACGTGAACACAATGAAAATGCCAAAAGGTTTTTGTTTTTTTTTTTACCTCTGCAACTAAATAATTCAATTCAAAGTTCATATGGACCATGTGAAAAGCAAGGATCAGCACCCAGTGAATACTACTACCGTGTGAGCACCTTAGTGTTGATCAGTTAGTGCCCATTTGAAGGCAAGTACATGTGGTGCTTGTTTTAGAAAACAAAATTACATCACTATTACATTTTCTGATTTTGACCATTGTACTGTGGTTATGTAAGAGAATGTTTTTCCTCTTAGGAAATAACACACTGTAGTAGCCAGGGGTAAATAGGTACAATGTCTCCAATTTACCATGGCTCAGATGGTTCAGAAAAAAGTATGCATGCATAAAGATATGCGTCGAATGTATATACAGCCTATCCTCATTATTCACCAATTCCATGTTTTTGAATTTGCCTACTCACTACAATTTACTTGTAACCTAAAATGAAAACTCACAGTGCTGCAGAATCATTCGTGGATGGAGGCAGAGCAAGCCAAAACTTTAAGTTGCCTGACTTGCCTATTTCCAGCTGAAGTCAAACAAGGGCGTGCTCTGCCTTCTTGTTTCAGCTGTCATACTGTAAGCAAGTGCCCTTTCTGCAATCTATTTAGTGACGTGTTTTTCACATTGTTGTGTTTTTTTGTTGGTGATTTTGTTGTTTAAAATGGCCCCCAATTGCAGTGCAGGTAAAGTCAAGGAGGCTGTGATGTGTCTTAAGGAAAAAACATATGCATTAAACAAACTTACTTTGGGCATGAGTTATTAATATAATGCTGTTGGCCACAAGTCCAGGGGTTAAGGAACCATCATTATATATTAAATAAAGAGTCTTGTAACAGAAACACACATAAAACAAGATTATGTACTGATCAGTTGATTAAAGAAAAGGCTCTGAACAGAGACTCGCAAGAACCTAAAGCTAGTATTTCCTCTATGAGCAATGGTTACATATTCACTTCAGGGTTCACGTCCACTTTACAGAACACAACTGCTGCGGATAACAAGAATCAACAGTATAACACACGTACACACACAGAGAGACATGTGACAGATGGAGCAAAGTAAATGATTGCTGCTGAATCTGGGCAAATGGTATTCGGAAATTTCTTTCACTATTCTTGCAACTTTTCTGCACATTTGAAAAGTTATCAAAATAAATATTCACCAAAATAGATCATAAATTGTTACAAGATGCATTTGCTTACAAGAGTCCCACTTTGGTTGCTCTTTCCCTGGAAATTGGAAACTATGTGAATCCACTTAGCTGCCTGCTATTTTGTGGTCAGGTAGAGAGAAAAAGAGAGAAAGCAGTTTAGTAAAAGCCAGGCACCCGAAGAAACAGGCTGATGATACAGTAAAGACAAAGTAACCAAAAGACACAAAACAGCAGCAATAATTTTTTTTTAGGTGGCTACTGGGGCTTGGGGAACATGTGATAGCAGTAAGCAGGAGGGTAGAATATATTTCTGTTGGAGGCTTGCTAAAGAAAAAGTTAGGAGATGGAAGGAGAGTTAGGCACCCAAAGATATAGTCTCAGGAAAAAAGCCTAGGTCCTTGGGTAATGGTGACAGCCAGTCGGGGGTTCTTTTTACAGTCCACATAAAATTAGCTTTGCCCTGCTGCAGGAAACAGGCTTAGACTGGTGAAGTCCTATTATGCAGAAAGAGGCTCTCTGAGTTCATTCCTCTTATCATTCCTGGGTGGCAACCATTAAAGTACTGATTGCAAATAGGCTGTGGATTTTACTATTAATTAAAATATGTTTCTTACATTATGGAGCCATTAGTTTCTGACATAAGATTCTACCACTCATTTCTAATATTAATGGATCTGGGCTTTTAGACACTTTTAGTTATAATTTTAACATTAAGGCTCATATTTTTCAGTATGAACTATCTATCCTTAAAAAGACTTAAAGTCACATGCAGACACACACACACACTCAAAGGTATATAATTTCTATGATTTCAATCTCTGATTTTTAAAAAGGAATGCAAATTCTGCTGTTTTTTTCAAATGTTTTTATTTTTTTCACTTTAATTATTTTAATAGATATGACTCAGATGATTTCACACATAGTGATTTTCCTATCCAATTCTTGCAGAAAAAAATGATAAAGTAAAATAATAAAAATAAAATAATAAAGCAAGCCATTCAACTTATCTATTTAAATGAAAATATGATGATTATTGAGACCCTAGTCTTAATATTGTTATTGAATGAAATACATAGGATTTTGGGTTTGGTTAAATTCAGCAAATATTTATTAACACTTAATATGTGCTAGATGGTTCCTGACTTCAAGGATCTTACACAACATGCACACTTTACACACACAATCACACACACTATCATGATTAACGATATCATAGCTGGCAGAGTTTGCAGTAGAGATTGGGGAAAAGCTAATATTTATTGATTACCTATAATATGCTTACCACTGTGCTAGCTCATTTTGACTTTACAAAAACCTCATGATGTTATATTTTACAGATATATTTTGAAGCTCACAGAAGTGAATTAACTTGCTCATGGTTACACAGTAAGTGGCAGAGCTGAGATTCAAACCCCCATCTATTTCCAGTACCTGTTTATACATTTGTTTTAAGTTGTTGTTTTTTTTTTTTTTTGAGACAGAGTCTCACTCTGTTGCCAGGGCTAGAGTGTTGTGGCGTCAGCCTAGCTCACAGCAACCTCACACTCCTGGGCTTAAGCGATCCTACTGCCTCAGCCTCCCGAGTAGCTGGGACTACAGGCATGCGCCACCATGCCCGGCTAATTTTTTCTATATATATATTTTTAGCTGTCCATATAATTTCTTTCTATTTTTAGTAGAGACGGGGTCTCGCTCTTGCTCAGGCTGGTCTCGAACTCCTGAGCTCAAATAATCCGCCCGCCTTGGCCTCCCAGAGTGCTAGGATTACAGGCATGAGCCACTGCACCCGGCCTGTTTTAAGTTTTTTTTAAAAAATGGTATGACATAAAAGTACAGATGAAGGAGTTATTAATTCTACTTAGGTGACTTGCAGAGGACTTTCAAAAAGAACTTGCAAAGGGGCTTGTCTTTAAGTAAAAGTATTATGATTTCACCGGTCAGTGAATGAGGACAGCATTTCAGTAGGAAAAGCAGCCTATGCAAAGTCGCTGCTATGTGCAGGTGCAGGGGCATCACAGGTTCAGAGACCCGTGAGCACTGTGTCTCGTGGTGGGCAGGTGAGACACAGTGTTGTGGGATAGGAATTGGTAGCAATAATAATAATAATAGTGGAACATGAATCTGTAACGGCGTGGATGAGATTGTTTCCCCTGGGAATCTGGGCGGCATCTTCTCAGCTTTAAGGAGCCACCAGTACTTTAAACAAATGAGGAAGCTGATTATTTGCCAGTTCTACGTTTTCATGGATAGTTGAGCAGAACGAGGATCAGTGAGGCAATAGCACCGGCAAGAAATGATCAGGCTCCTGGTATCATCAGTGACTCTGGAGACAGTAGATACGTGTTCCCGAGGTTGAATCAACTTGTCACTGTGGATTTGGTGGACTACGGATAATCCAAAGTGGATCCTGAGGTTTCTGGCTTCAGTGATACCATTCATTAAAGTGGAAAGCACAAAATGGAAAACAGATTTGTGCAGCAAAATAAAGCACTGAAATGACTAATTTACAACCAATTATATTAAGACATTATCTTTACCTGATGTTAATGGTAAAAAGAGAGGATAATTGGGCACAGGAGAAAGAAAAGAAAATTATGCTTTTGTAGGCTGTGATATGGGTAAACTCTTGGGAATATTTGAAAACTCTATAATGAAATGTTGTATACCTAAAGGTGAAAAAAAGTATCTTTCAACTACGCAATTATTTAGCCAAAATTGTTTTAGTTTTTGTTTGTTCACTTTTCCCACTACATGCTGGTAGAACTGTCAGCAATTAATTAATGTGTGTTTTTGAAGTTACAGTCTTTATGAACCGCAAGAAAACATAAGGAAATATGTTGAGCCAACACATTAACGTGCCCTTAGATTTCAAACTCATGTTGTTTAAGGTGCTTGAAGCTGTCACACTGGGGTGTTTAAAGTTTTGAAGATGCTCCCCAAACCATGTCTTCTGACCCTGAGTTGACTGTCAATCTTCTGAGGCTGGCTCTTGCCAGGGAGAGTGTGGGTGACATGGGAACAGAGGTCTCAATGGGGCTAACACACCAGAGCGTGTTAAGCAGTCACCCATCATATGCACAGGTGTTCTCCTGATGACCTCCCATCGAAATTGATTTAACCAAGAGAGAGAAAGTTCAAAACAAAACAAAACAAAAATGTGAAACTTCATAAGGCAAAAATAATATAAAATTACTATTCTGAGTCAGGCTCATATTTTACTCAAACTGTCATTCTTTAACCTGGAGAGGTACCAAGGAATGTTTGGGGGAATATATTGTTGCCCTCCCCACAAAAGAGCAGCCTTCTGAGGTCAGGTTAGGGTTGGATCCTAAACATTTCTATTTCATCTTCCTGAGTCCTTAAGAAGCTTCTAGGCTTTAAAAAAAAAATTGCTAGGCCTGGTGGCTCACACCTGCAATCCTAGCACTCTGGAAGGCCAAGGTGGGAGGATCACTTGAGGCCAGGAATTGGAGGCCAGTCTGAGCAAGAGTGAGACACCATCTCTACAAAAAAATAGAAAAATTAGCTGGACATGGTGTCACACACCTATAGTCCCAGCTACTTGGGAGACTGCAGCAGCAGAATTGCTTGAGCCCAAGAGTTTTTTTTTAATTGACAAAAATTGTATATATGTATCATGTATAGTTATAATGAAATGTTTTATACCTAAAGGTGAAATATGTATACATTGTGATATGGCTCAGTTGAACTAATTAACATATACATTCCTTGCACACTTAATCATTTTTTCTGGTGAGAATACTTAAAATCTAATCTCTTAGAGATTTGCAAAATATGATACATTGTTATTAACTATAGTCACCATGTTATACAATAGATCTCTTGAACTTATTCCTCCTATCTAAAATCTTGTAGCTTTTGACCACCATCTCCCCAATTCTGCCCTATTCCAACCTTGGTAACCACCATTCTATTCTCTACTTATATGAGTTCAATTTCTTTAGATTCCACATGTAAGTGAGATCCTGTGGTCTTTGTCTTTCTGTACCTGGCTTATCTCATTTAACAATGTCCTCCAGGTTCATCCATGTTGTCACAAATGACAGGATTTCCTTCTTTTTCAAGACTGAATAGTATTCCCTTGTGTATATGTATCACATTTCCTTTGTTGATGGACTCTTAGGTCGTCGATTCCATATCTTGACTATTCAAGAAGCCTTTGCAGCTTTCTGAGGCAATAAATTCTATGGCATTCTTGCCCACTGTGTAAAGCAGCACTTTCTTGTCATTCTCTAAAATTCACACTTCTAGGTTTCAAGAGATACCTCTTAGATTTAATATCTAGGAACTATCAAAACCTGCGTTCACCTGACACATGGGCTCTATGAATTTTCAGCCTATTAATTAATACATCTATTCAGGTTTGACTCGTAATTATTTTGCTTTCAGGAGAGGCTCTGTCCTTTACCAGCTATGTGACCCTGGGCTTGCTGCAGTGATTTCTCTGTGTCTCAGTCGCTTCATCTTTAAGTATATTTTAATAGTATCTATCTCAGAGGGTTATTACAAAACATAAATTATTTAATATATAGAAAGCCTTTAGAATAGTGTCTGTTATATAAAGTAAGTAATCAATCATTCTTAACTATTATTTTCATCATATACATAGACAATGTTCAGATTTTAACACTGAACAGTTTATGGTGCCTATGTCTAGGGTACAGAAACAGAAGAATTGGGAGGGAATATAATAAGAATAAACTTGAGATGATATCTAGTCAATAATAATAACACCATCTTATATTTATATGGCATTTGCCATTTATCATGCACGGTTTAAAGTATTTTACATATATTAATATATTAAATCATTTGCCTTTATAACTCTATAAGGTATATACTGTTATTTCTGTCACCATTTTACAGATGGAGAAATGGAGGAAGAGGCAACTTAAATAACTTGCCCAATGTCACATAGCTAATAAGGGACAGAGCTGAGATTAACCCAGGTCTACAGATAAATTCTGTGCCCATAACCATTACGTAAATTTGTTCCTCATGGTGGCTGCTGAATAAATGTTAGCTATTATTTTATTAGTCAACTTATAAATGTTGTCGCCTCTGTTGTTGACCCTTATCCTCTTAGAAAAATCCGGCTCAGGAGAATAATAGTGAGAAGCTGAAGCAGAGGATAGGCACACATTCCACACCTTTCAACAGCATCACAAGCTTTGAAAGGGCTTCGATCCAAGTCTTCTTCCTCAACAGCGTCACTGAAATCAGGACAATTAGATTTGTTTTAGAAATCCAGCTGAGTTTAGCACTGACTTTGAGGGTGTGTTCACATGCAAAACCATCATGAGAATCCTTCTAACTCTGTCTCTTCAATAAACTGTCCTGAACCCTCAGTTAAAACTGTAGAGAAAGAAGATGTAGCTGGAGAGAAAATGCAAGGAATATACATATCCAGGCAACAGGGTGAGTATATCAATGAAAAAGAAATGACACTTTTATGAACCCAACAAAAGGTCTAAACATTCTTTAGGTAGTACATGAAATGCAAAGTACTATTTAGGTTGGATAAGGAGATGATATAGTACAAGAGTTGGCAAACTACGGCCCAAACCGTGGCTTATTTTTGTATAGTCCAAGGAGATAAGAATGATCTTTGCTTTTTTGAATGCCTAAGAAAAACAAGGAATAATATAAAAATATATCTCACAACACATGAAAATTATATAAAACTGAAACTTCTGTTTCCATAGATAACATTTACTGTAATACAGGCATGCATTTGTTCACGTATTGTCTATGTCTGCTTTTGCACTACAACAGCATGGTTTAGTGGCCCCAATAGAAACCATTTTTGGTCTCTTTAGGCTTACAAAGCCTAAAATATGTCCTGTCTGGCCATTTGCAAAAAAAGTTTGTCAATCCCTGGTATAGTATGATGAAAAAAATCTTGGAGTCTGTCCAAAAAAATTTTTTTAATTGCTGTGACTTAGGGGAAAAAATGATACATTTCTCTTGCCTCAGTTTCTTCATTCGTAAAATGAGAGAGTTGGGATCGGTCGCAGTGGTTCTCACAGCAGCTCCTCAGGAACTCTGAGGCTGCTAAGAGCGGACGAGGGGCAGAAGAAAGAAGTGAGCGGGGAAGATCTACGCCTTTCTTACAATCTGCCTTCTTCAACCAGACCCATGACTCTGGAACCTGATTTGAAAGAACATTTTGAAGAATGGACTGCAATAACAAAAATGAAAACAAGATTGGAACACCACTGGAAGGCCCTCTATGATTCTGGCCTAGTTCTTCCCTCCAGCTTTTCTGTCTTGTCCTCATTCCTATGCTGTGTGCAGCTCTACGGGTTTTCACTCATCAACACCTGTCCTAGATCAAAGAAGACGGGTTCACTTTTTTCATCATAAAGTCTGTTTTTATATGCTCATGAGTAGAAATTCTTAAGCCTGTTCATGCAAAGCACTGGGTCTATATACCAATGGTAGAAATTTGTTCTTTGAAAATACCAAGAATAGCTCTTGTCTAGGTCACCCTGGGCTTTAAAATTTCTAAATGCATCAGCAAGAAACAGGGGATAATTTCTTGGGTAGAAGGACAGAGGAAAAAAAACTTGAATTAGCCTCTGCATTTCAATTCCTTTATGCAAGAAAAAAAGGGTACTGATTGAGCTATCTCAGAAGTGAAAGATTCCATCAGCAATATTGGTTGGGGGAGAGGAAGGCATGCATGGTATTGAATAGCCATTTAAGGTTTTTTTTTTTTTTAAACATTTCATTAACCTTCTGATAGAACCATCAGGTGACTGGTTGTTTGCTTCAGTGCTATGATGATAGCTTTATACAGATTCCATTTGTTTCTGAAGGTATTAAAGATTGAAGCAAAATTCATCCTTTGGCTGTTTGTAGATGGATATCCTCTTATTGGATGATAGAAGATTTTAAGATATATTTTTTCCCTGTTAGTGATTTTGCATTTAGGAACTCTACCCATGTTATTTTTCAGTCGGATTTTCACTTAGAGTTGGCAAAAATGCAACTTTATGGTTCAAAGAGAAACACTTAACATGGCTTATAAAAAATGTATAGAATGTCTCCAACATCAAATAACTCTTAGAATGCTACAGCTTGGTAGGCTAAGTGTAAATGAAATGGACGCACACTCAAAACATACCTGAATTTAAAAGTTAAAAGAGAAGAAGACTCCAGGCAAAATGCATCATGATCTTGCAAAACCCAACTCACTGAGAAAGTTATTAGAAGCACTTTGTTAAACATATCACAACTAGGACTTCTGTTCTCTTGGAATTGTTCAGTGGGGGAAAAAAAGAGTCCAACTGTGATGATAACAGGCAATATTCTTCATGCCACGGTTTCAAATAGAAATAGCCCGATATCCTTCCTTTCTGATGTGCCCGTGTGCTCCTGCTCTGAGCTGTTCAGCTCTGGCCGTGGCAGAAGCAGCTGCATTGCACTGGGGTATGAAATTATTCCTAAGCATATTTGGTGGAAGAGTTAAGTTTATTCATTGTTATCACAAAAGTAATTGCAAGGACAGCATGGCACTGAACAGACCTGATCTCCTTTGGACAAAGTAAGAATTCTTTGTTTCTCTCGTTGTAAATATATATTCTACAATGGTATTTATGATGAAGTATTTTTATTAAAATTTTTATCAAAGATTTAGAGTTTTAAGAGAGATTAAAATATATTTTCAATTTCACCTCCTGTCTCACCCCATTTTCCATCCTTTATCTCTGAAATTTGACCAGCGTACTCCCATCTCACAGGGCTATTGGGAGAAGTCTCTTTTAAGTATTCCTCAGAGTGTGCCATTACAGTTGTTAGAATTGTTGCATAATTTAAAAGCAAATGGAAGCCAGTTGTGTAGATTTTAACAAATGGTTATGAAACTACTATCACGATAATTCCAACAAGAGGCAGAGTGGTTCACTGAGGATGCAAGTTCAGAGTTGGCCTGAAGTTCAAAATAGAAATTATAGCAATGGGTTTAGCCTCTTGAACAAAAATTTTCCTTATCTACAAAGCAAGGATAACTACAGAGAAGTGAACTGATTCCTCTTGGAGAGTTAGGAAAGGGTTTTGTTTTTCCTTAGTGAGAGAGTTTCCTGTTTAATAGCATGCTCAAAGAGCACAAGTAGGAAGAAGCCAAGACAGGAGAAATGCACCTTCCTCCTGACCCAGTCTCAATTTCCTGGTTTTCTTTTCTCACCTATGATAATTATATCTGGCCTCGTCTTCTGGATAGTGAAGTGTTTGACCTGCTTTCATTTTGTGTTACATTTCTCTCTTGACACCTTTATTTAAATGCATGTAAATATATGTAAAGTGACTGTCCCAATGCTCAGTGCAATGACTCTGTGCCTGACCCTCCCACTCCACAACAGCCTTGAGCTAGAAGCATTATTAGTCCCACTTCAGAGGAAACAGAGGCCCTGCAAGGTTAAGCCACTCAGGTAAGTGGCCCACGTCTGATAAATTTATGTGTTTGAATTTTGAGAATTATCTGAACAGTTAATACAACAGTATTGTCATATTGTATATTGCTTGAATGATCATGTTAAAATAAAGACTTGCTCCAGTTTCAGGGTGTGTGCCCATATTCCAATATTCCCCCTATATAGGTCATTCTTTTCATAGTAGCCAGATTTTTTTCTAAATAATGTAAATCCCCCATGACCAAAAAAAAACTACATGTATATATATATATCCTCCAATGATTTCCCGCTACCATTCAAAGACAATCCAAACTCCTCACCTTGCCTGCAGAGACTGCACGTGACCTAGCCCAGGACACTCCTCCAGCCTGCTTTGCTCCTTCTCCACCCTCTGCCAGCCACACAACCCCACTCCGTGAGTGCCACCAAGGCAGATTTCTGGTCTGGATTTTTTTTTCTACCATACCTATAATAATGCCTCAAAAAACAGAGCAGACACTCAAAAACCAAATGCTTCTAAATGAATGGGTGCTTACATTGGCACTAGATAATACTATTCTAAGTGTTAAGAGCTCAGGGAAAGAGAAAAGAAAAACAACAACAAAAACCTAACCAGACCTAATAAATAAATGATGCAATATATCAAGGAAAGGTCAAATCACAGCACAGTGCACTGACTGAAGAACGTGTCTCAGGAGTGTAGACAGAAAGGTGTGGAAAATGTGCCCTCCCACATTCCCACAGCGGTATGACATGCTGAAG
>CM052443.1:11281904-11300610 GCA_028533085.1 Varecia variegata | reverse complement strand
GTATGACATGCTGAAGAAAAGATCCTGCCAATGTAAACTTTGGTTTAATTTCCTCAAAATAGCACATTGTTCACATTAACTTAAAGTTATTATATGAGAAATAAAAACAAAATAGCCAACCATGTCTTAAAGTTTCAAAATGTTCAACACATATTTTCAAGGAAAAAAGTATCTGAAATTTCTGCCTTTTTATGGTTTATATGTAAACTCAGGGAAGAATGTTTTCTAAAAATCCTAATTCACATTTGAATTTGTTTGTATACTTTTATTTGAATGCAATTCAGATTCTAATTTTATTATATTAAGGTAAGATTTTAGATTTTATATAAATTTATGCTTATTTATATAATTTATTATATAATGTATACATTTGTTTACATAATTTTATACTATGTATAAATATCAATTGTGGTATATTTAGAAAAAGTTACATAAGCATAATGAGCTTCCACTCAGTTTCTTACAACATAAACTAGCATTATGACACTAATAACTTAGAGGGACCCACACCTCATTCAAGTCTAGGAAACATTGCTTTATTCCATGCTCTCAACTCATGTCCCTAAGATATCCTTTGAATTCAATTAGTTCTCAATTAAATATTAAATATGAATTGTGATTAAAGCATACAGCATATCAATTGTTTGACAGGAAGGACTTTTTTGTGTCTCAAAGTGTTAAATGTGTCATCCTATAAGAACTTTAGGATAAACATTCCAGGAGAGAGAAAGTTGGCACAGTGGATTAAATCAGTGAATCCCAAAGTGTGGTGCCAGGACTAGCAGCATCGGCACCTCCAGGGAAGCTGTTAGACACGCACGTTCTCAGGTGCCACCCAGACCTGCGGCACCAGGAACTCCACGGGGCGGGGGGCCCAGCAGGCTGTAGCACAAGGAGATCCCAATGCCCCCTCACCTTGAGATCACTGGATCCGATAATGACTCATCGTATTAAGAATCTAGCCATACAATAGCAAAATAGCTTTCCCCCCAAAAGGCTTACTTTACAATGTTTTTTTTTTTTTTAATTTTAATTTGTAAAATTGTGTTGCCCTTTGATATGCATCGTATCTTTCTAATTTTTTAGTTTTTTTCCATCTTCTTTTCTTTAGGCCTCTAAGGTCAATACCTGTCAAAATACCTTTGGGATAAACAGGCTGTGTTTACAAGATTCCAAATCAAGCAGTCAACTTGATTATCTAATTCAATTAGACACATAAAGGAAAAATGAAGCCACTCATTCCACCTGTCTGCCTCTGCCCGAGCCCCGAGGAGCGAGTACGCCCCACGCCTAATTCCAAACGATCTTCGACATGAAGTCTGGGAAGTGTCCCAGAAGCTATTGTGTGGGTGAGGAAGCTACTTTTGTGTCTTATGCTCTGGCCACCACACTGCCCTCATTTTTACTGATTATGCCCGCTGGAACTCTGAATTCTGTGATTTTCACACAATAGGCATCTTTAAAGCAAGGAAGCTTCCAAAGGGAATGGGTTGCCCTGAACTTACAAATTCATTTGTCTTGAATTAGTCTGTGGGAGAAATGTAAATGCAGCTTCCCCAAGAAAGATTAGAAAGAGGCCAATTATGTCTCTTAAAAATACCATTTAAAACAATAAATTGTTTCCGCACAAACAAATTTCCTCATTGGCTCCTGAGAGTGTTTTTGTAGAGTTTAAAACAACAACAGTCTCTTCTCTAGAGAAAGATGTCACATGACCCAACAAGCACACCAGGCAAACAAAATAACGGGGTCGTTCATCTCCGAGGCTGGGTCCTTCGGCAGCAGGGGGCTTGGCACCGAGGAATGCTTTTCACACCAGGTCTCCCTACAAAATTATCAGCTGGGAGAGAAAAGTGGAGCCTGTTGTGCCCAGAGTCACAACACAGCTAGGAATCTGAAGTGGCCTCTCCAAGGAGGCTGCATTTGCTGGGAAGTCATTGCAAAAGGGAGGAAGAGATGAGAAGAAAGGAAAATTAGATCCAAAAGAAAATATATCCTCTCTTTGAAAGACACACTCGTATTATGCGATATGTGACCCTTTGCTTCATAACTTACCTATAAAAAGAGGTCCTTTGTCTCTAATTCTAAAGAGAATTTATATACACAAATATTAGAAAGCAGCCCTCTAATCTTGTCTGAGCTGGCAGCAGTTGGAAGAATCAGTGTTTACTTATTTATTGCAACTGTGGTTAATGTGTTTATCTGTGCTAGGATCATACCTTCCTCTCTCCATCTTGAGAACAAGTTACCCGAGAACCATAAATTTACTTCACTATTCATGAATTCAAAACCTCTTGTAAGTTCAAAAGGTTTTCTTTGAGCCAAAATCTATAAGAGGTTCAATAATGGTAGAAAAACCCATATTCTTTCCTAGGGAAAAAAAGTTATAATAAACAAGATAATTGCTGGCTGTGTTTGCAGTAGATAAGATATAGTTCAAGGCTAACATATGAGAAATAAAAACAAAATAGCCAACCATGTCTTAAAGGTTCAAAATGTTCAACACATATTTTCAAGGAAAAAAGTATCTGAAATTTCTGCCTTTGTATGGTTTATATGTAAACTCAGGGAAGAATGTTTTCTAAAAATCCTAAAATCTGAAAACCAGTTTTTGGTAGTTATTTTGAAGTGGCCAGCTCAAAGCCATCCTCCAAAGTAGGCTGAAAATACACCCTAATAAAAGCAGCATTACTCACAGAATGGAAAGAGCATGGGTTTGCAGACTAGACAGTTGTGAATTCATATCCAAGCTCTAATGATATCTTTGTTGTGTTAGGGGAAGCAATAGTATCTCTCAAGCTCTATATGATTAATTCAACTGATGCTTATTTATAAATATAAAAAATGCTTACTTTGTGCCATTTCCAGATTTCTGGACAAAAGAAAGGAGCAGCCAGGAGGCCAGTGTGGGTGGAGATGAATGAGCGAGAGGGGCGAGGTCAGGGAGCTACAGCAGAGGAAGACCATGTCACACCTGTAGGCCACAGTAACCTTCGGCTGTGTGCTGGGTAAGAGCGGAGCCATTGGAGGGGTCCCATCAGGGGAGGGACATGTGCCACTTTATGTTTCAGCAGGACCACTCTGCCTGCTCTGCAGAGGGACAGGGAAACCAGTTAGGCGGCTGCGGCAACCACGCAGGTGAGTGATAGTTTTGGCATGAATTAGGGAAGTAACTGTGGGCTGGTGAGAAGCGGGTACTAGATATACTTGAAGATAGAACAAGAAGCATTTACCGATGAATCCAATAATGAGAGTAAGAGAAAAACAGAAGGCAAAGGAAAAACTTCAAGATTTTTGCCCTAAGTGGAATAATAAAGTAGTCATGAATTGAGACTGTGGAAAGAACTGGTTAGGGTCAGGAGAAAGTAAAATGTCAAGAGCAGTTTAGACAGATTGAATTTCAGATGCCTGTTCTGTATCCAAGTGGACATGATACCTAAAGAAATGAGCTTTTTCTTAGTAAAGACAAGATGTCCAAGGACTAAGTCTAGAGGTACTCCATCATTAGAGATCAGGAAGATACAGAGAAAATTTTTAAAAGGACAGAAAAGGCACAGCTGAAGAGTATGAGAAAAACCAGGAGACTGATTTCTTGGAAGCCAAGTGAAGAAAGTGTTCCAAGAAGAGAGTAATGCGCTGTGTTAAATGCTTCTGAGAGGTCAAGTCAGATGGAGACTCAGAGTCCACCACTGGATTTAGGAAAATGAAGATCATTCAATAATGATTTTCAAGGGTAAACCCTTGATGAGAGTGGTGTAGAAGAGGTGGTAGAATGATGGCCTCATTGGAATGGATTCAAGAGAGAAGGAGAAGACAAAGATCAGAGTAAGCAAGTGTAGAAATCCCATTCAAGGATTTTTTTCATAAAAGGAAGAAGTGAAATGAGTTAAGTAGCAGGAGAGGAAAGTGGGATCAAGGGAGGATTTTAACTTTTTTTAAAGACTGGAGAAATAACAGCGTGTTGTTGGCTGATGGAAATGACTCAATAGAGAGGGGAGAATTAATGACACAGAAAAGAGAAGTGAGAATGGATGAAGGGATATTTTTGAGTAGACAAGGGAGGATGGTATTTAGTGCAAAAGAAGAAATCCAAGCCTTAGCTGGAATATGACCAATTGCTCTCATCAAATGGGAGGGAAAGTAGACAGAAAAAAATAGAGGGAAAGAGGAAGATATGACATAACCGTGTAGCAGAGTAAGTAAACAAAGTCGGGAAATAGCATGACTGCCAGGCAATATTCAGGGCCCACTGAGGTTAGTTGGTTGGGAACACGGTGTGTGATTTTCTTCAGCAATCTTTAGCTGCTCATGCATGGCGGCAGAGTACAGGAAGAGCTAAAATCAGCCAAGGTAGCTGGTCAAACAGGTACATGGCAAAAGTAGGGCAAGGGAGATGAGAGCGTATGCCAGGAAGTGATTATAATAATTGAGCATAGAATTTAAACTGAGTAAAGAAGGAGGTGAAGACAGGGTTGGGTGAGGGATTGTGAAACAGGCATAGGATCGATAGTTTGAAGATGTGAGTAGGTGCATTAAAGAGGGGTAATATACAATGTGAGAATCAAACCTGGACCTTTATAGGGATAAAACACAGTCTGAGAACATCAGTGGGAGTCAAAGAAGACAGCTGCCTCACCTTCAGATACAGCGGATGTGTGATATTTGGGAGAGAAAAACAGCTACCCCTTGAAAGGGCTTCATGGTAAAGCATCAAGGAAGAGCCAAGTTTCCATTAAAACAAGAAGGTAAGGGCAGCAACCACAGCAGTTTGAGGATATCAGGGCTTTCCGGAAGGCAATAGGGAAAGGGGGTATGCAGGTGGAGAATGATGGGAGATGGAGTCAGGAAAGGTGGTGCAGAGTCGTGTGGGTGTTAGATACTGGGAACGACCTCAGCGGCCTGAAACTCACAGAATGTGAACTAGCTATAACGAGATTAGTTCACATAGTGCCCAAATACCGGTGTTGGGTATTGGGAGAACATGGGAGGGTGAGGAACATTAGCAGGGGAAGGACAAATTATGGGGCCTGATTCCAGAGGGTGGTTTTACCACAAAAGAGCATTGGATATGCTAATTACAAACTCATTCTAGTTACTCTCTGCCCTTGAAAGCAATAAAATACCATTTACTAAAGCTTATTCCAAAAATTAAATTTGCCCGAACTATGGGAACTATCATTCTTTCAAACTAACTTTGCCTCCAGTTAATTTAGATGTACCTCTTTTATAAAAGGGATATACCATTTACTACATAATCTTTTGCCCCTATCTTTTGCATTTTATAAATTTAGTCTTTTCATACAACTGTTAACTTTTATCTACTTGAATACTAGCAATTTCTTAAAGTAAGGCACAGGTGGCGCTCAGGCAAGGGTTCACACCACATTTGTCAAAAGGATGTCGTTTCCTTTGGTGTCCTCACACCTCTTTTTTGATGCTCCTTTCTTAATCCCTGCCTCCCTGGTATCCTCTGTGCACACATTGCCTGCCTAGGGCTGCGTATTTCTGTGGTTCTCTAAGCCTCAAAGTCAGCCGTCTCTTCTATCTGCTCAATTTCCCAAACTCTTCCTCCTCAATGAAGGGATCTCAGTTAGGTAATCGGAGAAAATAAATCACCATAGAGGAATTTGCTCTAAGCAATGATCAAGTCAAAAGTGAAAATGGGCACGTTTATGAAAAGAAAGAAAGAGAGGTTGTTGACCCAAATATACTTCTACTAAATAAAAACTATGCATGTCTTTTAAACCAGGAGGCTGTGAGGAAGAGCCTCATCTTTTCTATTTTCATTATCTGCTCCCATCACAAAACACACACTCCCAAGTCAGGAGTTATGATATATCATCATTCTGTTTCTAAAATACTGTTTCCTCACTAGAACAACTGTCTGCTGTTAGCTTTTCTTTTTCACGGCTGCTTTTTATTAGTGGGAAGAACACCCTCCCTCTTCTTTTTTAAGAAACTGCCATCAAACATTTGGCCGTATTAATCTCCCATCTGTAAAACTCACTTTACTTGGATTATCAGCAGGGTATGTGTCCTCTTCGAATTTGTTTTTGGGGAATGGGAATTTATTCAAGTAAATTAATTTGCAAACAGATACAGCCATTGCTGGATGAATGGATTTTCTCTTGGCACTTTGAGGTGTAGCTCTGCGGGTATCTGGGCTATTGGCACTTGCTGAAGTCCTTAGATTGTCTGCCAGACCCGTTCCCATAATGCTGCAAGAAAATATATGTGACAATTTTACAGCTCAGAACACAGCTCAGCCATCTAGCTTCCAGCTCTACTAGTTAAGTATTTAAATGGATTCTGTAAACTCATCTTCTTTGGAGACATTCATAGATGTGGCCAGTTGCCTTTTCTTTTTTGACTTGTTAATATGATACTTTCACCATTTCCATTCCTTGCTTTAAATATTCCAAGGGTTCTATCACATGAAAACAAACCCTCTGGAGGTTTAGCAATACACAACAATTCACTTGAGTTGGCCAATTCTGGAAATTCTTCAAATTAGAGAAATTCAGAAAATATTCTCCTATTATACCCTGTGGCTCTGAATGTAATAAAACAAAGTTTTATTATAACAGATGGGCTTCCCACAGGTATGGGAGGTGTTTAAATGAATGGTAAAGTACGGCCTTGATCTGTCAGTTAAAAAAAAAGATATAACACTTAGTGGCAGTGATTTACTTTATTCGTTAGTAATTGTATCCTTAGTGCTTAATTTAGAAACAAAACTCAAGCAAAGAGACTGGAGGTAATATTAACAAATGCATATTCATCAATCCGTGTACAGAACTTTAATAGAAAATGAGGTGTCCCAGAAAGACTTCCCCTACAAAGGTATAAATCTATTTCACAAAATTTTCTATGCAAGCAATAATATTATTGATTTCTTGAGCATTGATTATCCCAGGATACTCAGATACAGGATAACATTGATTATGATTAGTCCAAGTACAGATGCAGCAATAAAGACTCAGCAAAAACAGTCCTCAGTGTGTACATAATACAAGCTGAAAATAAGGAACATGGGGCCTGTTTCATGAAACTGATTTTACAAGCATCGCTCTTACATGTTTGGCCTTGGGTACTTACCTGTCCTGGGTCTCAGTTTTACCATCCGTAAAAGATTAAAAATAAACCTGACATTTTAATTTTATAGTTCAGAGTGTCTCCATAATATTTGGTTTTTACATTAGCATCTTGTGAGCTATTCTCTTAAAAACCTTAAATTAAAACTTAAATTTGATAACTAATCCGCCAATTGCTTTATTTTCCTAAAGTAAATGTACATGAGTCTCAATCAAATATCAAAGGCCTACAAAAGGTATATTTTACCGAAAGAATGTCCTTTCGGTGGGTCTCTCATAGTTGGGGAAGAGGACAGCTTTGTGTGAAGACACAAGAGTTCCTGGCCTGGAAGACAGAAGAAGGCAGACACTCTGAGTGATCAGAGTTAGGGGAAAGAACGCGAGAGCCAAGTTGAGTGCAAAAAGGCCTACTCACAGCAGAAGGCAAATTTGCTTCCCCCATTAGCTTAAAAAACCTGCTAGAGATTTTCCAGGCAGGGGGGAAAGAATTGTAAGGAAAGGAAATGGTTTTTCCTGGTTTTCCATCTGCCGAACTCCTGCTTGTGGGGAAAAAAAAATCATTTGAAGGAAAATGTTAGGTTCTAATTAGAAGGAGCATTGATTCTCCCCTGCCCTTTTCCTACATGTAATTTTCCTGTACTCTTTAGGAATATGTGTATTCTTGCCTCTCTTTAGAGCTTATAAAAAAAAGCACCAGGGAACCGAGAATTAGAACGGAGCTGCTAGGTTGCCCCTTACGAGGCTGCCTAGGTATCAGGTGCCTATAAAATAGCTGAGGGGCCACAGTGACCACTCACCACGCTCTTCCGACTGGCTGGTTCTCGCATAATATATTTCAAATGGCCCCTCATGGGGAAAAAGACGACGAAGGAGGATGCAAATCAATAAGACCAGCAACTCTTTTTAACAGCACTGCTTCTGCAATACTGAATGTTCCCATTCTTATGGGAGAGCAGCTATTCTGATTCTTTTTAAAGAAAAGGCTGTATACCTCTCCACAAAATTAGTCAATAGCCAGATGACTTGTGTCTGTTTGCCTTAGTCATATAGTCTTTCCCCAGTTGGGAATTGTCCTTAGTATTTTAAATTAAAATTTAAAAATATAAAAAGAAAGTTTTTGTTATTCTATAAACTATACATGTGTGGGATGTGTGTTAACCTACCAACTTCTATTTTATTTCAAAAATCTTCATTTATGTTTTCTTAATTCTTAACACCATTTGTAAAATTACTATTAACATGGACTTTGCATCATGTGCACATACTCAGAAATAAGCCTCAGTAAGATATGACATGAGACTATCTTGATTTAACTAATAAAAATTAAATCAAATAAAAAATATAATTCTTCAGTTGCCCCAGCCACACTTCCATTGTTTAGTAGCCATGTGTGTGGTTTAGTGGCTATTATACTTCGCAGCACAGATATAGAACATTTTTATTGTTGCAGAAAGTTCTGAAGTGCTCTATATGGTTTGAGTTTCTATGTATAACAATGCCTAAAGAGGTTTTTAAACCAAGTCTTCCAAAAAAGTAAAATATTTTGAAGAAAATTACTGATACCACTCTGTGTAATACAATTAATATGGGACTTATTTAGAGGCATTTCTTGGTTTTGAGTAAAACCACATTATGCAGTGATGTTCCTTCACCGTCTTTCACGGATTGAATTGCTTTTTATATGTCCAAGGGCTAGTGAGTATTTATGTAGTCTTTCCTGACAGCCAACAATTTACTTGCTATGAGGTTGCCCTCTGTATCCATGCTGGTTTGAAAAATCATTGAAATCTCCTAATTTTTAATCCAATATTTTACTTGGAAAAATTTTTTAAAAATATTGGGAAAACAAAAATGGCAATACTCATCCCAAGACGTGCAGGATTGATAACTGTAAGTCAACCAGGACAAGAGGGAAGTGACCTGTAACCGAGGTGGTAAACCTAAGGGTCTCAAATTAAATTTTATTCAGGACACAATGGTGTCAGTAGACATGCCCAAATCGGCAAGTATTTAGCTTCAGTTGCATGGTATTCAAGTCAAGACAGGACAAGCTCGGTGACATAGCACAGGACAGGTTAATCCGAGGTCCTCTCAGTGACTCTGCAACCCAGCTGCTCCCATCCTGTGATCCCACTACTGTAATCTGTGGCCACCACTGGATGCACAAGAGAAGCCAGAGGAGCTCTCGGCTTACGTATCTCTGAAGCGCACCCCATTATCCACAACCCGGCCCCATGGCCACCAAGCTATGCACAAGGAAACCTGGAAATCTAGTTTTTCTCACTGGCTGTGAAGAGGAAATGTGTACCATGCTATACCACATTGTCTTTGCCCCAACGTGCCCACATAGAAAATCCCCAGATATTTTGCTTTGATTTCCCACATGGAGAACCCCTCAGCCCTCCCTCAGGGAGACAACCCATCTAGTCACTGCACCCAGCTTAGAGTCCACGATGTCAGCACGATGCACATTGACCTGCATGTCATCTACAAACAGCTCCTCTTGACCTGGCAATCTTTGGATTAAACATGGAAGGTTCTGGCTCCCTACATATTCTCCCAATATAAAATATTGGGACACAGAACACATCCAAAGAATAATAATAGAGGCACAAAGCAGTGACTGCTTCATGGCAATGTTTATATCCCTCTGGCAGAATTTGTGCAGTCTCCACTCCCCAGAACAGGCACGGGGGAGGTTCCTTAGATAGTCCCTGATCTTGCTTTCTAGGAAGAACATCCTGGTTCCTTGTTCTTAATGACTCTTGCTTGGCTCATATTCTGGGAGACTCTTCCTTATTTGTTATCCTCCTTGTCAACATCTGGAGTCGAGGGTGGAAAACATGCTGCGCTTGAAGGCCATCCACAGCCTCTGTAGTCTGTCTCATGTTCATAGAAGGAGGGAGACCCAGTGGTCTGTTTTAAGTGTCAAACAAAGGTCTTCTTAGTATAGGTTCATGAGCTCTTTGTCAATATATTTTCTCAATAACTTAGTAGGCTTCTAATCCATTTGCTTTCAGCCAATTCCATGCACTACCATTAACATTCTTTTTAGACATAGTTCTAAATGTATGGTGACGACCTTGAGGTTATAGGAAACAGTGAGAGGGACAGCTGTATCCTTAATCTGATCTTCTCCCTGAGTCCCTTGATTCAGCTAAGAAACTTTACTGAATCTTTGTTATTCAAAACCTTATTTAAAATCTCTAGAAGCAGTAAATTTTCTAAGATTTCAAGGCCTTGAATCTCAGGATATAATCTTTCTTTTCATGTCTGCTTGCAAACTAGATAATTCCTTCCTGGGCTCATCTCTTTTTTATAATACGTTGCCAATTTAACTAATGGTTGTGAATATGCACTACTACAGTTCTGTTTTCCAGCCTCTTCCCCTAGAGCTACAAGCTGAGAAGATGCAAAGTCTATCTTTCAAGATATAGTAGACGATAGTATTTTAAAAATATTTTGCATAACATGGGCCACTGTTTTTTCAGTCTCTTAAATCAGTTTCTTTGCTGCTTGTCTTCCAAACGCTAAGGATATGGCAAATATTTCAGGTTGCTATTACAGCGGCACCTCACTTCCAGTATGAAATAAGTTATTGGTCAGGGTTTGTTCAAGTTCACAGAAACCCTTCTAGGAATTTCAGGTAGGAATAGTTCTAATGCAACATTGGAAAGCTGGGAAAATGAAGGCCACTTGCAGGAACTCCTTAAGGCACCTGGCAAGTTGCCACCAACTGTGCCTATACTCGCGACAGGCCTGAGCTGGAACCTAACCCCAGGACCTGCCTCTGCCCCTGCATCTGCTGTCTGCTGGAACATCCATCCCTCCCTTCAATGCAGTCATTGAGGATTACAGATGGATCGCAATCCATTCATTCTCATTAGTTCTGGCAAGACTGCTTAATGCTGCAGCTCTGCTTTTTTTTTTTTTCTTTATTAATTTCATTGTTGACTTTAGGTACAATGTTGTATAGAAGATCTCTAGAACTTATTCATCACTTAAATAAAATGTTATGCCCATTAAATTAATAACTCCTCATTTCCCCCAACCCCACTGCCAGCCCCTGGAAACTATCATTTCATATTTGATTCCATGAATTGGACTATTTTAGATACCTCATATAAGTGGAATTTTGCAGTATTTGTCTTTATGCAACAGGGTTATTTCACTTAGCCTAACATCTTCCAAGTTCATTCATGGGATAAATGGCAGGATTGTCTTCTTTTTCAAGGCAAAGTAATATTTCACATATAAATACATATACGTATTTTTATGGATTCATCTAAACAGACATGTAGGTTGCTTCCACGTCTTGGCTACTGTGAATAGTGCTGCAGTGAGCACAGAAGTGCTAATCTAATATCTCTTTGAGATCCTGATTTTAATTCTTTTGGATAAATATCAGAAGTAGGATTGGTTAGCACTTGGATGAGAGTGCAACTCTGTCTTTAAACCAGATCTCTTTACCTCTCTGTGGTTTTCTCTCATTTGTATTTACTCTACAAGCTCAACATTTGTCTGAACTGGTGACTTCTTATCTTGAGAAGGGACCCCACCCATTTAAGCAGCTCAGTGGCGTGTCCTCTAGGCAACAGTGGTAGGGCCCATTGTTAGTGGTCAGTGTTATATGAGTTACAATTTCAGAAGTGGGTGGATGATGAAGGATAAGTTCACTTTCCTGATGAGATGAAGAAATTATACCTTCCACAAAATGAAGTATTTTCTTCATGGTTAATCTGATTTTTGCCAGATGGTGGCTGTTTGGCATTCATAGCAATATTATCTCTAGAAAGACTAGCACTTTCTAGGGATGAGGGACTCATGAATAGAACAGAGAGAGAGAGAGCTGATGACCTAGTCCTTCCTCTACCCCAGCCCCTCAGTGGCTTGTACAGAGAATTCAACCAGAGTAAAATATAACAAGTGTCTTCTTATAAAAAGCGTTTTTAAAAAGTGCCAGAGAGTAGTATTCCACCAAGGAACTATATACAACCTTTGCCTCCTCGTATCCTAGGAAAGTAACCAAATACCCAGTCTTTATTCTACAGGCTTCACCATAATGGAGGCTTTAGATGCCGTGGTTAAAATTCAATTGCATTTCCATCATGAGTCTTTCTTTGACATTTCATACTGTACAAAGTTATAGGTCTTTCTACATGTTAGGGGAAAAAAAGAAACATCATAGTCATCTTATAGGCAGCCACAATTTTACTAGGGAAATAAAATACAAAGAACGAACAATGAAACATCACTGAGAGAACCCTAATGGTATTTGACAACCTTCCAGAAGACAGAAGAAGCATTATCCAAGACAGAACTGAAAACCAGCAAACAGGTATGCTGCTCTGCTACAGTAACTGTTCAGGCCTCCCAGAAATAAATCTGAATTAACATGTAATTGTTGTTTTGTTTTCTGCTAAGTTTTTTTCCAGAAACAAATATGGGAAAGGGCTTTTGTTATTACATTTCTACTTTTGAAAACTACACTAATAATCCTCCCTCTTTAAAATGCAAACCCAATAAATTTTTAAGCCTGAAAATGAGAAAAAGAAGAAAACTATATAAGGGATTCCAAAGAATGAAGGGCACAGTGAAAATGAATGAGCTTTTCCCTTTTATCCCATTCTATAATATGAGAGCAGAGAGACACTCAATGAAATTAGTAGGCAGTAAATTTAGATCTAATAATAGGTGATACTTTATTAGCTGGGTGTATGGAATTCTCTGCAGCAAGAGGTCATGAGATGAGTACAGTGGCTGGATTTTTAAAAGGGCTGGATTATTTTGTGTCCATTAATAACTTCCTGAGTTTGGCAAGCAAAGATAATGAGAAAGGTAATCTGATCATTTGCATGTTTAGAGCATCTTATGAGAGTCCTCAACCTTGGGACTTACTAGTAAATGATATAAAATATACTTTTATTAAACTGTCTAAAAACCAATGGGAATATTTTTTTTCATTCATCATCTGCCTTCCATGGTTGTGAACAGAGAAATGGAATAATAACTGGAAATTTTGTACATTCACTCAGCTAAAATCCCAAAGATACAATTAGGCTCCTTTATCTGTCTCAGCATTGCTCTGAATGAGTAGGAGACAATAACTGCTTCTTTAGAAATATTTTATATAAATGCAATCAGACAGGCAGTTGAAACTATTTTCTGAACACCTCCTTATGCCCTGGGCACTGTTTATGGGTAGAAAGCTGCCAAGGTGAACCAAGTGGAACAATCCTGTCTTCAGGAAGCATTCAGCATAAGGGAGAAGGCAGATATTTTTTTAAACTCAAATGCAAACAAACTCAAAATGCAGGGTTTCTTTTATTCTAGCCTTAGAGATGTGATTGAATAATTCAAACATAATTGCTTACCTAGTCTTCTGTGCAACAGTGAAAGGAATAATTAGTCTCATCACCCTGTCTGTTAGAACCTGAGTTTACCACACTAAACATGAAGAATAATACTATCCTTAGGTTGTTTCCATATCTTAGTTATTGTGAATAATGCTACAATGAACATGGGAGTGCAGACAGCTCTGTGACATGCTGATTTCAGATCCTTCAGATATATAATCAGAGGTGGGATTGTGAGCTCTTATGAGTGGATAAAGAAAGTGTGGTATATCTATACAAAGAAATATTATTCAGCTATAAAAAGGGAAGAACACCTGCCATTCAAGATGACATGGATGAACCCTGAGGACATTATGCTTATTAAAATAAGCCAGACACAGAAAGACAAATACTACATGATCTCACTTATACGTGGAATCTAAAAAAGTTGAACTCACAAAAGCAAGTAGTACAGTCCCTGGCTGCCAGGGACTGCAGGGTGGGGGAAACGGAGAAATGTTGGTCAATAAGTACAAACTGTTGGTTATAAAATGAATAAGTTCTGGGGATCTAGTGTACAGCTTGGTGACTATGGTCAATAATACTGTATTATATACTTGAAATCTGCTAACACAGCTGATATTAAGTGTCCTCACCATACGCACACACACACACACACACACACAAATGATAACTACGTGAGGTGATGGATGTGTTAATAAGTTTGATTGTGACAATCATTTTGTAATGTACACATACATCAAATTATTACATTGTATACCTTAAAGGTATACTACGATCTTCATTTCTCAATTACACCTCAACAAAGCTGGGGGAGTGGGTAGAATAATACTGGACATAAAGGAAATCCTTTTACCTTGAAAGCTATGTACTTTGCAATGTTTCCAGAAGTGGGTGCATGCTCGTGTTGATAATCTTATACTATCCTGTCCCACTGCCTATGCAGAAAACAGTGAAATGGTTTGTGTGGCTACAACCTAAACCCATTCTTATTTTTTCACTCATTAAATAAGCAAATACTTATATTGAAGTAGGATTAGGACCAGAGTAGGAGATGAAGCAAGGTTGCAGAAATGTAATAGGGATGGAAACTTTATTGAAGTCTTTATATGCCAAGCTGCACGGTTTGGAATTTTTCATACAGGTAACAGGTACCATGTAAGGATTTCAGCTGAGCAATGGTTCTGTTAAATATATGTTCTCAAAATATCACTCTGGCGGAAGCGTAGATCTACCCAAGAGGGAAGACAGAAAGATTTGTTTAAAAGCTATTTCAGTATCTAGAAGAAATGATGAGGGTATGAAATATGACAGTGTTGATGAAAGAATAAACAGAAGGTGACGTCTTCACGTGACACTTGACAAATGACATCTGCAGAATGTTGTGACAAATTGAATATGGGGAAGGGGTTAAAAAGAAGTTTTTAGAGTAGCTTCGAGGGATCAGATAATGCTGTGATTTGAGACATAAAAAAGATTCTCCAACTTGTCTGTATGTCAAAGTCACCTGTGCAGTTTTATCAAAGTACAGATGTCCCTGACACATCCGTAGATGTTAGGAAATAGTAGGACTTGGGTGGAGGCCAGGCACTTGATTTTTTCCCAGTCCTCAGAGAGGAAACTACATGGAGCCAGGCCTGAGAAGCACTGAGAAGCACTGAACAGAAGAGAACCTGCTGATTTGGCTAGTGAAGGAGAAAGAAGATGGGACTTTTGTTCTTTTTTAACAGAACACTATCTGGTTACTTGTGGAAATGAAAGCCCTTACGAAGAACTGGGTCTCTTCTATGTTATGTTCCTGCCCAGGGATTGATGCATGAGGACTTCTTGGAAGTGTTGGTTTAGTTAAAGGAGTGAATTGTTAATCAGTAGACAAATAAAAACACAGGAGTAGATTTTAAAGTAAAGAATTTACATGTCATTATGGAAGGAGGATGGGCTTTGCCAACAGAAGGACATGGTCCCAACTTCCAGTTCTGCCGCTCACTGGCTGTGTGGCTTGGAGCAAGTTTCTCAATCTCCCTGAGATTCAGTTTCCTCAGCTTTGAAATGGAGAGAATATTGCTGCATTTTCAATGCCTTAGAAGAACTAAATTATTAGCTGGGCATGGTGGCACGTGCCTGTAGTCCCAGCTGCTTGAGAGGCTGAGGCAGGAAGATTGCTTGAGCCCAGGAGTTTGAGGTTACAGTGAGCTACAATGATGCCACTGCACTCCAGCCCAGGTGACAGAGCAAGACTCTGTCTCAACAACAAAAAATATTAAATAATTAATTTTAAAAAGAATTAAATTTATATTGACATATATACATGTAGTAATTAATATATCAATCACCTAGAATTGAGTATGAACTCAATAAATGGTAATTATTGATATGCTATATCAATAATTTGGTAAATTATGGATAATATTGGTATATATTGATGTACTAGTCATTACCCTTATGGACTTTGAAGTGGGTGAGATCTTCTAGAAAAGATTGCAAGTCAAAGAAGAATGACAAGAACAGAACCTTGCAGTACAAAAGCATTTACAGGGCAGATAGAAAAAACACACACACACAAATCAGTGGAGATAAGAGAGGAGAACCCAGACAGAGTTTCAGGAAGGAAAACATAACCAGTAATGTCAAAGGCAGTGGAGGAGGCCAGCGAGCAGTAGCTGAAAAATGATCATTGAATTTGGCATCTAGTTGGTCATTGAGCACTTTAGTAATGACGGTTACGCCTGAGCAATGGATTGAATTTAGAAATACACACTAGTTGAAGAAGTACAGACATTGAGTGTAGACTGATCTTTCAACAAATTTAGGGGAAGTCAGAGTTGAGGACGTACTGCTAGGTCTTGAGGACAAAAAATATTGTTGGGTTTTTCTTTAAGGCTGGACTATAAATTTTCATCCCAGCACCCAGAATACTGACTGTCACATATTATTTCTAGTAAATATGGTTTTTGAGTGGCTGGAATGGCTAAGATATTCTGGTGACAGGGAGAGGATGGGCAGAAAGGTATTATCAGGTTAAGAAGTAGCTTAGCCCTAGGGTGTAGCCCAAGAGCCTTGCACAAAAGAAGAAGTTTCAGTTTCATCTCATACCACCATACTTGGTTGGTTTTGGCTTCTAACAAGCTTACCTGCCAGGGACCTTGGCCCCAGAATAAACCCACACTCCCACGATAGCCTCTTTATGGAAAAAAAATACAAAACAAAACCAAACCCTTTTATATCAACCTGTTTTTTGATCTTCCTGCCCCTTTCACCTTGTTGCCTCCTGCGTGGTCCCTGATGGATTAATTCCCAGATTTAGGCCTAGGGTTCCTGAGGGAAGCTTGTGAGCTTTCAGTCTCCCTGTGCCCGTAGTTATTAATGCAAAGCCTGAGTACAGAAGAACAAAAGGAGAAATGCCACATTCCCAGTACTGTCACCTCAGAGGAAAAGTCATCAATACCGCAGGTGATGTCAACAAGTGCAGAGAGTCTAGCTGATATCTTGTCCCAATTCCTAGACCGGGGAGACATATCTGTCCTCTGGCTACACACAATCACAGTAAGCCTCTGAAGACACTTTAATAAAGTGAACAAATATGCAGAGGTTAGAATTCACACACACACACACACACACACACACACACACTTGCTCTGCACCCTTCAAACCACTGACTCCTTTGCTACAACGGAGCCTCACCTGGCCCTGCCTCCCACACACCTTGCCAGCAGCACCTGTTCCATGACAGTTGGCCTTTGAGTCCCCATTGGCACAGGGCCTTTATGCAGTTTATATAGCTGATAAAGGAATTGATATATATGTCATAATGATTACTATCAAGTTAAGTGGTTGGTTCTTCCAGGGAACATATTTAAAGTAAATGAGGTTACTGGTCACACAGACACTTGGGAGAATCCTATCACAGGAATATCAAGAACTTAAGAGGTAAGGAGATGCCTGGGGCAGGAAGATGACATTACGAAGGCATAGACGGATGGAGTTGCCTATTAGTCTTTAGAGATGAATATATGAAAATTAAGAATACTTTCTTAGACCGTTATAAAAATCCTGCCATGAATTTAAGAAATATAAGATAAAATAAAACCTGACCAGTTCGTCCTAGTCTGCAAAATCTTTTTTCATGAGAGAAGCTAAAGGAAGGATTACTGTAACGAGGTCTTGTCAACTCCCACATGTTTTCTATTTGTTCTAATCGCCGGTGAGAGAGAAGAGAAAGCAAGGATTTGAAACCAGAGAAAGCTGGATATAAGTTTGCAAAGTATTGAGAAGGACTTCAGCATTTTTAATTTTCTCAGCGTTCTTTGGAAGCTTTTTTGCTACTAGTTAAAATATTCTTAAGGGAAATTGTATACAGAAATAGGTGAGCACCAGAGATGAAAAGTTCACATCAAAGCAAAATGTTTAAATCAGAAAGGAAAAAGAAAACAATAGAATGCTTTGAAAGGATCAAGCATGCTGGGTCAAGCATGCTCACAAAACAGCCAGGGCATTGCTACACTAATTGTGAGATGGCGTTTGCTCTGTGTTTAATGAAGTAGCCCTACAATGTTAGAACATAAAAATGAACATTTTAAGGTATTCATTTTAATACAATCAATGATCCATTTGTTCGAGACCTTCCCCTCCACTGGAGAGCTTTAAAAGTTTAGATGGCGCATCACAGAGCCAGCTAGCTAGAAAGGCCACCCTCCCGCCTTCCCACCGCTCTGGAATAGTCACTCTGCTCTGGCTTTTCTTTGTTTTTTTTCTTTAGGAAATTATATATTTGGCCAAAGTTTTTGTTCTTTAGAAATTTTACCCTAATTACTCTCACAAATTCATTTTTCTGAATCTTCTGCAGATGGACATAGCACTTTAATGTCTCAGCAACCTGCTCAAAAGTGAGAACTTTTCTTTGTTTTTTTACATAACACAAAACAGGTAGTTTTACTCTAAGAAAACTGGAAACAGTCCCTGCGTTAGGCGCTCCAAAGTCAGGGGAACATATACCCACTCCCTGCTGCCTTCCAGCGAAGCTGGTCAGTGCTGCCATTTTATTTCAGTTGAAACTACAACTCAGCCTTATATGTCATCCTAATAATTAATAATTCATTAAATCATCAAGCCATTTTAAAATCAAAAGAGTTTGAAGTTGGATATATCTAATATTTTGAGAGTTTAAAAGCTTGCAATAATAAATTCATAAAAGGTGGGTCTATGTTTTCAAGAAAAGCAGAATATATACCAAGAACAAGTGATTGCACTTATATTCAT
>CM052443.1:11238837-11281404 GCA_028533085.1 Varecia variegata | reverse complement strand
GACGACAGACCACACGTATGAAGGTGGGTCTATGTTTAGATATATAAATACTTACCATTGTGTTGCAGTTGCCTACAGTATTCAGTACAGTAACATAAAGATTTATAGCCTAGGAAGAATAAACTATGCCATATAGCCTAGGTGTGTAGTAGGCTACACCATCTAGGTTTGTGTAAGTACACTCTATGATAGTCACACAATGACTAAATTACCTAATAATGCATTTCTCAGAACATACTCCCTCCTTAAGCAGTGCGTAGCTCTGTCCGTGTGTGTATGTATGTGTGTAATGTATGTATTTATATATGGGGGAGAGAGAGATTTACCATAAGACATTGGCTAACACCATTATGGAGGCTGAGAAGTCCCACAATTTGTGCTCTGCAAGCTGTAGACCCAGGAAAACTGGTAGTGTAATTCAGTTCAAGTCTGAAGGCTTGAGAACTAGAGGAGCCAAAGGCATAAATCCCAATCCAAAGACAAGAGAAGATGAGATGAGATGTTCTAGCTCATGCAGTGAGGCAGAAAAAAATAAGAATTTCTCCTTCCCTCTTCTTTCCTTCTATTCAAACTCTCAGTGGAGTTTGGGTTGGATGATGCCCAGCCACCTGGATGAGGGTGGTCTTCTTCACTCATTCAAATGCTAATCTCATCTGGAAACACCTTCACAGATATACTCAGAAATAATGTTTAACTTGGGCACCCCACGGCCAGTCAAATTGACACAAAGAATTAACCATCACGATTACCAAATAGCTAAATGGAGATCCGTAGCTTGAGAGATCCTGGTCTGTTCTTGGAAGGATAATAAAATGCATAAACTTTGCTTATTCTACTACAAATCTTCTCTGTTTCCTTTGCCCCTTCCTGTACCATTAACTTCCCCACCTGTGCCATCAAACTCCTGCTCCATTGACACTCCTACCTAACTCATAAAATTCAGTCTCCAGAATTGATTCTAGCATCATCCATTCAATTAAAATATTTATTAAGCATTTATTATGTGCTAGCAGTTGAGTCTGATAATGACCAAGAGACAGTCCCTTCCCTGAAAGGGACCTACATCTTAGTATGAATTCTGTCTATGTGCTGACTTCTCAAAAAGAAAAGACTTATTTTATTTGGAAGTAAGCCTTTCTTGTAAATTAATTTCAGGTATAAGTAATTAGATACTGATAATAGTTCATGGAATAAAGAGCTTTCCTGGTGCCCTCTCACATCTCTCTCCCACCTCCCTCTTCTTTCTCTTGCGTGATCTTCCTCTTTCCCTCTTTTATTTTATATCCCTAGACACATTCTCATTATAGGCCTTCATGCCCCCAATGTTTTCAAATTTGCTAAAAAGGAAAAAGTGAATTGAGTGTCAAATTCGCAGTACTGCTTATCCCATGAAGAAATCAATAACAAAATGCTTTTCCAATGTAAAGTTTGTGTCGCATAAAGATGAGAAATATCTATATGAAAATAGAGAGACAGAACAACATTGTGGGAAATATATTTTGAAATTGCACACACATGGCAAATAACTTATGATGACTACAGACCATTCTAACCTTTATCTTCAGAAGGGAGCAATTACTCAAAGCCATGCGGTGCATATGAATTATCATTACTCACTTGTGAAAGTAAATGTGTAAATGTCACTGTAGGCATTAATAGTCATGTGATATCACTCTACTTTAATAGAATATTTGTGCTGATATAGTTAGTAAATTTGAAAAGATGTTATTTGTATGCGTTAAGGAACTTGTTTTATTACAAAGAAAAGAGTAAAGAGAGAGAAAAATATCAAAACTAAATTAAAGAGGATGGGAGGGAAAGAGAAAAAAGGTAGGAGAGAAGCAGATAATAAAATTCTACTGAGTGGTTGGTAATGCTAGCTATTTTCACATTTATTACCACATTTAATATTAATTTTTATACCCATAAAATGACTTCCGTGTTAGTCAGTGTTCTCCAGAAAAAGCAGAACCAATAGAATGTGTGTGTGCACCTGTGTGTATGTATATACAGAGAGAGAGACACACAGAGACAAAGAGAAAGACAGAGACTTATTTTAAGGAATTGGCTCATGCAGTTGTGGGGATTGGCAACTATGAAATCTTAAGGACAGGCCGGCAGGCTGGAAATTAGAGCAAACGCTGATGTGGAAGTCTCGTCTGAAGGCTGTAAAATCAGGCAGAATTTTTACGTTGCAGTCTGGAGGAAAAATTTCATCCTTTTCTGGAGATCCTGGTCCTTCTCTTACGGTCTTCAACAGGCACACCCACACTTGGAGGTTAATTTGCTTTACTCAGAGCCTACTGATTGAAATGTCAATCACATCTTTAACATACCTTCACAGCAGCATTCCTACTGATATTCCACTAAACGACTGGGCGCCACGGCCTAGCAAAGTTGACACATAAAATTAACCATCATACCTTCATTTTTAGAAACAAGAAAATTGAGGTTCAGAGGTGCTAACAACATATCCAGGGGCACATAGGAATTGTAGCTCATGGGAAAGCAGCAGTGTACAGGCTCTGGAAAATATATACATATGCACCCCAGCTGTACCACTCAGCAGCTATGGGAACCTGGGGAAGTAACATGCTGTGCCTTAGTTCTCCCATCTGTAAGTGGAAATACTGGGCATAATTCCCATGGTTTTTTATAAGGACTCAATGAGGTTAAGTTTTTGGAACACTGTGCATGGAATACAAACAGGCCTCCTCAGCAAACATGGGCTTCTACGTTACCATCCCTCCCAGGGAAGAATCAGATTCAAATGCAATGTTGACTAACTTTAAGTTAATATGCTAATTAATAACATGCATGTCCCAATGACAAAAAAACAAATGAAATACTAATTTGTTTCATGCAGAGGTATTACATGCTTCTTATTTATTCTATTACTTTAGCAAAGACTAGCGTACCGTGTGTACCTGAAGTCTTCCATCAGATTTTGAAGTGAGAAAGAGGGCAAAATTTAACAAGAAAAAAATTAGTAAAACAAGGTCATCGCCCTCATAGCAGCTTGCAATCTAGTCTGGAAGACAAGATGTGCTTGCACCACCCAAAGCCGGGAACTGAGCAGCTCAAGGGGTGCATGCGAGCCCTGTCATTAGGGTCCATGTCACGTCTAAAGTATCCCCTCAACAGAATGACTGACACAAGTAACAAAGAATAATGGATTCATTACTATTTTCAATATTTTTGTGAAAGCACAGTCTCTGCAGGAATATAAGGGCATCTGTGTGAGCAGTAGGTAAGATAAATACACTGCACACAGCATGTAAAACTGGTAAGCCATTATATATATTCATGATGTAATACCAATAACCCAAAGAAATCACGGTGGTTAATGACCAGCTTGCTATAGCATTAGTGCCCACTTTGTGCTTTGGGTTGTTAAATAACAAACATTAACCTGCTAGTTATAATCTGTTTTCTTGGGATTATGAGTGAATAAAGCATACTTTTTTGGTGTATATATAGCTAGGTACAAAGGTACAGCTCAGCAATTGAGCAATCCGTTTTTTTTTTTTTCCATTCTTCAGTTTTAAAAAATAGACGGAACAGGAGGGCCTTTCTGCTTCATATTTTGACACATTACATGCACAAGAAAAGAAAAAATAAATAAAAGCAAGTAACTATAAAGTACAAAGCTCTTTTCATTAAATTCCCTCAAATGGACAAATTACTACTTTTTTCTGCATTGTGAACACCTTCCTACACCTCGGAGGTGACCAACACATTAATTAATAATCATAATTCCTTGGTGTTGATATACAAAGTGGAATTTAATTCATCAAATGCTTATGTTTCCTTTGAGCCTAAAACGGTAATTTATTGTAAGTAAATAACTGTCTCGGTACATAAGTCTTCAGTCCCCCACTCTTGCCTACTCCCGACCATCTACCATCTCTCTAGTGAACTCGTATTTTAAGAGATTATTCAATTATTTCCTTCTCTGCAAAGACTTTCCCGTCAGCTCCCCTCGTACCCAACCAAATAGAAGCACTGATTGCTTGCTGATGTGTACCCCTGTGCATTTTACGCTGTGTACAGACTTTTAACAGGGTATCTGAAACACTTCACAGCACATTTTTGTTACATGACTGCCGCCTACTAGACTATGTATATGTTTCTTGGGATCAGGGACTGTATTTTATTCATCTTCTATTCCCAATGCCTAGAGTGTACCTGGAATACATTAAATAATTAAAAACATTTGATGAATAAATGAATGGGAGGGAATATCATAGTTGCTCCCCAAAGTACTTCAACTACTTCAAGCTAGTAATTCATGCACTGGAGGATTTCTGATGATGAAATCTTGGAGTCAGAACATTAGAGGAAGAAGGGACTCAAACCACCCAGTGCCTCACTTTACAAATAGGGAAAGCTTGGCCCACAAAGATGATTTTTTTAAGGTGACAGAGATTGTAAGTGCCAGGGCCAAAACTGACATCTCCCAACAATCTGTCAGATCTTCTTGACCATATACCATGCTGTCTCTCTTGGAGCAAAGTAAATGCATTTCCTTTAAAAGATGTCAAACACTGACATATCTATTAATTCACAGTGGCTTCCTCTCGCTTACACATAATTGGTGAGCTTATTACCATAGCATTAATTCTCCTTTTCCCAAAGGTTGTCACCTTTCTTCAGAGGACTCCTTGTGACATAGCTGCTTAAAGAGATATATTCAGATTTGGGGGTTCTTGTTTTTTCCACAAAGATTTAGTAGATATGTGAAATGCATAGTTTTTCTGGGTAATGTGTAAAAGATGTGTGAAATATATGCATTTGACCAATGTGCCCCTTTACAAAACAACTACAAGGTAGCCTATAAATATAAACAAGAGTCACAGAGGCAAAAAAGTCAACATCTCTGTCACTCTGTCACCTGTACTATATGTAGAGTTTAAGAAAAATAAAAATTCTCAGGGAAAATGTAGAACTGCCTTTATGTATATATGTAAAGTTAATATAAAATTATTTTACTGGGGAAAAGAACAGTCCAAGTAAGTGCTTTTAGATAATCCACAGAATACACAGAATTGGACGATAAAAATATGAAGAGATTCTCAACCTCACTAGCAATCAGGCAAAAGTAAAACAAAACAAGATGGAATTTTTCACTCATCCTACTGCAAAATTTATAAAGATTGACAATAATTACTATTGAACATTTTATGGGAAATCAGGCATTAACATTTGGAGAGGGTGAACATTTGAATAGATAGTTCTTTTTGGAGAACAATTCAGTATTATTAATCCAAAGTTTAAAATATGAAACCATATGAATTATAGAAGAAAATGTTGAAAACCTCTTAAAGACATTGGCCTAGGCAAAGAATTTATGAAGAATACTCCAAAAGCAATCATGGCGACAACAAAAATAAATAAATAGGACCTGATCAAATCGGTCAAATTAAAATGTTTTTGCACAGCGAAGGAAACAATCATTAGAGTGAACAGGCAACCTACAGAATGGGAGAAAATAGTTGCATACTATACATCTGATAAAGGGCTGATAACTAGAATCTATAAAGAAGTCAAGCAAATCAGCAAGAAAAAAATCAAACAACCCCATTAAAAAGTGGGCAAAAGACATGAACAGAAACTTTTCAAAAGAAGATAGATTAATGGCCAACAAACATATGAAAAATACTCAACATCTCTAATCATCAGGGAAATGCAAATCAAAACCACAATGAGATATCACTTAACTACAATGAGAATGGCCTTTATCAAAAAGTCCCAAAACAACAAATGTTGGCGTGGATGTGGAGAGATAGGAACACTCATATACTGCTGGTAGCACTGCAAGCTAATACAACCTCTATGGAAAGGAGTATGGAGATACCTCAAAGAACTAAAAGTAGAAATACCATTTGATCCAGCAATCCCACTGCTGAGTATCTACCCAAAGGAAAAAAAGACATTCTGTAAAAAAAGGATCTGCACTCGAATGTTTATAGCAGCACAATTCACAATTGCAAAGATGTGGAAACAACCCAAGTGTCCGTCAATACATGAGTACATTGATAAAATGTGGTATATGTATACTATGGAGTACTACTCAGCCATAAAAATGGTGAACTAATACCTCTTGTATTAACCTGGGTGGAACTGGAGACAATTCTTCTAAGTGAAATATCACAAGAATGAAAAAACAAATACCACATGTACTCATCATTACATTGGAACTAATCAATCAACACTTACGTGCACATATGAAAGTAAAACTCAACAGAAATCAAGTAGGTGGGAGTGGGGAGGAGTGGATGGGTAAATTCACAACTAAGGGGTACAATGCTCATTCTCATAAGGGGAAAGGGCACACTTATAACTTTTACTCAAACAGTACAAAAGCAATTTATGTAACTAAAACATTTGTACCCTTGTAATATAAAAAAAGGAACAAATAAATTTCTAAAAAAAATAAAATATACATACATTCTGACCAAGCAATTACACTTGTGTGAGTCCTTCTTTCAGAAATATTCACATATATACAAAGATATGTCTTTAAGAATGGTCGCTGCAGCATCATTAAAGTAAAACTTTTAAAAAATTCTAAATATTTACCAACAGAGAATACTTTAGCTTATTATATTGGTGCCATCTTTGGAGGACATCTGGTCAATATTTATAACATTAAATCTGCAACACTTTTGACACACTGACTTTTGGGTATTTATCCACAGGAAAAACCAACTTCACAATGATAGTAATTAAAGCATTTTTTGATAGTAAAAAAATAGAAACAACTTTAACATCCATCAAGGAGGGATTGGTTAGATAAATACTATGACATGAAATACTCTGAGTACTATTTAATAATTAAATATAATTAAATAGATCTATATTATTGTCACAAAAAAGCTGTAGAAAAATACACATGGTGCAATCTTACCTAAAAAAAAGTTGGACAATTTTTTTACAAACACTATGTAAATGGATTACTGGAGGAGGATTAGCTCAATAGCAAGCCTTAGTTTGGGTTGCTATTGCTTTTTAGTTGAGATAGTATATCTCTACTGGAAAGTGATACTGCCAATGTAGATGCAGCCTTACCAACTGTTGTATAATAATATTCTCACTAATCAATATCCCTTTACCTCCCTTTGGGGCTCTGGGAGTTATTTCCTGCTAAGAAAATTCAGTTGGGACAGCTCAATTCATGTGAGAGGTTCTAATGACATTGAGCCAGTGATCATCTCTGCATATCAATGGGTTGAGAATGGTACACCTTTTATTAGGCCATAAAAGATCCTATTATAGCATTTAACTCAAGGCAATGGGTATAATTTTATATTTGTGTTACTAAGAGAGGCACTTAAATAGACTGTTTCCTAAGTGTAGCAGATACTACTGCTCTGTACATTACACTTTAAGCAGCTGGTCTTTCCCCAGTGCAACCAAATTGCTCTGGTGGGAGCTGCCAGTCACAGCAGAGTGGGGGTGACCCAAACTGGCCAATCACAGGACCTAATCCTGCCGGCCAAGTTAATTTGCCAAATATAGACAAATGACCAGGCTAGACCAAGAAAAGATACTCTCTGGGTTGGTTTGTTTTTCTGGCTGAGGCTGTCAGGAAACAATCATTCCTCCAAACACCTTTCCTTTATGCAAAGCAAAGTGCTCTTTAAAAACTCCAACCCAGCATGGACAAATGGTCAATAAAAAATATGAAGAGCTGATTCCTGCATTGGCCATGAGGGAAAAGAAAACCCAAACCATAATGCATTACACAGGAGAATTGCTAAAATGAAAAAGAAGAAAGTTTTTTCAATGCTGGTGAGGATGTTAAGCAACCAGAATACTCATACACGATGGTGTAAATAACGTTGGTTCGATCACTTTGGGAAACTATTTGATGTTGCATGCCAAAGCTGATCATTTGCGCATCCTCTGATCCAGAATATACTCAACCAAAATGTGTATTCTTCTCAAAACACACACTGGAATATTCATAGCAGCACTACTGCAATAGCCCCAAATTAGAAACTATCTAAATGTCCATTTGCCAAGGATATAACTGTCTTCAAAATGAAATCTGTGCTGAAGCGTGGATTTTACATATAAGTAATTTTGATGATGATGATAAAGCAGCAAAATTAAAAGGTTAAGTGTTATTTCATCCTGTGGCCTGCTTATGTAAAGACAGTTATATAGCAGACAGATTAATTTAAAAAACAATCCAGTACTATTAATACATTAATAAATAAATAATGAACTCTAGGGGGAAAGAATATAAAAATCATTTCTTCCTTCTTTCATTTTCCATTTATTTTCCTCTTTTTGCTATCTGTTCAACATATAGCATGGCAGAAAAATTCAAAGAACTTTTTTATCAGCTAATCCAGATAAAATGAAGCAATGGGCAGACATGGATATTTCCTGTGTCTAAAGGAAATACTGCACATGAAGTAATCAGACCACCTCTTGGCAAATATTCACGTTAAACTTTAGTTTCTCTTCTCTTTCCTATGCCAAGATAGGGCCAAAATAATGATTCTTAGATGGCTATATTTGAAGGTTGTATTGATATCTTGTTATCTAACCCAGTTTCACCAGAGTCACTGAAAGATGGATGCACTCAGCATGCTGTTTATACTTTCTGCCTCCGAAGGTTTGTCTCATTTTGCTACTTAACAACTTTGTCTCATCCACAGACTTCCAGTAACATATAGGAAACACCTGGGTTTTGTGTGATGTTTGCACTACCAAAGAACACTGGGAAGCTGAGGATGAGCCGGGGACCGATTAGAGAAGAGGCTTTGTACAATCTGTAAGTTCTACTCCATGACTTGATTCTAAATAAAGCAACCCATTTTATCTTAGACTGCATGATGATAGCCATCTTTACTTTACAATAATAAATGAATATGGCATTAATTATTGTTGCTTAATCATTTTCGAATACTATAAATGTTTCAATAAAAAATTGTTATGCTAATCAAAATGTTTCCTGTTTCATTAGAACTATGAACTCTTCTTCATGGCTGCAAAATGAGCAATAAAGTTTGATAGCACAGCACAGTCAAGATTGCCTTTTGGATAAGGGTGATTTTCCTCAAAATGTATTATATGAATGCATTAAATATTTGATGCTTAATAAAAGCAAAATAGCATCTCTTTCCACTAAGCTGCCTCAAATACCAATTACATAAGAAAGATTTGCTAAGCTAATGATTTTCTAAGTAGCCACAAATGCTTCTTTAATTCCTGATGTGTTCTTTTTTGTTCCTCAGAATGCATATGAGTTGTTTTTTCAATATTTGTTAGCTTCACTTTTTTATAGCAAGATTTATTTAACAAGCCTTCTAACTCTGCCTTGGATTTCATACTGATGCACCTAACAATGAGTTATCAGGAAACACTACCTCAGACATGAAAGCACTGGCAGAAAACCAGAACTCCTTGCACCTCTTCATTCTAATTATGTGATCTCTGGGCTAGTCTGTCTTAAACATATTTGAGAACATAACAATGGTTTTGTAAAAGATATAGCTTCTAGTCTATTGTTGACTGCAAACATCATTCAGCTTGTTCCTTTAATGACTCAATTCTCCCCTTGTCCACACCCTTGTGTAATTTCCTCCTTCAATGATTCCAGGATCAGCTATGTGACTTTCTTTGGCCAATGACACATTAGCAAATGCAAGACAAATAGAAGCTTGATAAGAGCTTGTACATTAGGACTTGCCCTCCTGGAACCCTTCAAGTGCAAAGAACACATGAAGGAGAACTGAGGTCCCCTGGCTGACAGCGCCAAGTACCTGTCAGACATGTGAGTGAGGCTGTTCAGAGGAAGCCAGCCACAGCCTACCTGCCAAATATCCACAAATGCATAAATGAGTCCAGCCAACACCATGTGGAACAGAGATGAACCATCCCAGCTGAGCTTTGCCCAAATTGCTGACCTGTAGAATTGGAAGCAAATAAATGTTTTAAGCCATTAAAAATATTTGGCTTCTATTCTGTCTTTCCCTATTCCTGTGAGCCAAAATAGGGATACGGTACTGATGATCAAGGTTCAATTATGTGGAAGAGGATAACACCGAAGGAAAGTTTCAGGACAGAAATAAGGGGTGTTTTATGTGGACAGGGTAGGTCAAATAATGGGAGATGGATACCTCACTTGGGGTGGGGCCATTGTGCCTAAATAATGGCCCCTATACAAAAATAACCACTGAACACTTTGTCAGTATGTCAGCCATCTGAAATTATAACTCAGTAGGGGTGACACCAAATTGCTTTAATTAAGTTTCTACCAGCTGAACCAGTGCTCAAAATAGAAATTATTCTTGGTATGATAAAGCTATTTTTCTTGCAGCTCTAGTTTATAGGATGATATTTGTACAGATAAGCATGTTTATAAATGTCTAATTCCTAGAACCAAAAAAAAAACCACACACAATCATTAGAGGGTATGTAACTCTTTGTATTCTCCTACCACATCAGCATATAATCAATTGATTATTGAAAATATTGACTGATTTTAATGATGCTCTGTTTTCTGCCTTACTTAATCTACACATTTAGCAATTATTTACTGAGTGCCTTCTATGTGCCTAGCGTTGAGCTAGGTATTGATAGACCAGATAAGCGAGATCCTTGTCCTCATGGAACTTCCATTCTAATGGAGAAAAATAGACAATAATCCCAAGATCATTTAAAAAATAAGATAATTAAAAATTAACATAAGTGTTCTAAAGGAATTAAACAAAGTGATGTGTAAGAGAGAAGGTACTTAGAGGGAGGGCTTCTTTAGATGGGGTGGTGTCAACAAAGACCTTTTTGAGGACAGGACGTTTAAGACTTGAAAAATGAGAGAGTCATCCAGGTGTAGTCATCACAGATAATTGTAGGTCTAAAAAGATTCTGAGATAATGACTATGTATCAAATCTGAGCTCACTTTTATACACTGTCAGCCAACAGTGAACATGGCAGGAGAAGATAATGCCCTATTGCTATAATCGATACAACTGGTTGATTTACTGAAAAATATTTGGTATTGATTAGGTCAAATAACTTGTTTGATTTTTTTTCATTTTTCAACCAGTTGTGATGAATTTTTGTGAAAACACTAGTCTATCTTTATTTCACTATGTTACTTTTGACTCAGCTGTCCATTTTTAAATGTTATTTATGATAACACTGGGCTCAATCCCTAGACCAATTCGCTTGTATGGATCCTTATGATGAGCTTAACTTGATAACGCATAGACATGTCTATTGCATTGTACCATTTTCAGGTCAAAAAATAATGAGATGCGAATTCCAGAATAAAAATTGGCACAGGTTTGTTTTGAAGATGAAAGAAGAGTCTAGAGCTCTTGACTTCTAACATCTCCCTTATTAACCTAAACCTTTTCCTAGTATTCCTCTTAAAAATGTCAATTTCACCCTAGAGAAAGATGTTATATTTATATTTTGGACATGAAAGAGAATTCTTATATAAATTTTTGGCTGAACTAGGTCCATAGAAAAGAAACATCCCAAGTATAAAAATAGAGTGTGGCAGTAGAAGCAAACCGTGTGCTGTAATAGCTATTTCACACTTTCAGAAAGTTGATTCCAGCATGGCTGTTAATTACAGGAACAGAGAGACATAAGCTAATTAGTTATTGAGTCCCTATGTTCTTCTTTAAGGAAAGCTATCGATCTTTACCCTCAGAAAGTTATTTTTACACAGTCACATGTGCAAGCTAGTGGGTGACAGACTACCTGTGGGGTCCTCTTTTCAGCTTTGGGCTTTGAAATATAAATAATCGTACTTTTACTTACAGGGAGTTTCGAGTCTTCCAAATAGTTTAGAATACAGCTATAGTCACCAAGTGAAGCATACTTAATTACCTATGGCTAATTAATTACATAGCCCTCAAATGTATTTAATATTAAGGCTTCAAAGCCATATGATATGTCTTTTAACTGTGCCCCTTTAAATCTTGATAGCAAGAGTCCTGTGGCTAGAATTATGTGTATTATTGCATTCAAAACGCTGATGAGCGAAAAAATCAGATAAGAAGCCTTAAGAAGAAACACATTGACCACTATAAGCTTAATAAGAGATTACATCCACTTTAAAATTGAAGGTGCTTTTGTTATAGTATAGCTAATTTGGGACTTTGTGTGTTTCTAGTCCAAGGGTGTGTTCGTTATCTTAAAAACAAGCTAGATTAACATATTTATACATTCTGCAATCTAAATAAAATGAAATTTTCTTGCACAGAATATTTTAATGCATATAGATTTTTAATCCTTTATTCTATCACATTACTGGGACTTCAGACTAATATTAATGGCATAGCAATTGTTCTTCAGGGCATCTATGGAAGTAGAGTCAGGATTAGGATCTGACCAATACACCTAGTGATCAAGGCTGGATTGTACGTGAGCCTGATTCCTCATCCTGGTCTTTGGCAGTAAGAGAAGGCATGGAGATAAATTCCCCCAAACCACAGCTGGCCAAGGCTTCCATTTCTTGGTGTCTTACTTTGCTGCCTGCTTAACTTCGCCCAGTAGGAGGAAACCCAGGACATTTTGCTGTATGGGATTTCATGGGGTTTCAAGAGAGTACATCAATCACCAGAAAGACATTTATAGTGATGCCAGGGATTGTACTACCTTTGTTGTTCCCATAGAAGGCTCTACTCATTTGTGTTATAACCCAGATTTTCTTTTCAATGTTTTTATTAGGGAAGTAAAATGAAAGAGGAGTTTTGGTCTTTCAAACCTGGTTCAGACTGTGCCACCGACACTCCTCTGCATCTGGTACTTGTTACTTAGCTGAGTGGGTTTAAATGGTAAACCAGAGATCTTCCTGTTCTCCCTGCAAAAAGATGGGCATCGTATCACAAAAACCTTTAAAGCATTATGCAAGATTGCTATTCTAATCATCCCCACTTTTCCTGTGACCAACAAGATATAAACTTCAGTCACACAAATCTTTAGAAGTCTTTCTTAAAAGAAAAATTTTCTTCTGCTTCTCAGGCTCTCCCTACCCTTCCTGATCTTGAAACCAAATTTACTTTGTTTATTTCTACCTCAGTCTTTGATCAGATCAAGTTTACCAAGCAAGGTTATAGTGTGGCTGAGAGGTAACACCATAATCCAAAAGACACATCATTTCTATAAAATATGCTAAATATATCCCATCCTAGGATACCACAAACCCACCCCCTTTTTCCAGTTACTCTCTTGTTCTTACATAGAATTTAATGTTCGACAAAATAAATTTTCTTTGCTATGTTCCCACAAATACAAGTAAGGGTCAGAAATGGGCAAAAGCATCTAATATGTAACATTTTCATACCTGAATTCTTGACCTTCCTCCTATTCCAAATCTGCTGCACCCACATCCTTCCCCACCCAGGTAGATTGTCATTCCTCCCTTCCAGTTGCTCGCACAAAAAACTCTTCATTCCAGTCTTTCTCTCACACTGCACATCAATCGACCCTATTGCTTTGCCTTTGATACATACCAATCAATATATATCCAGAGCCCAGACATTTCTCACCATCCCCACTGCTATTACACTAGACAGATCCTCTACCCCCTTGCTTCCCTCTTGTCTACTCTGCACACGAACTCAAGAATTATCCCTTCAAAATATATCAAATCTCTGATCAGCAGCTCCCCATTCCCTCCCTCCCCCCCTCCAGCACCCTTCTCCAGCCTCTGGTAACCACCATGCTACTCTCTACTTCTATGAGTTCAAATATAGTGGATTCCACATAGAAGTGGACTCATGCAATATCTGTCTTTCTGTGCCTGGCTTATTTCACTTAGCATAATATCCTCCAGATATACCCATGTTGTTGAAAATGACAGGATTTCCTCCTTTTTTAAAGCTGAATACTGTTCCATTGTGCATATATACCACATTTTCTTTACCCAGTCATCCACTGATGGACATGTGGTTTGTTTCCATGCCTTGGCTATTGTAAATAAGCTGCAATGAACATGGGGGTTCAGATATCCCTTGACAAATTGATTTCATTTCCTTTGGATATGTACCCAGTAGTGGGATTACTGAGTCATATGATAGTTTTAGTTTCAGTTATTTGAGGACGTTATTAGTCAAAAAGTACAGAGTTTCAGATAGACAGGAAGACTAGATTTTGAGATTTATTGCACACCAGAGTGACTATAGTCAATAAAAATGTAGTATATATTTCAAAATAACTAAGAAAGTAAATTTCAAATTTTCAAATGTCTCCCCATAAAAAATGATACGTAAGCCAGGTAATGGATATGTTAGTTAGCTTGATTTAATCATATACATTGTATACACATATCAAAACATCACATTGTACTCTTTAAACGTATACAACTATGATTTGTCAATAAAAATAAAATAAAATAGGTCAAATAGTGTCATCCTTTCACTCGGGTCTCTCATGGATCTCCCCATTTTAATAAAGTAAAATTCAAAAATTCTTAATGTTGCTTACAATATTCCTCGATATCTTTCTGATCTCATTTCTCACTCTGCCATGTTCCCCTGTCTCACTCTGATCCTAACACCGTGGCCTCTGTTCCTCTAACATCCAAATCGCCTCTGTCTGGAAGGCTCACCCTGAACAAGACCTTCCCCGAAGGTGAACCCCCAGCTCCTTCAACCGCTGTTCAAATGTCACTTTCTATTCGAAGCCTACACGTAATGACCTATTGAGCACTGCAAACTGCTCCCAGACCCTCACCCTGGCATGCCAGTCCCCTTTACACTATTGTTATTTTCTATAGCACAAATTTCCTTTTATTATATTTATTGTATGTTGTTTGTCACATCCTACTGGAACATAAGCTTCAGGGTGCAAGGATCTTGACTGTTAGCACGTAGAGCAATGGCTGACACAAAGCAGGCACTCTCCAAATACCTGTTGAGAACCTTTTCTCATGATGGGGCTCCATCTCAGCTTGAGGGGTCTCACCCCAGTTCCTGGATGGAGTCTGGGTCTCTTCTTGAGCAACTGCACCCTGGGGTGATTGAAGCCTTGAACACTTCTGTCTGAAATGATGACAGACTCCTCCAAATGAAGCACAATCTGTTCAGAGTTCCTGGGAGCTGTCAAAATACGTATAAATAACACTCATAGGATTTGGAAACACAAACCCCAGCAATAAACACGATCAGTTTAGCCACCTGTAATGTGAGCACAGGTCTGTTATCTTAAAAGTTAGACCAAGATATCCCACATTTCTGTTTGGTGTCAATGCCCATGAGAGATGAGAGTCATGTATGCAGAACGCTTCCATTTGTGTGCATGGGATCATGTACAACCCTTTACCTAATGACACTGCTCCTTCTGTCCTACAATTCAATGTGGAACTGGAGGAAGTGTCTGTTTTGAACTCTTCTCTAACCTTGAGCAAGGAAATCCACATTTGTAACATGTGAACCACTAAACTTCAGGCCCTTATATTCTCTCTTACCCCAATCCTCAGCTCTTTCAGTATTTCTCCGCCAGAATACCAAGTCCGATGGTTCTGCCATTCCATAACTGTAACCCTTGCTAAGAAATATTTTCAGCTTTTAATTCTCAATTACCAAAGGAGAATCTTCTCTTTATTTCCAGATTTGGGAAGAATCCCTCCCCACTGGCTTCAGAGCTGGGCATTCCACTCTTGCTTCTTTCTAAGCTTTCTAACCTTCTTCCTAAGGTTCCAGGAGAAAACTGTGATGCCTGAGCTGCTCTCCCAAGCTCTGCTTTCCTTGGCTTTGAAATTCACTGCGATGTGAACAACTTTTCCTATTTTGATGGTAGAATGAACATTCCCAGATTAACCTGTTTCCCAGCTACATCAGGATCTGACCCTGGTTCCTTCTCTCAAATGTTTCCCTGCCTCTTCGCCTGGGCGTTGTAGACTTCAAACCACTGAAGTGAGAGTAGGAAGAGCCCCAGTTTCTGAATTTGTGAGCCTCCTGCCTCTCTGCTTTCACATTTCCACAGTTTCTGTACGGACTTCAATAATCATTTTTTAAATTGATCATATTTCTCCCTGAATTCCCAGAGTTCTCCTTTTGAGACCCAAACAACTTTCTGTTCATGTGCAAAAGACCAGGCTCAGTAGTCAAGAAAGCCTGCACGGTTAGTTCTCTCTGGCTCTAAGGACACGTTTTGCTCTGGCAGCAAGGAATTCCAAACATTGGTTTTCTTGAAGTCCACTTTGGACTGTGAATTGTAATAAATAAATCAAGAAAATCGCCTTTAAAACAAGAGCTCCCTGTGGCTGACACTCTGCATTTCCAAATTTGGATCCCCATAATAAATGCTGACAAACATGCCTGCTTCTCATCCCGGGCTAAAAGTCAGGAAAACAGGAAAGATAATCCAGGGTAGTGAAGACCATGCCAGGCAGCAAGTCCAAATATACACACAAGGGAAGTTTGCTGGTTTTAGTGTGAGCCTTTTCTGGCCTTTACAATTTTTTAAATTTTCATCTCTCCCAAGACTAGATTCTTCCTCATTCCATGTGGGATGCTACCCAGCAGACATGCAGCTGCTCTTGCAGCAGAGTTTGTTCTGGCTCAGGAAATGAATCCCCATTCCTGCCAACATGAGTCTCTTTCTCAACACAAAAGCCATGTTCTCTGTGGGTGGAACATAATCTATGAAATGTATAACTATTCCTGTGGTTTGAGGTTCCCCAGAGAGTCTGCTTCCCAAATTCTAGTCCTCTGTGCATGTCTTCATCTTGTTCTACAAATTACGGCAGGCATTAGGAGTCCCTGACTCTTCTATCAACTAACCTGCCATGAATTCCTGTGGGGCCTGTGCAGAGGGCACACAGGCATATTGACCTTGTATAGTGTCACTCATGCCTCTGACCTCTAACACCAATGTGCCCAGCAAGCTGAACTGGACTGTAAGGGAACCACAACAACTTCTTGACCCATTAAGTTTAAACTAAGCCTAGATGAGAAATAGGCCAAGTAGTCACTTTAGTCCTCTCCCCCTAGATCTCATCAGTGTACCTAGACTTCTGGGTCCCATTTTTCCAACAATGAGAGAGAGATACACTAGTGCAACCAGAGTCAAGTTCATCATAAAGGAATCAAATCAGGCAGTTCTTTGGAGCCTCATCCATGTAAGGGTAAAAGATAGATCTGGGACCTAGAGTAGGATAACTACAAACCCCCCCAGGAACACAGATGGTTGTCCATGAAAATGTTTTTACTCCACTTCTCAAATAGAGCTTATGTTAATTATGCAGTCAGTATGCATACTTGTTTTGCTGTCAACTGAAAGGAAATGTGTTTGGGACCTTACAAAATACGACTTAGGTCAAGCAAAAACATTCTATGTGCTATGTGAAATATAAAATGTATGCACTAACATAGCGGAAAGCAATTAAAACCTGCACTCTTGTGAAAGGTGACCTCTGACTAACATTCAGTGCTACTGAACCATGTTTTGGTTTGGAATTGCATGCTGCTTCAATTAACAGAAAACCCACCTAGCAATTGCTTACACAGAAATGGTCTTATTGATCTCACACAACAAAATATGTGAGAGAACAAGAAGCTCAAGCCTTGTGCAGGTCTTCTAAGATGTTCTAGCAACACGTGTTTATTCCTCTCTCTGCTTGGTCATCAGCAACAGTGCTTGGCCTTCACCCCTGTGGTGACAGAGGGCTAATGTATTCCTTGGCGTAGTATCTCTGTCCCACGGGGAGGAGGGAGAGAGGTACAGGGACTGTGGGTAGAGGAGCAGGCCAACTGGATCCATTCCTTTTAAATGATTTACCTGAGTACCACCCAGCATCCTCTGCTTACCTCTCCCTGGGTCAGAACTGGGTCAAGCTGTTCTTGGCTGCAAGAAAATTGAAGAAGTTTAGCTTTCTTGTCATTAGTACAGGAAGGCATGAGATAAAGGGTTTATGAATGGTTTTAGTCAACCTGCAAACTCCAATCAACCACTTAGAGCTCAGTAATTTACCAACCAAGCATGGTTGGTGAATTTCTCTCTCTCTCTTTCTCAGACACACACACATAGTTTTTCTATTTATAACAACTATCAGAATTCAGTGACCAAGATTTTCTAGTAGAATATAAAAAGCAAATCACCATTAGCTAATAAATAATAAAGATAGTGTGCCTATGAGAAAGAGAAAACATGACAGAGGCAGAAAATTCTGAATATCCTGCACAGGAACAATAAAAACCTTTTAAAAATGCAGTTGCATTCTTTGCGTCTAGTGGCTGACTAGGTCTAACATCTCTGCTGATCCCTGTGGTATGGAAAAGGGATATTCCAAGATTTGGGGTTCAGTGGTTCCAGTAATCTTCCAGAAGTAAACTTGGGGACCACCATAGGGTTATCGCCTATTGATTTTGCCAAGGTAGGACATGCTACCTACTGTCACCATAATTTCATAAAGGAAAGGCCATTTTGATTGACACTGTGTTATCTTTATTTTATTTTTTTTCTATTTCTCACACGACTGGGAAAAAATGTGTCAATGACTTGCCTAAGCTCTGATTGCCTTAAGTTTTTCTCCCACATTCTGCCTTCTTTCTCATAGGCATGAAACTGGTACCCACTATATTTTTGAGGGTCAGAGGTTTCACTTTCAGTGTAGGCTGTTTTAAAAGACATATTTCCCAAGAGTTTCAAAAAAGAAAAATGATGTCTCTAAGGGGCTTCATGTCATAGACACTTTTAATCATGTGGCTTCAACCCCCCGATTTACCCTTGGTCCATGTTCAGCCCTGGGTCTTATGAGTGGAGTGGAGTAGATGCCTCGCCGCAGTCCGTGTGGTGTTGGTCAACAAAGCAATCTGGAAATAGATATGATACGATTCAAATTAGTGCTGCTGTAGGGAAGTGCTTTATCACAATCGCTCTGCAGTGTCAGATGGGTCTACCACGGGTCCTCAAAGGCTTCTGTGGCCCTCCAGTACCTCCACTTGCAACCAGGCCAGTTCGGCCTCTGTCTCTTTTATCAATTGATGTTCTTCACAAAATTTTCTTTGAAAAGATGTCTCTACTGTTGGGAAATAACAGCAGCAATAATTTCGAAAACCAATAATATAAAGTACCTGAACCATTGACTACTTCCTCCTAAGGTGAATTGAATTCAATTACGTGTATGATTTTCCACTTAAATGAATTTTTAAATATAGACTCACGATGCCACATTTTGAAAACCATACAAAATAAAAATACAAACCATTTGTATGGTATAAATGGGTTGAGAGTACTTGTTCTTTAAATGTAGGATTTTCTAATAAAGACCAAACAAAACCCAGAAATTGCTTTCTCACAAGAAAATATTGTATCTCTTGAGGCAGGGAAACATTAAAATCTTATATGTAGAAGAAATAACTCCTAATACTCAATAGCACAGTAGGGTGACTATAGTTAACAACAATGTATTGTATATTTCAAAATAACTGGAAGAGAAGATTTGAAATGTTTCCAACACAAAGAAATGATAAATGCTCAAGGTGATGGATATCCCAAATACCCTGACTCGATCATTACACATTCTATGCATGTATGAAAATGTCACATGTACCCCCTAAATATGTGTAAAGATGATGTATCCATTAAAATCATCTTATATATTGTTGAGGTGAAATAAAAATCTGCCTCTTATGGGACACAGCTAAGGTAATATTAAGTTAGTTACATCATTGAAAATTTGCCCAATATATGGTAAAAACTTACAAGCTTAAGACCAGTGGGAAGAGACAGAGACATAAAGTTGTAACTCCCTCGCGCATCATGCCTATACATCCTTTAGGTATTGACCCAGACTACTCTTCCACATGTCTTCCCATTTTGTTCAAGGGCCTTGACTACTCAAACTCCTACCTGGCTTTTCTTGTTTAGTCATCTTTATCATTCATCTCCCATAAGCCAAACTTCAATCTCCCTGTGTTTTTATTATCATATTCAATGGCATCCCCACACCCACACTAGAAACATCAAAACCTCTATTTCTCTCATTCAGTGGTTTATGCATTGATCAGAGTTGTTTCCTGAGTGCTTATTTTAGAAGTGGAGACACCCAGATGAAAGAGAATCTAATCTCTGCCTTCCAGAGCTTCACAATCAATTACTATCACACCAGTGGCACAAGGTGCTATGTGAGCACAAAGGGAAAACTGCTTAATGCTGCCAGCAAGGGCAAGGAAGTTTTCCCAGAAGAGCTAACACTTGAGCTGACTCTAGGATGAGGAGTTCATTCACCTGTAGACAAGGGGACACCTGCCATTACTGACAGAGGGAAGCTTGTGGCAAGGGCATAGGATCATAAAACGGCATGAGACATTGGGGGACCTGCAATGTCGTCAGCCTGATTTTCATACGAGCTGTAGCCATAAGGAGATGGTATATGAGGTGGAAAAGATGGGCAGCAAAGGCCTCAGGTCCCATGGTAGAGATTTAAATTTGATCTTATGGGCACTGGAGAGTTTTTAACAATTTTTTTTAGCAGTAGAGTAACTAATAGGATGCGCTTTATAAAAATCACTCTGGCTGCAGTATGGAGAACAGGTTAGTAGAAACTAGAGGCAGGGAGAACAATTAGGGGGTTACTGAAACAATCTAGGGGAGAAGGGGAAGTGATTCTGAATTGCAGGAGGGTAAGTAATTCAGTGACCTGTCATAATTCATATGCAGCTGGTGTATCCAAACCTTCCCTAGAACCCTGCACCACTGAGCACTGCCGGAGAGAACAGCCATCAAAGACTGAAGAATATAAATTGATCTGATGACCCCTTTCCTCTGAAATTCCATTCATAGAATGTCCACGTCTTCCCAGCACCAAATCTACAAACTTCCCTGACTCTGTGGACTTCAGCTGTGATTTCTCTAAGGTGTGAATGGAGCAAATGTCCCAGCTCTGGTGAGAGCAAATCCCTCAACTTGTGCTTGTCTAGATCCTGCCCCTACAGCAAGTCATGAACTTCTCCCAGACCACAGGGTCTCTTTCTCAACTGCAGCCTCGGTCTTTTCCAGTCTACTGGACTATTCTTTTTAGCCTATGAACATGCTGTAAAATCTCTTTTAAAAAAAATATTTTATCCTAGATCCTCTCCGAGTACCTCAATGCTCTACTTTTCTTCTCCCAAAAATCTTCTTTTAGAAGATGGCTACACGGTTTTCTGTAATTAATCTCACATTTACTTCTTAAAAGTATGAAATAAGTTAATATATAAGAACTGATATTTTACCATCACTCAGCCCCTAAACTTCTTGGATCTCACTACTACCAATTGTTTAAGTCCATGAAATACTCTAACATTTCCATGGCTTTATTTGTTTTGTTATGTCAGTATAGAATGCCTTTCAACCTTCTCTTCCTACGAAAATGTCACTAATCAGAGTGTAGGTTAGAAACCAGCTACTCCATAAAGGCTTTCTCGGTCTCTTCAATTTGATGAATAATTTTCCTCTTCACTCCCTACTTGTATCTCTCTTACTATGCTCTTGTCTATTCTGCCTGGAATTATAGTTTACAATTAAAAGCTCAAGGTCATCATTCATAATTTATAATTCAAGGTCATGTGCCTGACACCCACAGTAAATTATAAGCCTTATCTTATCTTCATTTCCCCATAATAGAATCCAGCTTATACTAAATGCTTGTTTACTCAAATAATTGGTTAATTAATTGAGGAGTGAATCAATTGAAGGATGAAGATACACAAACTACTAAATAAAATTATTTATGCTCAGACCCTTAGATTTCATAGCATTAAATTTTATATTAAAATTTTATTCTTCAAAATGCTCTTAGATATCCAATACTATAAAAAATCTGATTAAAATTCATCAAGTCCTTATTATCCAGGATACTCTCTGCTAATAGCAAGCATAAAAAGAAAAGCTGGGTATAAAATGTTCTTCCGTAGGGGAAAGGAGAGAGAAAGGCAAACTGACTTCCAAATAACCAAATCATTTCCCATCTCCAAGTTGTAACTTTGTAGTTTTAAATCCAGTCCAGGCAGCAGTGCACTAATGTTATAATCAATTCAGTCAACTCAGTTTTATGTGGTACATTTAAACATCATATTTATTTCTCAAGATTGATTTTGCTTTACAAGTTGAAAGGGTGTGTGAGCTAACTTTTAATGCATAACAAACCACCCCAAAACCTAGTGGCTTGTTTAGCTCATGATTCTACAGATTGACAATTTGAGCTGGGATCAGCTAGCAGGCTCTTCTGGTTTAGGTGAGGTCATTCATGTGCTTACAATCAATAGCCAGATCGACTGAAGTCTAACCAGCCCATGATTGCCTTAGCTGGGAAGTTATTTCTGCCCCTGTGCCATCAATCACCTCTAGCAAAGTAGTGTAGGCCTATTCACAGAGCAACTGGGTAGGGTTTCAAGAGAAAAAGAGAAGTTTGCACAAAACTGCCTAGGCACAGAACTGACAATATCACTTCTGCTACATTCTATTGGCCAAAAAAAGTCACAAAAGCAAGCCAGGGTCAAAATGAGAGTGATTAGCCTCCCACTCTAATGGGGGTATTGCAAAGTCACATTGCAAAGATGTGATTATAGGGAGAAGTAAAGGTTTGTGGTCATTTTTATTCAATGCATCACAAATAATCAAAACTCCATTAGTGTATATCAGACATTTCATGTGAGATTGTCTCTATCTTCAAAAATCATAAAATTTACTGTCAGAGTTAGACATCTGGGTTAGACAATAGAGTGTCATAAGTAGTATACGCTAGTTTCTCTGCTTGGGATGTTCTTTCTCCTATTCATATGGTATCCCTTAAGATCTCAAAGAAATATTAAATTACTTCTTCTGGAAAGCCATGACATGGAACAGTCTTGTCCTAGCAGTTCAAGTTGGCTTTTTATCCATTTTCCATATGACAAACTTTTTTCATCTGTGTCCATACTGAATTGTCACAGTACATTGAAACACAGGCTATTCTGTTGCCAGAAATGGATCACAAAAATGATAACAGAAAGAGAATAAAAGCATAGAATGCTCTTCATTCTTTAGGTCACACATTACATCATGATAATTTTTGCATTTGTGCCACTTGGTAATATCTCTGTTAGAGAACAGATGGAAGGCATAGAGGTTTTAAGCAGCAGGAGGGGTGATTTAATCAGATTTGTACATTAGAAAAATCACTTGTCCGGGATTGTAGGCAGAGATCCATTTGGAAACAAATTCTATAATCTTAGTGAGAAATGATGGGATATTTGAAGACAGAAAGAAGTTGCAAAATTTGAGAACTATGTGTAATGCTGAATCTACACAGCATGGTTGGTTGATTGGAGGTTAGGAGTAATGAAGCAAGAAAAGGAAAAGACCTCCAGGTTTCTAGTTCAGGACACTAGGACCAGTCACGCCCCTCAGTGAGTACGAATTGAAAAAAGAGGTTTCACTTGAGAGATAACATAAGAACTCTTTGAGAAAGGGTTTACTTTCAGGTTTGGATGCTGAATATGGGCTAATGAATTTATGGACTTGGTAATGATGAGCTTATCATTGTCAATCACCCCAATCCTCTATTGGTACTAAACAGAAGGTCCTAAACCCTTTGGTGTATGAGCTCTTTAGAGAACTTGATGAAAACTATGGACTTAGTCACCAGAAAAAAATATATATATCATCAACCACACCTTTAATAAGTTCATCAACCCCCTACATGCTGGCCCAATGGAATCTACATTAAGATTCCTTGTTCAAGTAATTAGATGTGTTGACATCAATCCAAGCTGGATCTCCTCCCAAGAAGAGGACAAATGTGAATGAAGAATAAAGCTTTGAAGAATAAAGGTCAAAACTGTGAATTAATTAACTCATTCAGCCTAACAGTTTTATTACCTAATAATATATTTTTTAAACACTACAAATGTTTAATATTATGCTCAATTATTTTTCATTTACTTCCTTTTTGGTAACACCTTCTTTATGATGAGATTTGGACTCAAGATTTTTTTTAAGTAAAATTTGCCCACATGCACTGGTGGAAGTGAATATACAACTCTGTTTTTATGCTGAATCACCCACCAGGCTCCCCTCTTCCCTGACGAAAGCATTTTTGGAAGACTGTGGAGTGGCCATGCATTGAAGGGATTAAAGGGTTACGTAGAGGTGAAGAAGGTGATAGAAAACAGGCGAGTTGATTCTCTTGACTTGAATAAGAATGCTAAGGTTAAAGTCACTAGGATTTAACTCTACAAAAATTCAGCACCTCATTTAACATATTAAATCCTCTCAATTAATTATTGTTTAAATAAAACAAGTGTTTTTCACATTCATGATTTGGATTTCAAACAAAGCACAGCATTACAACAACTTTAAATTGTACAGCAAGGGCAAAAACAGCCTCAGAAGAATTATAAATTGGATGAAATATAACACACTCTCTAACAACTTTCTGTTTTTCACACAAAGTCAACAATACCTAAGTATGTTTAAGCAGAATTCACATGAGGCAAGTACTGGTAATCAGGTCATTAAATAGGTAACCTGGACAGTGAGAATGTAGTTTCTAAAGAGCCAAAGATATCAGGAGCAGCTCAGTTCAATATTTTCTACACAAGCTCACAGATGGGAGCTTTAATGATTGAATCAATGTATTGGAGGAAGAGCATTCAGCTTTCAAATATTGCTAAATCTAACATATTTACAATGCTTTTCCTTTCCTGTATATACACTACCATAGTGACATATCACAGTGGTTTATTTAGGAAAAAGAATATTCAGATCCCTCCTTTGTGAGTTTCTATATAAGGAATAATGAAAATATAGCCATTTTTGTTTGTATAGCTATTTTATGTTCTATTGAATGATCTATAAGGGAGTTACTATTTATATTTCTGCTCTTTTCTTTTACAAAAGAAATTGCTCATCTATAATTACAGTTACATAGTAAAGGATTTTCTTATTGAATTTTCCTTTTTGATGGAATTGATTTCTTTATTGACTCTAGAAGTGAAAACTAGTAAGTGGAATCTGGCATTAAAAGAATGTTTGGCCATATGCTTATATCATTTGCTATAATCTGAACTCAACTAGAATACTAATTGCTTTTGGCTTCTCATACAAATGAAAGGGCACATTTACCAATGAAAAGTCAGTGACTATTTCAAACAGGTATATAAATCCACTCTGAGATTCACTTGAATCTTTAACTGAAGAAATTATGCAAAGGAAAAACCAAACAAGGGATATGTGCTTGGCACAGTTAACAACATTCTGGCTTGAAGGGAATTAGCATATAGTACAAGAAACTAGATACAGCATCATTCCCGTCTGCTTTTGTCATATGGCTCAGGAATGAAGACAATGAATGATTATGGCTGGGATGCTGGTTGGCTAAAATACAAAGCCAGGGATTCCAAATAACTCTGTAAATTGGTAGACACATAAAGTATGTTAAGATTTCTAGCAAAATATGCATGTTTATTTATAAAAAAGGCTGGTTTGAAGGCTCCATATGACTCAATTTATCTTTATAATCACTATAAGAAAAATAAAGGGAATCACTTGTGCAATACAGACTTTGGAGGGTTATTGTCATGTTCAATGGACAACATGCTCAACCTGGTGAAAGCTGCTCCTCTCCTGGCTTAAAATTAGTTTGGGATGCCTGTCTACTTGGCCCTATTCACTGTTTCCTGAGATGGGTGATGATAAGTCTATTTGTAATCATGTGAATTCCTTCCTGCATTTTTGACAGGCATGCTTTGAGTTATTTGAGAGGATGAGGGTAATGATTTACCAGTGACATTTCACTGTCTGTTAAGAAAAAAAATGGCACCATTCTTACATGATCCAGACATGAAAAAGGTGCAGCCTTTTGAAGACTGTGACAAAAAAAGGTGTCATAATAAATTAAAAAGTAGGCCATGATGCATTATTTTTTGACTATGTATTACAAGTACTAGTAGTGTCATAACTATAGTATTGCTTTGTCTTTGTGTAATTATGAGACACTTCAACCAGCAATGTCATATGTTTTTCTTGTAATGACAGTTATCAACAAATATTAAAAGGTTCATTTAGTGTTTTGACATGAAGTTGTAATGCATAAATTTTGATTCAAAAGCCTGTTTTCTCAGAGAGATTAAAGCCAGTTTTGAGCAGATATGTCTCTGCTTATATACATAGGCAGATTTTTCCTTAAAAAATAAAAAAACTATGGTAAAATTTCACAAGAAGGGCAAGTTAGATGAAAGAAAAATGGGAAGAAATATGTTTTACTAAACAAAATAATAAAACATGCTTTGTGTTTGTTGGGTTATATTGAGGTATGTTCTAAATTCGCCAATAACTGTTCTTGTTGATTTAAATGATGACTCTGAAAATGGGCAAGAACATAACTTTGATTCTTATTCTACTAAAAGCATGAAAAAATATTAATAGACAGGAATCTCAAGTGAAATCAGTATTCAGAGAATTCACTCCCTCTGAAAATATGCTCCTTGTCAATGTTAATTCTGGGGGCAAAGGAGTATTTTAAAAGCAATCCATGCCCATTCTCCTCTCAAAGACACCGCTCCACTTGGAAGGTGCTACAGTAAGATCTAATTATTGTTAGTAGCTATGGTCCCTTACAGCACCAGATAACATAAAACTAATACAATAACTTTTGCCTGCCAGAATTTTAGAAAACATTGTGTTCACTTGAATTCCATGATACCCCTGAAGTGATATCTGGGTCCAACCTGAAGCAAGAAAACTAACCCTCCACTAAAAATTCATGAGATGCAATTATACACCGTCTTCTTAATCCTCCCTTCAATTAGTTCCTTCTATGATCTAGGCTTTCGGAAAATAAAAGGATCACGGAATGAGATTTCTCACATCATCATGTTAATGTATCTTTAGATAGTCTGTGCTTTTCAACGTGCCAGAATATGAATAGTGTGCTTTAAAGAGCCCACGTTTTCTAAACTTGTATATTAGTGAAGTTATGTGGAAGGATGTTAGAAAAAAAAAAAGGTAAGTTATTTTTAAAACATAAACTGTTGAGGCAATAAGTGAAAGAGCCAGCTAGAAGAATATTTTGCAGTTGTGTGGGTATTCTAGGCTATTTCACTATAAGTAGAAAATATCAAATGATTAGCAAAGTAAGTGTAGATGCTAAGGATTCATATGTTTTTATCTTTCTGTGTGCATGCCAAGTCATTTTAAATATTAAATCTCCTTTTGGCCTCTGTATTATTAGACCCATACTGCTTAGTTCACATGCCTACACTCTGAGTGTGAATAAAGGCCATGAAAGGAGTAAATAAAGAGGAAAGAGAAGAGAAGGAAAGAGTTGTATCAGTGACATGTCCCCACAGTGCTAAAAGTTATCAGTTCTTTCAGGGGACCTTAGACTGAACGGAGACTATAAGAGACAATCTGTCTACACAAGTGCTCCACTGGACCCGAAACCTTCCAGAAGCCCCCAAGAAATGGTAAAAACCCTGGCATGGACCCCAGTACATTCCAGTCATGACAATCTTATTTAATTACTTCCCAGGATGGAAAAGGCATAGATTCAGAATCACACAACTCTGTCCTAAAGATTACCCAAATATTTTAGAACAGAGAAATCGCAATCATTGAAAAGTAGCTATATTACCATAACAAAATATTTTTTAAACAGTTATATGAAATCTCTTAGGTCCCCGTGTCTGACTATATTAATAACTATCTTCATTCCTGAGCCAAATTTGGCAAATAGTATTACAATTTTATTTGAGTATTGAGTTTGCCAATTAACAACTATCCATTTATGCTCCCAGATGATTCACTTCTCAATTCACAGTAAGGCCACATTCTGCATTTGCTTCGAGGTTTGCCACGACAAACCTGTAACGGTTCTTCCGGGAATTCTGGGGGCTCCATATGCCCTGAAGCTTCAGCAAGCCAACTCCTAAGCTTAGTTAATGAGCAGACAATAACATTCTGTTGGCAGAAACAACAGTCAGGTTTCAGATACAAGAAAAAGTTCCTGAATCTTCTCTTTACCTGGAAAAAATGTGCTTGAAGGAAAAATCCATAGACAGCATTCTCTCACTCAACATGAACACCTCCAAATTAAAACAATATGGATCCTCTACCTTGTCTACTTATTGAATTACACCGATTTGTACAACCATCTATTAAACCAGAGGAGCAGGCAATACTATATGTATTAAGGACACAGAAAAATGAATACCAGAGTCCATAGGTCAACCAAACTTTTTAGCCAACTTTTAATTTAGGCTTTTGAATTACATAGCACTTCTCATCATTTTGGAGTTTTCAACATTGCCTTCCAACCTTCTTTCAGATTGTCTCTAGATCTTTCTTCACTGCTTTCTTTATTTTTTTTTTCTTTTTGACACCAACAAAATATTTTTTTCCACTCAAGGAATAAAGTCATTTATTCTTCTTAACTGAAAAGCTTTACCTGAGCCTTTATAATAACAATGAGCACACTTCTTCTGGTGTTTATTTAATTCTATATCTTTATCTTTCTATCATGATATACTAGCCTACACTAATCTTTAAGGGGAAAAAAAAACAGTTCAGAACAGATGTCATCTATTCTGATATGGAACTTTCTTTCAGGTCAATATGACCTAGAGAAGCCTTGAAATAAGGAATAAGTATTATAGCATGAAAATCAAGACTTTCATGTGATTGGATGGAAAACTGCTCATTTAAGGTTTTCAATAATTGGTTTCAAATATAAACTCTTATAAACAATGTTATAAGTAGCCAATTTGCAGAGTCCCAGGGTTGCTATATTCTCTTATAGTTGAGGACCTAATTTAGGAATTTTATCCAACTATGACACAGTAGAGAAAACACCACTATCAAACAGAAAGAATCCGTTAGGGCAACTTTTCACAAATAGGGATAAGATACTACTATTTCAGTTTTCAAAAGGGGTCTTACTTCTCTTTCTTAACACTCAAATATATATACATATATATCATTTTAGACAGTTCTTCGATAAAGCAGTAAAGATTGTGATGTCTTTTTCCAGTTGATGGCTTCATAGATTAACTGCCTGTCCCAAATGTCTTGTTGAAAAGGTTAATATAACCTGCTCCATCATCATGTCCACACATGAGATTTTTGCACCTGTTTTATGCCATATCTAAGAAAGAAATCAAACTATTTATTTATGTAATTAAACAACTTCAAATATATAAGCTACTTTTTCTTCCCATCATGAGACAATTTCGGGTGATTGCTAACATTTAGTCACATACTAATGTTACTGTGTGTTGAGGAACAGTAAGAATCTAAAAGTCTATACCGTAAGGAATGTTACAGAAATAGAGTCTAAAACTAACTAATAAACCAAATGATTTGAATGAATCTTGTGTTAGGATTTTTGATTTACTGAAAATAATAAAAATGGTGTAGTAAATCAGGAATATATTTTAAAAATTCTACTGTTGTTGTAAAAGCAGTGTTGATTTAAGTCAACATACTTAGGATGCATCACAAGATTTTCACTTAATCTCATTTGTTCCCCCTGGAAGTCAGCCAGAAATTAATGGTGATAATAGGATGTATACATTATAAGTCCTGGGTCCAAATTTTAAAATAAACTTTTCAAAGTAATTCATGCATATAATTTATGTTGTAATAAATGGTGTATAATGAAAAATAGCAAATCCTGCTCCACCCCTTCCCACTACCGATTCCCACTCCCAAGGGCCAACTACTTCCAACTCTCTTAGCTGTTTCTTTCAGTATTTACCTCCACATATTTTTAATGTACAGAAACTGATATTTTAAATTTCTCAGTTGTAGGCACTACATGCCAACTTTCTTTTATAGTGGGTAAAGATTAATCTTTCTCATACTGCCATCATTTTACATCCCACCAACCCATCTACCTCCATACTCCCAATTAATATATATGTATACGTTAATATGTTAACTATAATGTTATATATCATTATTCAATATGTTATATTGACATGCACATGTTAATATATTAAATAAAAGCTAGTGTTTATGTTATCATGCATGGGTGTTACACAAAGCACAGTTGAGTGATAGATACATGTGTCTGTGTGTGTGTGTTAACACATACGCATACACATATATAAAATCTCATGCATCAATTTGCTCTTTCTCCTATAGTTTTCTTCCAGAGCCCCTGGTATGCTTGCTGCAGTGTAGACTGGTTTGTTTTGACCCTGATGAACTATAATGGTCCTGGAATTTTCCTTTATTGACATCTTTAGATACCCCTCATTGCTCTCCTACATTGGGTTCCCCTTTTCATTAATCGTTTGCCTTTCACTTTCTTAGTTTATTCCATATTTTGCTTAATTGTATCCTCTAGTAACTTCTCAAGAAAGTGCATACTAAAGCTACATGTTTTGAGTTTTTCATGTTTGAAAATATCTTTATTGTATTCTTAGCCTTGACTGATAATTGAAAATACTTTTCATGGTGAATATTGTAACCATTGTTCCATTGTTGTTTCCAATGTTGTTATTAGATCTTGTTCCATTCAGGATCCTTTGCATGTCAACTCTTTCCCCCTTTGGAAGCTTGAAGATCTTCTTTATATCTCTAAGGTACTAAAATCTCATGATAATGTGGTTTAATGTTGGCTTTTTTCTTTCATTGTATCAGTATTTTCTTTCTGAAACTTAAGTTCTTCAGTTCTGGAAATTTTTTCTTGTATTATTTCTATAACTCTATCTGTTATCTCCATATTTTCAGTTTTATCTATTTATATAATCCATTTAGTAAGACTTTGAACCTCCTAACTCTCTGTTCTGGTTTTATTCTGCCCTGTCTTTCGGATTACTCTTTGAATGATTTCTTCCAACTTATTATCCAACTTTTCAATGACTTTAATTACTTTTTAAATTTTTCCTACTATTTTTTTACTTACAGGAGCTATTTTTTTGGTAATCTAAATGTAACTATTCTATACCATCTTCATTGTGTTGCCTAAATGAGTATTTTTCACTTATCCAACTTAAAATATTCCTTAAAGATCTTTTTAGATGTTTTTCTTATTCTCTGTATTGTCTCTGCTTCTTACAGATTCATGACTTTTCTCTTTGAGGTAGAAGACTGTCCTCAAAAATCTTGTGATCTTTGGTCATCCATTAATACTTAACCTGGAGGACTAGTAAGTTAACCAGACACTGATAGAGTAGCGGAGGGACTTCACTGTAGTGAGTGTAAAACTATTTTTTTCCACTAGAGGGACATCCACAATAGAGTATCTAGGATTCTTTCCCCAGAGGTTTGTCAGTTGCCTGGGGATGAAATCTTCATTTTTCTCCCTGGTGGAGATACATGGCTAGCTGTAAGAATCCTGTGAACAAGCATACAACATGCCCTGCAATTTGCTAATTCTTAGGTTTCAGGGTTCTGCAAAAAAAATCAACCGGTTTCTCATTAATGCCTCCCTTTAATATCTATGGAGTTGCTTCCTCCATTCTGGCAATTAGAAGCAGAAGAACTGTTGGATCCTATTGGTCTTGTTGGACTTAGACTTTTTATCCCTTTATTGTCATTTAATTAAATAAATGTGTATGACAGATTGACTGTGATTATCCTGAAACATTATTATGATTTTAATATGTTCAAAGTTTTTAAGAATATTCACAGTAGTAAACTCACATTTTAACAGAAATCCTGAGATCTCAGGTTGAAATTTGGGAGGGAGGGAGAGAAAGAGAATGTGCTATGTTAGAAGAACTTTAATTAATGTGATCTAGATGCTATTATTTACTTGCCCCTGTGAAAAGTTAAAGCAAAGAAAGCCCACTGAGTTAAAAATATAGTATTTAATGTTGTATCAGATAAAACACAATAATCTTGAATCATCAGTAGTCACCAGGGAAGTATAAATTAAAATCTCAACAATATACCACTATATACATACCTTCTAGAATGGACGTGGCAAGATTGTAAAGTAACTAAAAACCTCATAAACCACTAGTGGGAATGAAAAATGGCATAGCCCTGTTAGAAAACAGTCTGGCAATTTCTTACAATGTTAAACGTGTAATTACCAAAAGACCCAATAATTCCACTCCTAAGTACTCACCTAAGGCAAACGAAAGCACACGTCCACAAAAAGACATGTACTCCACCATTCATACAAGCTTTATTCATAATAGCTAAAACCTGGAAACATCCCAAATGTCCTACAACTGGTGAGTGAGTAGCAAATTGTGGTGTATTTATAGAATGACATAATACTCAAACTACTGATACATGAAACGCCATGGATTAATCTCAAAAGCATTATGTGAAATGAAAGAAGTCAGACACAAAAGACAACATATTACATGTGTCCATTTATGGGAAACTTAGAAAGCAGATAGGTGGTTGCAAGGGCTGGGGACAGAAAGAATTGACTACACAGAAGCACAAGGGAATTTTGGGGGGGAGGTATGGAAATGTTTTATATCATGAGTGTGGTGGTGGTTACATGTCTGTATCTATTTGTCAAAACTCATCAAATTGTACACTTAAAATCGGTAAATGTTATTATGTGTAAATGATTCCTCAATAAAGCTAATACAAGATAAGATGTAGGTCTTACAATATGAGATCATGTAAAGCCATTTACAATATGTTAAGAGAGCATGTAGATTTATCAATGGATTTTCAAGAAAGGGGTGTTTTTGTCAGGTGGTTTAATAGAATAATTTTATTTGTGGGAACTAATTTACAAAAGTATTGGAAGAATTGAAAGACCAAATAGGGAAAAATGAGCAAACCAGAGAATAACAACATCTGGAAGTTACTATCACATCTAAGGCTGGGAGGGATAAAAAAAGGAAAAGAAAAAAAAAAGGGAAAGGAAATTATCAGATTTTCAGATCCAGGGTCATCCAGAAGGGACTCGCATAAAGGCAGGGATTGCCTGGTAAGAACAACGCAGAGGATGGGACTTTCTGGAGGGATCCAGAACCACTGCTAGAAACACCGACTCTTTAACAGCGAGTCTCCCACTTGCCCACCAGGGCCTTCTGTTGGCAGAAACTATCAGAAGGGAAACTATATAGCAAGGGAAACCAGAGAAATACAGTTCTCAGAGGTCAGCCTCCTGGGATACACAGTGAGTGGGGAAAGTGTAGTTTGGATACACAATGAAAAGACTGCAGAACCAAGGTCACAACCATAGTTACCTCTAGTAGAATTATGGCTGGTTCTTAACCTCTTTCTTATACCTGATCTTTTTTATTTTCTAAGTATATGTTTCTTTCACAATCAATAATGAACAAAGTTATAAAAATTGAATCAAATAATTTTGAAAAATTCTGTATTTTGATGGCATGAAAAGGATTGCAATAGAGTCCATTTTTTACATAAATTTTATTTTCTCCTCTTTAAAAATACAAGGAAGATGAAGCTTCTGGGCTCATCATAGACTTGACTGTGGTCAGTGCAGGCATTAAGCCTTCAGTCATCCCTACTTAATTACGTTATGTGCAATGTTGTTTCAAAACGTTCCAGCAGAGCTTGGCACATGCTGCTTTCCCACCCCGCCAGCTGGAAAGCCCGCCATGCCAGAACAGAGCCAGAACAAGCTGCAAGTGCGGGCAGTGGAGTCACACGGGCAAGTCACCCAGTGGCCAGATCCAGATGCCTTTCACAGTTTAACCAAAGGTGTTAGGCAAAGGCAATGAATTGGGGCCGACCAGACCTCGTGAAATATATTTGGGTGATTTTTGCATAGATTTATGAACAATATCTTCCCAATTTCATAAGAATGACAGTTGTTCAGAGCATAAAATATGTGTTAAATGAGGTCAAAGTATTATTTAAAAATCTCAATGCATCAGTCAGGATGCAATCACAGAAATAAAATAAAATATATACAATATTACATATATTAAGTTAAATATATATATGTATGACATACGTACACACACATACATACAAAGAGACAGAGAAAAGGTTGATTTATTACAAGGACTCTGTAGGGCAAGTAGTCAGGAAGGGCAAACCCAGCAAAGAGAGAGCAACTGTAGAGCCAGATGCTGTTGGGAATCTCTTTCACCATGAAGAAGCCAAACCCTTCTAAGGGCTCATCTGGAAAGGTCTGGCCTACCAAGAATAATCTCCACATTTAAAATCAACTCATTAGGGACTTTAATTACATCTGCAAAATCCCTTCACGGAAGCACCTAGATTAGTGTTTGATTGGGTACCTGGAAGAAGGTATGTGTTTACCATTATTTTAAGAATTAATATTTCCCAGCTACAAGTCAGTACCTATCTTCTTCCTAACTGTAAGCACCAGTGCATGATAGATGCTCAATAAATATTGACCGAATGCATATTTTCCTCTATAGGTGCTGCAACATCAAAATGCTTGCTATGTCCACTAATATAAAATTCATTTTATTTTGAAAATGAATCAAAAATTAAACAATACAGATGCGAAAAGAAATAGAGGCATAAAGAATGACATTCTGATAGCCAAGATGAGGCTTCAGGCCTTTCCTCCTCATCCCATGCACCTCTGTTTTATCCCTTAAGCCTACTGGCACTTCCTCTGGCACAGTTGACACAGAATGTGTATTCCGTATGAGCTATAAAGTGCTAGTTCAAGTTTCAGTCAGATGAATCATTAGTAGCTTCTTTGGTTTTGTCTTTATTTCTTTTTGGAACTGAAGTTCTTTCCTCATACACAGGGTTAGGTGTCCCTAAACTTATCCTTGCTGCAACTTTTATCAAGCTCCATTAGAATTAGCCATTTAATATGTATCTCATCTTCCTTTATGGTTAATTCCAGGTCAACAGGGACAGTTTTGTTCATATGGTACCCCGAGAGCCAAGCACACAGTTCCTGGAACATAGTAGGAGCTCAAATATTCACGGAATGAGTGAGACGATGAACAAAGAATTAATTGTGCCCTTGCCTTAACCTCCTGAAGAATCCACCTTCTTTAATAAGTTTCTAAGTAAACCCTTTCCTTCTCACCCCTATCCCATCAGCAATCCTAACACAGAGAACAAAAATAAAACTCAGTTGTCAGTGGGTATGTTATCGGCCAGTGATAGATCTGCTATTTCTCCAAGGATTATGTATATAGCAGAGATGTTTTTTTAATTTTTAAACTAAAAAGTTCTCATCTTGATGAGCTCTACAGATTCAGCGTGGAGAAGCTCAGTATTGATTAATGGAGGCATTTAAGTCGAGGGGAACGTGGTCAAATAAATAAACTCCAGGAAAGACTCGACGAGCAGCCTCGTATATCAAGGACAATCTCTTGAGAACACAAGCCTGGATTATGAGAGGTTTCATGCTTGTCTTCCCTGTCATATACTCAATTTTCTCTCAGGAGAGCAATTGGGGAAAAAAAAAAAAAAAAGCTCAGCAATAGAAAAAAAAAAAAAAAACAACCATAATCTATTTCAGGCTCCTTAGTGAAAAATGCTAGCTAGAAAGCTTCAAACTAATGCCAGTGTAAAACCAAGAGGTGGCTACCACATTCAGCATTAAAGTTTACTGAATTTTCTCTTGGATACTTTTTGAGACTAACCAAGTGGATATTTTATTAGAATTCCCTATTCCCCAATGGGATAACTTTTTACCAGTTTTTTTTTTTTCATGAAAGCTGAAGTCCCCAATTACTAATTTATACGTAACCCAGACTATGCCGAACGCATTCCTCTGCTCTTTGGCTGAGCTTTTGGGTGTCTCATACATGCAGAAGTAGTAAAAACTGCTAAGGTCACAGGAGGAACATTTTAAGAAATAGAAATTTTATTAATTTTATAATTATAGATTAAAATTCCCTCTTCCACTCTTTGTAAGAAGAAACTTGTCTTTATTCTCAAACCCCTAAAGCTAAACTCCTTTATCTTTCCCTGTCCCCAGCTGCAATTCTGCTCCTATCTCCAGCCTCAGCCATTGCAGATGGAACACTGAAAACACAAAGCTAAAAGTGACAGAAGATGGCTTCTGATATCATTTCCTGCTCTTTGGAAAGGTACATAGAGACCTGAGCTGCCTCTTTAGCTTCCACCTAACAAGAGTGATTATGAAGGAGCCCAGTGCAGTATGCAAATAACTCAAATAGCTACCAATCCATTCACAACTGATAACAAGGAGTGCATTGGTTATCTAGTGCTATGCAACAAATAACCACAAACTGGCTCAAATCACATATATTCATTATCTCAGAGTTTCCATGAATCTGGAGTTCAGACACAGTTTTGCTGCATCTTCTGCTTCAGGGTCTCTCAAAAGGATGCAATCAAAATGTGGGCTGGGCCTGAGGTCTCACCTCAAGGCCGGACTGGGGAAGAATCTCCTTCAAAACCCACCCAGTTGTTGGAAGACTTAAGTTCCTTGTGGACGGTGGGGCTGACGGCCTCAGTCCTTTGCTGGTTGTCAGCCAGAGGCTGCCTCAGTTCTTGCCACGTGGGCTTCTCCATAGTGCAATGCACAGCATGGCAGCTTGTTTAGTTAAAACCAGTGAGAAAGAGTCTGCTAGCAAAACCAAATTACAATCTTATGCAACATCCCATCATCTTTGTTGTAGTTGATTATTTAGAAGCAAGTCACAGATCCCACCTGCACTCATGGGGAGAGGACATGAATACCAGGAGGTAGGGACCATCTTAGAGGGAGGCCTCAGCCATGAGTCAACCCAGGGCCTGAAGAGCCTGGGAGAAGGGAAGGTAGAAAAAGTCGAATTTCCAATTTCATTACTACATCCAATAAATAGACTTCGCTTAAGCACACTGGACATAAAGAAGTCTTTATTAAATGGACCTATTTGGATTAACGGGGATGGCTAACTGCTTGTACCACCAGGATAATTATGTCCTCCTAGGATGCCCCAAGGAGCTTAGAGACATGGACATTGACCCATTATCCAAGAGCAAATAGACCTAATAGAACCTCAGACCCTTGACAACATTAGGGGTCTTTAAAATATAAAGTATACAGTAGACCTTTTAAATTCCTTATGGTTTGCCCTTCTTCATCTGGAGAAGGGACATTATTGCCTGCTTTCATCATCATGTTCTATTTTCTCTCATCACATCTCATTGGTGGAGATTATCTGTAACATTGGTAATTCTTTTTCATTGAGACACCTGCACCCTGTCATCTGAGCAAATAAGAGTGCAAGTTGGTGAGATGTGTGGCCTAGAAACAATGGCCATAAAATCAAATGAAACCAACTGTATAGGTTGAAGTAATAACTGTCTTCATTAGCTCCACACTCTTGGAGGCACATCGTCACAGCCAACAAAGATAAATAGTAAAATATGAAAAGATAGAGGAATTTCAAAGTCTTTCAGTTCATTGAAGAACTTTGAATGTCATAATTCATCCTTAATCTAATCTAATCCAAATGCTAAACATGTGGAATTCAAACAATCCAACAGATTGGCTTGTCTGATAATCTTCCCAAGAACTAAATACAGAGGAATCAATTTTGAAATTTGAGAATAGAACAGAAAGAAATGACTCAGACCACAAAGGCTGTGGAGCTATATTTGGGTCGTGTTGGCAAAACTTTAACCATGTAATTTTATTTCTTTCTTCTCTGGCCAATGAGATCCTTCATTTTCTTTAATATCTACCTGAATCACATCTCCTTCATAAGGTTTCCCAGGCATTCATAAATCAACTATTGCATTATATGTCATCTTAGATTGCTGCTTAATTGTTTCCCACAAGTTTCTTATTTCCCAAAATTAATAAATTCTTCGAGCTTATGTATAGGATACATGACATCTAATCCTTCTGTGTCTCCCAAAGCCCAGGCCACATGGTGTTTTCCTAGAATATAGGCTCCAGTATATGTACTCAGAAGTCAATTTAAAATGGATCGCTTGATTTTACTTAGAACTAGAGTCATGCTAAATTTATGAGAAAGACAATCAAAAATAAAGTAAAGGGACTTTATGGAGAAAGAAATGACCAATCAAAATGGGTTTATATTAATCTGTCGTTTTACCCTTACAATTTATCAGTCCAGAAAATGTCAAATGTGGAATGACATGGTACTGAGACCTCCAAGAAAAGAAAAAAGTAGTCTTCTAGGAATCATTTCCTTTGGCATCTAGAGGAAGAGATGATTGTCAAGGAAGTTGGAGGTCTAGTTTCTAGTTGCAGATTTGTTTTGTTACTTTGTACTAATCCTTCCCCTGCTTTAGGCTTTGGTGTCTTTCACTATTGAGATGAGGAGGGCTGTCCTATACAATTTCACCATCCTATATGACTGTAAATTTCCAAGCTAAGGATTCCTAATCTCACTTACAGTTTAGGAACTTGTACAGTTTGGCACCTGAATGGCAACTAGGATGCTTCCTGGGAAATGGGGCTCAAACCATTGATGAGGGTTTTTCCTTTTATACTCCTCTATTCCTCCCTGCTCTGTATTTCAAGTGATCACCCACAGAGGGGATGAGATGTTCTTAATTAGCTTCCTGAGCACCATAAGGACCACATTAAAGTTATAAAAGCATTTCTTCTTTTTCAATGGCTTGGTTTTTTTCCTTCCTATCTTAAATATATTTGCATAGGAAAAATTTTAATATTTAAATGTGTGTGCCTTCTAGATAAGGCCTAAGCATACCTTTTCTTTAACTTAGAAAATGCGAATAAATAATGAGAAAATGCCAGAAAATAGGAAAAATTTTTAAAAGAATAAAAAGCAACACAAAATAGAAACAGAATAGAAGCATTATTTACTAGCTCAAATTGATCTATAACTACCTGCTTTGAAGAATTTTCCAAAGAGTTCCTTATGCCCTTGTTTTTGCCTTTTTTCTAATCTTAGAGAAGTTCATCTAACATTCGCTGGTGTTACAAGGTGTCCTAATTTGACTGAGGAATGCCTATGTCAAATAGAATGCTCCTCAGCTATCACTAAGAACTTTGGGTAGAAAAGCCTTTACTTAGAGATAACCAAATAAGCCTAGAGAAAGCATGTGGTGCAGTCAATCCTTAAATTAGAAGTGAAACAGCAAGAAGCATTTTATTATGCCTGTTCACTTTTAAATCCCTGAAGGGAGATTAGTGACAAAGTAAATACATATCAAAAAAATCTTACTATCCCATATGCAATTGTTACAGGGGACAAGTTCCTAAAGTTTTGTTCTGACATAAAGTAGCTTTGCAGTTGCCTCCAGTTGGTATCAGGTATCTCTTGGCATAAAAAACCAAGCAGAACTTGTAGGGTAGCCTGCTACTGGCCTAAGTAAAAGAAAGGCGCATTCATCCATTGGGGAAACAAATGCTTGATGAGTAGAACGATGACTTCATACTGTTGAAGGCCTCAAGCTTCATCCATTTGAAAAAGAGAGGCTATTTTGGAGCAAGTCACATGTGAGCTAGTTGCGGAGAGGCAGAGTGGAGATGGAAAAGGATAATCTCCCTGAACATCTGTCATGATTACACATAAAACCTTACTGCAAAGTCAAATGCGATGCACTTGGTACTTTGGACTGTTAAGCCTCTGCTCTGTGAATGAGTGTTTGCAGCCACGGCTACGGGTTTCTATCTGTTTTTATGATGCCTATCACTGTAGACCCCGGCAATCAAGGGAGGCATAACCCACATAATCCACAGGTCAGTAGAGAAGATGCATTTGACCATTTAAGTCAGAAAATCAGCCACACATTATCGTACACTCTTGTGCACTCTTCCAAAAGGAGCCAGGCAGGGAAGTAAACATGCTCGCCATCATAGTAGCTGCCAATTTACTATGCCTTTCTCAATTGATGAAACCGCAGGCCACTGTCACTCTGAATCTTGTCAGCAAAGATGGCAGTGGAAGAACAGCAGCAGCAGCCTTGCTTTACCCACCACAGTGAAGGAGGGGGAGTGATTCTCCCACAGAGCCGGTACATTTGGTGATAACTCAAACCCCAGCATGGCTCCTCCAGGCTTGGCCGCCTACTGCACAGTCAGGGTCTTTTGTAATTTATTTAGACGCATATTGACCTTATTTTCTTGGCACTGTCATGTGAGAGTAAGTTCTTCTGGAGGGTTTGGGGACTGGCGGTGGAGGTGCCCAGCACGCTGTCTCACTTTATCCTCTCTGCTGAATCCACCAGTGCAGAGCAGTTGGCCGCCTCTTTTCCCTCCATCAGAGCAGCGCCATCTTTGCTGGAGATGGCACTTTCAGGCCCTCAGTTTATATGAGGACTTCAAAACATGAGGCTGTATGAAATGAAATTTGTGGATGTAATGTGTCACCCTTTAGACATAAAAACCAACTAATGATTTTAATTTTTATAAGCGTTCACCAGCCAGGGTTTTCAACAAATGTCTCTCATATCAAAATAACTCTCCAGAATCAGAAATCCATAGACATTGAACTGAAACAACACTGCAGTCCTTTTCTTGGACAAAGATACTCTTATAATGATGAGTTTTAAGTAGGTATCACCTCTGCACTTGTATAGAGACATACTTTTAAGGACCATGACAGAGCTTGCCACTGTTTTGGAGTCAGCATATCATTTTTTCTTAGTTGACTGAAAAACAGTTAACAAACATCTTTTTAAAGGAGTTACTTCCCTTATAATTTTTCATTCTTTCATTACATTATGCCTCATTTTATAACATAGAGGTGGTGTTAAAATTCAACCCTCCTCACCCTGAGTTCTTCAAGATTCAAAATGACAATCATTTATATCTAAAGTATGGCAATTATTTTAGTACATCACAAGCTGTCAGGGTCTATGTTTCTGTAATTCTGTGGGACTAGGACATAAAAGACACATGTATCAGATTTGTGGCTAACACCAAAACAGGATGAATAGTTCTGATGTTATGATTCAGTGATAACGGAGGACCACAGAGTTCAGTTCTCTTTAATTCCGTCATTTCCCCCATAAGACACAGAAAAAAATTATGTAATAAATAAACTGGCCAAAATCACATAATCTTCTGAATTTGGTCCAGTATTTTTCAAAATAGCTAGGTGCATGGCAGAGCCAGAACCAAATGTATGTGTTACATTTTACTCCTAATTGGAGAAATGTAATCTTAGCTCATTATCTCCCCCTCATCTCCCTTGTCACTCATGAACTTCACACTCTGTTTTATTTTCCTTCATAGCTCTTATTAGAATGGGAAATTATATTACACATGTATTCAGTTGCCTGCTCATTGTGTATCTCTCCAACTGGAACAGAAGTGCTGCGGCAACACAAATCATGTCCTCCTTGTTCCCTGTGACAGCACCACCAATGAGAAGCATGCCTGGCACATAACAGGCACTCAATAAACACTTGAAGAATTGATTAATTAATTCATAGTTGAGATTTTAGAAGGTGAACTTGAACCTCATTGATACCGGAGATCACACTCACAACAGCTCCTCATGAGTAAGCCCAGTCTCAGTTAATACCATCATCTAGTGGTCTCCAAAGTCCAGCTTTTTGTCTGCACCAACCTAAATTCAAACTACGATCCGACTGCTGCCCCTTCGAATCCACTGAAACAATGTACTCACAAGTTTCCCCAAACATCCCAATTTTAGTATTCAGTGATCTTTTCTCCTCCTAATCCTCTTTTGCTCCCTGTCTCATAGCATTTGCCAAGTCTGGACTTTTCTGCACTGTGGCCCTTCTCCTTTCTGATTGACTCTGCTTTGATTTTCTTGGTAGAAGGCCACTTCTCTTCTCTCCATGAGTCTGACCATCAGTGTTCCCACCAATTCTCACTGCTTCACTCTCCCCTCTGCATACATTGCTCCCAATCTCAATTTCCAGCCCAATATTCTCTTTTAAGCTCTGGAGCTTTATCTCTGAATTTCTGCAAGATATTTCTTCTTCTTGCATGTACTGCTGTAATCTCAAACTCATCATGTCTATAACTACCTATTCTTGACATTTATTTTTATGGAAATGCATCTTTTACTACCAGTTAGACTAAAGGAACAGTATATTATACTTTTTTGCATCCCTACACCTAACATCATGCCCAGTGCCTTGGAACTTTTATTTAATAAATACCTGAGCTTGACAAATACCAAGTATGGTGAGTGTTATGGTAGAATCCTGTTCCCCAAAAAAGAGATATTGAAGTTCTAACCCCCAGGACTTTAAAATGTGACCTTACTTGGAAATAGTATAATTGCAGATATTATTAGTTAAGATGAGATCATACTGAAGTAGGACCAGACCCTTAATTCAATACAACTGGTATCCTTGTAAGAAAAGAAAAGAGACAGGTAGAAGAATGTCAGTGACAATGAGGCAGCGATGAAAGTGATACACCCACAAGCCAAGGAATGCCAAGATTACGGCAAACACCAGACGCCAGAAGCAGCAAGGAAGGGTCCTCATCTACATGTTTTAGAGGGAGTAGGGCCCTGCTGTCAACTTGATCTTGGGCTTCTAGTCTCCAGAACTTCGAAGGAATAAAACTCTGTCATTTTAAACTACCTAGTTCGTGGTACTTTGTACAGCACCCCTAAGAAACTAATACTGTGAATGAGCAAAGCTTTGAGATCAGATGAACCTGAAGTTATCATTTATTAAATAAATATCATTTATTGAGAAATTTATTAACTTCTTGTGCCTCCGCTTTCTTATCTGTAAAATGAAGACAATATTTGTTTCACAGGATTTTTGTAAGAGTTATTATGTATATTACAAAC
>CM052443.1:11192479-11238337 GCA_028533085.1 Varecia variegata | reverse complement strand
GCCTTAGGGATACAAAATGCCTTCCTAGAGATCTTTAACCTAAGCCCTAGCAAAAACTATTACTAAAGACACTTGTTCAATGCTTTCTCTGATCTATACTTTCCTGTGCGTCAGCTCCATTCTAACTATGGGCCAGCTTCCTCCATGCAGCAGGAAACATAGCAACACATTTCTACTTGTACATGTTGTTCCACCTGCCATTAATAAGTAACTAACATATGCCCACACTGGTCCTATGTACAGAAAGGGGAAGATCTCTGATTGGGCAATTGAAGTCAGGTGCCCAGCATGAGACCAATCAACTGCAGCTAAAATGAGATCTGTAGGAAAATGTAATTCTTGTGCTAACCACAGATCAGGGTGAGGGAGTAGTTCCCAGAAGGATGATGATGCTCCTAGAAGAAGTAAATATACAGATTAAGCAATTTAACTACACTTCATTATAGTATGGATGTGTTGATAATATTGCAGAGATATCATTACACGGAGTTTCTACTTGTGAGAGGCATATATTGATGCTTTAATCCAGAATCCCTTCCTTTGCAAAACGTGGCATAACCTGTTCTCAGTTGCTCTAATGAGGCTATCAGTCACAGTTAACACCCTCATGCCACCCACTAGACTATGAGGAAAGGCATTTGACTCAGATCTAGCCAAACATAGTGTCATATTCATTCCCCTCTTCCAAAGGTGAGCACATGACTAAATGAAGACTAATAACAGTCCTTCTAGAATTGAATTATGAAACTGGAAAGTAAAAGTTTTCTTTCCACTGGGACTGGTAAACTGAAAGGGTAGGACTCTGGGACTATTAAGGGATAGCTCACTGGGCATACAGAGAAGGCCAATCTTTCATAGGAGAGAATAATGATAACACACAGAGGGAAGCAAAGCTGATAGAAAGAGAGAGAAAAAGAAAACAAAAGAAAAAGAGAGAGAAAGAAGAAGAAAACTGTGTTTAAGCCCCCAGAACTAGCTATGTGTGAAACCAATGCAATCGTGGATTTTCCAATTCTGTGAAATAAGGCATTCACTATTTTGTTTGAGCTTACTTTGAGTCTAGATTCTATCTTTTGCATCAGAAAGTGTTCCCCAAACACCATTTATTCTGATTGTCTTAAGAGCAAATCAATTAAACCTTTGATGTTCAACCTTTACATCAGTGCTAAGCTACTCTGCAAACAACAAAAAGCTTAAAATAAGCCAAGAGTCATCATATACAGATAGAATCTATATACAGAAAGAAAACTTAAGAAAATATTCCTTTCCTTGAGATAAGTAATGAGCCTCATTTGTGCCACGCTCACACCTCTATCCCAGCACCCATAAAACCTGATGACATGGACTTACACTATTGGACTTTAAACCTCTTGAGGGCGAGATACAGTTTATCTTTGTATGATGACTGCCAGGCATGGTGGTAAGCAGTGAATACTTGTGGAAGGACAGTAGAAAGAAAATAAAATCCAAAAAAAGAAAAGATATTTCCTGCATCTTTTGCAGGCATATTAGTATTATGCTTTCACAGATATAACACAATGGTTAGTTTTTGTTTAACTATTAGTTTATAACATAGCAAGGGAAGTATAGTCTCCTCCTAAAGAAAGAAGAAGGTAATAAAAGTCATGAGAATTTCATCTAACATTTTCGTTGGTGTATTTACCATGTCCTAGGTACTCTGCAAACTGCTTATATGTTTTCTATTTAGAAAGCTGAGTTTGGCACTAAGAAGATAAAAATGTTTTAGAATACTTGATATTATAATACTTTATAGTTTTCAGAATACTTCCGTATATATCTTCTTACTTGCAATTCTTTGCCACCCAGGGAGGTATATAGGAACATATCAATATCTCATAATTCATGTTAAAAAAAGCTTCAAGAAATTAAAAGGTTTCTTAAGTAACAATAGTAGTAAATCAGAATAAGAATCCAGGTCTCATGACTCCACAGAAGTACTTGCTCCACTATAGAAAGAGCATCTAGTATCATCATAAATTAACTAAAGAGAGGCAGATACTTGAAGAATCTGTGAATCATACTGGTAATCATTTCATTGGTGTCCCTTACTTCCCATTTGCCAGGCATTTCAAGTTTAATTTCTGCATTAAAATTCTTCTCCTCAAACTCCCTGCCTTCCATTTTTCTCTTACTAAATCCATTTACTGGAATAAAACCAAGTGTCATGACTTGTAACTACTGGAAGGTTTTGCTTGCAAATAGGAAGCTACAGACCTTCCCCTAAAAGCAATGCCTGCTTCATCTAAATAAGAGACAATGAACCATGACAGGGAAACCTCTTTTCCCCATAATTCAAAGAAAAGCTTTCCTTAATATTCCTACCAGGGTGGGCTGGTTCTGATTGCAACAAAGCAATGCCCAGGCTCATTCTGTTCTTAATACACTAAGTAGGAGAGACTGTAGTATAAGAGGAACAGATTCTGCCGCCCTCTAACTGCCCTCAAACAATGTCTCAGATTCAGTACATTTTTAGCAACACGGTAGACACCACAGGATCCCATACATATGCACATAAACTCCCATATATATGCACAAACAGGCAGACATTTAGGTAAACAGAAAAATAGAATACATTACTTGCAAAGTTAGTTTTAAGTTGAAAACTAGAATTCTCTAAAACAGTGTGTCTTAGTCCATTTTGTGCAGCCATACCAGAATACTTTAGACTGGGTAATTTACAAAGAACAGAAATACATTTCTTATAGTTGTGGAGCCTGGGAAGTCCAAGATTAAGGGGGTGGCATCTGGTGAGGGCCTTCTTGTTGTGTCATCCCATGGTGGCAGGCAGAAAGCAGAGAAGGCAAGAGGAGACCAGATTTACCCTTTTATAATAGAACTAATTTCACCCATGAGGGTGGAGCCTTCCTGGTCTGATAACCTCTTAAGGGCCCTACCTCTTAATGCTGTTACAATAGCAATTAACTTTCAATAGGAGTTTGGGGAGAGGACAAACATTCAAACCACAGCACAGTGATTGAATAGATACTATTTTTTATGATTTTTAAAAATGTTTTTCATGATAACTTTTAGAGTCTTTACATAGCTGCAATGCCTTAATAATCTAAATATTTCATTCAGGAAAGAAAAAAAGAGAGGTGGCAATTGAGGAGTACTACAATAATTTCATAAGAGCTATTTTTTTTTCACAAGACTGTAGAAGAGTGGGAATTTCACTTTTGCCTGCCAGGAAAAGAAAGCTTAAGAGTAAATTCTGGGAACAACTAATTTTCTTTTATCCTTCTATAAAAAACACTCAGGCTGATACTGCCTTCAATCAGAGAATATTGAGTCACTACTATGTGTCAGGCCCCATGTCTAGGGCTAGAATTATGTATATAAATACAAAATATCTCCCTTCCCCTGGGTGTATATCATTTCATTATTAATTCAACAAATATCTATTAAGCATTTTATGTGCTCCAGGGACTACATGGAAAAAAAAAGAAAAACCCAGCTAAAATCTATGACCTATGCCTTCATGGAACTTACATCCAAGTGGAGAAAACAGATAATAAACAAATAAATTTAAAAGTAGACTGCTAATTTAATGAAAAGAAGTTTCTTTAGCTTACAGTTCTGGAGGCTGGAAAATCCAAGAGATGGTGCTGTCATCTCGTGAGGGCCTTCTTGCCGCGTCCTAACATGGTAGAGGACATCACAAGGCAAGTGGGCAAGAGCAAGACAGTCTAAGAGAGTTTACTTTTATAACAAAGCCACTTCTGTGCTACTGAACCCACTCCTGTAATGGTGACATTAATACACTCTAGAAGGCAGAGGGATTAATTTTCTAACACATGAACTTCTGGGGGACACATTCAAAGTATAGCACCTTCTAAATGGAGTCTCATAGTCTACTCCCCTATAATCCCTTCTTAAAAATAGACTATTTGTTAATAAATTCAGAAACTGGTAAGTGAACTGGTAAATAAAACAATTAAGGATGTAGAAATTCAGAATGCTGTTGGAAGGGAATTCTATTTTAAAGTGATCAGCAGAAACCTGTTAATGGCCATTACTTGAGTGCAGCCATGAAACTATGAAGATTCACGTCACGTGAAGATCTGTAAGAAGACAGATCTGTTTCAGGCAGAGGTTACTGCACAGAGAAGCATATGGCTGAAGCATACTGAGCAAGGGGACTAGCCATAGGGGATGATATTGGAGAGATGGGCAGAGGGTGAGTAGGCAATGAACGAAGGAGAATTTTGGACTTTAAGTATGATACAAGACCATTGAGGGATTACAAATAAAATGGCAAGCAAGAAAAAGCTCACTCTAGGTACCACATGAAGAAAACTCTGTAGATTGGGAAATGGAAGCAGAGGAGCAGTTTGAGGCTCTGTAGTAATCTACGTGCAAGATATCAATGACTGTGATTAGAGTGGAAGTGATGGAGCTAGTGAGCATAGACACCAATAATAATGCCAGCCACTGTTCTACTGGCTCTACATTTATTAGCTTACTTGCACTCTTATATTCAATATTTAACTACTCAATAACAACCTTATGAGACAGGTACTATATCTACTTTACAACTATGGAGAAGAAAGCAGAGTAAATTTGAATAGCTTACTCAAGGCTACACAAATAATAACTGATACAAAGATGCAAAGGTTTACCCAAATGAAAAGTTAGAAGGAACAACCCACACAAGACTACCTTCACTTCTGATACCGACTGCAAGTTCAGGGGTCCCCAAGACCACCTTGTTGTTCCATAATTCATCAGAACTTACAGAGCTCATTAAAGGCTGTTTTGCTCTTGGTTATGGTTTATTACAGAGAAGGAGGACAGATTGAAATCATCCAAAGGAAAACATACATAGGGTGAAGTCCAACAAAGCATCACACATAACGTTTCCAATTGTCCTCTCCTGTGGAGTCATGGCAGCAGTAATTTGTCTACATCTGTGTATGGCAAGATGCGTGGAGAACTGCCAACCAGGGAAGCTCACTCAAGCTCAGTGTTCACAGTTTTCACTGGGGCTCCATCATGTGGGCATGACTCATTGCCCAAGTGTCTGATCTTGGTCCTAGGCTCCCTGGAGGTAAGTCTACTGTTACTGTGTGACCCAACCTCCCTGCCCCCAAATCACACAGCAGTCCTTCTGGTATGGCCATCTCACATCCTAAATCATATAAACTATTCCGACCTATGACCCATAGGCAAACAAACACTTCTCTCAGGCATGACAATTACCTTACAGAAGTCAAGGGCAAAAGCCAAACCTATCTTTGGGCAAGGATAGGTTCTGTACTGCACAGGCAAAGAAACACATAAGACAGAAATGAGAGTTCTTCTTAAGCCATTTTAAATTTGAGATGCCCATTTTACATCAAAATAAAGATTTTAAGTGATAGTTATGTAAACATATCCATGGTTCAAGCATGAGAAGATGATTGGAAATACAAATTTTGGAGCCAGTAGACTGTAGATGGCATGTAAACGCCACGTCATAGAATAGGATGAGTTGAAGAAAAAGTTTAGAAAGAGAAAAGAACAGGAACAAGGACTCATCCTGACACACAGCCACATATAGGTCCAGGAAAAGGAGGAATATCTAGCAAAAGAAATTGAAAAGGTATGACCAGTGATTCAGAAGAAAAATGAAGGAAAAAGATGAAGAAAGTATATCAAAAAGGTGAGGTTTATGTAGGAAAATGACCCCATATTTTGGAAATGCATGCTTAAGTATTTACAGATAAAGTGTTTCTGTAACTTTCAAATGATTAAGCAAAAATTTAAAAACAAAAAAATATTTTATAAACATAAAGGAAATACAACAAAATGCATTAGAAATTATAGAATCTAGGCGCAAAGTATATGAGGGGTTCATGGTAGTATTCCTTCAACTTCTGGTATGTTTGCCATTTTTCATAATAAAATGCTGGGCATGAGAAAGAAGGGGGCTGATGTCCCTTGCCAAAATGTTCCTGAGAAACCTAGACAGTGGGGCAGATCACAGACTCCTGGGATTTGGAATTTGGATTTTTGGATTTGGTAAAGGCAGGAGACAAAAGTCCTGAGTAGAGTAATTTAAAGAAAGAGTAGAAAAGGAGGAAGATGTGAAGGGATTTTTCTCTAAAGGAGGACAAAGAAATTAAGCAAGGGCTACAATAATGTACTGAGGGCCCTAATAAAGTGGTGAAAATTAGGTAGGGATAGAAGAATTCAAGGTTTCAAAAGGAGCTGATATTTGAGCTACGTTTGCAAGCATTTGGAGGTTTTTACCAGAGTGAGAAAAAGGAATAATTCCAGGCAAGAGAAACAGCATATGCAAAGGCATAATGATGTGAGAAAGCTGTGATACTATATTGAGTCTGAATACTTGTGGTTTGGCTAGTACCAAAGCTGAAAAGATGAGTAGAGATCACACCACAAAACAGCCAGAGTTCCTCAAAGAATGGTCTAAAGGTCCCTAGCTAGCTGTGGAATCCACTGGGACACTGGTTAAAATGCAGATTTACAGGCTCCACCCAAAACCTGTTGACTCAGAATCCCCCATGATGGGACTCAAGCTGAGAACTGAGAAAGGAGAACTTGTGTGCCGGAGGGTGCGTATGTATTAATATCTCTTCTCCCGTCACACCCAGCAGCGCATGCCCTTTCATCTCTGCCCTCTCTGCAGAGATCCTTTCTTATCTTTCTCTCCCCTCCCTTTACCTCTGTCCTCACTACTTCTGCTCCCCAGAACTTTGGCTTGCTTGGGGCTTGGTTTGCATGGTATTGACTCCAACCAAAACCTTTCAACACCAACATCTACCACAAACTGACATCTCTATCTAGCTGTCTCTATACTTTTTAGTTCCTATAACAGAAAGAGAAACAGATGGAGAAAGAAGAAGGGAAAGCGAAGGAAGAGAGACAACTGTCACGCAGAATGGGCCATGCATCCACTCTGGGTTCAATAAGCAGGGACTAGGGGCATGTCTCATGTACACAGGGGCAGGTTTTCTAAAGCAGTGCTACTCAAAATGCCACTCTACAAGGAGAAAAGAATCTTGTGCCAGAATGTAAATCAATGCACTACTTCCTTCATCAATAAAGTCTTGCTATGAAAAAAGGAAAAAACAAAGTCGGCTGAACTAAACAGAGTGCTTAGTGACATAGTTTACACTCTGGCACAAGCTCCTTATCTCACTGAGGACTGTTATGAACAATTCCAACACCTGTAACCCAGTCTATGAACTTTGAGGAACACTGCTCTAAAAATAACTGTGGATAAAACAGGCATTTAAAATAATACAAGGTGCAATATTTGTTGATATCATGATTAAAAATTACCAAAAATGTTCATTTAGCAAACCCATGAGAAAAGCATTCTAAGTAACATACAAAAGACTAAGACAAACTTAATCCACAACATCACACCATATTTCTGAAGATAGTGAGAAATTGGCTTTCAGTTTAATATGCCACTGAAAATAATCAGACTACTAGCAGGTAAGATGCCTGTTTCTATAAAGAAGGGAGAGTGAAGCCCAAGAACACTGGAAGTATGCCTTTATAGTTTACTTTTATTCCTCTCTATAAGGTACAGTCACCAGAATGACCTGGGAAACATAAAAGTCAGAGAACATTTTTTTAAAACTCTCTTCAAAGCTGTTATAAGGTATAAAATACACACCTTGAGCAAAATAAATGTATGCACCTCAAGAATGTAATAAATCATTTGTAGCTTTATTGTTGTCAGTCATTGGTTTTTGAAGGGCAAACTGTACTTGATTCTTGACTTGTTCTTTGCTTCACTGATCAGCAACTTTTCTTAGAAGTTACAAAGTTTTCCATGTTGACAACTCTGGGATTTTTAGGGGAAAAATTAACAATATTTTAAAAATATTGTTTCATGGACATATTGGTGTGCAATTCAATTCCACAATTGGAATTATTGAACACCTACTGTGTGCCAGGAACTGTTTCCTCTGGGCTTCAGAAGTAACATAAAAAGGAATCAAATGCCATCAAGGAGTTCATATAACCCCTGAAGAGAGATCAATGTCTGTACACATAAGTAGAAATTAAGGTAGATGGCAATTAGTGCTATAATTGGGAAAGTGGAATGATTAATTCTGACTATGGGAATGTAGGGAGATGTCACAGAAGAATTCGACCTTGAAGGATAGGCAGTATTTCAAGAGGCAAAGTAAGAGGTAACCAAGGAACTTTCCAGGCAGAGAAAATAACTGAGCTTGGTCTTGAAAGAGTGTGGCTCATTAAAAAAAAAAAAACAAAAACTTTAAGCAATCTATTATACTAACAGCAGTCCATAAGATGTTTTGTGGGAAGGGTGGACAAAGTGAATAAGAGCATGCAGACTTACAAATGCAAATGCATTCATGGAATTACGAAAAGCCCTAAGTTACTAGATCACAGAGGTTGTATCAAAGAGTAGTGAGCACTGAGACTGGGACATAGATTAGAGCCCTACGATGAAAGGCTTTGAATGTCAAGCTGAGGAATTTAGAGCAAGGAAAAATTAGTATAAATTTATGGCATTGTAAAACAGCCTTTGTGGTAGATTGTAATATTGTTTGAAATTATTCATTCCCTTCTCCTGTAGCAATTTTCCCTGCTCCATTGCCTTTAGTTTCAGTCACGTGACTTGCTTTGGCTAATTGAGTAGAATGTGAGCAGACATGCTCTATATCAATCACCACCAAGTGGAAACTTTTAGAGGCAGTAAAGGTTTCTACCACACTCTTTGCTCCTGGGCTTCTGTCATGGAGAGGTCTGCTTCCTTAGTCTGAGTCTCAGAGTGGAAATAATCATGGAATAGACCTTAACGTCTACAATCACAGATTGGATAAGAGCCACAGTAATGGACAGACAGCCACCAATATAGATAAGCAAATAGTAATAATAATTAAATAAAATATTGACTGTTGTAATCCACCCTGAGATTTTAAGATTTTTTGTTACACAGTATGTAGTGAAAGTTGACTAGTTCATACTTTTAAAAATGTAAAACTAATCTATATATTTGATAAAGAATTCACAACCCAAATCTACAAAGAACACAAGCAAATCAGCAAGAAAAAAACAAACTCATTAAAAAGTGGGCAAAAGACATGAACAGAAACTTTTCCAAAGAAGATAGATAAATGCCCAATGAACATGTGAAAAAATGCCCAATGTCACCAATCATCAGGGAAATACAAATTGAAACCACAATGAGATATCACCTTACCCCAGTTAGAATGGCTTTTATTAAAAAGTCAAAAAACAATAGATGCTGGCATGGATGCAGAGAGAAAGGAATGCTTATACACTGTTGGTGGGACTGCAAATTAGTACAACCTCTATGGAAAACAGTATGGAGATTCCACAAAGAACTAAAAGTAGATCTACCATTTGATTCAGCAATCCCACTACTGGGTATTTACTCAAAGGAAATAAGTCATTTTATCAAAAAGACACCTGCACTCAAATGTTTATTGCAGCACAATTCACAATCGCAAAGATTTGGAATCAACCCAAGTACCCATCAATTCATGAGTGGATTAACAAAATGTGGTATATGTATGCCATGTAATACTACTCAGCCATAAAAAAGGATGAATTAATACCTTTTGCAACAATTTCAATGGAACTGGAGACCATTCTCCTAAGTGAAGTATCTAAAGAATGGAAAAACAAGCACCTCATGTATCCGCTAGTAAATTGGAACTAACTGATGAGCACACATGTGCACAGAGGGAGGTGAAACTCAGTTGAGGTCAGGCAGGGGGGAGGGGGAAGAGGGATGGGAGAAAGCCTACCTGACAGGTACAGTGAATACTATCTGGGTGATGGACACACTTATAACCCTGACTCAAGCATGACAAAGGCAATCCATGTAGCCAAAAATATTTGTACCCCTGTAATATTTTGAAATGATAAAAAAATGCAAAAAACCCAAAATATATATATACAAAACTAAGACTATTATAAAATATAAGACTAATATAAAATACCCATCTCTCCAATTAAAACAGAAAATGTCCTAGGAACAAATCAGAAATCACCTGTAACTTTACCATTGCATTTATCACAATTTGTAATTAAGTATTTACTTATGGGTTTGTTAATTATTTTTCTGCCCAATGGACTACAAATTCCATAAGCACGGGGTCCACGTATGTCCCTACCACCAGCAACTAGCATGATGCCTGCCATTCATTAGTGTCTCAATAAGCATTTTTGAAATTAATAACCATTCAATGATCATCCTTATATAAACATCTTTACACACCTCTTTGATCTTTTTCTGTGGAAAACTGTCTATAAATGGAAATTCTGAGAAATATAAAATATACTTTTAACATAATTTTTAACATAATTTGAAAATTATGTTAAAAGAGGTTTAAATCCATGTAGACTCCCAATAGTAGTGGTTGAAAAGTATTGTTTTCCCACATTCTCAACTATTTCAGCTTAGAAGTAGGTGGGAGCTTCTATTCCTGCTCTCTGGTTTCCTGATTCTGTGAACTGAGGAAGCACATGAATAATTTCCAGTGAACATTGCAAATGGAGATCTTTCTATTTCTGCTCTAATTAGAGAACTTTACTTGAAATCTTACCTCCTAGGATTCCAGTAGCCCCATCACCACCACCCACCTGGCTCTTTGTGTGCTGGAAGTGGATATATATAAATAGACACTCAAAGTAGTGAATGCAAAGGAGACAGCATTCATACCTATGGAGAATAAAAGGATGAGAACTTACAATCATCTCAAAGCTGACTGACAAACAGCTTTGAGCTTAAAAAATTTACAAGAATGATAAGGCCATTTCTCCCACCATCTTTAGGGTAGAAAATGGCTTAGCTCTGTCTCTAAGAAGTATGGTAAGCTAATTAATTGCATTTCTTACTTCCCCTGCATTGACCTTATCCTTAGCAGAAATTCTTTCCCTAGCCTCTCTTATGGTTGTCTATTAATCTCACATTTAGTATTCACCTTTTCTCTGTCTTTTCCTAAGTATCTCAGTGGGGGATTAGAAGGATTGGCAACTGCGTAGAAAATGGTGTGGGGAAAGAAGAGATGATCTGTTAGAAAGAAAACAACAACAGCCATAGCAAAAAGAGATTTAAGGTCTGAACTGAAGTTTTGATAGTGGGGATGCAAAGCAGAAATAGGAAAAAAAAAGATGTAACAATGATAAGAACTTGGTGTGGGAAAGATTAGAGTTAAAGAGAAATTGGTGATTTTATAGATTGGACATCTTGGGGAGTTAAGACAGAGTTAGCCAAAAAAAAAAAAAAAAAAAAAACAGAAATAGTGAATTTAAAGAAGCAAAAGATGTTATATTTTACCAAGAATGCTGAGTTTGTGAAGACTACCTGGCATCTATACTGAAGACAATACGGACTTTAGATCAGCAACTCATGATCTGTAGATATTGAGGGACTCAGTGTCATCTCTCTTTACTTCTCATCCTGAATCTTGTACTCCAGTCTGACTGAACTCTTCACAGTTCTCTGAACATACCATCCTTCTCATGCCATTCTATCTTTGCACACACTGGATCCTAGATTTACAATTCCCAGGCACTTTTTACCTGTGTAATTTTTACTCAGTCTTAAAAGTTCAAATTAAACATCACCTCCTCCAAGAAAGTCCACATACCCTGTAGAGTCAAGGTTAGGAGCACCCCCAATGAGCTCACATTGTGCCCTGCATGTGCCTCTAAAACACATTCTCAACTGAGACAGCATCACCACCAAGGGATGGTTCTTGGGAGGGGAAGAAAAAACTCTTAACATTTTTGCTGTATAAAATACAGGTATAAATACAGAACATAAACAAATAGATACATGGTATATCTATCAGTGGTATTAAGCTTTCATAAGAGGAACAATTAGGTAAAAACTGTATAAAAAGTTTCCTTAGGGAGGCAATAGTGGAAAAAAGTTTGAGGACTACAACTAGGTAACAATATTTATTATATATTAATATAATACATTGCAATTGTCCTTATTTTTTCTTGCTTCCATCTACCACTGTAAATTGTGACTTTTTTAAGGGTAAACCCTCTGTTTTTCTCATTTTCAAATCTTTACCATCTACTATAGTGTATTTCTGTATTAGTATAAAATAAATGTTTGTCAACTAAATAATCAAACATGGAAGCCATAGCATGAGCAAGCTTGGACAGGGAGGAAAAAGGATAGTTCACTAACTTAAGGGTTGGAGTCAGTGAAAGAGATTAAAGACCAGCTGGTAGCACAGAGTAGATGGGGTATTAGATTAGAAGTCCACGACATCCTGTGGAGAATAATATTTCCCCAGAAAATGAAGCTGTCAAGGTACTTCAGAAAGTTCTGTTAATAGTAAATTATGCTGAAGTTCGCTTGCATTAAATAGAGAAAATTTCCTCATTTAAAGAAAAAAGATGATGTTGGATCAATTGGCTATCCATATGGAAAACATGAAGCATGAATTTTGAACATACCTTGTACTATATATAAATATAGTACTATATATAAATATTAATTCCCAGTGAGTCATGGATCTAAATAGGACAAGTAAAATAATGAAGTTTTTAGAAGCAAACATAAGAGAATACCTCATGACTTTGAGGTAGACAAAGATTTCTTAAGCAGGACACAGGCACACAATACTAAAGTAAAAGATTGTGAAATTGGATGACACTAAAATAAAACATGCCTATTAACAAAAGGCACCAGTAGAAGAGCGAAAAAGCAGGTCACAGAATGAGAGAACACATGTACAATCTCTATATCCAACCAAGGACTCATACGTAGGACATGTAAAAAAGAAAGAAAACCTGCTAATAGAAAAATAGTTAAAAACTTGAAGTGGCCCTTCCAACGATAATACTCTATTTTCTATTCTGGTGCTGGTTGTACTGTTGTGTTAATTTTGTGAAAATTAATGAACCTGTGTGCATATTATTTGTGGTATACATATATTTGTATTATGGTAATGTTCTACCATAATACGAATATATAAAAACACAAATCACATGGCACATATACATTAAAAATGATAGCCCACAAATTCTTATGTTTAGGTTTGAATTTAAAGTCTTCATCAGCAACTCAATTAAGAGGCAAGACCTTTCAAAAACATCAGTGGAAGTTTTCTTCAGGAAGATTTTGAATGCATAGCATACCCAGTCACAAAATATATAAATTTCTGCAAAACTTTATAACTGGCAACATAATATTAGTTGTCAGAAATCTTGATATCTTACCCAGATGATTTTAATGAATATAATGTTTGGATCTATATCAGGCCTAAAAATCCTATTGTATTATGACTAAGGCTAGCCCTGCCTAGTTCTCCAGTAAGACATTAACAAATATGAAAGATAAATTTTCTTTTCATTTGCCTCATTCTTCCATTAAGTACCATAGAAATCATATTTCAGTCAATACATCTGATCTTTTCAAATTCAATTATCTTCTTTTAGAGAGCCAAATAAAGGATGTTTTGAATAGATGGAACATTTGGTTTATTTTACATTTTGGGATAGATTCTATTTAAATGCAATTCCTTTACCAATTAAATTATGTTACTAGTTGTTTTGAGTTATTATTCTCTTTTTTTAAATAAAAAAAGAAAAACTAATATTCAAAGTGATATTCCAAGGCTTTATGACTTAGTTTAAAAGTAAAAACTTTTTCATAAAATAAAATAAAAAACTTTTTCAATATATCGAGCCTGTTACAAACTAATTCTTACATTTCACTCATTAATTAGTATCTCCTTTCACATCGTTGGAGATACACTGTGGAAAATAATCACAGAACGATTCATTTATTCAAAAAATATTTATTCAATGCCCACTTTGTGCCAGCCCTGCTTTCAAAGTTGGAGGCATAGAAGTAAACAGAAACAAAGTCCCTTTTCAAAAAGTTTACCACTTATAGGAAAGAAATGATCGAGAAACATGGGAAGAAGGAAACCCAACATACGAGAGAGGGTCTGAGAGGAGCTAACTTAGATTGAGTGAACAGAGGTCTACGGAGGAACTGAAATCTCAATCATAGAAGTAGCTTCCTTGGTCTGCTTGGGCTACCAGAACAAAGTACCACACATTAGGTGACTTAAACAACAAAAATTAATTGTCTCACAGTTCTAGAAGATAGAAATCTGAAATTAAGGTGTCGACAGGATTGGTTTCTTCTGAGAGCTGTAAGGGAGAATCTGTTCCATGCCTCTCCCCTACCTTCTGGAAGTTTGCTGGCAATCTTTGGTTTATAGATACATCACCCCAATCTCTGCCTTCACCTGCTCATGGTGTTCTCCCTGTGTACGTGTCTGTCTCTGTGTCCAGATTTTCCCTGCTGTTACATTGATCTTGGACTTCTAGCCTCCAGAACTGTAAGACAATAAATTTACGTTAAGCCAACCAGTTTGTGGCATTTCGCTATGGCAGCCCTAGCAAACTAATACATGAAATAAAACTCAATGTTTTACAATAATTTGTCTTTTTAATTTCTGGTTTAGGGATCTCTAATGAAAACTTTAAATAAATTGTAATACCAGAAATATCTAAAAGTTACTACCTAGAAGCCATTTCTCAGGAAAGTAAATAAAAAATTCTTTTGAAGAAATTCCCTATTTGGGGTTCTTCAAATCAATGACTACTTGGTTTTGTACTGATAGACAGTAAGATCATCTATTTTCTTTTCAAATTTCATTCATATATTTTTATATCAGCATAGATACATTCTAATTGCATATGTTATAGTTAGAATAAGTTAGTGAGATCATTAGATTTCATTTATTTGACAATAGCAATTTGGTTATTGAATAAAGTTGTTATTCTTTATCTGAGGCTTTTTATACTAAATCGACATATCCGGTTGACCAGATAAAACTCATGGACAAATTTTAATCCCTTGTTGCCAAAACGGTAGTAAAAGAAATCACCACTACCACTTGTCAATGCAAAAGCCAGATTCTCTTCCTTGTCTCTCTACCCACCCCTAAATATCTCCACAGAAGAATTAAGAGTTTCCTACATGCTATTTTCCACGGAGATGATTCCAGCTTGAATGCAAGGTAGAAATGTGACCCCCCCTTTAGACTGTAATGAGGAGGTCCTGCGTCTGATCCACAAATAACAAAGTGATTGTTCTTTCCAACAATCTATGAGATACTGAGTCAGTCAAGACAGAGATTTCTCTCTGAGAGTGCCCCTAGGGTTCTCAAAGGACAGGCGAAAAACTGACAACAGCAAAAAAATGCTCCAGAGAGTTTCCGTTTTAAACGATTGGATCAATATGTCTGTCATCTGACTTATTCTAAAATATGAGAGCTCATAAATCTTAGGTAACATAATTACCCTCTTATACAGCTCCACTGCCTCAAAGTGGCCGTCATTCAATTGTCTTGAGGTTAGAACATCAGTATCCACGAATGGAAGGAGTAGATTTTTCTCTCAATTTCTAACTAAAATCGTTTTGTCTTTTTCTGCTCTCTGTGACAAAGGCAGTACAGTTCTTTTGAGATGAACAGTAGAAGACAGTGCAACAAATTAATACAAATGAAGTCATTCCTGAGTGACTCCATCTGCTTTAGAAATAAGACTCGGACAATAATGTGGCCAAGATCCAGATAATTAGGCCTGACTCCAAATGAAGGCACACAGGTAACTTATAGCTTCATTAACTCTCTTCAAGAAGGCAGACATCCAAAAACTAACCTTAATAGAGGCAGCATATGATCCATTGACAATCTGTTTGATATTAAAAAATGAACTTTGTTTTTGCAACATTGCATGAACAGTAGGCAAATAACATACGCAACTCAAAATACCATGGACCAAGCCATGGTTTAGCATCCTAGATGCCAGTCTCAAAATTTGAAGAACAAAGCCCTTAATTTTTGTTTACAGAATTTAATCAAAAGGTATTAATAATCTAGCAACTAAGAAAGGCACATAAGGTGTCTGCAAGTGCCTTCTCTCTGTAATCAACAGGAAGATTATTAGGCAATAACAAATGCTATTCATCTTCATAATAGCTAAATGACAGCCTGTTTAAAAATAACAAATGACTACTCCTCATTGACTATTACAGGGTGAACCTGACCTTCACGTATTTTAAGCAAACAAGTCCTCTTTTCAAAGACTTCAGGAGTCCTTTAATTGATAATGATGAGATGTTTTATCTTTACCAAGGGATGCTAAACCTTTTGAGATACTGTTTAAATTGAGATAATTTTATCCAGCCCTCTGAGTTAGCAGGGACCCTGAATGTTTTCCCAGTGATTTTTGTTCATAAACAACGTATTAGTGAATCTGAAATGTAATCAGTTAACTGTACTGTATACAGAAACTTTATTGTTTGTCCTTTCCCTTTTGTCCTTCCTGATTTTTCTATTGTGGAACAGTGGGTTTCAAGTCACAGGCCAAAAAAATAAATAGAAGATCTTTAAACTGGATTTTTAAAGATTATCCTTGTTTACTTTGAAGTATATAAGAGATAAGCATTGCATATCTCTCACTACTACAGATATCAGGGCTTCAGTTGAAAACTCTCTATGGCTTCTAAACAGTTTTGACAATCATAGCGAGCATAACTTACAAATGCTTCTTATGGTACTTTAAGTTTTCAGCTTCCCACATTTCCCAGCCAGGACTTTTGGTAACATGATGAATTGCTCCCATGTGACATAGCACTTGTGACAAGCAGAGACCAGTTAGAGGACCCCTCAAGGACACCTGTTAACCTTCTTGACACATAACCCAGTAAGCAAAGACACTACTGCAACTGCTCCCCTTGTTTTAATATCATGAGCCTCATGTGACTGTAAACAAACCACAGTATTTGGGGCCTTATTCATCTACCAGAGCCCTCCTGTGGTAAGCAGAATAATACCCCACCCAAAGATGTCCACATCCTAATCCTTGAATCCTGTGACTACGTTACCACAATAGCAAAAGAGACTTTCAGACATGATTAGATTAAGGATCCTGAGATGGGAGGAGGTTGGGGTGATGCACTTTGGAGATGGAGGAAGGGGCCATGAGCCAAGGAGTGCAGGCAGCTTCTAGAAACTGGACAAAGCAAGGAAACAGATCCTCCTCTGTGGCCTCCAAAAGAAACACAGCCCTGCTGACACTTGATTTTAAGATTATTGAAACTTCGAGTTTGGATTTCTCCAGCAATGGAAGATAATAAATTTGTGTTGCTTTAGGCCACTAAGTTTATGGTAATTTGTTGCAGCAGCAATTGGAAAGTAATACACCTACAGATGTCTTTGGCTCAGATCTAGCCAGTGGCTGGTGCTTCTCGTGGTAAGGCATTTTGCTACCTTCTCTCCGCGACAAAAGCATTGCCATATGTATAGGTAAGGCAATGGCAGAATTCCATGATGATTTTTTTAAGCCAAAAATTAAGCTAGTGTTTTTTCTATCTCAGACATATGTTGAAGTATCACCAAAGTTTGATCAAACTTTCCTTTGGCTGTGGGAGCCACTTTAACATTTATTATAAGAAAGAAGTAAGTATTTTTTCCAAACGTAGGCAAGATACTTTATATGTTAAGCCTGAATTTCTTCTCTTGTAAACTGACAGTTCAACCAAATGGTTTCCAAATTTATTCCTAGTTCTGAAATGCTAAGTTTCTAGCCTACATCAAAGTCTTCTGCTAATTTCGACATTGTACAGATGTATTTCACTTTTACTTCACAAGGAGGTAAGTTTTTCTTTGTGCTTTATTTGATGATAACCCTGATTATTTCACCTCAGGTCCCATTTCCTCCAAAGGGAGATTTTAGCTGGAAATCAGCAAAGGTTATTTATCATCGACTTGCCTTTTCTCGGGGACTGAGTACACACATTGATTTTGTAACACGGTTATCAAATTATCTTCATAAATCAGCTAATGGCCAAACAATGTCACAAAAAAAGTAAAAGATATCTTGGTTTTCCAAGGAAGTAGTGTGCCTTTATTTCCAAAAAGCTATATGATGTACACCAACCGCAGTAACTAAAAGCATCTTTAAAAGTCCTCGTCCTGAACTCTCAAGACAAATTGGGAGACTATCACCGTCAAGTCTGTGACTTTTCTAAATGAATTTATCTAAAGTAGCATGTCAGCAGGGAGATAGGGAAGGAGTTGTTTTCTGATAAAGCTTTAGGCACATAGTTTAAGTTAACGAGACATGGCAAGAGCAGGTGGGTAATTCGATGTTCACACAGTGTAATGGGCCAAAGGCTAATTACTATTCACTGTAAAATGAACATAAAAGTTGCAATTACGCTTTCATCTTAGTGGATGTGATGTATTAAAAGCTATCAGCTTCACCTTCTGTAATAACAGCTTTTGTCTGTTTGTACCAGGATATGTGAAAATAAGATGGGTGTGGAAAGGGAGAACTCTGCGACTTTATACAAGAATAAACGTTGTCTTCTCACTGTCCCCACTTCTGTGCTCAAGTCACAAAGGGGAGATGACGCCCTGTGTCTTAGAGACATTTGTAAGTATGATGCTTTTCTTCCCTGGCTATGAAAGGCTGCCAAATTAACTGTTCACATAAGGATTTTTCCCTTGCCAACTCCTCATGTCATCTGTGAACCACAGATAAATACAGTGTTCACAAGGTGAAAGTCTCAACCACAGAGTTCAAATTGTCGGAGTTAAGAGACACATTTGAGTAATGCAGGCTGGCTGAGCTGAGCATCCACCATCTTCATCTTTGCCAAAGGCATGCAACAAACAGTGGATGCCTTAATCAATCTTCTTGTTACATAACTAATGAAAACTGTGAAAAGTACACATGGAAGATGAACAAAGGAAAGATAAGGAGTAAGGTGCAGGGATGCCAGTATCCAACTCCGGGAAAGGAAAATCAACTTTGACCATGTCTGCCAAGATCCTACCCCTTGAATGGAGACTTCTAAGATATGGCTCTTTAGTGAGTTTCTAACCATCCATGAAAGAACTATTCTATGCAGCCTGAATCCTGATTTCATTCTTTACTCTGTCTTGCCTTGCTCTATAATTAACCCTCTGGTCTTCACCGACACTGATTTACAGATAATCTCCTCTTCCATCCCCCAGCACCACTGAGAGGGACCAGCCAGCTCTTTGCCAACTCTAGCTTGACCTCATGCTTCCGCTTAAGAGCTGCCTCTTGAGTGGCCCTGGAAGGTATAGCCTGGCAGTTCCAGGACCTTTCCAAGCACTGACAGGTCAGGTACTCAGCAGATAAAGACAGCTGCACATGAGATGCCAACTCATCTATGATTTGGGAAATGTAATGTATTACAGTGATAGAACAGCAGGCCGTCTATATACATAGTGCAATGCCTTGCATTTAGCCAAGCTGGAATTCTCCAAACATGGTGAAGATAATTTTACAGAAAAAAAAAATCTTATATTTGGTATTAAAAGACGTCCGTTTAGAACAAGGATTGTGCCCACATTATTTCTATCTTTGCTTCAATCCACACTTCTCAGGGACTCCACCTTGATTGCCAAATTTTAAAAGAAAAGTCCCATTGACATTTACTGGTGCAGTTTAACATTTCTTACACTCAAGAGCTTGCAAGGATTTCAGGATAGTTCCTTAAAACACTTATTTTGGTTTAAAACATCAGCTCCTAGAAATAACATGGCACACCACTGAGTTTTGATCTGTGCCGGGAAAATATCAGTGCCAATGATATCTGACCCCCTGGATCTGTTGTTTGAGTTCTGCCCACCAGGCCTCCTTGCCAAGAGATGTCCCAAATAGCTCTCGCAGCTGCCAATGTGTCTGAGCCCTCGGTCCATTCTCATAATGGATAAAGTTGGGAAATGTAATGATTCTAGAAGCTTCTCAGAGATACACCTGAACCCCGCTATTCTCATTTTGGCACATGCCAGACCAGTTGAAAGGGTTATAAATACACTGGCAGTACAAATTACATCCCGATGTTCTAATGCATTCTACTCTGTGGGTGTTGCAATTCAATATTGATTTTATTTAGAGCAAAAAGAATTATTTGATGACAAAATTTAAATTTATACTACATAAAAATTCAATTTTTTAGGAAAGCTTTACTTTCAGATATATTACAACAATGAAACTGCAGCTACCAACCTCCTTAACTCCTTCATTGCAATGATCGGAATCTCAAATGCAGTTCATGACGGCTTTCCATTCTTTAAACAATAATTTTCCCCATCAAGATAAAGCTGGAGACCACCCAGTATCTCCTGACTTCCCTGGGCTAAATATGTTGCATGGTTTTTCTTTAATCTGACTGCTTTAAAATTTGTCTGAAATAGGCTTTCCTGCATTTGTGTTCCCATCATTCTTAGCTAGCATCCTGATTTTATGTACCCCTGTCTGCTCAAGGAGATTACTGAGGTTACTGATGTGTTTTTAATGTAAATATTCTCCCTTTGTCATGAAAAGGAAAAATTACAAAGATGTCAAGTAATATTGAATGTAAATAAGCCTTTCTCACCTCCACTAATGCTGAATTTCTGTCGCTTAGTAAATAAACTGGTATCAGAGTAGGATTAATGTCAACGATCCACTGAAGGTTGCTAGTTTGAGGCAAGACAATATAGCAAAGACTAAAAAATACTAATGACTCTTCTGGGTGTTGGTATTGCTTACTTTCCATGAGGATTCACAGATCTAAATTCTATCTTGCTGGTATTAACATGGCTGTAGAGCTATTATAGTACAAACGCTGGGAACTTAAAAAAACAAAAACTATCTGGTGATTGGGCAGATGGCCCAGGTGTTAGCAGTAACGCTATGCTTCATATTTTCAGTTTATTCTCAAAAGTTTAAAGGCACTGAAGGGCACATCATTCATTCTGAGCCATCAGTCTGGCCTCCAACTAAAAGATAGTGAGGGACAAATAGGCATTCGTGTAAAAAGACACAGGTGAGTCAGAAGTAAAGGCAGGGGGAAATGTGTTCTAAACCAAGGGTCAGCAATGTGTCAGAGACTGTTGCACGTGGCTTGCAAAAGCAAAATAGTTAATACCTGGACCCTCCTGAGCCCTGCTCTAAACACTCAAACTCAAATGTGGAAATCCATTTATGTATGACCTTGGGGTACTTAACAGGGTTGCAGAGAACTGAGGATATTTCTGCAGAATCCAAGCAAGCCTACTAACCAGGTATGCATATGTCTGTGTGTGTGTGTGTGTGTGTGTGTGTGCGCGCGCGTTAGTGAGGAACCCCAAAAGCGGATATTGAGATGCAAGTTTGTGTGCAAGTGATTTTTAAGGAATGCTCCCACAAAACGCCAGTAAGGAAGAGAGTGAGGAGACAGGACAGAACAGAGAAAGAAGCAAAGCAAATGTAAGATTTCAGACCAAGGCCCAGCCTCAGCCTGATCCTGCAGGGGCCTCAGAGTTGGTCCCACCTGTGGAAGCAAGGAAATGGTCTTCCACACTCATACACCAATCATTGGTTGCAAGAAGAGAGGAGGGATATAAACTTTTGCTTTCTGTTTTCTGGGTGTACAGACTAAGCAGCCCCCTTACACCAAGGGCAGGGGTCTGAAGAAAGTCACAGGTGTGAGTCACCCAACACAAAACACATGGATGTTGGATAATGGACACAGGAGCCCACAAAAGCTTGAGAGGGCACAGGGGGATCTGGATGGAGCACAGGCAAGTCTGATACCTGGTGTGCGTGCACCAGCACACACAGGGGACGTGGCAGACAGGATTCGGTGCTGAGTGGCAAAAGATTACCTCAAATATCAAACTCATCTAGCAGCCTCTGCTCCACCTTGCCACAGTGAAATGCCTCTGTTCCCAGCATGAAGCAACATGATTGTAGTAATCATGGTTAACATTTATTGAGCACTGTCAAGATGTACTGAGCTCTTTGGATACATCATTTTACTTAATCCTCATAACAACCCTGCAAAGTTGGTGTTATTCTCCCTTTTTTAGGGATGAGGAACAGAGGGCTCAACGGGCTTAGAAAGGCTAAATGATCCAAAAGCTAAGTGACTCAAAGATACTCGAAAAGAGAGTAGGGGAGATGAAATTTGGACCCAACTCAGTACTAATCTAAAGCCCTTAGTTTTCCCATTTGCCTACCTCTTGAGCGCTAGACCTGGAGGATATGCCATTCTCTAGAACATGCTGAAAACAAAACTCAACGAGTAAGCACCTTTGTGACCTGGTACGTGTGAAAATCTCAGAGACTGAGAGGACAGAGAGAGAGCGGGAGAACCTATGCAGGCTGACCAGCCAGGAATGGTAAGAGATTTCATGTCTAGCTGCCTTAGGCATACGTGGCTTCTCTGTATCAATCTAATTGCTGATCTAGAGTTGGAAATTAAAGTTGGTAATTTCTGATATCAAGTGCAATGAACTAGATCCAGATATATTTTTGAATATAAATATGTGTACCAATTCAGTGTGATTTTTTTTTTTTCAGAAATTCCAAAATGAGTAGGAGGAAGAACAATTTGGTGTGCTGGCCAAGTTCTATTCTGGGGTAATTAAAATCTGCCTACTTAAAATTCTTTTTGTAAATTTCAGTAGCTACAGGCTTCTTCCTCACTTCCTGCTCTAAAGGGCCATAGAATGGTGCCATTGTTATCTGACCACTCTATGACTGCCAGGTGACACTCTGTAGCAAATGTGGGGTAGCTATATATAAATCCTAATGTAAATTAGATAAACCACTAACACTGATCTACTACATAAAAATATGTCCAGTTAACAGGTCCATGTTGGCTTTGATTCCAGAGTCTTAAAACAGTATATTTCTAATGTTATTATACAGTCAAATGCTGAATAACAATGTTTTGGTCAATGATAGATCACATATACAATTGTGGTCCCATAAGATTATAATGAAGCTTAAAATTTTCTTTTGCCTAGTGACATCATAGCCATCATAATGCCATAGCATAATTACTTTCTTTAATAGATTTAGTGTAGCCTAAGTGTACAGGGTCTCTAAAGCCCACAGTAGTACACAAGAATTTCCTAGACCTTCACATTCACTCACCACTCACTGACTCACCCAGAGCAACTTCCAGTCCTAAAATCTCCATTAATTCATGGTAAATGCCCTAAGTAGCTGTACCACTTTTTATCATTTATACCATATTTTTACTGTACACTTTCTATGTTTAAATAAGCTCAGATACACAAATACTTACTATTGTGTTACAATTGCCTACAGTATTCAGTACAGTAACATGCTGCACAAGTTTGTAGCCTAGGAGCAACAGGCTGTACCATATAGCCTAGGTGTGCAGTAGGTTACATCTTCTAGATTTGTGTAAATGCACACCATGATGTTCCCACAATGACGAAATCACCTACCGAAAGCATTTCTCAGAACCTATCCCTGACATTAAGTGACACATGACTGTATTTGAATCTCAAGTAAATTCATACTAAATTAATATACATGATTGATTGAGAGTGCATCTCATTTTCTAGATAAATAGCAACTTGTCACAGAAAGGGCAATCTCGTGCTACTTTTTTTTCTTCCTGAATCATTCCAGTGTGGCCATAAGATGTATATTCAGAATAAGAGCTTATAACTCATTTCTTTCTAAGGATTTTAAAATACTTTGCATACATTAATGGTTGACTCTGATAATGCTCTTAATAAGACAAGCAGTGGAAAAGGAAATTAAAAAGGCAATGAGGAAGGAGGTTCAGTGGATGAGTGGTGAACAAAATGAATGGAGAGAGAGAGAAAGAGAGAGAGAGAGAGAGAGAGAACGTGCAAACTACCACATGGTCCATAAATGAAGATGAAGAGAAAAACATGCCACCAGATGGCAAGTGGGACAACAGCCGCTTACAGCCGTTAAAAGCAAAAGAGTTCACTATAATTTCTGATATTGCATTTCTGTCTAAATATGGTGATAAAGCTTCTTTCGACTGGCTTTAGCTTTTGTGATGCAGCAAGGAAACCCGTTTGGCAGAAGGAGAACCCATAGAAGAAACAGAAGGCAAGATCCCACAGGGACTCAACGGGTCTGCGGAAACACAGAAATCAAACAAAGGCAATAGATTTAAAATGCTACAGAAGAGGATCTTGCATTCTAGAATGGAAATTTACAAAACCTTCACGATAGAAACCAGACTTTGCTTCCACTAATTCAAGTTATTCCGCATTTTAGCAACAAGCTCAATTCAAGCAACACTAACTCTCAGATGTGACTCGCAAGAAAACGAGCTGGTGAGTACAATGTGCCCTGCTCCAGGGACAGATGCACTGAAGGCCTTGACTGTACCACCGTGCAATATAGCAACGTAGCAAAACTGCACTTATATCCCATAAATATATAAAAATAAGAAATGCTAAAAGTAAAAATAAAAATAAATTTTAAAAAAATTCATAGAAAAGAAAAACAGCCTATTGCTCTTCTGGGCTCCTATGACTTTCAGCCATATGACCAAGCCCATTATGTTTTGGCAACTTTGATGTTTGAAAATCTAAGTACACTTAAAATCAAAATAGAGTACTCTAACCTGGATTTAGATAAACATTAAGAGCAAAAGGGAAGTAAGTGTACAAATCAAAGGACATCAAATTTAAAAATAGCATTAAAAATGCAGTAGGCTAGAAAACATCTTTAAACATCTCATTTTATTCATATTTTCAGTTTTGCACTTTAGAGAGATTAATATTTTTATGAAAAATACTACTATCCAATTATAGGAAATCCAAAGTGTTTAAAAAATAGGAAGGTTGAATAGAGGACTTCTGGTTGAAAAATATGCAGCTTTTTATTTGAAAATGCTCAGTAATGTCTTGGTTGATTGAAATTGCTAATCAAGGTAAAAGATGTATGATTCAAGCAATTACAGAGCAAATATAGTTTCTTATTTTCAAGACACCAGTGGATGCCTAAACAGGATTTTAATAAGCCTTTTGAAATAACTTCACACCTTAGATGTTTTCAATTATTTACTAATGCTTCTTTCTTCCTTCTTTCTTTCTTTTCTTTTCTTTTTTCCTTTATCCTTCATACATAACTAGCTAGCTATACCTATAACAGTATGTTCCAGATTTTCTCTTAGTCCAGGCACATGCTAAGTAATTGATAGGTATTTGGTACATGAATAAATGAATGGTGGATGAATGGATGATGGATGGATAGATAGATAACAGATGAATAAATAAGCAAATGAATGAGTGCTGTCTTAGGGCAGGTGTCATGGGGTATAGACTTTGAGATGGAGAATTGCGTCTAGGAGATTTGCTGGGAAGTGCTCTCACTCCTAAGGGAGTGAGAGAAATGAGATGGACTGAGGGAGGAGCTGAACAGTGATGCAGTCTTAATAGAAGTCTCCTCAGTAGTTCCAGAAGGAGCTCTGGAGCTGGGACGGGACAGCCCTTCAGAGCTGTCCCACATTGAGGCAAAAGGCCTGGGCTTTAAACCCTGCAACAACCAAGAGGGGAGGGAGCATAAAGTTGGACAAGGTAGGTCCTTCCGAGGAGGCTAAATCCCAGAGAAAGACTCAACTGAGACATTGGTGATCAACGCTCCTAGAAGCTGAGGAATGAGTGCCTTGGTCTTGAACAGGAAACAGGGTGGCACCCACAGCATCCCCTAGAGTACATTTACATGGAATTTAATCAGAGAGTTACCAGGGACTAAGGAAGACCCTAGGGTTAGCTGCATGCTCAGTTTTCCAGAAGCAACGAAGTCATAGATAAACCAAATGCCTGTCCCTTAAAAAGTATTCTTAAAATCTATCACTCTATGTCAGGAAACAAAGATCATAATCCAATCTGTGTACCTGAGGTCCAATGAATATAAAACAAATAACATTGTCACTCTCTACTTGACTTTGATAAAAGCTTGGCAATTTAAGGTTATATTTTTACCAAATGCCTGGACGAAGCAGTTTTGTGCTGGTGACTGAGGGCCGATGCACACAGTATAGACAAACTACAAAGGAGTAAAATAAAAGTTCATGGATGGACACCAGAGAATCTCACCAAGCCTCTCACCTGGATGGATGGACAAGGAAATACCTACAGGCAAAACCAGAATTTTTCTTAAGAAACAATTTTGGGTCCATTCCACTTCTTGAGTGAATAATCAAACTCTGAAAATTCTGACCATGGCCAGTTGGTTTTAGCCTGAAAGGAAAATGCATCTTCTAACCCTGTATAATGGTGGAGTCAATAAGGAAAGCACAAATTAGACTCACATTATTAGCTTTCCTCCCTACATCATTGGTTGCCATTGACGATTTGAAGACATGGCTCATCAGTGTTTCCAGATTCTAAAGATTATATACCATTGATAAAGCAAGCACCCTCGCTGTGAATTATTTAAACCATATATGTGTGGTTTTCTAGTCATCAGGAAACGTCATTGCAATTTTTAAAAAGAACTTTGTAAATCTTTGTAGTTGTAAGAAATCAAACAATAGTAAAAATCCACCAATGGCCTTGTGCCTTGTTACAGCTCTCTTTAACACTGAGGTTCAGATGGATACTCAGAAACTACCACAGGCTCAAAGTAAGAATCTGCATGTTTAGCTTCCAGAGATGACTCTGATTGGAACCCGAGGTTTAGTTCACTCCAGGCTACATGAAGCTGTGCCTCTCCGAGACGGAAAATAGATACTTTACAATTTGTATTGCTGAAGAAAGTCAAACCCACCCTGTACCTCCCAAAGGAATCAACACAATTAAAAGGCGCACGAGGTTGGGGAAGGAGGAGCAGAAAGTTAAACTCCACAAATCCATGTGATGGGTTAGACCTTGTACCAATCACTTTATTGTAACTATTCCTACAGACACCGCTATCAATGCAAGTTGGTCCTAATACAAAAGCCTATCAGCACCTGAAAGACAATCCATCATTCAGTATTTGTGAGCAGATTAATTCAGCCCAGATATGAGCCTGCATGAATTATACCTAAAGTTCTCATTAGAAATCTTTTTCACAGGGAGTAACGTCTCACCGTATATAACTTTGTGGGAAAATGAAAGTACATGGAGTCATTAATACTTGGTATGCAAAGCCGGCCCTAAGCTACTGTCATGAAAGGGTGATTTGTGAGGTGACACTTCTTCTCCTTGCACTTCAATTTCTCCTAATTACTACAAATTCCACAGGAGCCTAAAATGACTTGAGTCTAGATTTTTAGTCCAACATTAGTATGACCTATTCATCAACCAGTTACCGCAATTATTATATGTGGGAAAATATTATCCCTAAATGGTTTCCATGTTCCTAGTGTTATCTGAGTGATAAATCCAATATCTAAATTCTTCCCTTTTCAAGTGTTATTTGCTCGGCATAATATTCAAATGTGGAAATGACGCCACTGCAGAGATAAACAAAGTCATAATCAGGATATGTTTTCATGAAAACTAATTTCAATACCAGAACTTTATGTGAAAATCTAAAATATGATGAAGCATTTACTTTTAAAGTCACTAAAAAATGAAATTAATAAAATAAACTTAATAACTGCCAATAATTTTACTTAAATTTTTAGGCCATCAGGAATTCTCTTTGCTTTGTTAAATTGCCTATTTTATAATATTTGACATTCAAATAAAGATAGATAATTCACATTGGACTACAATAAAATTCTTCTGAAAACGCTTTTGGAATCGAATATTACCTCAAATAAGTTATTGAAGATTAATGTTACTACTGAGAATTCTAAAAGAAATTACTGCCAAAGATCAAATTAGTGTAAATGTCTTTTATTCTTAAGATAGTCTATCTAGCCACATAACTTTCTTCTGTTTTAAAATGCAATAATAATCAAAGCTTGGTTGAGGTCCCTAGTTTCCCAAATTGATCTTCCGAAGAATGTTGTAAATGTTTAATATCACTGGCAATAGGGAGAGCAACCGATGGTATTATTTTTTATTAGCTCCCTTATGAAATAAGTCAAATATAAATGTTGCTGGTTTAACAATTCAATATATCCCTGAGCCTGTTGACCTTAAAATGTTTTTTCCTGGTAGACGGTGATCGTTTATTGCTTGTGTCTAACAGCCAAACTGCATAGTTGTCCAGTTATTTTCTTAATTTAGAAGCATTTAACTCACAAACAATGGAATTGTTTTTTGAAAGAATGATTGTAAGCTCCTAATTTCAGGAATGATTTCTCCACAAAAAGTACAGGTTAGTATTGTGGTCACAAGTGTGGATTAAGGACCCAGACTTCTTCAATTTGAATCCCATCTTGACCATTAATAGGCTGTTACCTTTAAAAAGTTATGTTTGACCTCTCTTAGCCTCAGTTTTCTCATCTGTAACATGGGATAATACAACCTGCTCTATAAAGTCATGAGGGTTAAATGAGTTAATACACTTAATGCTTTTTAGCATACCTTGTGATCAAGAGCAATTTTACATGCTCTTTTAGATACAAAAAAAATTATACTTTAATACATCTGACTTGAAAACTTATAATAGAAACTGCTTTGTATATAAAATGATTGACTTTATTTTAAATGTATACAATATTATTGCCCAATATTCAGTGGGACCCAAGAATGACTCAATTCTGAATCTGCTTCAAGGCTGTTTTGGGCCCCAGTAACCAGGATCATGCCCAGTAATTATGTGTAAGATTCAGTCTTGCGCCCCAGTTTTAGTAGCTAAGTCTCTGTCTTGTTCTTCTCCGTCTGAGTCCTTCATTTTGGTCCAGAACATCCTCTGTCCCCTCAAGCCTTCTGCAGAGGACAGCCTTATTGATGATCTGTCCTTCGAGTTCATTTTTAACTCCTTCATGACACTCTCAGTTTATATCTTTGGCATGAATCTGTGGCTTCGATCATCAAACGTTCATTGAGTATTTATTATGTTAAAGGAACTGGCTTAGACTTGGGGCTATGGAAAGCAAGCAGCAGACACATGCAGTCAGACTTTCTTCCTGTAGGGCATTGCTGTCCTAACTAGATACCTATTGGCCACTGCCTCTAGCTGTTTCTACTTGGACTGGTTGTCTGGAGTTCCTTGCAATGCTCACTTCTACAACCTGCCTTAATCAATCTGCCAACCAGACCTGCTACAATTCCTTTAAGAAGCCAAAGTCCCTTTTGATGTCCAAGAAGATCAGCCACAAACTTCATGAGAAGTCAGTGTACATGAAAGGACAAGTGTGGCCTTCAACTTGGCATCTAGGGTACTCAGACTTCCAGGGAGTCGGGACCAGGGCATCGCCTGTTTAAACATGAATATAATCTGCTCACCAGCCCACTTGCACCAAAACACTTTCAGCCTCCACATGCACCCACTGATCCTCCTCTGCTAAGCAGAACTAGATCCAGAGCACTGCTCATGGCGGTGCCTTCACCCATTTGCCTTCGCCTGAATCCCACACCCAATGCCAACACCTGGATGCAAAGGCCACCATCACAGTCCAGGACAGTGTGTACCCACAAAGACGTGCCTGATGAAGCCGGTGACCTGTGTCCTGAACCCAACTCTACAGAGACACAGAGATTCAGAAGAAGCGGTCCAGGTAACGCACCCATCTCGCTGCAGTCACTCTGAGGAATGAGGCTTTCCTTTAGAGAGCCCTTACTCCCCAAGGCACACACAGATCCAGCAGAGAAAGGCCGTGTATCCCTCTGGGAGTGAGCGCGTGACAGGAGGAGCAGCATGTGGGAAACCAGCTTTTGCTGGAGACACACTAAGGTGCAGGGCCTGGTAATGGATGTGATTCAGATCTAACCTCTCAACCCTCAAAGAGGCTTTGAATTTGGAAAGTTGAGCCCCATGCATTAATGAGGAAATAGACCCAGAGGAGTAAGCAGTTTGGTACGCCACACAGATCCTGAGTAGCACCCCAGGGACTCTCTCGGTCACAGAGCCTCTGTGAAGCGACATTTGTGAAAAGGAGCCCGTGATTAACTCCAGGTGCTAAAGCCAGAGCGACCTTTGATAGCTGCATTAAAAACAACAACAACTGGGAGATTCTGGGCAACAGAGACATTCCAGGGTCATTATCAGCTTCCACCTGAGCCTACCAGTGGTCATGGCACAAATGGGTCCTATCCGGCCAGAAGGACCAGTTTCCCAGTGAGTGCACGCAAGTCTTAGAACCATCTTCCTCTCTACCTCATGAGTAGCATTGGCTCTCAATTCACGTTCTGAAATGTAGTTTCTCTTCAACTTTATGTGTGCATTTATCAATTTAGCAATCAGCAGCTATGTCTTTAAACCATGAGAGCAGTTCTTGGGCTTAAGAGATGAGATGAACAAGACTGGATCCCTATTCCCAAAATGTTGACATTCCAGTAATGGAAACAAACAGTTGAATAGGTAAGTGCAGCATCACTTGAAAGGTGTTAAATAAGGTGTTATAAAACAGGTGTGAGCCGAGGGTTTTTGTGGGATCAAAGAAGAAGAAGGAGGGTTAGGTTCAGGAAGGTTTCCCTGAGAAGGCAACATCCAAACTATATGTGAAGAATGAGTGACATATGTGATCATTACTTTGGGTCTTTGGATGGAGTTTACAGTCCTGGTGATCACAGATAAATTCCAAACAAAGTGGGGAATTTTTCTTTATGAATGTTTACAACATACTTCTTATCTTGAGCTGAACGGAGCTACTAGTGTTTTTCTTCTGGCATTTTTCATGAGCACTCCATCCATTTTTATCCCAAATTTTGTAACGTACTTACCAAATGCTATAACTCTGGCTCAGGTAGAATTTGGAATATCAGCCTCAAAAGCCTACACAAATTTAATCTAGGCTCCAGCTTGGCGCACTGCTTCTTAACTCCAGAGCATATTTATCTCTATAGAGTCTCCAACTTAAAAAAAAATCTAGTTAGGACACTTTTAAGTAGCATGCTCAAAGCTAAATAAAAATAAAAAAATGTGTCTTTTATCTTGGTTTGAAACTTAAAAAGAGACTGGCAAATATTCCCTGGCTAAAAAATAAATATTCCAAGTATCAGGACAACAAATGCAAAGCTTTAACACTAAAACCTATCTGATTAATGCTAAGAGTCTTTAAGAGGTTCTTGGGGTGGCAGCTGTGGGGTATGTACTATCTGCAGGTCCTCGAGGTAGAAGCCAGACCTCAGAAGGCTCTCAAGACTGAGTGATAACATTTTCAAATCACCATGAAGCTTTCCTGGAAGCAAGGTAAATTCTTCCATGAAGAAAATATATGCAGATTTAGCCAGTTTCCAAATGGAAAGATGAGCTGCAGAGCTTTATATCGTTTGGAGGTTAAATTTGCCCAGTGGGAAGACCAGTTAAGGAGAATTACAGTAGTTTAAGCTTGAAAAAAGAAAAAAATAAGGAAGGCAATGAATCAATGCTCCTCGATTGAGAGCAGGACTTTTAGGCTTAATGTTACGGTACGTTATTTTTTCCCCCAGAGGAAAAGAAATATCTTAAATTATATTATTATTATGATTCACAAATAAGAATATGGCACTGAGTTATTTTAATCTGACACTGATGCTACCAGCAATTACGGCTTTCCATTGCAGCAGACAGGTGCTACTATAAGAGGGAAGAAAAAAGCAGGCATAAATAACATCAGCTTATCTGTATTTTGATTATTAAGTCTATTTTAAAAGGAACTAATAAGAAAAAAAATTAATCTAGTCAGTAAAGATCCTGATGTTTTGTCTAATTAAACACAATATGGATGCTATTTGATATAGATAGTTTACAGCATGTAATACAGACAGTCCTGACTTAACATTTTTCAACTTTACAATGGAGCAAAACCTGTCACAATTTCCACTCAATGTATGGCATTCAATAAATTACATGAGATATTCAACACTTCCTCATAAAATAGGCTTTGTGTTAGATGATTTTGTCTGACTGTAGGCTTATGTAAGCGTTATGAGCATTTTTAAGGTACACAAGGCTAAGCTATGATGTTTGGTAAGATAGGTGTATTAAATGCATTTTTTACTTATTTTCAACTTACAGTGTGTTTATCAGGGCATAACCTTACCATAAGTCAAGGAAAATCTGTATTCTTATTTCTAGATTAAGGATACCCTAGAACCAGCATAGTCTTGATTTTGTTGTGGTTGTTGTTACTGGAGTTTTATGGTTTTGGTTTTGTTTTTGTTTTTACCTGATGGCATATGGTTGGAGGGGAACAAAGAAAAAAATCACAAAAAAACTTGATTCCCTCACCAAGTTCAAAGTTAGTGTCTTCAGGGTCTGCTTGACCTTGGGGGCAAAGGTTCTTTCTAATGAAGCCAAAAATTTCTAGGTAAGGCCAAAGTCAGTTCAATTTTTATAATTTTTAGAACTGTTCTTGTTCCTTTGCTTAGCCTCCCAGTTTTCTTATTGTAATGCAAGGAACTAATTTTTACAGATATTGAAGACACTTAGGTAAAACCTAACTGAGTTCTTGTCTTAAAATCTATTCCACATGGATCAAGTAGGCTGGCTTTCAGGTTTTGTACAAAGTTAGTGTCAGAGGATACTCTGAGTATGTTTTATAACTAGCCTGTTCAAAGTCCAGAAACGTTAATATCCAAAACACTCACTGTGCCTTTGTAGAACATTTTTATCAATTCTCCAAAGAAATAAATGCTATCAGAGATCACAAGGGTGATTCATCCTCAATAATGTAAATGTGATCAATCTTTGAATCTATCTCAGTAACTGGAAGATTAAACATATATGGTTCATCGCTTTCCTTAGCACATTGGAGGTAATTTAAGGAAGAAAGATAATGGAGGTATTGCAGACTTTCTCCCGTCAGAGCGGAGAAAGACAAGAGAGCACTCAAAGTCAGTTTAGACGTGTTCGCTCGTCCTATCAATCACCACTGGCACTACAAAATAAAAGGATTATCTAGATACAAATATATCATCAAGAAGCATTGCCCAAACAACCCCCCGGCTTGCTGCATTCCCTGTGGATGAAATAAACCTCTTTAGAAAGGGAATGCAAAAAATTCCATTCCAAAAATAAGGTTTGACACTAAAATATCTATCCCTGATCTCAGATGTATTACATTCCAGTTCTGTTTGGCTATGAATCCCCAGTGTCAAGGCTGACACTAATAGACATAAAATGTTTATGAATAAATGAGTGAACCACTTATAGGCCAAGTGGGTCTAATTAACTGAGAGCAAACAACAGTTACACAGTTATAAAACAGCTAACAAAAGCCTGGGATGTTTTTATTTCCAGTTGTGAGTATATATATATACTCACTATATGTGTATACACTCACTATATATATATATATATATAGTGAGGACTATATTCTGTGGCTTTTGTTTATCGTTCAACGGTTCCAGTTCTTCATTTCTACTCCTGGAAAATGGGGCAAACACATGGTATCAGAGGCATCCATGACAAAACAGAAAAAAAAAAAGCAAAACATGTTCTGTTACCCTGTTACCTGCTAAAAACCATGCCAAGAAACCTGGGAAAGACCTTTTAGTGGACAGACAGCACAACTGAAGATGTTCGTGGATACTAAAATACTTAGTCCTAAAAGAATTTTATTAAAAAAAGGTTTAACTATTTTATTTATATGTATGTAGCATTTATGTATATATTATATCTAAATAAATATATGCAGTTAAGTATATATTGCCAAATATATAGTTATATTTACATATATAAATTTTTTTACATAATCCCTAAATATGAGGTCCCACAAAGAGCATATCAGATGTCTCTGGAGATAAGAAGCACAACAGGTCCACCCCTGGACGTACTATGCAGTTTCTTCCTCTGAGGTCTTGCCATTTCCTCACGGGTCTCTCAGGAAGCGAATCCACTCTTAGGACACACAGATGTCCACCACTTACCCACTTTGGGGAGATCTCTCCCTTCCTGTCTTACTACCCACCAAAGAACACCCCCCTTCATCCTCCTTCTCAAAGACAGGTGGCGCCATTTCTTCAAAGAGCTTTGGCTTCTAGAAAAATAAGAGCCCTTGGTTTCAAGCAGTTTCTGCCTTCTGTCCACCCACTTCAAGCTTGCCCTGTAGTAAGGAATTGCAAGGTCTTGATACCTGCCTGAAAAAGTAGGAGGAAAAATGTTGAGAGAAAAAAGCAAAAAAATATTTCAGTAGCATTCACAAGTTGTCTACGTCTGTTATCTCCAAAACAACACCCTCGCTCCTGTTCACCAAAATCATCCTTCCGTTCATTCATTCGTCCATTCCGCAAGCATTGATGAGGAGCTGCCTGTGTACTCCGCTCTGGGAAGCGTTCTGCGTACGGATGATGCCAACGTACTTCCTACTCTCCCGGAGTTTACTGTCTAGCGAGAGACAGAAACCAGTTAACAGGCAAACGGAAAACAGGCTAAAAGTGCTGCAATGGGAGATATGAGGGAACTCTCAGAGCCAGAGGGGGAACAGTAAAGCCCAGGCAGGGAGATGGGGCCAAAGAAGGTCTCCCAAAGGGAGTGACATGTAAGAAAAGCCTGAAGGAAGAGTAAGGGTCAGCCAGGAAAAGGGAGGTGGGAAAAGAGAGGAAGGCAGGGAGAGGAAATGAAGAAAGCAAGATTTCAGGCTTTCAAAACAACCTGTGCACGAGTTCAGAAGTGAAAGAAATAGCAGCCAAAGATCTAGAAATTAGTATAATAAGTCTGGAGAAGAGAAACCAGACTATGGGGCTGGAGAGACAAGCAGGTGTCAAATCTGGAAGAGTCCTCAGCCTGTTAAAGGGTGTGTGCTTCCTACGGAAGGCAATGGGAGCTCTAATGGGTGCTCAGCAAGAGAAGAACAGCACCCTATGGTGTGGAGATGTAGAGATGTGGAGATGTAGAATCAGGGTGTCCAGCATGGAGGCGGTTGCAGCTGTCCAGGTGAGAGATGACAAAGCATGAACTAGATAGTGTCAGCACAGATGTGGGGAAGGAGAGGGATTCGAGAGACATAGAAGAGAGATCTGACAGAACTAGGAGCCTGGATGTTTGGTTACAGGGAGAGAGGTCGGGATTAATCCCTCTATTTCATAAATATTTACCGAGTACCTTCCACATGCCACGCACTGTTTTAAGTGCCAAGAACACATGAACAACAAGAAGTCACACTTCCTCACTAAGGAAAATGTATCAAGAGAGTCACAAACTACACCTGTGGCCACAAATAAATTTTACAATTAAAGCTCACATCAAGAACTATGAAGGAAAACTAAAGAATATGGTAAGAGATCACAATGGGGAACTTGTTCAGACTAGAAGATTAAAGGAGACTTTTCAGAAAACGTAACCTTTAAGCTAATACCTGAAGGATTGAGCCAACTGATAAATGGAAATTAGAGTGTCCAAGGCAGAAGAAATAATGTGAAGAGAAGCAGCAGTATTGAGATGCCTTCAAAAGGAGTATCAATATACCTGGGGACAGGTGGGGTGTGGGCACCAAGGGAGGAGGTAGCCTGAGGGGTGGTTCCCAGCTCTCAGGCGTGAACAGCCACACAGCAGCCCCAGGTAATGGTGAGCTCTTTCAGCACCGTCCCCTTCTTGATGGCAAACTGCCAAGTGCCAGTTTTCAAGCAATTCTTCTGCTTGAGGCCATTCCCTGACTGGGGCTGTAGCTGGTTTTCAGATGGGCTGGCCAGACTAAGGGTCAGGAAAAAAATAGGCACAAGACCTTTTTGTTTTCACACAGGGAATCCATCCCTCTTCCTTTCAGCTTTTCTCTTGAGTATGACCATGTCACCTTCCTTGAGTCTGTAAGAGCACAAGGACCAATGCCTTCAGCCGAGCTCTGGGCACTGCTCAGCCCTGGTTGGGAATGATTCCGATTAATTGGCAATGGCCAATAAGGTACTAGTCCTTTTGGATAACCGATTTGGACTTCAAAGGGAGAATTCTATGCCTTAACCTGATTTTCACACATTTTAAACAGTAGAATTCTTTTATCAAACTTAAAAACTTACTTATTCTTATTATACAAAAAAGCTCTGCCTAGAGACTGGATGAAAAAGGAGAGATTCTGGTGGGAAGGGAAGCTTGGGCAGAGGGTCCTAAGTGTCCCGCGCTCTGCTCCTTGCCTCCTCCCTCTGCAGAGTTATCCCTGTGGAGCTTGGAAGTTTTACCTCAATTCAAGGTTAAGTTGAGGGAAAATAGCAGAAAAGTCTGGGATCGGGTAACAAACAGACCTTCTCCAATCATAACGTGGAAGCCAGGGAAGAATAAAAGGGAAGTAAACTCAACAATTCTTATGACCCTTTTCTCGTGAAAATAACGTTTTAAATGTGTGTTATATTGCAATGTGCTAAATGACACACAGAACAGGCAGCCCATCAGTCAGGGTCTTGGCGGGAAGCAGACGGGGCTCTCAGATTGGGTAATTTGAAGAGAGTTTAATAAATGCACACACAGGTGTGAGAGGCCACAGGGACAATAGCTGGGGCGATTGTCAATATGGACTTACTGTCAACCCCAGGAGAGGAGGCTTGAGTTATCATCCTGGGCCCCAACCTGGGGCGAGGGGCCCAGACCAGAACAGGGTCTTTACATCAGGGAGCAGCCAGCATGGGGAGGCCCCTCAGGGACAAGCTAAGGAAAATGCCCCAACCTCCCTCAGATTTTACCCTGACCTCCTGTGGCCAGAAACCAGAGAACAAGGGAACCTGCTGAGATAGATCCTCAGAGCTGTGCGAGGAAGGGCAGAAACTGAATCCAGAGCAGCAAACAGGAAATACACAGCACAGGTAGTTAATACGACTCCTAGGCGCAGGAGTATTTTAATGTAATTTTAATGTCTGGATTATAGTAAAATATAAGATCACTTAGCGTACAGCATTCTATAAGGAAGCAATTCATATGGTGTTAAGTTCAGGGAAGTGATGTAAGCTCATAAACCCTAAAAATAATACCTGTGACATTATGGGGCAATTATCTGGGTTTTTAAGTATTTCTCCCTGGGGTGTCTAGGAACCATTTGTTTGGCCTTTAGTTAAAGACCTTCTCGGGCAGACGATTGATTGTATGTGCCCTCAAAGGTGATCCTAAAGACAGTTCCCCAGCACAATTGCTACGAAGAAGCTTTTTCTTCAAGTGATTTGGTGAAACTATTTAAGTAACAGCAAACATGGCCAAATGCCTCCAAAACCCGCCCTCCAAATTTCAAAGGACTTAGCAGTTCAGCTGCTTTGTGAATGTCTGCATTAGCCACTGTCTTCAGGGACCGGCGCACGCACACGCGGGTAACTGGCGTGCTGACCGGGCACAGAGTGGGTGAATTAAAGCTCATCTTAGTTTTTCCTTCCCAGCCTTCCTTTGGATTTGCTGAATGGGGTGATCCTCAGCACCCTAGATGACAACTCCAGCAGGACCAAGATTCTTGGTTCAAGGAGAGAGCCGTGAGCTTCTGCTTTCTTACCTGCTCATTTTATCCCCACTCACTACCGCCGTTTTCCACCTTCCAGGGGTTGAGGTGGGAGGTGGGAGCAGCGAGGAAAGAGTAACGCAGAAAGAGCCTTCCAGGGGCCGAGCACTGCCCCCGCTGCTGCACGGGACGCGACGTTGAGCTCTCTGTCTTGTGGAGGAAGAGTACTAGGCTGACTACTCCTCCTCCCAAGGAGCTTTCGGGGATTCTTGAGAGAGTCGCAGCTAGGCCCCTCTGACCCAGGCTCCCTTGTCCTGGTGTCTGGCCCAGGGCACTAAGAGCCTCTTGCTGGAGTCCCTGTTTCATAGTGGCCCTGGCCAGGGTCTACTGAGGCGTCATGAAGGCCACTTTGCTCCCTGAAGGACCAAGATGGACTCTTTCGAGAACCAGGTCTCTCCTCCCTCTCTCCTCCCCCATGCTATCCCCTCCTCCCCCGCCCCAGCTCCACACACAGGCCAGGCTGCTTTAGCTTCACACATGTGAATCAGGCGCCAGACCCCAATGTCCCCAGCTCCAGGAAACTGGACTTTCCAAGTGGTCCCTCCCACTCTCCACCTGCAATAGGAGGCAGCACTGTCACCAGATCATAAAGGAAATTTCCAATGCGGTAGACACAGGAAGACTCTTCTCCACTCTCTCCACTCCTTAAGTCTCTCCCTTGTGAATTTTTGAGACATCGCACCAGTTCTCAGTCACTGACATTGAAATTTCTTCTTGTTTTAAATTTCACATCTATTCTATTTTGGTGTCTTGGACAAGATTTAAAAGTTAGCACTCTATTATATGTTCATTCATATGTACATCTATGTTCTATTTTATACCATGCTATGCTTTGATAGCTTTAGGGTTTAGACAGTTCAACTCTGGGACCCCTCTATGTGCTAAAATCACTGTCTCTATGTGCTAAAATCACTGTCTAGTGGAAGCTTTAATATAGTACGTAGGAACAGGTCTAAAACTTATCTACCTATTGATTTATCCTTTCATACCACAGGAATTTAAAGAGGGCTGTCAATATGCAATAACATATTTTTAATGGAAGAAATTAGGAAAAGCATTAACTGATTTCATATAATCCCCTGAGTTTGGGTTGCATTTTATTCAATGACTTGAAAGTAAATAATTAAATGGGTGATTATCCTATACCATTGGTTCTTTTACATGTGTAAGAATCACGTGGGGACCATTAAAATTGAGATTCCCGAGAATCCTTCCAAGCATCTACAGTTAATAAGGTGATTCTGATACATGGGTTCAAAAGAACACATTTGAGAAACTTCTGTTTATCCTGATGATATATGGGCTACAACACTCACAGGTACATTTGGGCATGACACAGGGATATTTACTTTCATGTACCTAAAAGAAGCCCTTTTACCTGCTTCAGTCAGTATCCTGACCACTTAATTAAGATTATTGATTAAGTTGAAATCATAAAAATAACCAAAAGATCTACACTTTTTAAATTGACATATAATATTTACTTATTCACCAATCTTTCTTTATGGGCTGTCTTTTCTTTGAGTGTAGTTCTTCCGATTAGGGTTCTAAATGACCATTCTTTCCTAAGCTCCATCCCTACTGCATTCCCTGTAACTCCCAGTTCTGAACCTAAACTGGAGTCAGAACCCAAACACAAAATGAATGCAAAACCCTCTGGACTTATTATTTCCTTCTAGTCTGTCATAGTTACATTGTACACACCTGGTTCTACAGCAGTAAGTTTTAGCTACTAACCTGAAGTATCTTCAAAACACTCAACTCAGTTTTCTTAAAAACAAGATCCCAAACCCCTATTTCTTTATTGGATTCACAGAGCATTGGTTAAGGTAGTTCCATTAGCTTAAATGATGACAATAGCAAGAGTAGCAGATACGAATAAGTTTGGGAAAGAAAATCACCAACCCTTGGTAAGATAGAACTCACTCATGGGAAGCAGAAGTACATACAGGGTTGAACCAGAGTAGGAGAAGGCAAAATTTTTCTTAAAGGGCCACATAGTAAATATTTTAAACTATCTCAACTCTGCCTTGTGGCATAGAAACAGCCCTAGGGTATAAGAAATGGATGTAGCAGTGTTCCAATAAAACTTTATTTACAAAAGCAAGCAGCTAGCCCATGAATGGGAGTCTGACAATGCTTGGACTGGATCAGTGGTCCTCAAGCATTAGCAGGCATCACAATTAACCAGAGTTTCTGATTCAGTGGGTATGGGGTGAGGCCTGAGAACTTGCATTTCTAGCAAATCTCCAAGTGATGCTGGTGCTGCTGTTCCAGGGATCACACTTGGAGAACCATTATACCTTAGTTTAACTAATTGGCTGTAGGTGTCCAGTGTGCTGTGAGCAATGGTCATTGTATTTAATGAAGGCATTTTATCCCAGGTTCGTTTAAAAATTAAGCCCTAAGCAAAATTTATTAGCTAATACTTTAGAGGGCAGGAGAACCCAAGAAAAGAAGAATAAGGGAAAGAAGAAATGATGGAAAAAAGGAGTGAGAGCAAAAACGTGGGTGTGTATTACTGAACTGTCCACAACTTCACAACAAACATAGCTGGCCGCCTGATCTCACAGGTTGTCTTCACAGAGCCTGTGAAGCTACTATTTCTTGAAATAATCTTTGATGGGGAAGGAGAACCATAATTATCTTCTGGCTTCTTGCCTCCTTGTGTCTCTTAGTGGTTGAAATTCACCAGCACATCCAGCTTGTGTTTTCTCTCCCGTCCATGGAGCGGCAGAGGTAGCTGGAGCCTCCTTGTGTCTTCCCCATCCACTATGCAGGTAGAAAATTGATGCCTTTGTGATACTACCTTTGCCTCTTTCTCTTGTTACCTATTAAATGTGGCTATTCCCAAAATGCTACCTACGTTTCTTTTTTATTTATTTTTTCAGAGATACCATCCATTCTCATGACTTCTAGTAACATCAGTCTGAATCATTCAAATGCCTATCTCCATCTCTGAAAACTTTCCCAAGTTATACCAGCCAGAGCAAGTCTTAGCATCTTTTCAGGCTCACAGCCGTTCTAAAGAAAACTACCCTTGATGCTTTTGGGGCTTATATTTTATAACACGTGATCCTGCCACCTCTAGTCACAGCTGATCAAAGATCAGCATCTGACCCAAAGAAATCTCTCTGTGGACTGGCAGTAGCCTATGCTTTTTCCTGATGAGAAAGATAGGATGATCAAGCAGGTTCCTCTAGGGCATGTGAATTCAGAATGTCCGGAGGCTGAGTTGTTGGCATCAGGTGTTGATGTTGAAAGAACCCAATGAGATAAAGTCAAGTTTATATCAACCCCAAAAGCAAGCTGACATAGTGAAGGGAAAGGAAATAACAAGTAAGAAGAAGAAACCTAGTAGTGCAGAAAAGAGAAGAGAACAGACATACAGAGGCAGAATTTCTGTATCTAGGACCCATGCAGCCAGCCACGACTTGTGTGCCATGCCGTGGCTCCTGTCTTTGATCCTCTCAAGGTCATGATCTCTGTTCCAATCCACATGGCTCTCCCGACTCCCCGGCAGGCCGCCTATCATAACATATTCCCTGAATGTATATCTCATACTTTCGCCTGTGTGGTTTTCTCTCCCAGTGGTATCATCCACCAAAAGCCAAATAGCATCCATTGAAAATCTTCCCATCTTGCTTAGTGACGTCTTCCTCGTCATACCAATGTAAAGTACCTCATCTCTCCCTCCTCTACACTTTCATAAAACTTAGTTCTTATCAGGTATGTGAACCTTAAACATATTTATCCCTTATATTTCTTGTGAATTGTCAGGTCCTCCAGGGCACAGCCAGAATATAAACATTTTTTTATCTATATGCTATCTTACACAAAATAAATTTTCAATTAATATTTGCTAAATATTTATTGAATACTTATTCAAATTCGTTTATGTATTAACTCTACACATCCATACAACTCCAAGATTGTCCCATTCGATCATTATCCTTATAAGGCAACATGATGCACCAGCACTGCTCTTTAGCACTTTACATGTATTATCTTACTTAGCCTTCATAAGAGTCCTGTGAGATGAGCACTATCACTATAATATCCCCATTTCATTGGGAAGGAAGGTGAGGCACTATGACTTTAAACAACCTGCAGAAGGTTGCATGTTGGCACTGGAATTTGATTGCAAGCAGTCAGGTGCCAGCTTCTATACCTTTAGCCACTATGCTATCATGCTAGGTATGGTTTAGGCTACAATGAACAAAGTGTAGCCTTTGTTCACTTGAGGATTGGTGCCCATGGAAAACGGGACATGTTACTAACAGAGCAACTTTATCTTTTCAAGAGAAAATCCACAAACCTCAATCAAATGAAATGATTTGAATTGCAGCCTAGGTGCTAATAACCTGGATGATACATGCATGATAGAGGAAGCAAAGACTCAGGTAATGGACCCTGAGACATACTCCTCTCCTTCAGTACACCCAGGCTGGGGGAGCCCCACGGACCAGCTGCCCTAAAACCCAACTCAACTGGGGCTAGAGCCACAGGCAACAATGGCTGAGCAGAGTGGATTACCAGAAGGTGTTCACATTTTTTTCTTGTCAATAAGAATCAGAATATTATATCCAAATTTCCAACACCTTTCTGTGTTTCCTTGGAAACAGTCCAGCCTAGGGAGAAAGACTCAGGAGCAGCTGCTGACAGCAAATCACCTGGCAGAGTTGTGTGCACAGAGATACTCCCCCCAGCCATCCGCACCCCCCCCCCCCCCCCCCCGCCAACACACACACAGAAACGGTCTGGTGCAAGAATGTCTACTGATACTGTGTTGACCATGTGCTCTTCCTTCTTTTCCTTCAAGCACCTTATTGACAGAGTCCAAAATACCACCCAACTATCAGTATAGTGTTAAAGAATTTGGGCTCTGAGGTTGCTATTCTTAGGGTTAATCATAGCTCCACCTCTTAGCAACTTTTTAATTTAAAGAAATCATTTTATCCTTCCTGATGCTCAATTTGCTTACCTATAACAGGGGGATAATTATCATACCTCCTTCAGTTGGGGGGTGGGGGTGGATTTCTACTAGTTAAATTAAATAATGTATTTTGTAGAGCTCTTAGCTGGAATAGTAAAGACTCAAGATATGATAGCTATTAAACTTCTAAAATGTTCTAGCTAATTCTGGCTGTGTAAATTAGAGAAAACTTGCTTAGCCTCTCAAACTTAAATTATTTGTCTGTAAAATAGAGATATCTACTGATTATGGCTTGGGGAAGCATTAAATGAAATAACATAAGTAAAACTATATTACTTGTTACTTAGTAGGCACTAAATTAATGTTAACTGATCCTCTATCTTTTCACATATTTGCTCATAGGCAAGACTTCAGTGAAATTAATCTATTCCTAATGACCCTGGTGTAAAGTCTCCAGTTTCTTACTTCTCAGGCAAGAGAACTGTTTCGAATGAGTTTTCTTATTCTTAAGAACCCAAACAATTCTGTAAATTATTGTAACTGACATAATAGGCTAGTTTATAAAATGTGCTGGTCAATAATTCTTCCCAAATGTTTTGTGTCATCATCTGAATAACTCGGAGTGACCAAAACTTTTTTTTAATATCAGCAAATTAAGCATTTTGGTTAAATATTTACTCTTATGTATTAATTTCAAAAAAAGATTTTGGAACAACCACTTTGAAACTAAAGAAACTACACAAAAAGCTGACAACTAGTGGCTTGAAGACTGAGATGAAAATCAGCGTCTGCTAACCGGGCGATACATCATTCTGCAAAGAACTTCGGTTTGTCCTCAGCATATGAGGAAGAGAATTATCACGGTATTAGATTTTTAGACTTTCTTCATATTTAAACAAGCCCCACAATGTCCATTGATCTGCATTTAGACAAGTTCTGAATTTAGACAAGAGCCAGCATCTGGGCGGAAATGAAGAATCATGAAACAGTAAATGATATTCACAAATTGCATAACCTCTGTTCTGCGGGGCTCCGAGCAAGTACAATGAGCAATTACATGCCCATCCGATGCTCAGGGTAACGATAGATTACCAGAAATCGGGGAGATTAACAATTTTGTTGAGTAAGACCAGACACAGAAATTTATAAATGAAGAAGGACAAAGATCGAGGCTGTGAAAGAATAAAAACGCACCATAGAAATCCTAAACCATTTAAAAGATTTACTCATTTTCAGCTCTCTCTACAGGCACTTCAAGGTCATTTGAACGAAAACTAAAATAATGAAACTCCATCCTCAGTGTGGGAGCTTTAGAGTATAAAGCAGGATTTAAAAGTGCCAAACACCTACACCAAGAAGGTAGGTCATATTCAAACCCCACGTGAAGGACAGCCGGGAAGTTATGAGCGGAGGAGGGAGTGTTAAGTGTGAGAATTAATAGTTATGCTTTCTCCTGGCCCCAAACACTCTGGCCCCAGAGTTAAATTAATTAGAAGATATAAAAATGCTTTCTTTGTGTATGCAACACCGAGAGGAGAGATTAAAAACTCCCATGGGTCAGAAACACAGTCATTACAAACTGAATTTCTGGGCCATTGCGGCTCCTGTCTTCCCGGCACAGAACCTCCTGTCTCTGTCCAAGCCGCTTGACTCAACTTTAAATATTCCCTTGGAGGTAGAGCACCCTCTTCTCTCACCATGGCCTATGTCTGTGACCAGGAACTTGTTTCAAAAGTCGTAGCCAATGGTGATTTTTGCATTGACAGATTTATGAAAAGCTACAACTCTGCATTAATCAAGATGGCCTTAAGGGTTCCCTCAGCTTTACTAAAGTTAAGACAGGTTTCTTTTTGACCATAGGCCCCTGACCTCTCTTTTCTTAACGCATTTGCTAAAAAAAAAAAAAAAAAAAAAAACAACCTTGCAATTGCAAATTTTTTTTCTCTTGCCCTTTGAAATGTAAATAAATCTTCTTCTAGTCTTTTACCAGTTTTACAACTCTGGACTGTCTTTCTCAAGGACACCTGGGACCCATCTCTTTGAAATGTAACCATCAGGAAAAACAGAGCCCTCACCTCCCAGTTTCTGTGGGAGGAGAGGAGCCTAACTTTAATAAGCACCAATCAGTAAACACGATGATCTAATCACACCTGCCAACCTTCCTTCTAAGGTCCTCTACTTTTCCACTAACTCACCCCAGCGCTTACAGACTCTCCTGCCTTTTGTTTCGGCAGTGGAGTTCAGCCTCTCTCCCCTGTTGCAATAGTCTTGCATAAAGTCTTCCTTGCTGTTTAACGCTGTCTGGTGCAATTCTTTCTTTGACAGCATGCGGGATTTCCAGTGAATTGTTGGAGGTCTTTCACCTTGTTAAAAGATCCCATAATCAAGTAAAACAAAAAAAAAATGTTTAAAGTATATAAGCAATAATACATTTTCCCAACATTATAAGAGACAAAATGGTTACTTTCACATACACTGAGAAAACTTACAGTCATGCATGGCAAAGATGGCCAGTTGTCTACAAAAGAACAAAAGCATGTCCTGTCTAGAAAGCCAAGGGGTAGAGACAAAATGGTCAATACAATCAGATGTACACAGCAGTCAGTAAGATAAGGCAGAAAATGACTGCCAGGGTGACCTTTGCACAGTAATTCTAGTTAAATAGTGCCATTGAATATTTCAATGAAGATGAGAAGAAAAGCAATAAGAAGAAATAACCAACTTCCCATGACAGCTGCTGAATTAATGACAAGTCCGGTGTTTTTGTCTTGGTTCTACAGTATATGAAGTATAGTACCTGGAATACAAAACTCACGTGGTTGAGGATTGCACGTGTTTCCAAATGCAGCCTCTAATAATCAAAGTTCAATACTTTGCGCTTGCCTTCCAAGTTAGTACGCAGAGAGCTGAGACAAGAAAACAATTGGTAGAACAGTTGAGGAGGATGAGACTGAACACATCCAGAAGGGAACAGCTACATGGGCTGATAGTCAAATCTTAATAGATAACAGAGGGAAAAATAAATTGCTCAACTCTGCTGCATACAATTGGTACACAAAGGAGTTTGATATTCAGAGTGATAACCACTGACCAAATGTTGGTAAGAGACAACTGGAGCTCATATTTGGTGAAGAGATTGTTAGAGAACTACACTAAATGAGAGTTCAAATTCTTTATCCCATTGAGCAACTGAATAGGGACCCAGTTACTCTGTGATGTAGAGTGCAAACTAACATTCCCGAAAAATCACAAAAAGAAGTTGTGGAGAATGCAAAAGTAATTCTAATTTCAGAAATGAGCACACCTCATAATATCACTCTATAGAGTAGTTATTAAGTACAAAGGAGAAAAGTTGCCTTTACAGTGGGGAAACTTGGTGGATGCCACCTTAACCAAGAGATCAAATTAAAACACCAATAATGGAATAAACAGACATCACCTGTTCTCTGATATAATACACTGAGAAAGACACATCACCTAAGTATTATTCTTGCCAAAAATGTTTAGCCAGAATCTGATCATGAGAAAACAATCAGATGAATCTGAATATATAATAGAAAAACAACTGTACTCAACTCCTCAAAAATACTCAATGTCATTAAAGGCAAGAAACTATTCTCAACTTAAGGAAACTAAAAAGGCATGACAACTAAAAGCAACA